>CAIJEN010000016.1:0-600000 GCA_903819635.1 Aureobasidium vineae
CCCTAACCCTAACCCTAACCCTAACCCTAACCCTAACCCTAACCCTAACCCTAACCCTAACCCTAACCCTAACAATCCCTACCCTACACCCCTCACCTTCGGGTTTTTTCCACTTCCCTTTCCCTATGTTTCATATATATTACTTTTTTTCTTTTCCCTCCCTCCTTCCCTCCCTCCTTCCCTCCCTCCTTCCCTCCTCCCTCCTCCCTCCTCCCTCCTCCTCCTCCTCCCTCTTCCTATCCATCTATCCATCCATCCATTCATTCATTCACTTCTCTCTCTACCTTGCTATCCTCGTTGCTTCGCAATACCTACTGTTGCTTCGCAATACCTACTGTTGCTTCGCAATACCTACTGTTGCTTCGCAATACCTACTGTTGCTTCGCAATACCTACTGTTGCTTCGCAATAGTTACTACTCGCTACTCACTACTCACCATGGCAAAAGATAAACCAGGTACCTGCCGCATCTGCTTCCGCCACTACGCCTACCTATGGGACCACGTCAAGAAAAACCACCTACACCTCCATGTCCCCCTCTCTACCCTCGCCCATATGGGCTTCACCGCCTGCCCTACCTGCTACCAGCCCTGCCAAACCTCACATGGCATCAAATCCCACCAGTCCAAATCCGGCTGCTTAAAAAGACCCTTCCTACTCGCTCTACCCGCCGGACGCCTACCACCTCTTCGACCCCTACCGCTATAAATACCTCTATAGCCCCATCTACCGCTACCGCCCTTATAAACACCAACAAACGCCGCCGCGCCTCCCGATCACCATCGCTAGCAAGAAACAGAGCAAGGCCAAGAGCGAGGAATACACATACCTACCATAACACACCACCTCGTCTAGATAGCCCACCCGCCAGGCTACTAGACCTTCTATCTGGCAGCCAGCCGAGTACCCCTCTTAGTAGCCTACAACGGGAAATCCTCGGCAACCAATCCGACAGCCGACCTACATACCAACCAGCCCCTTTACCTACCCTCCTACTAGACCGCTCTCCTACCCCTCGCCAAACGGCACCTCCTATGGCTCTCCTAACGAGTCCACCATCGGCCTCCTCGAGGACCTAGCCTCAAACCTACCTAGCGGCCATAGCTCACCGGCCCAAAGCGAGATCCACGTCCGAGACGGCCCCCGAAACACTAGTAGTGCCTACTCTCCTACACCCTCCTCTCCTACACCCTCCTCTCCTACACCCTCCTCTCCTACACCCTCCTCTCCTACACCCTCCTCTCCTACACCCTCCTCTCCTACACCCTCCTCCCCTAGTACACCGGCACCTCCCTCTTACTCACTAGGGACCCAGGGGCCTACTAGCCCTATCTACGGAGACGAACATACACCACCGCCACCAGATGTTGCAGACATACCTATAGGCCTAGGCCAAGACCGGTATAACACCTACCAGCCCCGAAACAAGTATCTACAACAGCTATTTGGATACAACCACGTACAGGCAAAGGACCACACCTTCCGTGGCAGCCAAGCCGCTAGCTTTGTGGCCGCCGCGGCCAGGTGTGCCTCTAGATACACACGCCAACCTACCGAGAAACACCTGCTAGACTTCCTACTACTACCGAAGGCTGGCCTTACCCTAGGCATCCAATCGGAGGAGTTTAGCACCCAATACGTCCTATAGCACTACCCGGACCTAATGCTACCCCCGCCAAGCCGCGTAGAAACCGATAGGGCCCAGGAATTTCTAGGCCAGCCAGACAACCGCCGGGATACCCCCGCTCTAGAGCCCAAAGACTGGTAGAAAAGGGCTATCTAGGCAGAGCTGCAAGGGCACTAGTAGACCCCTCAACCCTAGCTAGGAACTCGGCGGATATACTAGCCAAACTAAGAGAAAAACACCCGGAAGGGCAGCCCTACCCCTTTGCCTCCTCCGCGAGCCCTAGACCAGGCCCTAGGCCACTCCCGGAAGACATCTTACAAGCCCTGGCCTCATTTGCCCCGGATACAGCCCTGGCCTATCCGGCTGGTCAGTCCCCTTACTAAGGGAAGCCTGTAAGCATAAACAGGTGGTAGACTTTCTTACCCACCTCTGCAAGCAGGTACAGAACGGCCTAGCACCAGGGAACCAGCTACTTACCGCATCGAGGCTTGTAGCCCTAGATAAGGAAGATAGCGGGGTCCGGCCAATTGCAGTAGGAGAGCTCATCTATAGGCTGGTAGCTAAGGTCCTCCTCCAAAAACAGTTCTCTAAGGACCAACTAGCCCCCTTCCAGCTAGGGGTACAGAGCCCCGGCGGGGTAGAGCCAATCATACACCTACTAGGACACGCGGTAGATGGAAACCTTAGAGGATACACCCACGTCTGCTCTATGGACTTTAAAAACGCCTTCAACTTAGTCTCCCGAGCAGCGGTAGCCCACGGGATCCTAAGCTATGCCCCAGAGTTCTACAAGGCAGCTAGATGGGCCTACAACGAGCCAGCAGCCCTAGTGATGTATGACGGCACGGTAATTACCTCCTCGGAAGGGGTTAGACAAGGAGACCCCCTCGGCCCCCTCTTCTTCTCCCTAGCCATTCGGACCACCCTCCAACAGCTACAACAACAGCTACAGAGGTCAACCGGCTATAACAGACCCCCTCCTATCGTCCTAGCATACCTAGACGACGTCTACATCATCTCAGGGCAACAGATCACCCTACAACAACTAGAAGGCTACCTAGAAGACGCCCCTATCGCCCTAAACATAGATAAGACAAAGACACACCCCTATCGGCAATACAGACCACGGGAATGAAGATACTTGGCTCCTTTATAGGGCTAGAGCCACGGAAGGCCGAATTCCTAGCTACAAGGACAGAAGAACTCCAGACGGTGCTAGATAGGCTAAAAGACCTACCAAAACAACACGCACTCCTCCTACTTAGGGCTAGCACCTCTACACTACTCCGACACCTTCCTAGGACCATAGGATCACAAGGACTCCTAGCAAGATTCCAAGACATTGACACAAGACTCCTAGAAACCATAAAACACCTTTAAGGCTTAGAGGATAGAAGACCACTAGACCAGGACCTAGTAGCCCTCCCTACTAGGCTAGGAGGCCTAGGAATACCTCTCTACGCGGAAGTGGCCGAGCTAGCCTTCTAAAACTTACAGGCTATAGCAGACATCACCCTACAGAGGATCCTACCGCCAAAACTCTTCTGGCGCCTACCCCGAGCACCCTCGCCAGCCCCTAGCAACACTAGTATGGAAGGCCACCCCCAGACTAGCTATAGGCCTACATAAGGCCAAGAAGGCAACCTACAAGAGGACGGCCTAGAAGGGGACATAGACAAGGCCACAGAAGAGGACACACAAGGTCTAGACGAACAAACCACTCTAGGAAGCCAGGAGCAAGAACAGGTACAAGAACAGGAACAGGATCACTCCCAGGACCGCGGTAGAAGCAGGAATAGAGCAAACCAACAACCACAACCAAGCCTATCCTACCTCCTAGCCCAGGACACCCAACAACAGCCTAGCTTTCCCTAGAACACCAACAACTAGACCCTACTAGTACTGGCCCTGCTAGAACCATCTACCGAGCTGCAATAGACAAGCTCAACAGAGCTCGACTGGCTAGAGTACAGCAGAAGCTCTCTTTACAGCAAGAGAACGTACGGATCGAGAACTCAGCCTTCCTAGGCCGGAGATGGCTATCCGCAATGCCTACCTCACAGCCCCTTCTACTCTCGGACATGGACGTAGCCGCAGCACTTTCTATTCGGCTTCTTACATCCCCTAAAGAAGGCCAGGACATCTGTAGACACTGTGATAGGGCCTATACCTTCGCCCACGAAGACGCCTGCCGTGCTAGGACTAGACAGACAATTGTCAAACATAATAAGGTGTGCCAGGCGTTAACTACGGCCCTACAGACCGACCCACAAAACAAAGTCACCCTAGAGCCACAAGGAGACTACCGAGGAATCCGGACAGACATTAGAATCGACAACCCTAAGGGAACCACCTACCTAGATGTGTCCATCATTTCCCTAGGTAAGGAAACCGCTAGGAAGGACCCTAATAGCACCCTATCGGCCGCGGAAAGGGCTAAGAAGCTCAAATACCAAACCCTAGGCCGAGCTTTTAAGCCGTTTATCCTTAGCCAAGGAGGCCTTCTAGGAAAGGAGACCTCACAAACCTACAAAGAATTCCAAAGTCCCTTGGTCCTAGCACCTCGGAGTGGCTAGATAAGTATATCTCTACCACTCTAGTAAGACTCCGGGCTAGGAACTGGCTAGGATATGGTATAGACTAGATAAATTTCTTTTTCTTTTCCTTTTTCTTTTGTTTCCCTCTTCCTTTTTATCGTACCCTTTTTCTTTGTTTTTATATAGAAAAGTAGTTAGACGAGCAAGAATAGCTTATATAGAAGCGTATCGAAATGCTGCTAACCCTATTATCTATAGAAAGCAAAAGGAGGATAAGATGTTCAACTAGGACAAGCCGGTTAAGCTTCTATACAAAGCAATTAACGACTAGACACTGTTAATTAAGACTAAGTAAGAGCTTAAGGTTAGTGTCGAGCAACCGTACCGCATTATTAATAGTATCATTACCGCCTAGAAGGGCAATTTAGAGAACCCGTCCGTCCCTCGTCAGAACAAGACAAGGCTCTTTTCATCTGGATGAGCCTTGCATCCTATTCCGACGAGTTTCTCTAGTCGATTAGCGCCGCAAGTAGTATGGGTGGTTAGCACTTGATCTGGCGCACTATCCTCTACCATTTCGGCTTTGCACGCTATCTTCGTGCCTGCAAAGTCTGGTACTTGCAGGGAGTCGGCGAGTCGATGCTGAACGAACGGTTAAAGTAGATGAGGGATGGCAAGCATCTGGGCAAGGACGGTCTCGTTAAGGTGAGGAATGCAATGAGGATTGTTGCTGGCAAGATGGGAATTGAGAACTGGGAGGATGAGAAGCAGTTGGCCAAGACCGTTTGAACGACATTATGACAGACAAGCACCCTACCCTATAGCAATGATACAATGTATAATGGGCCTCTCGGCCACTATGATGCATCAGCAGTTGCGACACACTATCTCATGTACATGTATAAGCAATCACAGACATGCGACGGAAACTGATGCAGATCGAAAGGTCGAATGATTGAAATTAACAACTAGTCGTTTCGAGTCGCAGCCAGAAGGTTCTTTGCTAGATGTTCCTTGGGATTTGTACTAACTCTAAGAGGCATTATAAGCTAATCTATTAACTGCTAACCCAAGCGTTAAACTTTCTAAGGGGAACATTTTGTTCAAACCTATACATAACAATTAGTCGAATAATCAGGAACTCGAGATAATCTGTACGTACATCCGATCAATCTCAGCGGGAGTGCGACGAGCAACTTCAGGCAGAATGAGCCAAGCGATAACCACAGCTACAGAACCGGTACCGGCAAAGCTTTGACTAATATCAGCAAGAGTGATGAAAACCACCTCGATCGTCTCAACATACAAGAAACCGGTCTTGACTCCCCAGTGTGTTGTAGTACCGTTGATCATAAGAGGAGTGCAGAAACTGAACATGATTGCAATAAGGTTTGAGAAGGCAAGGCCGAAGGCGTTGGTGCGGGCGCGAAGACGCTGTTGTGGAATCTCTGCTGCGTAAGCGTAGCCTATACCGGACGCACCGGTCGTAGAGAAAGTTGCCAGACATGCAAAGAAGATNNCTGTGGAATCACGGGTTAGATATACAGCAGTTGGAAGAGGGCTTCTGTGGGTACGAACCAGTAGCGAACTCAGAGCTTGGTCTTTGTAGTCAAAGCATCCAACGATCCCCAAACACAATACAGATACAACCGTGACGGCGTAGGGATATACAGTGAGAGGGCGACGACCAACTTTGTCCGTGGTGACGGCCGTGACCAAGACAGACAGAAGCTGGACGCTAGACAGGATGACAGTGACTAAGAAGGGGTNTTTGTTGCCGGCATATTGGACTGATCAATATCAGCAGTCGCTCAATGAATGAATGTTGTAAAGTATCTCACAGAAGTAAGTGGCATAAGTGTTGAATACACTCAATCCAACGAACTGTTGGGTGACCTTGGGCCAAGCGGCGATGACGAGACGAAGCAGGTTCTTGCCCTGAAAGACAGCCCTTGGTCCAGTTTCGCGATTCTGTTCAGCCATGACACGTTCGTGCTCAACGGTTGAAGTCATGACGTNTCTGTATCGGTTAGCAAGTGTTTGTTCACACAAAGCCAGCGATTGCCTTACGACTTGTTCCTGCGTATCGAAATCTTCCTTCTGTTGGTGATATCTTTGCAACATACGCTCGGCATCCTCTGTTCTGTCTTGGCTAACAAGCCACCATGGAGACTCCGGGAGGAATACAAAGATGATACCTGCTACACCAACCATTGCCCACTNGCTGCCTGTTAGCGAGGTGAGTTGGTAAAGCCTTCAGTCACTTACCTGTGTGTAGATAGGAGTGCGGAAGTCAAGGGGTTGGGTCAAGTGCAATCTATTGAGGGCGACTGAAGCGAACAATTGTCCGACCACGAACCANNGCTACTCTCGCGTTAGCGCTGGCAACACAACGTACCAAAATTCGGTCTGGACTCACAAAGTGTAGGCGTTGATGAAGAGACCACGCAGTTGTGTGGGAGAAATCTCGCCAATGTACATGGGCATTGTTGACTGGAGCATACCTACGCCCATGCCGGACAGAAGTTTAGCAACTAACCAATGATCCCATCTGGTTGCGAAAGATTCGGTCATTACGCTCTGCGATTTATTAGTGGATTTCTTAGGACATCAATTCTTGGAATTCCAGCTTACAGCCACGAACATAAGCCAGATGATGTAGAGCGCGACCTTTCTGCCGAATCTATCCGTGATGTATTGCAGGCCCTGTTATTAGTGAGTGATGTGCTTATGCCTGTTGTTTCTTGAAACGCCATACGACTTGACCAAAAACTGTCCAGCGGACTGAATACCACCCCAGGCAGAGATATACTTTCCGTTAATGATCTTAGTACCAGGACTGGCCATCTGTTTGATGAAACCTTTGTTGGACACAATACCACCGTTAAGGTTGATTTCNNTAGAGCATGGTCAGCAGATGTTCGCCCTTTATCATGACTAAAGGATCGTACGATAGCCATCAAGGGAGGCACTGAATGCTGCACCCATGGCAATAAGACCGATCAACTTGTTTGCTCGCACTGCTTGCCAGATGGAGAGCCTATCAGCGTGAGAGTGGGTAACTTGAGCATCCTCAGACTTGAGGTTTTCGACTTCGTCGTGGACAGCCAGTTCTTGCTTGATGTCCGACATTGTGTATAAGATGAACCTCTGGATGGCAGATGTTTCGAGGATGGAGATGAGTGAAATCACAACGTGAACGTGGTAGCTTTATGGACAACTGAAGATGTGTTCGCTTGCAGGGCGGCTGACAGTCGGCACGTCTCGACTCGCCTGTCAAGCCATCGGCAATCGATGCAATGGCGGTTGCAATCCCCCGCTTCCACGATCACGCGTACGTAGGGTGGCCGGAAAGCCAGTAGTCGTCCAGTGAGATGAGACTATACAGGACTGATCCCTAAAACCCCCGGCTTCCCCACGTAGCATAAATGCCTACCCCGCCCCAGATGCGCTCTGACTCGGGCTACACTCTCGCGAATACGAGTTGAGGCTTGGGAACGTTGGACACCTCAACCAACAAATATGTTTGATCTGGGCTCTAATAAAACCGAAAGCCTGAAGCTGAATTTTGCATTTGGAGGTCATCATCGGGATTTTAGAATCTCACTCCGACTGGTTTCGTTTCCATATGCCGACGACTCTGAACACGTACGATGTCGTCTGGTAATAGACTCTCAAAGCGCCATTTTATTTCCGCCTTCCCCCCAAGCGTTGCTCTTGTCTGCTCATTTGTAATCCCCGCATCTCCATACTCGACACAGTGGAGAACCTGGAGAGGGATCAACTGTAAACCTGCAAGTAGTGGCTGCAAGCAAACATGAGCCTAATCAACACCGACTGCGGGCTGTTACGTAGCTCATGTTCTTTTGCCCCCTCGCTGCCGTGTGCACCATCAATTGTCAGAATATAAATACCTGTCAATGGTGTTGCAAAGGTTCCCATGTTATCAGCAACGAAAACTCTTCTCTGATTGCCTCCCGATTCGACAGAATGCTTTCCACCATTGTCCTGCCCTCTGGGCTGCTCACTTCGTGCTTGTTAGTGGCTTGACGTACAGTGTGCCTGCTCAGAAACCGGCTACTGCAAGCAAGCAGCTGAGTAGTGCTCCCGTGGCCTTATCGTAAGAATCTAGGTATCCATCGATTTGAGTCGAAGCTTACCCGAGAAGTTTTGAGTTTTTGCGTATCCCGACTATGTCACTACTGTTGACTCGACCACCACCTGTCTGCAAAATTTGAAAGACCTCTCGGGTACATGGCCTGCCATCCGTATCGGCGGAACAACCGGGTGGGTTGAAACAAAGTCCTATTACAAGTTGTTGAATGGCACTAAGACTTGAGGTACAGTGATCGTGCGAGATATGATCCGTCTCAAACCACTCCAGTCAGTTACACAGTAGCCTCTGCGGGGCTGCACCCTCTTCTCTGACCTATGGGCCNNTTCTTTCATCTCTCTGGCGGCAAAGTATGGAGGTTCCGTCATACTTGGCCTGAACCGTCGCCTCAACGATCTCGCAAACACCGTTAGTGCTGCCAAGCTCGCAAAGGCACACATGTCGAACCTGTATGCTCTCGAGCTTGGTAACGAACCCAATTGTGAGTCAAGCTCTCCTGAAGGGGTTCCTCAGGACGCTAATTTATCTCATCACAGTCTTTACGTCATCCGATCCAATCGCGCAAGGCATGGCATGGACCCCCAGGCAGACTACACCTCGGAAATTCAGTGGCAGGGCGCTGTCTGCGGCAACCTTTCCACTGACAATCTGATCTCTGCTGGTGTTTTCTTTGGCACCACGCCCATGAATATCGCCGGTCTCACTCCTCAAGAACAAGAACACTCGGCATCTCAGTATGTCAAAGATTACTGTTCTCACAACTACCCTCAATCGGGAACCAATGCGAACCTTGCCAGTCTCATGAACCACAGCAGTATTGCTTCTCAGATCAAACCATTTGCTGCTGAGGTTTCGGCCGCTAAAGCTCAAGGCATCCCGCATATCTTTGGGGAAACTCAGTCGGGTAAGGTCGCTCCATGAAAGCTGCGTTGCAAGCTCTGAGACTAAATCTGTTCAGCAACACAAGGTGGCGGTGGTATCAGTCCGACCTATGGTGCCGGTCTCTGGACTCTGGACTACATCATGCAGGCATTGATTATGGGAACCAATGTGAGTAGCGTCTGNCTCCCGCAAGAGCCGTGGTAAATTGACTGGTATTAGGCCTTGTACTTCCATCAAGGAACGATCGGAAACTGTGAATAAACTTGATGGATCAAAATATGGGTACGTGCTAATTCGTGGATAGGTCAATACTGTTGGTGGGGTCGCTACAGCATGGGTGCACCGTACTACGGCGCCTACTTTGCTACAAAGGCCCTCGCAGGTGCAGATTACATCGCTCCTCTGGACGATGCTTCCACTACCTATGCAGCATATGCCATCTACAAAGGTGATGCTCCAGTCAAAGTCCTCCTCTATAATTCGGATTACTATACCAGTGGCACAAGACCTTCTCAGGTCTTCGAACTATCCAATCTCTGGTTCTTCGGTGAACGCATCNNTCGACTTACAGCCCCTTACAGCACCTCAAGGGTTGATCAAGGCCAGAACCCCTCAGTCGGCGGATTAACATTCCAGAATGGAACATGTGCTGTTTCTGGGACGGAGGTTTTCGAGACTAAAGTGGTGTCGGCAGGTTCTGTGAGCTTTACTCTTTACGCCTCTGAGGCTCTCCTGGTCTATCTTTGATTCAACACCCACTCGCGTCGCGAACGGGAGACGTGCTGAGATCTGCGATGGAAGGTCGATAAAGCGGATCTGATACTTTCCCGCCGGCTTGTGCCAGCACACAGGGATTCTCTTAGTCCGCGTCATATACCAACTTCCCAAGATAGCTTCTGCACAGTCTGAGCAGGAACATGTTCGTGCCTTCAGCAGCCAAATCAAAACACAAGTCGGTTTTCGTGATCACGATCCCAATGTCAAAAGCCGAACCTTGGCGAGATCTACTGTTGAGCAGCATGTTTGATAATCGCTCCCGGCCAGGCATGGCTAACCGACTGACCGTTCAAAGCAAAGCAAAGCAAAGCATTTATGATCCGCGACGCGCCCAGATGAGACAGTCCCACCCGATTAAGGAGTGGGGGCCTCAGGATGAGACAATTCACTAAGGACGCGTTCGCTTGCCAGTTCAGTACCGTACAGTTCTGCGATTGGTGTCGGCCAAGAGACTCGAATCGAGTTGCGCCTGGGTCCCTCAGTTCATCTAAGTAGTGCCCCCAGCTGCATTTCAGAAACTTCTGGTCCTGACGCTCCGATTGACCAAGTTCCCTATGACTCGAGTGCTCTGGAACTGAGAACGTCAGCTTCATTTCCGGTTCCTCGTGCTCACATGTCGTGCAAGCCAATCTCAGCTGGAACTGCAACTAAAACAGAAGCGAACGCGCCTTGAAAAGAATCCCCGGCTGAGATCGATACTACTGACTGCGTCGTCCACGTGGCTCGGGATCTTTTCGCTTGACTCTTCTGTTCACATCTCAGATAGTCCGGTGCGTACGTCAAGCATGTCACGCGGGGCTTGGTCAACGTTGGCGAAGTCTTATTCTGACCTACAAGCGGGGTACACGAACTATAGCTTAAATTCCTATGGCGGGGTGGCCTGGACGCCATGAAGATTTTGGCTTTTCTTTGATGGGGAGGGGCGATCCGTTCGTGTACCCCTTTGTACGAGCGGCTCCAGACGGGCCGGGTATTCACCCTCCGGGGAAATGTTGCTGGACCCTGACGCCCCTCATCTGTACTCGGGGCACGATGTGCCGAACTTGCGCCACTTAAGCTCTACAAAAGCTAATGTTGCTGACACAAGAGCTGTCTGATGCTCCCACCAAAACAGACCGCCGTCACAGCAGAAATGGATCGGGTCACGTTCTCTGAGCAGCAGGTGTGTACCAAAATCCTGCAAATCCCTAGAAACGTACCTGACCTTTTGACAAGACCATTGACGCGCTTCAAGCGAGCTGGGTCTGGGTGCCTAGATGGGTCGACTCTTCCAATGAGAACACAGCAGGCCGCGTCGTCAAATTTTGGCAAGACATAGACATACAATCAAAAATCACTGCTGCTGTCATCCATTGCTCTGCCGACACGCGGTACAAGCTATATATCAATGGCGTGCACGTAGCGGTCGGGCCTTCGCGTGGTAGCACACGACTGTGGCACTATGACACGTTGGACCTCACGCCCTATCTCACGCAGGGACCAAACGAAATACGATTCATGGTCGTCAGGTACTTTGCCGCTGTGAGAGGTGCAATGCCATTTGGAAGGACATCTTTCCCTGGTCTCACGGTCTCCGGACATATCCAGACCACTCAAGATACCCTCAACATTACTTCACGTCAAGGATGGAAAGCACAAGTCCTGAACGATATTCAGTTCCCGCTTGGATTGATCGATGANTGTTTTTCTTCATGTAAGAATGGAATCCACGTTTGTTGCATTCGCGCTAATAAATGTGTGCAGATCAGCGAAAGGGTTCATCCAAGGCCACCCAGTGACATTGTGGAACCCCAGCTATATGGACTGAAAACTCTCAACGGAGATCTCCTGCCCTGGCGATTGCGTCCGCGACATTTCCCGATGCAAGAGATGACTAACGCCATTTGCAGACCACTCGTCGTTCGGGAAAGCACAATATCTGCTATCGATTGGACTGCTTTCTTCCTCAACGGCACGGCTCTCGAGCTCGCCGCTGGCACGACCCACAACCTTGACCTTCAAGCAGATGTTCATTCCACGGCGTTCCTCAAATGGTGTTTCAAAGCCGATTCTGTAACCAGCCTCGAGATGAAAATGACCTTCTCGGAGGGCTATGAATCAGAGCCACGATCGTATCCATTCTTCAGAACTAAGAACGACAGGCTCGACTGGAAGAGTGGTCATCTGATTGGACCATACGACAAGGTAGTGCTGGACCTTCCTGCCAATCAGGTCGTAACATATGAGCCATTCTGGTTCCGCACGTTCCGCATCATGCGCATAGAACTCTCCGTCGGCGCAGTTTCGCTGTCTCTGCAATCTTTTACAGCTACACAGACGAACTACCCTTTGGCTGTCAAGGCAAGCTGGGATGACACGAGTGATGAGGACGGTGCCGAAATCTGGGACGTCTCTGTGCGAACAATGCGTAATTGCATGTTCGATGGCTACTCAGATTGTCCCTTCTACGAACAGCTTCAGTGAGAACTTCCATCGACTGCTGTTCCATCCTTACTGACCTCCGACAGATATTCGGGCGATTCTCGATCCGTTGGCCTTTTCCACTACTTGCTTTCTGGTGACGATTGTCTTATGCGTCAAACCATCTCTATGTTTGCCGCTTCGGTCACTGCCGAGGGCTTGACACAATCTCGATACCCTTCGCATGTGCCTCAGATCATCGCCTCTTTCCCTCTGTATTGGATTTTGCAAGTCAGCGACCACTATCTTTATTTTGGCGACCGTACCTACACCAGGTCTTTCCTTCCACGAATAGATGGTGTGCTCGAGTTCTTCGAGACACATATCGATGAGCTTGGTCTTGTTGGGAATCTGCCCTCCGATGTGTGGCAATACGTTGACTGGGTTACCACTTGGGGAGCTACGGACGAGCATCCCGACAAGGGTGTACCTACTTCGGGCAGAAAGTCCAATCGTCATACCTTCTTCAGTCTAATCTACGCTTGGGTATTGCAGAAGGCAGCAAGCCTTGTCCAGGCCGTTGGACGTCCTGGGCACGCACAAGAATACGAACAGCGCGCCAATGCTGTCATCCAAGCTGTCCGGAAGCACTGCCAGGATGGACAGTTTGTCACGGATTCCACAGCAGATATTGCCGACGAATTGGCATACTCGCAGCACTGCCAAGTATTTGGCGTGCTTACCGGAACGATCGAACCTCTCAAGCAGGCAACCGTCCTTCGACGAGCCTTTGCACAGGATTCCGGCTTCTCCAAGTGCTCGTACGTTATGCAGTTTTACGCCTTGCGCGCCTTCGCAATGGCCGGAGATGGCGTGTACGAGGAGATGTGGTCCCAAGTCTGGAACCCGTGGCGACGCATGTTACGCAACAACTTGACCACCTGGGAAGAGGACGACGTGAGACAACGATCTGATTGTCACGCCTGGGGTAGCGTGCCAATCTATGAATTCTGTACCGAGGTGGCAGGCGTGCAGCCGATTGGAGCTGGGTGCTCCAAACTTCTCTTTGCACCCCGATTGACGCTTAGCAAAAGTATCAAAGCCAATGTTGCGCTGGGCAACGACAATCTGGCCATTGTCTCGTGGCATACCAACGAGGATGGCAGTATACAGGTTGATCTTCGACTTGACAGAGCAATTGAAGTGCAAAGCCAAATTGCCAATGAGGATGTCATTGAACATGGCGTTCTAAATCATCTTGTTCTACAGTATCGCCCGACCAGATAAATTGGAAGGCTACTAGCAGTTGACTCAAATCCTTTTTATAAGCCTAGAGATATCTTGCTATTAGTAGGCTAGGTTCTTATCAGGCTTGCTGTAGCAGTTTCCATCTACTTTACCTTTTTCTTCACTAATCTTGAGAGGTTCCTTTCTGGATACCTATCTGCAATCATCTAATGATCTTGGATACGAAAATTCCAGAGGGTCTTTTTAATGAATGCAGAATACCCATGGACCATAAGATCAATGCCATAGTCACCTAAGTGGCCAGATGTTGTGTTGACAAACCACTTCTTCGTACGCCTAATAGACTTTACGTAGAGCATATTCGTGTGTTTTATTGACACAGACCGCTCCTATGGGCCTTCTAATAACAAGTGTGAAGCATTAAGATGTCTCGTGGCCTTAGAAAACAGTCATCGTGCAGCTTTAATGACTGTTGCAGACTACAAATGTGACCGACTAATGGTCTTGATATCAAGTTTATTGCTCTGCCATCCTACACACAAGCTCTTAGAGAACTGGTAAAGCTCTTAGAAGAAGCTAAACAAACCCCGTCTTGCTTGTGGCAAATCTTTGTTTGATGGCATATCTCAATGTAGGCCCCCGTACAGTCACAGCACGTTGCCCCGGAAGTCCCAGCTAGAGATGGACTCAAGTCTTTCAATGACAAGATCCATGCTTCTATCGGTTATGTTCAAGCTACGAACCATCATTGAACAACGCTGCTGCCGGCTTACATGGGTCTAAATGGTGATACAGGGTCGTAAAACGTGGATCTGGCGCCATTGCGAGATTGCCTTCGGTCTCAGGGCCAGACCTGTTACGTCACGCTCCCATTCGAACTAACACACACCGACAGCAAGATTAGATGTTTGTACGGCTGCGTAGCTATGCTATCTGCAAGCGGCTGGAAGACACCCAAGTTCCATGCGAAAATCAATCTTGTAAGGATGCGCGATCTCCATCGAAAGACCAACATCCTTGTGGCTATCCCATGGACACATTCTGACTCGAAAACCATTCGCAGAGTCGTTCCATGTCGCAGCCAGAAGGTTCTTCGCTAGATGTTTCTTAGGATTTGCGTTAATCAAGTAACATAGCACGATCGCAAACCGTCGTTCGTCCTCATACCATGGGCAAGGCCAAGCATAGTATGTCCTTCAGCACCAATGCCTGCTCAATCTTCATGTTCTCGTCAAACACTTGATGCATGCCCTTGACATGTTCCAGGATTTCGGGCGTGGTTGTCGAGCAAGGACCAGCCACGAACAATGACGACAAGACTCCATATCCGCCCAGGGTGCGCATGACGGGCAAGTTGCTTGCAAACACTTCAAGAACAAGGTGGCGATCTGCAAGCGACGCATGCGTCCACGNAATGAGTGTGGGCTTTGGCATCGGCGTGTGCAACTTTTCCGTCCCCTGTCTGGCAGGTGAGTCGCGACCATAGGCTTGTGATCGCAAGAATGGCGGTATACTGACCAGAACGAGCAGTTGAGATCCAGAGATTATGCTGTGGCAGCGATCCTCAAGTTCTGCATACAGCGATGAGTCTCTGTCTTTGGTTTCGTTGTAGTGCACTGCCTTGAGTATCATCTCCCGGAGGAGAATTCTTGACGATAAAAAGGAAGCCTAGATATAGCTTGAGCATTGATCTGCATACTGAATCTTAAAATTCAAGACGCCACACTTAACCCGCTTCTTGTGCAANNGGGTGGAAGCACCATTGATGTGCTGCACTCACGNCTCGAGACTGCGATGCACACCACCCGTCAAGGTTGCATAACTCGTCAGCACAAGTATCGCAAGTGGAGTCTCGTCCCGGTTCGNCTGTTTTGTGTCACTCAAAGCAGCGTTGACAAGCCCCAATGCTTGCACGTCATGATGTCGTGCAGAGTGCAACAACCGTGCATCCGAATGCTACTTGGAAAGACCAGCAGTGCTGAGAGCCTGGACACTTGCGAAAAGATGCTTGTTGCCAGGTTTAANAAGACACGAGTGATACTTGGCGTTATTGGCAACGCAGTTGTAAAAGAAGAAAGCCAAACACTGATCTTCGTTGCCGGCAAATAATGAGCTGTGTATAACGACTGACCCGCTCAAGCTGCCCGATTGTGATGATACATAGTATACAAGTGGGGTTTGCGACATCAGAGAGGATGATGGGGTCTCGATGCCGGATTGTTGTGGACGTCCACGGCAGGCACGAGCTTTGAGTATGATCTCAGAACTCTGGTCGCAGATTCTTGACTCAGTTTGTGTGGAATATCCAGGACAAACACGTTTCGCATTCTGGCATCGACTACAGCCTCCAGGACGAAGATCGCGTTTTTCTGGTCAGCGGTTCACATTTCTCTGTGAGATAGAAACCAGATGAACCTTTTCGTGCCGCACACGACACTCGCGACAGCCTAACGAGGGTGTTCCACGGTAAACCATTTTGCAAAAGGCAATATTGATAGCCCGCGGTGCTTGGTCCAAGCCTCCAACGCGATCAAATGTCGCGTAATGCTCACATGGCGAAAGTCAAGGAGCTGTTGTTGAGAAAGGACAGGATGATAAGAGGGGCTGAAGGATTCTGACACGCAATGATTACACAGACTAGTCCGAATGCAGAAATGGGCGCGCTCTTTCCATCCCCATACACGAACAATTGCAGACATGCGACATGGAGAAAAACAGTTCGAAAGGTCAAGAGGGATTAAGATTGACAAATTACAGAAACAAGAACAAGAACGAGAACAAAAGCAAACTCCATACGATCACAAAACCTCAATCCCGCCGACCCATAGAGAATATACGAAATGACCTACCATTACAGTCAAAATCACCGTTTGACCGATCCCATCTCGAGATACACACAGACCATCAACTCATCGCATTCCATCATCACCCTTGTGGCACAAACTCTTACATCATCAAAGCACCAAACAGAGCAGCAGCGCCTCCAAGAATCATGCCAGGGGTCACGAGCGAAGCAGCGCCAGTGAAGATGGCCATGCTGGGAGAGCTGGTGCCGGTGACAGTGGAAGCGGTCTTGGTCGAGTTCTGGCAAACACCGTTGCTGCAGGAGACGGCGACGTAGGCGTTTGTGCCAGGGGCGGCGTTCTGAGGAACACCGTTGGGCGAAGAGCCGGGTGCGTTGGCAGCAGGGGTGTTGGAGCCAGGAGCGTTGGAGCCAGGTACTTGAGTGCCGACAACAACATTGCCGTTGACAGTAGGTGCCATTGTGCTGACGGTAGGGCAGCTCGTAGTGGTTGTGTAGACAGTACCGCCGCTAGTGTAGATGATGACCGAGACGACGGGAAGGTTTGAGCCAGAAGATCCGTTGGAGCCAGAGTTGGCAGCATTGCCATTCTGACCAATGACAGCGATGTTGGAGTTGGAGTTGGATCCAGATCCGTTCGAGACGTAACCTGAGCCGGAACCAGAGTTGGAGCCAGAGTTGGAGCCAGAGCCGTTTGCAGCAATGAGAGCAGAAGCCTGGGCAGCAGGGCAAACAGTGGTGTAAGCGACAATGACATCGGTAGTAGTGGAAGCTCCGTTTCTGAGAGGGCAGTTGGTGACGGTGGGAGCGCAAGAGTAGATGGTCTGAACAGAGGTGCTGTAGAGGGTGGCGGTCACAAGGCCAGATGCAGCGGCTCCATCGAGAGTAGCGGTGCTGAGGTAGGTAGTTTTCTCAGAAGCAGGGCAGTCGGTGACTGTGGAAGGGCAGGCAGTAACGGTGAAGACAGTGGTGAAGGGTTGTCCACCAACGCCCGAGCCTGAGCCTGAGCCAGGAGCTCCAGTGACGACCGCACCACCACCAACGACTGGAGATGCGCCAATTGCGTTGCCGGTAGAGGCAGGAGCGCCAGAAGTTGCGACAACATCGGGACCACAAGCGACACCCGATCTCGAATCAACAACACTGGATTCAAAGAGGGCAAAGTCAATACCGGGAGCAGCTTGACCCGAAGCAAGGTCAACGCAGCGGTAGAATGTGCAGAGACCGGTAGCGGTATCAAATGCGGTGCCCTTGCAAGTGACATCTGCAGCACAATCGGCTACACAGCCCTCGAAAGTCTGGCCTTGTCTCTTGGCCAAGGTGGCTCCAATGTCAAGGGTGACTCCAAGGTATGTCTTGTTGTACTCGAGGCCGAAAGTGACACCGTTAATTGTCAGCTGGGTTGGGAGAGCAGATGATGCGGAGTTTGTTGCAGAAGCCGATCTCGAAGCGGAGCCAGTAGCACTACCAGAAGGGGTAGTAAGACCGCTCAGGACGCTGGAAGGAAGGTTGCCGAGAATGCTGGAGATGACACCAGAGGGAAGGCCAGTGAGGACAGAGGTGGGGTTGAGAGTGGAAGCACCCGAAGGCAGGTCGCTAGAAGGAAGGCCGCTCAAGATGCTGGAGATGACACCCGAGGGAGCTCGGTCAGAATGCCAGTAGGGAGAGTGGTGGCAGTAGGGGTAGGCAGGCCGGTCAAGACGCTGGAAGGAAGGTTGCTGAGAATACTCGAGATGACACCCGAGGGAAGACCAGTGAGGATAGAGGTAGGGTTCATGGTCGAAAAACCTGAAGGCAGGTCGCTAGAAGGAAGGCCACTCAAGATGCTGGAAACGACACCTGAAGGAAGCTCGGTCAAGATACCGGTGGGGAGCGGTACAGTCGAGAAAGGAATACCAGGGATTCTGGTGGTGCTGCCAGCGCCGAGAACACCTGACAAAACACTGGAAGGCAAATCGGAGGTCAGGGGAAGACCTGTAGGGAGAGCTGAGGTGATACCACCAACGATCGAGGTGGCCTCTCCAGCAAGAGAGGTAGCCTCCGAGACGACACCGCCGACGAGCGAAGTGGCAGCACCAGCGATTGAAGTGGCGTCTGAAACAACACCGCCGACGAGCGAAGTGGCAGCGCCAGCGATTGAAGTGGCGTCTGAAACAACACCGCCGACGAGCGAAGTGGCGGCACCAGCGATTGAAGTGGCGTCTGAGACGACACCACCGGCGAGCGAAGTGGCGGCACCAGCGATTGAAGTGGCGTCTGAAACAACACCGCCGACGAGCGAAGTGGCGGCACCAGCGATTGAAGTGGCGTCTGAGACGACACCACCGGCGAGCGAAGTGGCGGCACCAGCGATTGAAGTGGCGTCCGAGACGACACCACCGGCGAGCGAAGTAGCAGCACCACCAAGCGCACTCGTAGCGGCCGAGGCGATGACGGAGATGTCGGACGCAGCGTTGGAGGGCAACTCGCTAGCAACACTCGAAAGAATAGAGGTGATGGCAGCCGCAGCGCTGGTTGCAGGCAGGTTGCTCACAGCACTGTCGATAGCAGAGGTGAGCTGGCTTACATCGCTGCTTGGCAACCCAGTCCCGACGAGAGAGGTGACCTGGGAGACGAGGGAGGACACGATACTGCTCGCATCACCAACAACACCCCCAGCCACACTGGTTGCACCTGCGAGAACGCCGGAAGTGGTGGTGAGTCCATTAACGATACTGCTGACGGCAGGGACAGGGACAGGGACAGTGAGTGCAGCATTTGCGCCCATGAAGTGCACACCGGCAGCTCCGAGAGCGACCAATCTGTAGGAAACCATGATTGATGATTGAAGGAATAGCTAAAAGAGTGTCGAGTCCCAGTTGAGTAGGGAGTGGTAGAATGAATGAATGAATGAATGAATGACTGGCTGATGATGAACAAGATAGAAGTGCGCTGATGGAAGAATACTTATACCATTCTCCTAGCAGAGAGATGTCCTATATCCAGATCACATATCCAAATCAATCACAGATTTTGACCACGGGCAACGAGCGGGCATGAGCAAAGGAGGCTCAGAATCTGTTGCGACTCACCTGTTCAGCAACGACTATGCAATCTCCAGAGATATCCGAGGATCAAGGCAGTCGTTGTGTGTTTGCGGCAGCACCGTCCAGTGTTGCCCCTCCAAGGGGAACAGAGAAGTGCATGACGGAGAGTGGATTGAATGGAGCCAGACTGTACGTTCGCAGAGGCCGTTGAAGCACAAGTAGAGGGAGTTTAGGGTTGCTGTGCGATAAGCAAGATGTTTGGTGCTTGGCGGGCTGCAAGTCTGAGCGGCGCAATCCACGAGCATGTCCGGGGTGTTTGTCGTCCCTCCTGCATACAGTACATAGGGAGGAGAGGGATCTCTTGCAGCGGGTCTTGCGACGGGAAGGATCCTTAGTCCATGAGTGAGTCGACTTTGTGCCACGACCGAGGAGGTCCGAAGTGTTGTTGATGCTCCTGCATACCGTTCGCCATGACGCCTTTGCAGACATGTGCTTGCTCTAGATGCAGCGGAAAGCACGCCTTGACGGGTAAGTGGAAATTGATCAAACTATTCTTGATACACAACGATAGCAAATGCTTGTGTTTACAAGATTCGTCATGTTGTGTTGAAGAACAAGCAGGCGCGGAAGGGTAGACTCGAAAGAAGGACTTGGTACAGGCGCCGTAGCCGTTGAGATACAAAGTTACTCCGCGACTTGGCATGGATCTGATCGTGCCGAGGACGAGCCGGTGAGTCTGTCGGTGATGGTGACACCCTGATCTTGTTGTTTTTGTGCCATGATACTCGGTACAGTCGGAGTTCTGACAGTGCCCAAAACATACAAGACGGATCAAGCTATCCAGACTCCAATCAGACATGTTGTTCTGGACGTGGTTCGATGAGATGTCCCAAAAGTTGCAATAAAGCTCAGGACCGCAACGAATCCAATGAAGAAATCGCTTGCCATGTGTTATACACAATCCCTCGCGAAAAGCTGTGAAGGATTTCTAACAAGATGGATGCTCAAGAGTGTAGAGAGTGAGTACGTGTTTTGAGTGGCCATGGCTCGGGTAGACAGCGCTGATGTTGTTCAGATTGATGTCTGAGCAAGAGATGAAGTTGTTTGTGACAGAACCTTGATGTGCGAGACCCCGCAGGCGAAAAAAGCTTGAACGCTCCACATTTTGGGCGGCCAAAGATTATCGTCGCCGCCAGTTGCTCCTTCCCCAAAGCAACAAATCACCGAATATCGACAAGATGGGCAAGAGAAAGCGCAACACGCAGGCGGCAGTCCCGCAGAAGCTGCAAAAGGCGTCCGACCTGCCGACACCCAACGACAGCGACGAGGGCGCAATTGAGCACGTGTCGCACATCAGCGCCGTCACGTCGACCGAAGAGCTTGAACTGACCGTCGACACGCTGCGCACCCTCGCCCACTACCCGGCGCTGATCAAGTCCAAGGCGTGCAAGGACCTGCGCGCCGCCGTCTACGACTTCCGCCAGGCGTGCAATACGGGCGTCAACTCGGCCGCCGAAGGCACTAACCTGACCGCCCGCATCTCGGGCGCCCTCACCGATGCCAAATACACCGACGCGCTCATCCTCCTCGCCGAGATGCGCATCCGCGGCGAGACGCCAAAGCTCGGCGCCCTCTGCCGCTGGGTGCGCGACCTCGACGTCGTCAGTGGCCTCTCGATGCAGCCCGAGGGCGTCAGCAAGGTCGTCGTGCCTCGCTCACCAAAAGACAAGGAGTTGCTGCGTGTTCTCGACGCCGTCCTCCGAGTCACAGGCCCCACCGACACAAACACCAGAGACGCCCTCGACTCGGCCGACCCAATTGCTCTCCAGCAAGTCTGGAACCTCCGAGACAAGACACCCCTCCAGACGCGCCAGAGCGTCGAGGACAAGACCATCTTCGCCAACTGCCCGCAAGACCTCCGCAGCCGCTTCCGCATCATCGAGACGACGACCGGCCCCAACCGCAAGCCTCCGAACCTCCACCCCGCCGTCCTCTACGCCTCGCAAGACGATGCCATCCCGCTTGGCGATGCACCCAAGACGACCGTCTTCAAGCACCCTGTCGTGCCCAACCTCCGCCTGATCAAGGACGTCCTCACTCCCGCCGAGTGCACCAGCATCATCGCCGCCGCCGAGACGATCGACTTCATCCCCGACGCCCCAATCCGCGACGACGGACAAGAGACGAGCATTTTGGCACACAACTTCTATTGGGTCGCCGACCAGGCCTTCCACGACAAGCTCTGGGAGCGAGTCCGCCCCTACGTCCCAGAAGAGTCGCAGGGACGTAAGGTCCGCGGCATCAACCGCAGATTCAGAGTGTACCGCTATGTGCCGGGCGCAGAGTACCGCTGTCACATTGACGGCGCTTGGCCTCCTTCGGGCATCGACCCCGTGACGGACAAGTACCAGTACGACTCGTCGCCTGCCGATGCTCGTCAGTCTTCGCTCTACACCTTCCTCATCTACCTCAACGACGAGTTTGAGGGTGGCGAGACTTCCTTCTTCATCCCCAGCGTTCGTGAGGGCGTCATGAACGCGTACCCAGTCAAGCCCATCATGGGAAGCGTCGCCGTCTTTCCACACGGCGAGGCACAAGGCGCTCTCCTTCACGAGGGAACCGGCGTGACAAAGGGTGCCAAGTACATCATCCGCACCGACGTCGAGTACGACGTTGTTCCTTCTACAAATTGATCATCTTGTCTTTTGGGACCGGCGCTTTGGGTGGGACCGGTGTTGGGCAACCTGTATTTGTATGACCAAATTGACACGACATGTAGGTACGATTTTCTGAAATCACAAATTGTCCTTGTTCAACGACTTCAGCCTACTCGTCTGCCTCCACGGTCGCATGTCCGCCGACCTCTATCTCGCTCAGGATCTGCGTGCCGACCACCTTGCCAGACGCATCCAAGAAGATGGCAGCAATGGCTTGCACGCCATGGATCGGCTCATACTTGTACTGCTTTCTCCCCACCTCCTTGCCATTCCTTGCCACCTTGTCCTCATGTCCAGTCAAAGTCATGTCTTTGGCGTACGACCCAACAACTCTGGTGCCAGAAACGCGACCGTCGTTGTCAAGATCTTGCTCGACAATGTCGCCGTTCTGCTCAAGGATGCGGTTTGTATGAGAATTCCCGGAAAAGTCGTTGATGGAGTAGAGGATATTGTCGTCGATGGTGAAAGAGCGCTTGACTGCTGCCGAGCCAGAGCTGGAACCGTCGTCGGAGAGCAATCCGTCCACCGCATCGCCTGTCTGGTTGAGGATATTGCCAACACCGTTGCCCAGTGTCGCAATCACTGGGTTCAAGTCCAGCGATCCCAACACATCGTCCACCATGGCCACTAGGTTCTCAAGTCGAGCTTCTAGCAGCACTCTTGCTTTGACGTCTTGAATGAGCAGATGCACCGACTCGATGTTCAGATCTACGCCAGCGTTGAATTGCAGCAGTTCCAGCACTTGGAGGTCCAGGTTCACTTTGGCGGTCAGATTGTCGACTTCAATGTCGATTTCCTTGACGCTAACGCTGGCGTTGAGAAAGACGTCCGGGTCGGGGTATTGAGAGGAGGCATTTTGACGTGTGTTTGCGGTCGAGTAGATGGCCGAGTCATCGTCGCCGCTGAGGGTGAGGTTGTAACCTACGTAGCCGGCATCTGAGGAGGACGAGGAAGAGGAAGCGGCAGAGACTGTGCAGCTCAGGGCAAAAGCCAGGACGCAGTTGCGAGCGAGCGACAGCATTGTTAGGTGTGCTGAATGTAGACGTCGAAATCTGTGGTTGAGTTGCAGACGTGAAGGTCAACGAGAAGGAAGACAACACAATGAGAAGAAGACCAGGATACACGGCACTTGTACATTCACTCCACTGCCATCGTTTCCATATCTCTGGCTTCGATCCTCGATGTGCAATATCTGACAATCCTTGTACGGCCCAGCAAGATTGCGCCACGGCAATTGACAGCTGCTCAAAAAATCTTGATGTTGCAAAAGTTTAAGAAGTAAGCGGATTGTATATGAAGGATTGGTTGTTTCACCATCCAAGCCTTCTAATCCTTCCCGCAACACTGTGACTTTCAATTGGTCTATGGCTGCGTCATTCCACGCTAGAGAGCAGGAACATGTGTTTGACAGCTTCGATCTCGGCCGACTTTTGAATTTCATCCCCAGGAACCGAGATGAGGTGGACGGCATGCGACCCGCTACCTTGATGAGCTTTCGCAGAGTTGGCTGTGGAGAAGGAATTGTAAAGATGACTGGGTAGCTTAGGTTTCCTTCTCTGATTGTTCTTCTCTCACACTCATCTCATCGCTCGCGACCTTTGCAGTACTGCTGTTGTATCATCCGCGGTCATGGCGTTCAACATGATGTCGAAACTGCTACTTTGCCTCGCCATCACCATCTTCTGCGCCACTCCCATCTCAGCACAAACAGCCACAACAGCACCCCGAACCCTCTCCAACAGCACTTCCAGCACACGCACAAGCACTTCTCGCTCCAGTGCCTTTACCTCAAACGCACCCCCAGACGTCTACCTCAACGTCCCCGAACTCCACGTCGGCCGCATCGAACTCACCGTCGAAAAACTATCCGCAGACCTGAATCTCAATGCCAAAGTCGCAAACCTGGTGCAATTGAATGCGGGCGTACAGGTTGCCGTGGAGAAGGTGAATATCACTATTGCAGAGGTGGATGCAGAGGTTGAATTGGTCATTCGATTGGGTGAGTTATTTTCTTTGCCCCTTGTGGAAACTATCTTGCTTACTAATTTCCANGGTCACCTCGTCGATATCGTAGGCCGTGTCTTCGACTCCCTGGACCTCAATCCCCTCCTCATCTCCACGATCGGCAATGCAACCCAACTCGTCGGTAACGTGGTTTCCGACGTCGTCGGCGCAGTAGATGGACTCCTCGGTTCCATCACCCAAGGCGGCAAGACTCTCAACTTTGTCGTCGACAATCTTGGAAACATTGTGCAGGAAGTGGGAGGTGTGAGCAGCATTGTTGGCGATTTCACACGAAACATGACGCAGACTGGAACGAGCAAAAGTGTTGGACAGGGATTGACGCANAAGGAGTACAAATACTCGCCGTTGAATGCCTTGGTGGATATTGTCTTCAACGAGGCTGGCCAAGTCGTGCAGGCTGTGGTGCAGAAGAAGAATGGCGGAAGCAGCAGCACTGGAAGCAGTGGAAGTGGCGCTGGGTCGAATTCGACAGTGTCTGTTGCTCTGTCGCCAAAACACTAGATTGAGATCGAGTATGTAGATTCTATCGATACATCAACTCACCAGATGACTCGACCCCGATAGGATCCAACTGTTTGCTTCCAGGTGTTGATCAAGTAGAGTGAGTTCAGATAAGGCGCCGACTAACGACATCAACTATGACTTGATCCTTGGATGCATCAAAGTGAGCCAGATTATGCAAAGCGTCTAGGCAGGTCAGACCACGAGACTTGCAAACGGAGCATATGTCAAAGCCTCCATCGTTACAGACAACGCAGTGCCAGTGTTTGGTGGTAAGATTTCCACAGTGATCGCAATGGACTCCGGGTGTTGGTTGCTGATAATCTGTTGTCGAGACCAAGATGCTGAGATTTTCCGGACATTGATCGGTAACACTGCGCCACACTTTATCATCTCATCGTTCCACCAGTGTGCATCCATGACCAGAAAGATCTTTGGGTATGACTGCATTAGGTCGCGCAGTAGGCGAACAATCGCTGAATCGGGTAGTCTGGTTCCAGAGGCTTTGTGACTGTTGTAAAGCTCGATTAGCTCAGCAGGAATTGTTTCCGCGGATCCGTAAGTCACCAGTTGACCAAGCAGATTGGCAAGAATGTTCCCAGCTTCTTCATGTCTGCTAATGTTGAGGGTCTTTCTAGAAACAAAACACGACAGGATAGGGACACCTGACAAGTTCTGAACGAGATTGTGGTAGATGGCAGAGATGAATGAGGTCTGGCCCAGTAAAGTTAATCTCCGCCGCATCTTTTGACGTTGACAGAATCACAACTTACCAATCGAGTATGATGGAGCCCACAGCATACTATGCGTCGAGGAGAAGAGCCGGTGCACCATGATGTGTAGTTTGTGCAGCCCAGGAGCCTTTGGTGCTCTCCGGTATTCAATAGAGTCGAAGACACGTTTGGTGCCTCCAGATAGGCATACCCATCAAGCCAGTCGACAATCTCATCTCTGAGCAATTCTCCGTTGGTACTGGATACTTGAACATGAATATCCGGGCTCTGCAGAGAGATAGGCGACATCGACTCGTGAGACTGCGATTCATGGTTCATAGGGTCGATGACAATCTGTGGCCGATCTCCAGTGTGTTTGACGAGCGCAATCTCGATAGCAGCAACGATCTCAGTGCGATCTAGATCGTTCGCGAGCTGCAGCGGTGTTTTGCCAGAGTGGTCCTGTGCATGGGGATTGGCGCCGTTCTGTATCAGCAATTCTGCCAACTCGACACTGTTTTCAAACACTGTTATGTGCAAAGGCGTCCAACCGTCGTAGTCTCTTGGGCTGAGTTCGCCGCTCGTTGTGAAGAAGAGTTTGAGAATTCGTTTCTGCAGGTCCAGGGAACCTGGTATCGACCTCATCAACCAATGAAGTGCTGTCTTACCATCATCTGGACTCGGCTCGAGCATGTCCAGATTGCCTTCTATCGTTCTGTTATGAAGTTCGTCGAATCGACCTGTTGAATCTTAGTACATGATCGTGGTTGCCGGTAGAGCATTGTGACTTACGAAGATATGCCAGCGACCAACCAGGCAGACGCTTTCCAAACGTCGGGTTTGTTCCTGCAAGAGCCGACAAAAGGTCATCCGACCTGTCGAATGCTGTTCGAAAAGTGGTTGCGTGATCATCGTATGTTACGCAACCATACTGCCAAGCAACCTCGAGTGGGCTTCTACCAAAACTATCCAGGATATCAACCTTCGGCTTGAACTCAAGTATGTCCCACACCAATTTGACCGCACCAAGACACAGCGCTTTATGCAAGGCCGTCCGACCTTGCTTGTCTTGAGAATCAATGAGATCTCGGTCCAGACTCAACAAGGTCCTGACAGGAAGGAGTGCGCGAGATTCTGAATAGTGCTTTACCACACAGTGCATCAATCCGTCGCCCGAATAATTCTTTGTCTCAATCTTCGCACCGTTTTCTAGGAGAATATGAGCTGCTCGTGTTGATGGCTGGTGACAAATGGCATAAAAGATTGCGGTCTCTCCTGCATAATCTCTATGCTCGATGTCGATTTTCTTATCCAGCAGGAGCTGAAGTAACTGCTCATCGAAATTGGCACTCTCGAGAAGCTGCTGAACATAACTTCTACCAGTGTCATCGATTGCTGCAATTTCAAAGCCAGGTTTGTCCAGAACCAGCTTTGCGACCTCGACCCTAGGCTCTAGTGCGTGGTTTGCGTAGACCACAAGAACATGCGAAAGCATTGTTTGGCTGTGCTCATCGCACTCGTTGATATCGATATCTTGGCGTTGCAGAAGAGCGCGAATGGATGCAAGGGACGAGAAGTTCTCGAAATGCAGAAGTGCAGTACGCCTAGTATGTTTTGTAATAACGGTATCAGGTCTGATAGTAAGAGACTCCAAGAAATGTATGACCACCTCGTGACTCTTATGGATGAGCGCCTCAAACAAGGCGGTGTGGCCTTCAGAGTTGGTCAAATGAGGGTCCGCTCCAAGCTCCAAAGAAGTTCGACTGTGTCAAGATGACCCATTGACGCGGCGTATATAAGCGGCGTCGTTTTCTGCTTGTTCGTTCGAGTGTTGATCTCGGATTTCGAATCGACCGAGTTGAACACTAAGCGGCGAATGCTGTTTGTGAGACCGAGAATAGAACAGACATGCAAAGCCCCAAGCCGTGTTCAAGGTCGGAGCCATACACCTCGAAGCCATAGGCCTGTTCGAGAAATGCAGTTTCGTTACCTATCTTAAGGCGTCTGACGTCTGTAAGATATTGAAGAGCCAAGTCTTCCACGGAAGCAAGCTTAGGCGAGTACGCGCGGAGATGTTTGCCCCACTCACATGCCGCATACTTGTACAAGGATCTTGACGCCCAATCTGGGTCTGGACTCTCGGGTATGTCCTGGGACACAAGCACCCTCAGACAGGCGAAGGCCATGTAAGCTTGCCCGGATGGAAACCATCGATCACGCGTCTTCTCGAAATAAGCAGACACGGAGTCCCAGGTGAAAACAACGTAGTTTTGCAGTATAGTAAGCAAGTTCTCGGTGCTCACGATTGCATCGACGACTCTTATGCTTGGTTCAGACCCTGGGTTTAGTCTATGGCCAAAATCTCTGAGAACATGCTCAAACTCTGTTGTGGTCAAGGGACGCATCGCATAGCTAGCAATCTCGAGAGCAGCCATCGCGAGATCTTCATGTGGGAACCCAGGATCGATTGGTTGATGATCTTCTCGTACGTCTCGTGCGTTTGTGGTTGTTCCTCGACCGTTCCGGAAAGGGCCTCTTGAATTGCAGTCACAATCTGGACGGCATCCATCTCTTTGCAATGTCCAGAGGTGTCCTGTCCAGATTGTCGCGCAAGGTAAGGGCAGCACCAGCCCTGATGAGCATCACTGCTATCTCGGGCTTACGAAGCGCAATGGCTTTGTGCAAAGGCGTTTCTAGGTACTCATTCTGAGGGCTGCAGTTGGGTTTGACCTTGGACAAAAGCGCTTCAAAAGCCCTACCTCTCAACGCTGTTATATGCGAGGGTAATGTTGAAACCGATTTGATGACTGTGTGCAAAGCTGTGTTGCCGTCATCGGGGCATTTTCGAGAGGATCAGGGCATTCATTCTTTTGTAGTGTGTCCAGGAGTTTGTCGAATCGCCCTGTATGACGTATCAGTTCACGACCTAAGATCATGATATTGCACTTACCCAAGAAGGCAAGGGACCACCCGGGTAGTTTTTCCAGCTGCGTTTCGAGAATTACCTCGCCAGGGGTAGTGTTTTCGTTATGGCTATCCTTCTGCAGATTTGTGGCTTGCTGGGATCGCTCTCTGTTCCGAAGTCCAATCAGCTGGACAGGCTCGACCTGGGAGGTGTAAAGGTCTTGATCACTTTGGGCTCGACGCAATTCTCGGGCATCTGAGATAGAGGTGTGACTGGGGTGATGTATGCGCACGGGAGCAGATTGACGTGCTTCAGAGATCACATCTGACTGTTCTGGTACAATATGCAGACCGACTTTCAAGATGTCAATAGGCGCGAGTAGTGTAAGTATTGCGGTACGCCCATACTGGCAAGCAACATCGAATGGAGCTCTTCCAAACTTGTCCAAAATCTTAACATTCGCTGCCCGCTTGAGAAGCTCTTTGGCTAAATCAGTCTTACCGAGAGCCAATGCCAAGTGCAAGGGAGTTCGGCCTCTATCGTCCTGAGAGTCGATGAGTGTAGGCGCATGTTTGATGAGAAAATCAAGATATCGAAGGTCTTGGACGTCGTCCATGCCCTTCACAACCCTGTGCAGCAGACCTTGACCATACTGATTTTTGACAGTAAGATCTGCCCCGTAGTCGACCAATATCGAGGTCATCTGAAGGCTGTATCGTAGAGTAATAGCGTGGAAGATCGCACTTTCTCCTTCCTCATCCGTTCGATTCACATCAGCCCCACTGTCAAGTAGCAAGCGCAGCAATTCAGGACTGAAGATGCGTGCACTAAGGAATCGCATGAGGTATGTTCGACCTCCAAGATCGACTGCATTGATGTCGCAGTCCGGTTGTTGCAGAAGGAGCTGAGTAGCACTGAGTTGAAACTCGGGGCAGCGCTGAGCATATGATTTACTGAGTAATAACCACAACGGAGTTCTTCCATCGTGGTCACAGCGGCCGAAGCGAAGATCACCGCGGGCGATTGCCAGTCTGAGGATATCGATTGATTCGAGCTGGATGAGGGATAGCAGAATCGAGACGACCTCATCTCCCGCAAGGGTAAGTGGTTCAAGTTTTACCAGGGGTGAGCGCAATAGTGTTTCCACTATAGGCAAACGCCTCGACTTGATGGCCTCATGGAGAACGGTGAACCCGGCCTTGTGAGTGACAGTAAACTGGGCACCGAAATCCAGGGCCGAATCGGCGCCCGAATTCAACAGAAATTCTACTGTGTCAACATGACCCATCCTGCACGCATAAGCAAGCGGTGTTCGGCCAGTGACTGAAGCTCTGCTGAACTCTGTACGAGGCAGGCGTTTGAGTAGATTGGTGAGGCCAAAGATGGAGCAAACATGTACTGGTGCGAGGCCGTTGCTGATGTCAAACCCGTAGGCCATACCTTCTGGCTGCAAAACGAAAGCGGTCATAGTGCCTAACTGGAATCTCTCTTCGTCCTCGAGATATTGCATAGCCATGTCTTCCAAAGCTCGACTGGGGGAACAGGTACGAAGATGTTGACCCCACGTGCAAGCCGCATATCCGAACAAGGAGCCAGTAGCCCGGTTTCCAGTCCCGCCTGTGTCCGTAGGGACAGCCTCTGACATGATAACTGTCAGGCATGCCAGAGTCATATTGGCATGTCCCGTTGGGAACCAGCGAGCGTGCGTTCTTTCAAAGTAGCCAGACAAAGAAGGATGGAAGACACTGACAACGGATGTCTGCTGTACGACCAATAACCCTCTGGTAGCTTCTATCACATCGGTGATGGTCGGAGAAGTTATTGGGTGAGGGCGGCGGCAACCAAGAACATGACGAACCGCTATCATGAACTCAAAGTCCTTGAGTTGCCCGATAGCATGTCTAACAACATCATATGCAGCCATAGCTAGGTCCTCGTATGCACTGTCCTTTGTGGTGTGACTCATGATTCTCTCGAATGCTTCGTCGATCAGTTGTGACTGTCGTTGATTGTCATCTGGGTTGTTCCTCTCGATCTCGGCTATCCTCGAGTTCATAGCTCGACTGAGACTTCGCCTGCGATGGTCAACTAAGTACAGTGCATCGATATCCACCGTGACCTGTTCATTCAAAGATATGATTAAGGGGTGTGAAGAAGTGATGAGCAAGCTCAGATTCTCTACCCAGGAGAGGTTTTTAAAAGCGACTGCAACACCTCAGAGTTCTCTGTAGAGTCGTTGATAACCAGAAATACTCTAGGTGTCACATACATCATCTTGAAGAGAAGATCCACCAAAATATTCTCAGTGTACCCTTTGCTAGAAGTGGATTCCTTCTTATGATGGTAAAACTCCACAATCTGGTTCGGTATGGCTTCAGGTCGTGTCTGGCGTAGGAGCTGTTTGGTCAGGTCAGCGATGATATGTTTAAAGCTGAAATCAGCTTTGTATCCGTTGGGCAGGAAGGCTTGAATGACGGGAGTGTCAGAAGAGAACCTCGATGTGAGGTCCTTGATTATAGCGGATGAGAAAACCGTCTGGAATTGGTTAGTCAGGTGCGCGCATTATTGAACAGCCGAGTCTGTTAACTTGCCTTCCGGGCATGAGTCTCAGCACGACACATCAATCCTCCTGGCGAGGTCCCAAGACACCACGACGTATATTCTAGACTTTCCTGAAAGGCATATACCACAGCAGAATCAAGGTCGCTTGTGGGCTGCTCCAAAAGTTGATCTTCATCTTGATTCCATTCAACGATATCATCAAAGCATTGTACAATAGCATTCTTGAGTAGATTTTGTTCATCGAGCTCGAGGTCAGCACCCTCTGTCAAATCTTGGAACGAGAAGATGGACAAGCTTGAGCTGACAGACGTTCGACCGCTCATGCTCCGAGGAACTGCTCTGGAGCTGGCAAGGCTTGTTGCATCCTCGTCATCAAGTCCACGTGGTATCGAGAAAGTGGCAATGCGCTCCAAGTGATGGGCAAGATGGGCGGGAAACTGGGAAATGCTTGCGGTATCTTCCAAGCATATTGGGCATTTTTGGCGCGTGTCATCCTCAGTCGACTGCGCGATGCTGGCAAAATCCTTGATCTGCGTATCTGTGACGTTTCCGTGACCTTTCTGGCGCAAGTGTTGCTCGAAAGCATTTTGATCGGAGAAATGAGTGGAAGGATGGAATCGGCATACCCATACTCTCCTGTGCTGAGACTCTTCGTGCTCTAACCACTCGCGCCGAGAGCCATACAGCCGATCAGCCGAGGAACAATTGATTTGGGTACACGAGTATGGCTGAAGATCCTGGAGTATGTGTTTCCTAATCCGTTATTAGCGATAAGCGTGATATCTTTAGAGATCACCGACCTCCAAGCACGACCCTGCCCATGAGATGAAGGACAAAGCACGAAACAATATGGGCAAACAAAATCTTGGCCGTTTATAGCGGCGAGTGGCGGAGGCGGCAAGTTAGCGGGTTTTCCTTCGAGGTCACGAGCCGTAGTAGCGGAGGAGATGACGGATTGCGTTTCGAGCGAGGTCAAGTCCAGCTTCGGGTCGAAGAAAGTCGCTTCTGTTGTCGTGAATACCGTCTTCCCATGATGACTTTGAGACGCTTGTGTGTTGGTGACAGACTTGAGCGGGGTGTGCGCCCTCACAGGTTCTTGTTGAGACTCCAAGGGAATGGCATCGATGACGACAGGTTCGGCAACTTCAGTTATGGTGAGCTTCTGAGCGTGCTTTTGCCAATATCGGAACTGTCTGCGGCGTTCTGTGTTAGACTTGGCAAAGCGTCGGATAAGGACTTCATCATGTTCAGTCAAGGGTGAGTCGCTTGAACGAAGGCTTCTAAACAGCTCGAATATATGATGTCTGTCCAAGGTAGCGAAACAATCACCGAATATGTCGAGGCCAGAGGACGCGTCGATCTCTTTGTAGCGGATTGCTCTGGCTGGCTTCGAGGTCGAGTTTCGAATTCGGAAGGATAACTTGTACAAATCCTTGACCAGGTCTTGTATCCTGTGTGTGAGATGCGGTAACCCATCTGGGGGCTGGCTGATGGAGTCTAATTCATCATCTGAAGGAAGTGAGATGTCATCAGGGAGGTCATCGTCGTCGACCGTGTCGGCTCCCAAGAAGACTTCGGAAGAGCCATCGCGAACGATATTAGATACTGTCACTTGATGAGATGACGAAGTCGATGGAGATGCAACAAATGCTCACATACCGAGCTCAAGCGTGTTCTGCAGCTCTTCAAGGAGCGAAAGAACAGTCGAGCGCATCACGTCGGCGTCACGCAGTCGCCAGTCGAGAGCGCTATGACCCTTGGCCAAAGCTCCGAGGTTTCCTGTCCAGATCCTGAACCTGCCAAACTCTTCTCGCACGTCGTCGCAAGAAGTTTTATCCAAGGAGCCATCTTGTTCTATCGCATGGCAGAGGACAGCAAAGCCGCGCATGCACGACTCGGTCACTGCTCTGAGAGTCGCCATGGCGTTGGGACGTCCTTGCCCGGATAAGCTTGGTATGCGTCCACAAAGCCGTCGAAACTGTTGCGATGTGGTCTATAGCACAGTCTGAGAGGCCTCGAACTCGAGGTTGTCTGCGAAAGATCATGTGTCATCCCTCTTGCCCCAACCAGATAGATTGCAGTGCCGCTGCACTCCAGCCACATAGGCGACCTGCAGGTTTGATTGGCCTAATTTGATCCTCCTCAGCCTTGCCCGGGCGGTCAGCAGTCGGGCACTCGATACGCACTCCAGATTCATGTTCAGCTCTACATTCAACCTGTGAGCAGTCATGTCTGGCATTGAGGTCGCCGGTCTTGTGCTTGCTGTGATCCCGCTCTTCATCTCGGCCATTGAGCACTACGAGGACGGTCTTCGGCCTTTTCGAGTGTTGAAGCTAGTTGTCTATCGTCAGGAGCTGGCGCAGTACCGGACAAAGCTTACAACCGAGTATGGACTGTACAACAACGCCCTCGAGGAGCTTCTTGTCGATGTCGTACCGCAACACGAGCTGCGCAACATGATCGATCAGGGTTATGGCTCACACTGGAAGAATCCCGCACTCGAAGACAAGCTGAGGAAGCGGCTTGANAGTGTCTACTCGGTGTATTTTGATGTCATGAAGCAAATGCAGGACATTATGGCAAAGATAGCGTCCCTCTTAGACATCCAGAGGCAGGGAAACGTGCGTCAGGCGGGTCGCTCTCTGTGTCTCCAGCTAATCGACCCCATAGATNNCACCGGCCCTCAGCTCGAACACCTTCTGCTTGCGCATCCACCCAAGTACAGTCAACTCCAGGCTGCACCACGTTCCAGAGTCTACGAGTTTAAGAAGAAGCTGAAGTTTGGCTTCAGGAGTGGACAGATACAACCTTTACTTGAAGAGCTGGGTCGATACAATAATGCGCTCTATCGTTTCACCGATAGTAGCAGACGTCTGGAAGGCCTGCGATCCACTGCGCCCAAGACCACGTTCACAACACCCATTCATCACGTTCGCGAATGCGCCGAGAGACTGCACCGATGCCTTGGTGGAGTGTGGGCATGCTCGGCTCACTCAAACCACGTCATTGATTTGCAGCTCGAATCTCGCATCTACAAGTCTGGCATGCCCGAGGAAGCTACCGGAGAGCGCGTTCTGTTTTCCATTGCCTTCTTGGATGGCAGGCTACTCGATCGTTGGCATTGTCTGGAAGTCTATGTCCTTACAGGAGATCCGAAGATATCACAAAAACCGTCAGGCAAAGTCAACTTTACCGCATCGACTCCTGCACTCTCGTTTGACCCCTCAACACTGCCGTTGATCCGTTGCCTTTGTACGTCTGTGGCATTTCCACAAGGTCAACCTCACCGCGCTCTTTGTCTTGATCACAACCAAAGGTTGCTTGGAGGCTATCCAACACCTCAACACAATATTCCAGGACAGCATGATCGGAACGGTTCAACGACCAGCCTTGAAGAAGTTCTAACAGCCTCTTCCGCTTCTGTGCGATCGAGACCGTTCAGTAGTAAGCAGGCATATCTTCTCGGCTTGACTGTCGCATCTTCATTCCTCCAACTGCGAGCTACCCCCTGGTTATGTGGTTCATGGCGCGCAAACAATGTATTGTTCATCAACAAGACCACGACCAAATCCATCGACTTTGACAAACCATACATTCGACAGACCTACTCAAGCTGTCATCAGCAACAAGCCTCGGCTCAAGCAACCGCGGGAGCTGACGATGCAGACGACAACTGCTCATTCCTCAATCTCGGTATCATGCTGCTCGAGATATTCTTTCGAGAGCCCATCGACTCGCGACGCATGTCAGCTGATTCGGGGCCAAACCAGAGCTTCTCAGATCTACAGACTGTGCGACGATGGATCCAGCAAGACAAGGAAGAAATGCCAATAGGCTTCTACAAGGCCGTCTCGTTCTGCATCGGCTGTTTCGCAAGTACCAACGTTGACCTTCAAGATAATGAATTTAGGCAGACGGTCGTTGATCAGGTCATTGTGCCTTTGAAAGAAGAGCTTAAGATGTGGAACGCTTGATATGTTGTTTCGCTACTTTTTCTCCGATCAAGTCTTCTCTGACACGCGATACACGATCTTGGTACCATCTTGTTCATCGCTGCAAGCATCCTTGACCAACCGACGCTTGCGCAAGCAGGCGCGACAGCCCCAAGTTATGGATCAATACGACCAATGAATCAACGACACCAGAGCCCTCTGCTCCAGTTGGTCTGTTCAAGAAGTGTTGGCTTCCCACATGCAGTTATTTCTATGTGTCTATGCTCAGGCGCTTAATGGTTTCGCATTCAACAAGCGCCGATGTGTCTCTAAAGAGCCGTCGCCGGTTCAGAAAGAGAGTCATATCATCCACCATGATCTCAGAAGCAATGCCAGCGTCGCAGCCTTTTTGTCAGCGGAATATGTTTCCTCCAGAAAGTCACCTCTGTACGTTGTCCTCTTCTCAAGTGGGCGATGTGATAGCCAAGACCGCAAGTCATGTACTGTTAGAGACCGAAGGTGACGGACGAGGTTACATTTGCATGATGTCGCGCGCCTCCTAGATCTGACCAAGGAATGAGTTTATTGAAGAAGTAATTGGCGTCTGCTGACACAATACCAATCCCGCGTACTTGCACAGTAGTATAAAGGTCGGATTCCGAAACATCCGCATGACTAGCAACCAGCGCATGCTGCCTCGTCGTTCACGAGTGGTTGTGCCGTTGAAGAGTGCGTATTGTGGGCTCTTTTTTTCCGAAGAGAAACCATGTATAGCCCCGACAGGTACAGCAGGTTGTCGTATTACGTACTCGAACACAACGTCAATGACTGGATATGAAAACCCATTCCATTGCCCTCTCATCGATCCCACGTCTATAATGTATCTATTCTATCTTTGTCATTAGCCATCACAATCATCAATTCTGATCCTCTTCGATCATTACAGCAGCCTTCTCCGCAACTCCGTAAAGACTAGAGCTCAAATGTGCAGACAACTGCACAGGCAACACGCTAGCATCCACAGCCCTCACGTTCGCCAACCCATACACCTTCAACCTGTTGTCCACCACTCCACCCATCTCCGCCTTCATCATACTCAATGTAGTAATGGGGTGCCATGCAGAAATAAACGTGTCTTTGACAAAGGCTTCCCAAGCTTCGTAGGATTCTAACTCGGAAGCTGGAAAGACACGTCGTTCGACCATATCTGCCAAAGGAGCGGTAGAGTAAACTTGGGCGGCTTGCTTGGTTGCCAGAGTCTGCAATCGCAGGTCTAAGGGGTGGTTGAAGTACGAGGGCTCAACAGTGGGCAAGTCGAAAGAGTTGTTGCTGGAGATGTGGACTGTGCCTCTAGCCAGGGNAACTAGGTTCCAGAGATCGGCGCCCACGGTCGCAGGAGCAGAGTCTGTCTTCGAGGCCAAGGTGAAGAAGATTTCGGCCGCGGCTTCGCTCTGATTGAACAGATTTGCGACTTGGTATTTGAGAATTTCGTGCGTGGCAGTGGCGTTGACGATGAGACCTTGGGCTTCGAGATCAGCTGCGTATGAGGCTAAGCTGGCAAGAGTCTCAGCATAGACAGCAGAAGACGTGTTGCCGAGGAGTTAATGGACATTGGGAATTGCAATGGCTGATGAGGGTCCTGAGCCTTCGAGGTCTTCTGACTTGGGTATATAGGTGATTGTGTTCTTGGTCTGCTCTTGGAGATTTTTGCCCACGCCCTTGAGGCTCTTCTGCACAGGAACGTTGGCCTTGTTCAAGATTGCTGGATCGCCGACACCGGAAAGTTCAAGGAGTTGAGGGCTCTGCATGGAACCAGTAGCAAGAAGAACTTCACGAGTTGCCTTGACAAAAAGCCTCTCACTGTTGCGGAAAGCTTGGTAGTGAATACCGTCTGCCGACAAAACACACTCAGGCTCTGCGTCCGTGCAAGTATTGCTCCAGCGGATCTCAACGGCACGATGACCGGTCAGAATGACGAGGTTTTNGCGTTCTTCTGGCTCGCCAAGGATGTATGCAGTGTACGGCGAAGATCTGTTCTGACTTTGATCAGGCTGGACCATGTTGGATATAGTCGTGACACCATTCACAATTCCGGAGACAGCATCATCGACATGTCCGAGACCCCAAATTTGCTGAGAAGCATTGAGGGCGGGTTGTTGGATACTGCCAAACATGCCCTGAGCGAAAGAGACCTGAACGGGACCGCTGTAGCCGTGCTTGTCGCCATCGTGATTAGCTCCTTTAGACTTCAAGTAGTTCGAAGGAGTGTGGAAATGTTCAGCGCCAAGCATATACTGGTTCAAACCATCCCATCCCCACGACATATCACCGGTGAGTAGTGGAAGGAGGTCGTATCGAGTCTTTGGTTCTTTTGTCCAGCTTGCACCATTGATGCTGCCAGACCCACCGAGAGTCTTGCCGGCGACCATGGGAAGCTTTGATCCATTTCTCCATTAGATGGGTGTTGAAGTCATGTTGTAATCGAGGTTGGACTCAAATGCTTGTCCGTAGGTGCGCACGTCGTAGACTCGAGAATCATTGTGATTGTCTTGCCCGCCTTCGATGACAAGAACCCTGGTAGAAGGGTTTTCNNCTGAGAGACGGCTTGCGACAGTCAGACCAGCAAGGCCACCACCAACAATGACATAGTCGAAGGAGTCCTGGGTTGAAGTGATGTTGGAAGTCTTGGCTGGTGCTGCGAGAGCAACAGGAATTGAAGCGCAAGCCAACAGAAGAGAGAACATGACAACAAAAGATAAGTGGGATGGTATGTATGGTTACATCTAGAGCCAGACTTACCTTCTATATATGATGAAGCTGTACCTAGGTCTTGATGCTATCGAGGTGCTCTCGGACTCATCGTGATGGCGCCGTTTTGGACGTCACGATAAGAAACACGAGTCCGAACAGTTGACTCTGAGCAGTCCACAGACACAAAACGCTGAGTGCATATCAAGGTGCAATCAGTTCCTGCCAAGGAACACATTGATGATGGATGGCCGAAGGAATGACCAATGGTAGTTGGAGCAAGTCACGCCAAGATGATGTGAAAGCATATCAGATAGAACGGTTGAACACTGCCACCATTAGCGAACAGGCTTGAGTGCGTTTCTTCGGCGGCCAAGTCGGTCTTGATATCAAGACATGCACACTGCGATGGCCTAGTCCCGTTTTCACCCATGGTGATCTCAATCCCTGCAATATTCTTGTCCGTGGCGATAGGATGGTCGCCACCATTGACTGGGAGTTTGCAGGATGGTATCCACACTACTCGGAATATACATCCAACTGGTTTGGAAACCTGGTCAGAGCGGAATGGCAGGACACACTGGTTCGTTTCCTGGAGGAATCCTCTCCTGCTGAGTTCGCGATGGAGAAAACAAGGAACAAATGGTGGGGTGATTTCTGATTGTATGTTCTGCTGTACACGCGCGATTGCAAGGATCTGTGTTCAGAAGATCATGTCTACAAGATAGCAACACCATTTGGCGGACTGGCGACACCTCCAGGGACGTGAATGGGCATACTGCTGAAGAAGAAAGACCACTTGTTCTTGTCCTTGCACTCTTTCGCCAGTCTGTCCAAGTCGAAGATCTCACCGATGGGCAGGCCCCAACCAGCAAGCAACCATTCGTGCAAGAGGTACTCTGTATTCTGGCACGGCCAGGCCTCAAAACTTGGTTGATCTCCTGCGACAGCGGCAAATCCTTTCTCCCACATCCAGCGGACTGTCTTTTCTGATGACTCGACGCCAATGGCAGGAGGCGGATATGTTTCCGACAGCTTTGTTCGAGCTTCCTTCGACAGCTCTTCATAGGCGTTTGTCCAGCCAGTCCGGATGAACAAAATATCCCNCTCCTTGAACTGCACACCCTGGGTTTGTGCAACCTCTTCCAAGACATCGACCGTGATGGGTGTAGTCTGGAAACAAGCGTCCACACTCCAAATCCCCTTTTCCTCCGCCCAAGCCTTGTAGTCAAGCAACACGCCTCTGCCCACCACACCCCCATTCTCAACCCACACATGAATGCCATTCTTCTCCGACCCAAGCACATCCTCATTGGTGCAGTCGTTGTAGTATCTCTTCTCTTTCTGGTAACCATAATGTCTGAACCCGTCCCACTGCGAACTGCTTTGTGTGTTGAAGGTCACGGTATCGTCGTTGACACTCCGGGGAGCTTTGTTGATGATGTTGTGGCCAAAAGCGACGCGGTTGAAACACGGTGGAGACATTTTGTTCAGCGGCCAGTCGACAGAGATGCGTGTGCCGTGGACGATTTCTTCTGCGGCCGAGGTGGTGTTGGACGGGGTGAGGAGGTTGAGCATGCCGAGTTGGTCGGAGGTGCCCCAGAGGCCCCAGGCATTACCGTGGGGGCCATTGGGGTCGAGAGGAAGGGATGAGAAGGGAGGACGTATCGGCGGCATGAGTGTAGAGCAGAGGTTTGTGGTTTAGAGAATGTAGAGGGTTCCGAGGGGTGTTTTGTTGATGTGACGTGTGCGGGGTAGCTATTGTATATCCGACGGCGCTGTGTTTTTCCGTTGGCGGGCTGCTTTTCCGCCAGGGGTTTCGTCGTACGTGATGAGAGGTCCCGTCCCCTCAATTGAACCGACATCTTCTATGCAGAACATATTGCAGCAGGCATCCCAAGCTCCATGGCCCCACCAGATTGAGCAGAATTCGTTCTGCCACGGGATGAGGTCTCCCGAGAAGTTTTATCGCCGCGATATCTGGTATGAACCACGCCAACATACAACACGGGAAAAGAGGCTGCTGGACCAACCATAAATCGGACGAATTGACATAGAAACCCAGGTAGTAAACCCACGCAGAGAGGGTATATGCGAAAAGGATGACCAAAGATCAATATCCCGTTGCTCGAGTGGACTTTTCAGAAGCTTCGGGTGTCCAGGCAGCGTTTGCCATGTTGCTGATTGATGATCACTTCGATTGGCTTGTTGAAGAAGTGGGAGAATACAGATCAAGAATGCTCGGGAATGCATACGGTGTCTATTATATAACGACCTTTTATCTTGATATTGCCGTGCTTTCCGCAGGATGGAAAGTGTATTGGGTAGGTGCGCGTGATCGGCGAGACGCCGAGATTGGGCCGGATCATACCAAGTTAATGATGACTATGGGAGCACCCTGTCTCTAGATTGCTTCCATGATACATCAACGATGAGGGTTTGCGTATCGATATAGATGCTTGGAAACGTTGCTCAAGTGCTCTAACTTGTATGGCAGAGTGGTTTGCGGAGATTGGATACGAATCGACGTTGTCTGCTATGTTCTTGGATCATCGCTTGGGATTGTTCGACCGTCCATCATGATTGCGTGACAAATTGCTTATTCACCATTGCAGTCTGACTAACTCAACTACCCCCGGTTGGCGGATGACACGCTTGCAAAAGCACTACATTGCTATAGTTCCATCTTGTTTTCAATGCTACATATCCTCGAAACAGGTTACTGTTCTTCAAGGTTGTGGTAAGAAGTGTCCATGTCTAACCGGGAATCCGGGATGTGGTCCATGGAAGAAGCAATTGTTCGTTAACCCTCCGTTGTTTCAAGGTATTCGATAGGTATGGAAGAGGGTAGCCCTGATGAAAACTACGCAGCCTCAACACTGCATCGATGGTTAAGATAAAGTAGAAGCCATGCCTACGCAGGGCCTGAGATGGCTTGCAAGCCACAAAATTCAAACTACTCAAATCGTGGGGGCTCGATATTACTAAGGCGCAAACGAAACGCAGCTCTATAAGCCCTGTATAAGAGAGTAAAGGCTTGCGTCAGAATCTCACTGAGTGCTTGTCGTATCCTCAGGAATACCATGCAAATGCGTGGACGTGTTGTAGTGTTGGTCGTCACATGAGTGACTGTCGGCCGAGTCTGGACGTGTCTCCCTCGCTTCTTCGAACTCCATCCCACATCCGTCTCACCCAAGATGCTGCGACATGAGCGTCATTCTCAACACAGGTCTCAAAGCACGTAGATTCAAGCCACATTCATCAAGGTTTGTCGGATTTTGAAAAGGGCCCTGACCGGGTAGCTTGCTCCGTATCTGCCGAGGTACGTCATATTAGATCGTCACGATAAAGTTTGAGCCCCCGATGGGCCTCAGCGACCCGGGAACGGCCCTCGCTCTCTTCCGAACACCAAAACCCACCCTTTCTACACCTTTTGTCACCAAAATCTCATCGATCCGCGCGGCTTCAGTTTCCACGTTCGACTGGGCCTTCTAGCTTCCATTTTCCCCATCGCGTGGGCCTCCGCGGCTATCCATTGATTTGATAGGCTGCGCATGATGTTTTTATGGATGGTGATATCATCATTTCTTCCGACACACACCAAAATCGTGTTCTCGTCCGACACCTCACCTGGTATATAGGTAGGCCGTCCTGGTATTCTAATCTATTCACACCACTTGCTATCTCTCGATCTGCCATACCAGGTTCTGCCTGGCATCCTTACCAAATATGCCTGCCCTTTTGTCGATACGACCTTCGGGTTTCTCATGCGTAACATTTCTGGCGGAAGACTCTTTCCCTACGAAGATACTTACAACGAAGAACTCCGTGAGGAGTATTTCAATCAAGGAGAAGTCAAGCAGGAAGAATCTTCAGACGACGAGGAGAAGAATGGCGCCAAGGGAAAATACAAGCTGATCGAGTTTAGAGAAAACGACCCTGATGTACGTCGTGTTAAAGTTCACTGAATGTGTACATGAGCTGACCTGTCGCAGAACCCGCAAAACTGGTCTACTTTCAAGAAGTGCTTTGTGACCTTCAACATCTGTTTCCTGACTACTTCCGTCTACATTGGATCTGCCATCTACACTTCTGGTCTTCCCTTCATGACTCAAGTCTTTGGCGTGTCAACAGAAGTCATCACCATCGGTCTTACCCTTTACGTTTTGGGATACGGTATTGGTCCCATGATCTGGTCGCCTCTGTCTGAAATTCCTCAGATCGGCAGAAATCCGATTTACATTGGTACCCTGGCTGTCTTCGTCTTCTTCAACTTCGGCGTCGTGTATGCAAAGAATATTGGCATGCTGCTGGCCTTCCGTTTCCTTACTGGTTTCTTCGGCTCCCCTGTACTCGCTACTGGAGGTGCCTCGTTAGCGGACATTTTCCCTCCCGCCAAGCGCGCGTACGCTCTGTCCATTTTCGGTATTGCCAACATTATGGGACCTTCGCTTGGACCTGTTGCTGGTAACTGGGCAGCTCAATATGAAGGCTGGACTTGGCCTATCTGGATCCTTATCTGGATCTCTGGTGCTTGTCTTGTCTTCTTGATCTTCTTCTGTAAGTAGCTATTTTGCATGCCTCCACGCGCTTTGTGCACCGACACTAACTCTTGCGCAGTTCCCGAGACTTCTGCAAACAATATTCTCTACCGTCGCACTGCTCGTCTCCGCAAGTGGCAGGAGGAGAATGGTTACTTGGATGACAAGCCATACGACAAGATCAAGTGTGAGCCTGAGATCATGGGCGAGAACATGGGCGCTGGCGACATGGTCAAGATGACTCTCGTCAAGCCTTTCTCTCTCACCCTCACAGAGCCGATTGTCTTTGCTTTGAACCTTTATATCGCCCTCATCTACGCAGTTCTCTACTGCTGGCTGGAATCCATTCCCCTCGCATTCGAAGATGTTTACGGTTTCGGCCTCGGAACTACTGGCTTGTGCTATCTCGGTATCTGTGTCGGTGGTGTCATCTGTATTCCGCCCTACTGGTACTACAACTACTACTACGTCGAGCCTCGTTTCTCAGAGGATGGGAGCCTTCGCCCTGAGATCAGACTGGAGCCAGCAGTGGCGACCTGCATCTGTCTGCCCATTTGTCTGTTCATGTTTGGTTGGACCGCCAAGGCCTCGATTCACTGGATCGTTCCCATCATCGGTACCTCGTTCTTCACTATTGGAGCCTTTGGTGCCTTCTCGGGTGTCCTCAACTACCTTGGTGATGCATACCCTGCAGAGTTTGCCTCCATCTCTGCCGGTAACGACTTCTTCCGTTCGTGCTTCGGTGCCGCTTTCCCTCTCTTTGCCCGCCAGATGTTCAACACTTTGGGCCTGGATTGGGGTAACTCGCTTCTCGGGTTCTTGACTGTTTTGTTCATCCCTGTCGTCTTTGCCCTGTGGTTGAAGGGCGACAGACTCAGAGCTCGCAGCAAGCGCGCTACTCAAGCTTACTTGAGCAAGAAGGATGAGAAGAAGGAAGGTGACAAGAGCGATGACGAGAAGACGCAAGTCGGCAGCGACGAGGATAAGGAGAAGGACGACAAGTAAAAGAAGGGTTAAACCGAAGAAGACGATAGAACTGCCATGACCATGAATATATAGACTTAATATGTAATATGTAACGATAACGAAATGTACTTGTACTCGACAATTAAGAAAGGTTTTCGTCTTGGATGCTATATTACCGAGCTACAAAGCATCTTGCTATTCAGTTCCTACACAGTAATTTGCATAGACCGCGCATATTGGTATAGATGGCAAAGCGCCCCGTCTCGACCCAGAAGTGTGCTGTTTCCCCACAGCTAGTGCGAGCATCTCTATTTGGCAAGAGTTTCCAGGTGCCGAGAACGACCTGTTCACCTTCTGAGTTCTTGGGGACAGTGAATGGACAAGATGATATATCGATGCACGTCCAAATAGTTACAGCTGTCGACTACTAGTAGCCTTTGACCAGAATCAGTGTTTCACCGTTTGCTTAAATAGTGATCATAGTAGAAGAAATCCTTCATGTTGACGTCGCTTCTGATTACCCTGCGGCTCAAAAGCCGTTGTATGTGGACCCTTCAATCCCGGCCGCGTGCTTGCCGAAAATGTGATCGAGACGAGTCTATTTGAAAGGTCGAGTTCGGAAGGCGCGAGTGGCGCTTTGTGTAGGCTTGACAGAGCCAAAGGCCATGTAGACAGACGTCCAGCGAAGGCTTCTCTACACGCCTCGTCCCACACAACCGGAGAGCAATGAGCAAAAACAGCGGAGTCATGTCGACGCAGGGAGCGTCGGATTCGGTGCAGGAGTGGCTTCGTCTGCGAGCGTTGGCAAGGTATGACAACACCAACGAGTAGTGGTGGCCTGAAGCCTCGAATCGAAGCCTGACACGACTGTGAGCGCTCNNTAGATATCTTGCTCCCAACAACATCACTGCCGACGTCGTCAATGCCGAACATGGCGAACCCGCGCCGGCGTCGCTGGCCGAGAGCCCTCTTCTGACGGCCGTGACGCAGAATGGCGCATTGCGTATGAACTGCGACCGCGCCTTTGTCTCGCTCATCGACTCAAACACGCAATACATCCTCGCCGAAGCGACACGGTCCATCTCGATCCGCGACTCGACCAGCTTCGCCAACCCCCAAGATGCCCTCTTCCTTGGTGTGCAGAGTCTGAACAAGGAATACGGCATCTGCCCACAGTCCGTCGCCATCTTCACCGACCGCACCGGCCGCAGAGCTGTAAACACTCATGGCGTCGTCGCCAATACCACTCGCTACGTGATCCGCGACTTGAGAGAGCTCGACCAGTACAAACACTGCCCCTATGTCGTCGGCTTCCCACACATGGTCTCCTATGCTGAGGTGCCCGTCAAGAGTGCTAGTGGCCACATACTTGGAACATATTGTGTCATGGACAACAAAATCCGCGACGACTTCTTCAACGACAGTACCATCGACGTACTGAACGACATAGCAGCATGCATCACCGAGCAGTTGGAGCTCCACGCCATCAGACAAGAGTCCGGTCGAGGAGTACAAATGATGAGGGGCTTGTCCGAGTTCATCGAAAGCAGAAGAGCAAGAGCAGACAGCACCGGCGCCACATCACGAAAGGGCTCTTTGAACAACATCACAGATTATTTCGAAGGCCAGCAGCAACAATCAGAAGCCATGTCGTCCTCGACTTTGCCAGACTCTGAGAAGCAGAGTTCTGATGACGCTTTCACTCGAAACTCGACCCCACCAACACCCTCTGAGCATACCGTGTCCTTACCAAGCCCTGGAGTCTGCGAGCCGGCGCTGGACATGCACCACAATTCGTTAGGGGGCTGTCGGACCATAAAGGACATTTATTCGGGAGCCGCCCATCTCATCCGCGATGCCATCGACGTCGAGGGATTAGTCTTCCTGCATGAGTCTACTCACAATGCATTCAACGGCTTCACACAGTCTGTGTCGGAGCCGATGTCAGCTGCAGGTGCCTCTGAAAAGAGTGCGGCATCATCTGTTTGCGAGGTTCTTGGAAGCTCCGTCGTACCTGGTGGCTGCAATCTTGGCACTCTGCAGCAGCCACTGATCATTCATGACACTTCACTCCACTATCTCATCCGGAACTTNCCCCGAGGTTGCGTCTTTGTATCCGACACTCAAGGAAATCCCGTCTTTGAGAAGGAAGGTGCTTTCATTGCTCAGACTTACTCCCACCAGACCTCATCTGCCGCTGTTCAAGTTTCTGGTGAACTCCAATCTTTGATTCGCAAAGCTCGTTCCTTGATTTTCCTCCCTCTCTGGGACGCCATGCAGGAGAGTTTCATCGTAGGTATGCTTGGCTGGACCAGCGATCCTACACGAGTACTTGCAGAGCAGGACATGACTTGTCTGTCCGCCTTCGGCAACACCTTCATGACCGAGATTGCAAGAACCGAGATGACCGAATTGGCCCGCGCTAAATCTGACTTCCTTTCCTCGATCAGTCATGAGCTCCGATCGCCGCTTCATGGAATCCACGCCGCTGTCGATCTCTTGCAAGATCCAGAACATGACTCCAAGCTCGAGTTGGTCGAAATGATTCAGAGCTGTTCCTCCACACTACTGGACACATTGAATCATGTACTGGATTTCTCACGGGTCAACAAACTTACCGATGTCAAGATCGAGGCACAACCCCTCTCTAAAGCTGAGAAGCAAGAGGGTAACCAAAATGCCTTCGGAGAGATGAGTCAAGAATACCTATGTGACCTTGTCCTATCAGTAGTCGAAGGGCTACACTTTGGACAGGCTTCCCGAAAGGCCACTTTCGAAAAGCTACAGAGCACCATCGTCGACCAAGTCGCCAAACCCAATCTTACCCCGGACTCGCCGTCGATCAATGCTGTTAGCAACAAGGTCCCTCTCCCGCAAGTTTCCGATGCCGTTGCTGTCTATGTTGACATTGAGAGTCGATCAGATTGGTGCATGATGGTCTGTGCTGGCGCATGGAAGAGACTCGTCATGAATCTCTTTGCCAACGCTTTGAAATATACTCACCAAGGATTCGTTGAGGTGTCCTTGAAAGTCTTGTTAGATCCCAAGAATTCCACCAAGCGACGCGCTCATTTTATGGTCAGCGACACTGGCATTGGCATGAGTCCCGACTTCTTGAACCGAAGTCTCTACCAACCCTTCGTGCAGGAGAATCCCATCGCTGATGGAACTGGGCTCGGACTCAGTATCGTCAAGAAGATCGTTGAAGACTTGCAAGGCACAATTGAAGTACAAAGCACCCAAGGCGTCGGAACACGCTTTGATGTTTTTGTACCCCTTCCAGATCACATCTCAATAGAGGAGGTTCTGCCTCTTGGTGGTCAAAGACTGGATCCGAAGGGAACGCTCAAAGATCGGACCATCTGCTTATTATCACGATCCGGTATGCCCAGGGACGCGGATGCCGAGCTGCGACTTCGACGTACAACAACGATGCAGTCATATGTGCGCTCCATCGCAGACACCTGGTTTGGCATGAAGATTACAACCAGCGATAGCTTGAGTGATATCGATGTCGACATCGTCATCGCCGAAGAGGCACATCTCGCTGATCTGGTTCTCGCCAATCCAGATCTCCTGGAAACGCTCGCCAAACAACGCATAGTCTTGGTGGATGCTCAGCTGTCTCACCATCCCGGCAGGCTTCGACTCCCTGGCAGTATTGTGAACCTAGCATACCCGCTCAGTCCGAAAGCGCTTGTTCGTGCTCTTACTGCCAGCTTGAACTCAACGATAGAGCCTCAAATACCGTCACTGAAGCATAGCATTCTCCTGGAATCTCCCAAACCGATAGAACATGTCGAACAAGCTATCACAGTCAAGCTGGAAATCCAGAGTTCTCCGCAGACGATCATACCTACAGGCCAAAAACATGATCTTACTGAATTCAACAACCTGATGCGGCAAGATCAACAACACTTCCTCCTCGTTGACGACAATGCCATAAACCTACGTCTTCTCTCCACCTTCATGAAGAAGCTCGGCTACACCTCCGAAACCGCCGTCAATGGGCTAGACGCGTTTGACAAGTTCAAAGCTTCATCCTCGAAATTCACTACTATCCTCATGGACATTAGTATGCCTGTAATGAATGGATTCGAGTCCAGCCGTGCGATACGAAATCATGAGAAGATGTTGGAAGAGAAAGAAGGAGGACAAAGGCANGTAAGGATTATTGCTTTGACGGGACTTGGGTCTGAGGCTTCGAAACAAGAGGCCAAGATGAGTGGTATTGATGAATTCCATACCAAGCCGGTCAAGTTCAATGCATTGAAAGAACTTTTGGAGAAGTAGGGATACATGTGGGAGTATTCGGGGAATGGATGAAGATATATAAGCACGAGCTCGCAGAAGACGAATTTAATGAGTTGTACGATATCATTCCAAGAACCTCTGATGAGTTCGTTCGTTCGTTCATGCTTTGGTAGAAGCTATGTGATGCTGCGACAGCAATATCCGCATGGCATGTCGTCAGTGTAAGACTGGCAAGGCGCTAAAATGTCGTGCATATTTGGTACCTCCGCCAATCGTGAAGAAGTCGTCCTACACCCCTCATCTTCCGCAAGCCTCTGTGACCACGACATCGTTTCTAATCTTCAATTCCAATCTGCGCCCACAGAAAGCATTCATACAATGACAGAATCAGCGCCCCCGCCATCAGCACCTCGCATAGACATCTCCCTCTCCATCGCCCCCTCAACCCACAGTTTCAGCTGCCCCACACCACCCACCCTCACCATGACTCTACTATCCCACGCCACCTTCCCAATCACAATTTTCGTCTGGGACACAGCCCTCCACATCTCCCGCGCCCTGAATAATCGCGGCATCACTATCACCGATCTAGAAACCAATACTTCGGTCCCAACAACCCGTATTTTAGTCCAACGAGCAGCCATTACCAGAATCCATGGTAGTTACGACGAAGAACTATATCTGGAGTTACCGCCAGGCGTGCCAGTACAGCTGCAGAGAGCTTTTGGCCGAAATGTGGATGTCAAGCCTTTGCCCAAGCATATTGTGCAGAAAGGGTGGGAAATTGATGACCAAGGCAGAGAGAGGAGGATACGGAGATCGACTCAGGCGACTGGGGTTGATGGGTTGGAAGCTGGGAAGGAGTATCGTATTGGTGTGAATATGGAGACGCTTGGAAAGTGTAGGTGGGCGTTTGCGACGAAAGACGAAGTGCTGGTTAACAGAGGGGAAGGAGGNAGTTACCCTCAGGATTTTGATTGGGAGACAGAGAGGAAGATTGAATGGTCGGTGAAGGAAGCTACAGTGAGTGTGGAGGATTGACCTGAATGCGATGTCGTGGTTTCGGGAATAAGGATAGTTCAGAGCAAGAGATAGGCGTTATGGTTCGGCTACTCAAAATGTGGAGTTACGGGAAGGTGCCCAAGTCCGTAAACACATTCTGACCCGTGGATTACCGGCACGTCGGAATCGGCCTTTGACGGTAGATTATGGGTCTACATCACTTTGAGTACATTCTACAACACGAATCGACATCTGCTCCTATTCTTATCATTCTGCAAGTCTCCAACACCCGGATCAACCACCAAAGAGTCGCTTTACCGGTACCAATGTCTGACGGCAATATGCGTCCTAACAAGTCTCAAGTAATGCCAGAACTTGTTCATGGTATGTTCAAGATTACCGAGGGTGTACCAGTCTCTGCTAACTCACAAACACAGTATCCGATTCAATGTTCAAGCAATTCGCCAACTCAGCGATACAAGTGCCAGACGACTATCCTGGAGTCTCCAACATGATATGCACCCATGCTTCTGCAACATACGGCGATGCATCACATCCAGTGAGTTTTCGACTCGGCAACGGCGGCGCTGGGCACACTGGCATCCTTCGCCTGCTCTGCGAATACTTTATCGCTTCTCGAGGAGGAGGTTTCTGTATCGAGTGGGTAGCAAACCACAGTCGACACTCGCAAATTGCATTGCTGGGAGACGTGGTCCAAGTAGCTTTGACATATGAGCCTGAGTACGAGGATCTGTCTATCGCAGAGGGATGGGCGAAACGAATGGCCAAAGTGTTCAACGATCATTTCGTCCTGGTCGGGCCAGTTTCTAACCCAGCTGGTGTTGACGTTAACGGAGGGATTGCAAATGCCTTGAAAGCGATCGCGAAACATGATTCTTTCTTCAATCACAACCACCATGATGGACTCTTCCACACCCGTGGCGATGGTTCGGCAACGTTCTACAAAGAGTTAGCACTGTGGGAGCTGGCTCACGTTGACGTGTCATCGACAAAGTCATGGAGACTCACCAAGCCTGGAACTCCTTACGAAGCCTTGGTGATAGCAGATCGCACAGGCGCATACCTCATCACCGATCGAGCAACATATCTCACAGCCAAACGTGATAAAGCGCTGAACAACATTGTACCCTTTATTGAGGGCGGGCCGCAACTGCTCAATCCTTGCTCTGCACTTGTCAATGTCAAAGCTCCTTGCAACGAGCTGGCTAGAGAGTTTGCTTCATGGCTGGGGAGTGGAGAAGTTCAGCGAATGATACGCAGTTATGGTCAGAGATGGTCTGTCGCAACTCCCATCTTCTCCGTTGCAAACCAGGACGATGTGAGATTGTCAGAAAGATTGGCAGCAAAGTTGTAAAAGCTGAAAACTCAATGATACACATTTGATTAAAATCTGTTACTATGTGCTTTTAGCGTGTGATAATTGTACTTCTTTATCCACACATCACAGCTTCGATGTCTAACACATTATAGGCTTTTCGGCTACGATCTAGGATTCACGGGAGGTTTGACCATTGCTCCAGAGTTTCTCAAGACCTTTGGCAACCCGGACCCATCTCTTCTTGGCTTCCTGGTCTCTTCATATGAGATTGAGCGCTCTTTGGTGCCGTCTTTGTCTTCCTGCTGGGCGATCGCTGCGGTCGCAGACCTATCAAATTGACAGGGGCTGGAGTGATCTCGACAGGTGCCATCATTCAAAGCACTTCTTTCGGAGTTCCCCAGTTTCTTGCTGGTCGTATCATCGCTGAATTTGGCCTTGATATGGTGACTTCGGTCATTCCTATCTATTTTGCAGAGTGCGCGGCACGAAAGTCTCGTGGACGCATGATTGCCATACAGTTTTCGAATCCGATCATGGGTCTAGTCATTGCCAACTGCCTCGACTACGGTATGATATTTTACTCTTCTAGCATTCAGTGGCGCTTTCCTTGCGCTTTCCAGATCGCACCCTGCATCTGCGTTGCCTGTCTTGTACCTTTCCTGCCTGAGTCGCCTCGATACTTGGCAAAGACAGGGCGATTGGACCTTACAATCAACAACCTTGCTGCCCTTCGTGGTGTGCATCGAGACGATCCCGAGTTGCAGCAAGAGATGAAAGACATCGAGTACATTGTCGAGGTCGAGCAACGAGAAGAAGGAACATGGAGCGATGTGTTCAAAGATGGAGGGGTCAGTGGTTCCACCCGTGTTCTCATCGCTTGTGTCGCCAATGCACTTCAGCAACTCACTGTCTGCGCAGTAGCCTTCATCCTTTTGGCTTCGAGGAATTCACTGCATATGAGTTTCTGCCTCTGTTTGAGGTTCATGGTCGTCTGGTTGTTTACAGTACACGTTAGCTCATCAACAGACACGAACAATATGTTTGTTTTCTCTCCTGTTGAAACATAAATTCTTGATTAAGGACAGTGATATCGATGGCCATTTAACAACGAACTATGACAGGTCCCGCGTAGCATCCTACACTTACCACATCACAGCTTTCGGACGAAAGATCTTCTATTTGCGCAGTCACCCTAGTTTTCGATAACTCTAGTACTCTTGAGAATGCAGTTCTTGCAATCGTCGATGTTGGCCGCAGTACCAGCAGCGGAACCAACGCAAGCAAGATCCGCGGCAGGATTGGCGCCGACTTCGACTACGGCAGCACCGCACGAGGCAGTTGTGCCGATGAGGTGAAAGGCACATCTAGTTCTCCTACTGGAACTACTCTTCCGGTGCAACCGAACCCTGTCAATACACAACAAGGGTATACAGTTCCTCAAGCACCAGCATATCAGCGACAGCCACCAAAAACAAGCTCCAGAAGGAAAGTAGCAAAGAACTTGGGATTCTTGAGTATGCTTGCCAGCTAGACATTGTACAGGTGTGTGGAGAGCCTGATGATGGAGGTATGTGCCAAACACAGTCCCTCTTTGTTTCGCCGCTAGTGATAGTTTTGAGGAAGGAATGTTTCTAACTCTGGCGCAAGACATAATCAGAATGTTGAAGCTTGCGGACGACCAGACTTGCGCAACGATTCATGTCTCAAGACCACAGTCTTTCCGTCCTTGAATGTAGCTCTGCTCCTGGACGTAACACAAAATATCTGCTTCAAGCAAACGGTAGTGGATGCTCAATGCAGTGAGCAGCTCTGTCCATGGAATCGGCTCTGTTACCGACCATTTGATAAAGCGCTTTACAAGGTTTAGCATAATGTCATTGTTGTGACCAAAGATCAGATTCAACACTGTGAGCGCTACCATCATCAAATACTATGCACAAATCAATCCAGCCGTGTTACATCAATATCCGATATGGTCTAGTGGCTAGGATTTCTCGCTCTCAAGCCGTTCGAAAGAACAACCAGGTCCGAGGAGGCCGGGGTTCAATTCCCCGTGTCGGAATATTTTTTGCTCTTTGTTGTAGATCGTGCGGAAACATCTTTTTGCATGTTGCAAAGCGCACGGGCACAAGACAGCTTATGTACGATTTTTTCATATGCAAATTCAGTGTCAGATTTTTACTTGGCGCCCGATGTTTTGCTCTCTATCTTCACCGGCTTGCACCTTGCGAATCTCTCCCGAACCATGAATTCTGCAGCAGAGCTGCCAGGCGACGAGAAAGACAACCTTGGGCTGCATTTTCTGCGGAAGCCGCTTGATCTCGGGTCATGACCAATTCACGGTGGCGATCCTCATTTCGAGAGAAAAACAGAGCTCATTACGACCCACAAAGCCCCTGTAGTGCGAGTTTGAAAGCGAGCTTTTACAAGATACAATCATGCTATCTTTCCGACAACAAAAACCTGCTGGTCAAGCAGCTCGCTATCTTTCCTGAACACAAAGTTGANCGACCTCTCCTTGGCTACCAACTCCTTGAAGTCTTCTTCGTCAAAAACGCTAATTCGTGAGCTGCGGATGTCTAGACGTCCAAGGATCTGCTAGTAGCATTCTGCAAAGTCCGAGGCTTTGGAGACGCCATTCTGCTTGGCCGACTCGTCCACCTCTACTCTCAAGTTCAGGTACACTTCGTTGAAGCAAATGTTGGTGTCTCTGAGGTCACTGCAAGCTACGTTGGCCAAAGAGTAGAGAGCTCCTTGTGTTATGGCTACTGGTGCACATGTGCCTATATCACCCAAGCTACCTGTGCAGAGGGTCTAGGTGCTGTCTTTGTATCCTTGTTCGAGCAAATATGGCACGGTTGCTCTATAGGCAACTAGACAAACTTATCAGTGACCAGCTTACAACGATGAAACAATCACAGCACGATTCACAGAAGNTTGAGTTCGAAGTTGACAACGATGCAGTTCCTCGAGTGCCAATTTGTGCATAGAAGTCATTCCAGGCAGCCCACCAGNCTATACGAGTACGCTATCAGTCAGCGAAATCCGTGCAAGACTTTTGAGTTACCTCCCAGTGGCATACACATGTTGGAAGGCAGGCAGTTTTCCAGCCTTGACGTCTTTTACCACTCGGAGCATGCCTGTTTCGGACGTGAGATCTGCTTCTACAACAGTGATGCCTTCCTTTGTGCCGACATGCTTGAACAGTTTCTCGGCGGACTCTTTCTTGCGGACGATGGCGAGTACGCTGCGTTTAGCACGGAGGGCACCAATCACTGCCGCAACACCAATGTTACCGGTCGAGCCTACGACAAGGACGGTTTCAGATTGCATGCTTGAATCAGAAAATAGACAAGATGGTGGTTATGAGAACTTTGCCGTTATTTGGATTCAAAGTCAGGCTTATATGTTGTTTTGCAAATGCAGCTAAACTACTTGTAATACATGTCAAGCGCAATACTCTCATCAATCCGCATTGAACACAACATAATCGTGCTGATCCCAGAGTCAAAGCATCATAAAGATCGCTTCAGCTCTTCCTCTCATGAATGTCCTCAACATGCGTAACCTCCACCCCACTCGCCCCTTCCTTTCCCCCAACAGTCCCCATCTCTCTCAAATCCACCACCCCCTCCATCTCCTGCGCTCTATTCTTGACCTCCTCCACAGCCTCCACACCATCAAACGTCTGGTTAATTTCCTCAAGAGTCGCACCTCTGGTCTCCGGAAAACAGAAGAATACAGTGACAAGTTGAATTACCAACCACCCCTCAAAGAAGAAATAGAACTTCCAGCTTCCTGCCGAGATGCCGAGGGNGATTACGTATTGGGATATTGCGAGACAGACGTAGGTGGAGATGTTCTGCATCAGCAGACCGTTGGCGCGGATTTTGAACGAGAGAATTTCCAGGGGGTAGGAGACACCTAGAGACGGCCTTTCGTACCATGTCAGTATGGTTGGACACTTGATTTGAGATTGAGGAACCACTCACCAAGCAAAGTTGTAAAAGAAGTTGTGGAAAAAGATCATGGCGATGACACCTTTGCCCCAAGATTTCTCCTTGGGGTTCTCGAGTTGTTTGGCAGTGAGAGCAATCCAAGTTGCAAAAGTGCAGACCATTCCTGTGGAACAGATCTAGAGGGTGTCAATTCAGGTGCTTCTTCGGATGAGACGGAGAATGTTTGCAGTTCAACTTACAAGGAAAAGAGGACGACGACCGAACCTATCAACCATGCAAGCCCAGAACCAAGCTTCGAACATGTTGACCATCAGAATGAAACCATTGAGCATGTTTTGATAGTTGGGACTGTCGATGCCGATGTTCAGCAGAATGTTGTGGAGGTAGTACGCTGTCAGACTGGTACCCGAGAACTGGGAGAAGACACCGCAACAGAGGCAAATAAAGACACGACGACGGTTGGCNNCTCTACAACATTGTTAGTCAGGAAAGCAAGATGTCGCGAAAGTAAGCTTACTGGTTGAGACAAGATCGCTCCAACGACCCTTTTGTTCACCCAGGGCAATCGATGCCTTCATCTCAGCAAACTGGAAGCGCACAAGAGGGTCCTCTGCATTGCCATTCGCATGGTATTTGGCAAGAATAGCAAGAGCTTCGTCACTTCTGCCACGAGACATGAGCCAACGAGGAGACTCCGGGAGGAGTATGACTAGAACAAGTTGAACGGCAGAGGGAGCAGCCTGGAGAAGGCTGGGAAGTCTCCAAGACCAGTTGGAATTGATGTACAAGGTACCAAATGTGATCCNCTAGAGAACTCTTTGTCAGTCGTGGGTCAAGAAAACAAGGACCACTATCTACCTACAGCCTCCGAGGAAAGCACCGAAGTAGTATTGAGTGCNTACACATCAGTCAACGAGAGGAATCAGTCATGCCATGGCCGAGAAGACGTACTTGTACAAAGCAGTGATCTTTCCACGCTCAACAGGATGAGCGATCTCGGTTATAAGAAGAGGTGAACCCAGTCCCGAGAATCCAGAACCCAAACCAACNNTGTAAGAGTTTAGCATGAGACCAAGAAACCCTTCACGATTTGCAAAAATCTTACTCAGGAATCTGGCAGCAGTGAACATGTGAATGTTGACCGAGAGACATTGCACGATACCAGCAACGACAACAATGAAGCACCCGACAAATATCGTCCATTTACGACCGCCATAGTCAGCCATGTAGGGACCGAGGATCAGNNACCTTGAAGCCGTGTCAGTAAAGCGACGAGAAGAAAATTTCGCAACAGCAAGACACTTACTGACTAGACCTCCCACAGTCTGTATACAGTTCAATAGACCTTGCGTCGACCCATGAGGATAATTGAAAACTAGTGGCTGTTAACAATCATTCTTGTCAATCACCATGTNCTCATAATTCTTACACTTCTCATAGTAGGTAATGGATTGCACTCCATTCATCAGCGAACTGTCAAGAGGATCAGCATAAGTCCTAGGTACAGATATTGTGGGACTCATACCNNCATCGTAACCATTGGTTGCCGAAGAAAGCAAGGCAATCAAAAGCAAGGCATACAGCTTTCTGCGTCCAGGATCTTTATACCATGGTGTCACATTGGCCATCAACTTGGCCATCTCCTGCTGAGTCGTCGCCATTCTGCAAGTGTTTTCAACTGTCGAGTAGGTTGAGGATGTAAGGCCACGCGATCAACTCATGTGAGAACGTCTTGTCAGTCAAATATGTACCAGACCAAACGACCAGATTCATTGGCGGCTAAATGGTCTTCTTGCCGTCCTTCCACGACCAACAGAATCTTAGCTGAGTGCCTTGCTGTTACTTCCTGTTATGTGTCGTTGAGTGGATTGAATGGGGATCAGGACCACACCATGGAGGGTGGGGTAATGGGGTAAAATGCGGAGAGATCTGCGAACCACGCACATCTATCTGTGTGTAGTGACTCGCCGGGAGAGTCCATCTTTGGCCAGACCGTTCTGAGAGAGGTGACTTGGAACTGTGGTATTTAGCCAGCAGGGACCAGATATGGAATGACACAAGACGTGGAGAGATCTCTGATGCATAATCTGGAAACCAGATGATCGAATTGCGTGTCCTAGAGTATACCAGTGACAGTATTCGCTCAAGCTCACCAAGCTTCACAAATTCATATCAAGAAAAGGCTTGCGAGCATAAGCAACCAGCCTTGGCTTCAATCCAGGGAACGGTCAATATATCAAGATACCACAATAGTATTAAACTTACAGCTGCTGGTAGAGACGGGCTCTGTGCCGAGGGCTAAATTCGAAAAGCCATGCGGGGAGACCTACTAGGAAAAATGGAGAGAAAAGAAGAGGGGAAATAATAGGCGGGAAATTTTGCCTGAATTGCTACTGTATACAAACAAACTTGTGGTCAAGCATTGTGAGCCTTTGATTGGCTAGATGGCCAGTCAATAGAGAAAGACCAAGCAAGGTCGAACTCGGACCGTCCGAGAGCCAACCAATGAACGGTTGCCATGAGTAATTAACTTATGCAGATCAGATGCAGTAGAGACGAGGCAAGGCAACAAGACACCAGACAAGAAAATATACTTACAAGTCCTCCAAGTTTACCCAGAGAAAGTCTTGAACAAACATCCAAGAGCCGTTGGCACAAAAGCAACAACAGCTACGAGAACGCCAAGACTGACTGGAGGCCACCTGAGTCAAGGCTGATCAGAGTCGAAACCGCCTACTCTGAAGCCTCAGCCCATACCCGTGTCACCGAGGCGTATGTGGCCGAGTTTACTTCCCAATTGCGCCAGACGCAGGATCCGGGGCAAGCGGCATCGATGAGAATAACAACGGCCAAGAAGAGGCCGTGATCGTCTTTGTTCATTGTACTGTGCGAGTTGTTGTTGGACTGTATGACATCCACCTCTTGCTTTTTGACCTAGATGTTACGTATCTATTGGATTCGGTCTCTTACTTCGTCTGTGTCGAACATCTTCTGAAGACCAGACATCGCGCAACATCCAATTCGACAGAGTTGGGGCTGTAGTTCTCACTGTGCGATTGGTTTCAACCGATCGAGGCCAATGCTGAGTTCTGAATTGCTTATCGTGGTTTGTGATGGGTATAGATTCGTCGTCTTGTCCGGTTCCTGACCGGAAATACGGATAGAAGATGGAAGCAGCGGGAGCGACGATAACGGGCGTGTAGTATTTGACGGGATCGAATCGGCGATATAGTACTCCAGGAAGCCCAAGGATTCAGGTGAACATGATCGTGCAACATCTCTCTGGCATTATCAGCATGGGATGTTAAATCCCTGTGTCAACTGAAGAGAGGGTTGTTGTTTGGGCTTGGAGAAGAACAGCAAACTTCGGAGATGCAAGACTATCATTCCTGAGCCATAAGAGCGACAACAGCGGTCATGATACACGATTGTACCTGAGCACTAACGTTTCTCGAACTGAAGATGCTGGTATGGAGTGTCTGCAAGTCGTCAAGCCTACGATTGCCTCTTCGCAGACGGCGGCTCGTGTTGTCGCGTCAAGCGTATCTGATGGTATGATCCTTGTAATGACACGATCATTATTACGGGTCAAATCCATGTCCGAAGAGAAGGGAAACGTGTCTTTTGTCTGGTTCGCCTCAGGCCTGCAATCCTCATGATGACAAGTTTGCCATATCGCAGATGGTGACGTCGTCCTTTGTAGGGGTAAACGTACGTCGTATGAAGTCGAGGCGTATCAAGAGCCGCCTGTGAGTCTTTGATAGATGAAACACGGCAGCCTCAACGACTCGGGAAATTGATCACGCCGAACCCGTAAGAACATCGTCATGTTGATGTTATCGACGAGGTATGACCCGTCCATGTCGAAGTTTAGGTTAGGACCCTTTGTTATCACCCCGCCAAACGTCATCGTTATGAGGCTTTGAACTGCTGCGCCCCACATTGCCCAAGCTCCCTCTTTGAGAGCTACAACAGCTATATAGAGCTTATAAGCTACCCTGAACACAATCTTCTTTTTCTCATCAACTCAATCTTCACATCTTCTACTCTATCTACCAAACAACCCACCATACCAATCAACATGCAGAACGAACGCGGCCAAGGTGTTTCCCACGCCAGTGACTCTCAAGTCCCCGGCAAGATCCAGGAGAAGGTACATGTTTTTCTGATCTAGTTCTCCTTACCATCTCATACTAACAACACCCTCCAGGCTCCCGCCAAGCTCGAGCATGAGCTCCCTGACTCTGTCCATGACACCGGCTCAAACCAGCAGACCGGCAAGGTCAGCCACGCCACTGGCCCCAGCAAGGTCCCTCAGTCAATCCAGGAGGCCGCTCCCCAGAAGCTCGAGGAGATCCTCCCCGAGAAGATCCACCCCACAAAGTAAACCTTTGATTCACGACCATCTTCACGGCCATGATACCTTGACCGAGCTGCAGCTTCGCTGAGCTCGATGGAATGTTTTACGAATCCAAACATGCATGGCAAGAGCCATAGCAACACATAATGAATGAACAATCAACATATCGAACCAATATCTCTATCATCAGTCTTTTGTGATGGTGCGATGCAATTGTGATGGTTCACCTTATGGACCTTGCTCATAGCCGCGCATCTCGGTCATTGTGAACGCATCCATCGGAAGTCCCTTCAGTGGACTGTCAAGATCTTAGATCGCGCCATGGTTGAATGGCTGCTTCCACTCGCTGCCCTTGCGCACGAAGTCCGCTCTCTCTGTTGGCACCGTGTCGTTCTTCTAAGTCGCTGTGACCAATCTCGATGGTCGTCTGTAATATCATCAATCGTTCAAAACATACTTGCAGTATGATCTGTGACTGGACAAAGTAAAGGTCGTGTATGTCCATCTTGGTATCCGTTCGAGGACAAATTCGAGAAAGGTTTCGCAAAGCGCGAGATTGCCCAAATGATCTTATCGAGATTAGATTTTGACTCTGGCTGTAGTAGCCACCCTGGACGCGATATCCAGGCAACGACAACTGCTCTCAGAGACAATGCATCATAACTTTTCTCTGCTTATCAAAACAACTACACATCACGGTTCATTCTGATGGATTCTCAAGCTTGTAGAATGAGCTGTCAGCTCGTTATCAAATATTCTCGTTTGAGCATGATTATTTACCAGGTTTGGTATTAGACAAGCGTGTTTGCCCATGATTCGCTCTGGGATTCTCTCCGTCTCACAATCAGCTAATGGACAAATATGGTAGAATCTACAACTAGCTTAGAACAGAAAGGATGAGCAACTCATAGATCATAGTCTGGAGACAGTAATATACGGTCTGTCGATATCGTTGAAGGTTGCTGATAGAGCCGCTCGGTTAAGTTTCCGGCTTGGCACTTCCAAAGAATCCTTGGTGACAGATCTCTCCACCGTTCTTTCCGTCGCAACAACAGTACGACGTCTTCGTGCATGCTGTAACAGAACCCTTGCGAGCATTTCGTTCTCATACCCATCAACAGCTCATGTTCCATATTCGGCAAACAGTAGAAGGCAAGTCGACTGAAGTGCCAAGTCATATCAGGCAGAAATGCCTTGATGTTCCCGGATTATGACCGACTGCCAGCACTCCTAAACGGTCTATCACTCTTGGAGATATAAGGATAGCTGGCATCGCGTCCCCACACCTAGATCCTTTACCTGGCAAAGTGAGGCGGAGTAACATGTATATGACCAAATAACATCCAGTGCATCCTCGTCTCTTGTTCTTCACAACAACAACCTCGAACCTTCGACAACTGTCATACCTTGACGAAAATACTGCCATCATGAAGCCATCTATCATGTTCATCTACATCTTCGCCGCTACAGTATCTGCAAAATGGTGGGCCAGAGAAGAGCCTTCTTGCGCAGTACTATCTAGATCTGCTGAAGGCATTGCATACCGGTACTACGCCCAGGGTACACCCAAAGAACCTTGCGCAACAAGCGATGACCATGAACGCATCAGAGCATCTCTGGATCACTCCATGAAGAAACTGGATCTGGACTGTCTGCCGGAGTCTACGTGCATGCCCGTTGATCACGACTGCGAATGGAATGGCGGTGCTTGGAGGGGTTATTTGCTGTATGGTCCCAAGGACAAGGTCGATTTGAACAAGTCCTGTGGATCTGAGGATGAATTCGACTCAAAGTACGGCGGACTCAGTCTCGAGCGTGAACTCGAACCGTTGTTCAGCAAGTCATGCAAGTCATGCAAATCCGATAGCGAGCTGTAGAGTGGCTCCATAGGAGTTTCTCGGACAGGATTGTAGGCGAAGCACAAGCTGTTCTCCTGAATGACATTTGGGCATAGTCCATGGGTGCTGGTATGCAAGGTGTGGATATCCGAAGACATCTGATATGAGAGCTCACTGACTTCCAGTGTTGCAGGTCATCAAGGGTATATCTTTCATCGCTCCTCATTCGACTTCAGGAGACAGACATCCACAACGGAAGGTGGAAAGAAGAAAGGATAGTGGTTCTCGCCAAGAAGGCTTACATCAGAAAGTCAATCTCCAAGTTTCAACGGTTGACTTCCATATTCGACCGTTTTGACGTCAGCTTTGACACCCCGCGTCTCCGCGGCTCTCCCAAAAACAAGGTGACATGTTGAACAGCTGGATCCAAACTGTTTCTGACTTTACAAGACTCTTTTGGGTACCGTTATTCCAAATCAAGCAGAGTCCTGCCGTTCACATAAGTCCAGCTTCCCTCTCCTTGTCCGTGTGATTTTGTTGTTCAACCACCGATATGCCTCCTATACCCTACCGCACCTATGTTCGAGGCCATCCCGGCTCCACTCAAGAAGAGATTGACAACGAGCCTGACTGGAGCTCAGCCAAGCATCATATTGGCTATCGCAATCGCTATGACCGTGTTCCTGGACTCGTACACAGCGGCGACGATTCTGATAGCGAAGACAGTGTAGAGTCTCCGAAGTCTCCCAAGGAGGATTCTTTCCTCAAGGAAGCTGCGGAAGAGTCCGACGAGCTGCAACAGGAAATGAAACAGCACAAGCTGATCAACTTCCGTGAAGCCAAGGAGAAGCAAGAAGCATGTGCAGATCTCGTCAAACTATTATCCACATTAGTATTAACACAAAATAGNGACTACTACCTCGAAGAGCCGCAAGAGCATCCCAACGGCTGGCGCTATAGACTCGACGAATCCGAGGACTTCATCAAGAACCAACAGCCTTGGCCCGCTAATCTGAAACGACAGAAGCAGAAGGCAGAGAAGGAAAAGGAGGAAAAAGAGAAGAAAGAGCAAGAAGAAAAGCAAGAACAAGAGCACGAATGGAAGGACGGCAGTCTCAACCGTCGTAGACACAACGACGCTTATGCTTCGAGTGGCGGACAAGACGACTCTAAATCAGATGACCAGAAAGGCGACAAGCAAGACGGCAAAACCGACCAAAAAGACTCTCAAGATGACTCCCAGAAGACCGATCAAGCAGACTCGGACGGGGACCAGGACTCCAAACCAAGATCCGAGTACGAAAAGCTCCGAGAAAAGTACAGCGTTCAGGAGATTGCCCTGCTGAGAAGTCTACAAGAAGAGAGGAAGATTGTTGAGAACCTCAAGCAAAGCGACGGCAAGATGAAATCTCCCTGGGCAGACCTCAAGCCTTCTGATGTGATCGATGATGCGGACCGCGCCAGCCCCGACAACTGGATTCCAAGAAACTCAAACATGATCCGGCTTACAGGCAAGCACCCCTTGAACTGCGAGTATCCGCTGTCGGACCTTTTCGAGACCGGCCTGATTACGCCAAACCGTCTACACTATGTGCGAAACCATGGATCCGTGCCACATCTGATCTGGGAAACCCACGAACTGGACATCGATAACGGAAAATGCAAATTCAGTATGGACGACCTCGAAACCAAATTTGAAAGCGTGAACATCGCAGTCGCATTGGCTTGTGATGGCAACAGGCGCAAGGAGCTCAACATGATCAAGAGATCGAAAGGTTTCAACTGGGGTGCTGGAGCCATCAGTAATGCGTTCTGGAAAGGTGCTCTTTTGTCCGATGTCTTGAAAGCTGCTGGAGTTGATTACCCTACCAATGGTTCTGGGACCAGAAGATGGGTCAATTTCGCAGGCGCCGATGAGCCTTCTGAGGGTACATATGAGACATGCATCCCCTATGAGTACGCGATGGATCCTGTCAACGATGTGCTACTGGCATACGAGATGAACGATGTCAAGTTGCCTCCTGACCATGGATATCCTTTACGAGTCATCATCCCTGGATACGTTGGTGGCAGACAAGTCAAGTGGTTGAGCAAGATCTGGATCAGTGAGAAGGAGAATGACAGTCATTACCATATCTGGGACAATCGAGTATTGGTACGCTTCTTACTTTTGAATGATCGCGATAACTTTGTACTGACATATAGATTCTAGCCCGCCTTCGTCACTGAGAAGGATGGAGAGTTTTCCGAAACTCTTTTCCGTCATCCGGACACAGCATGCAACGAGCAGAATCTGAACTCGGTCATCGCAAAACCAGGCCACGGTGAACGCATTGCACTTTCAGACGTCAAGAAGGGACACACCTATCGCATTGCAGGATATGCCTACGATGGAGGTGGCCACGAAGTACAACGAGTCGAGGTCAGTCTCGACAATGGTGAGACATGGCTTTACTGTATCAGACAGTTCCCAGAAGCACCGGTCAGACATGGTCAAAAGTACTGGACCTGGATTCATTGGTATATTGACATTGAGCTGGGACACTTGCTTCGAGCTCCGAGCGTTCTCGTGCGATGCTTCAATGTCTTCAAGAACACCCAACCAGAGGTATGCTTATAACGTTCTCCCGCGATGCAGCTCGTACTGACGCGATTTCTTAGTTCNGGCTCGTGGAACGTCATGGGAATGATGAACAACGGCTGGTACAAGGTCAAGCCCGAGATCGCAGAAGGCAAAGACGGTAACATCGAAGTCCTCTTCCGCCACCCCGTCGAGCCAGGAACAGGCACAGGTGGATGGGTAGAACCAAGTGCAGACGAAAAGATCGCCAGCGCAAAGCAGAGCGCAAGCACTCCTCAAAAACAATTCACCAGAGAAGAAATTGAGAAGCACGATAAGGAAGACGATTGTTGGATTGTGGTTGATGGCAACGTTTACGATGCAACTTCTGTGCTTGACTGGCATCCTGGTGGTAAAGCGACTATTATGAACCATGCTGGAAAACTCACGCAGGAGACTTCGGAGAGCTTTGAGTCCATTCATGATGGCTATGCTTATAAGAAGCTTGGCGGTAGGTCATGCCCTTAAAAACCCGACATGTTCGATGTACTAACGTGTTTTGTAGAATGTATTCTTGGTACAGTGACAGACAAGGCGAAAGCACACATGAAGAAGGAAGCAGAAGCGGCAGCGAAAGCGAAGGCAGAAGCCTCGAACAAGAAGACCGACGTCGTGCTCTCCATGCAGCAGTGAGTCTAAGCTCAAATTCGCACCAGCAAATTCGAAAGACTGATCTCAATCAACAGATGGTACCCCGTGACGCTTCTCAAGAAGAAAAATATCTCCGAAGATACCCGTCAATACACCTTCGGCCTCGGCGACAAGACCAAAAAGCTTGGTCTCGGCACCTGCCAACACCTGCAAATCGGCTTCCACATGGCCGACAAGATGCTCGTCCGCTCCTACACGCCCACCGCCCCCATCATCGGAGCGGACACTGAAGAGGGCACTTTCGATCTGGTGGTCAAGACCTACTTCCCCAACGACCAACAACCCGGCGGTGCGCTAAGCAACATCCTCGACTGCATGAAGGCAGGCGAAGAAGTCGAGATCCGCGGCCCCACCGGCGACATTAAATATCTCGGCAACGGCAAATTCGAGATCTTTGACGAAGAACAGCAATTCGACAACATCACACTTATCCTCGGTGGTTCGGGAATCACGCCCGGATACCAACTAATCGCCAGAATAATGGCCACGAACAGTGACAAGACAAAGATCAAAGTCGTGGATGCCAACAAAGATGAAAGCTCAATCCTGCTGCGCGAGGACTTGGATAAGTTTGCCAAAGACCATAAGGATAGCTTTGAGATACAGCATATCTTGAGTCATCCTTCTGACGATTGGAAAGGTGAAAAGGGGCATGTGGATGAAGACAAGATCAAGAAGTACAGTTATGCGCCCGAGAAGGAGAGTGGTAAGAAGAATGTCGTGTTCTTGTGTGGTCCTCCGGCAATGATTCAGAAGGCTGCTATGCCTGCATTGACTGATTGGGTGAGTTTCTACCTCTTGGCTTCTGTAACGAGACTTGTGCTAACACTCTACAGNGGATACGAGGAAGGTAAAGATATGTTTGGGTTCTAGACTAGCTACAAGTCAGAGTGATCTGAACATAGTCCCGATACATATAAGCGAATCTTTAGTGCATACCATGATATCTTCTTTTACAATTGCTCACTCTGAAACGCTAGTATTGATGAGATACCTCATTACGGCGGTTGCCGAAGGATCTTCGACCTGTCCGTCGACTGACTTCTGTCATCAAAGGTCTTCAATAACAATCACAACATTGACACTCCAAGCTAGAGATGTACTCCAGAGACGAGACAGTCAAGGCTGTCCTAAATTTCTACAAACACCTTGTTTAACATCCCTATCTACCCTCCTCAGCCCTCAAAACTCCCCCAGCCTCCGGATGGAATAGCATCGACGAAGAAGCCTTACGCGCGATTGGCAAAAACGACACTGTGGTTGACCTGCTACGCTATCTGCCATATCTTGACGAACGTGGCGATGAATACCTTGTAGCATACGAGACTATACCAGTCGATTATACTGTCGAGTCGTCAACGATAAGTGAGGAAGTGCATCCTCTGCCCAGTCATTGTGTCTATATCATCAAAGGCTTGGGTCGCGAAGGATATAGTCTTATTGTTGACACCGAGAAAGGTATGAGCCAATCCATATCGCTAGAAGAATTAGCTGATGGAAAGTGNAAAGGCACCACAACAGCATTCAGCATGATGCATTACGAGGTGGATCGAGACCACTCTAAGCGTCTGCCTGAAGACCAGAAATGGAGAACCCATCGCACACTCCCGACCGTCGAATTTTTCGCCGCCTGGACACTGCGATGTGAGAAATTGGTGTGGTTCATATCTCCGCGCTCGTGGTCGACATGGGGTCACTTACACTACAGAACACACAACCGGCAGCAAGAACAGGAACTATGTGATCAAGGCTTGACACCATACCAACGAGAAGAACAGCTCTGCAATCAAGAGTTGACAGAATGGGTTCCTGATCTCACCGAAGCAGAGAGAATCGAAGACGACATCAACAGACAGAGCAAAATATTGGATTTGAATTATGCTGCGGTGAGTGGCTTCCAGAAATATCTTTCTGCGCGCCTCTGATCGACGAGGTTCTAGGATATCTATAATACATATCTTCGATATGGTTGGAGTAGTGCAGCTTCTGACAAGAGGGGTTGTAAGATTGCGATGTTGGAGCTTGAGCAGATTCATGAGAAGGAAAATAAGCGCTTGATGAATCTCTGCAATCCAGACGCTGAGATGTTCGATCGATCCACTCGGACTATTGCTTGATCCTGAGAAGAGAAGAAGAGAGAAGCTAGCAAGGAAATAATTACGAAGATTGAGAAAAAGGTGGTGTCGAGAAAGACATAAAAAAGAAAAGACGATACGAAACAGAGGCTCAATGCATCTATGATGCCGAGACCGTGCCGTTTCCACCAGAAACAATGGCCAAAGGTGAGCAATCCTTGACAGGCGCACCAGTAATTGTGAACTTGACATTAGCATTGTTCTGCAAAGTGTCAATGCCAGACTGATCATTAACAACGAAAATCTTGCTGTCAGCGCCATTGGCAAAGTTGCAGTGAACCAGACTGTAAACATCCTTCTTGGTGGTGACTGCAAAGTAAGCAGAAGGCGTGCCATCAGAGTTATCGTAGTCAATTGGCGACAAGGCGATAGCATCGGCAGTCTTGGGGATCTCGGAGCCGGAGTTGAATCTGATGCGACTGACATTGTATGCTGCCATTTTGTCTGGATAGTAGTGGAGAACACGCTCTTCGTCGTCACCAATAATGACGTTCTGCGACTCTGCGAAAAGGCCAGCATCACTAGGGGAGCCAGCAGTGTAGCTAACTGTGTACAGATTTCCGTCAGTGCCGGGCACGAACTGGAAGGTCTTTTGGATGTGGATCAAAGTGTCGAAAGTAATGCCGTCCTCGGTCTGCTGGTCAGCGGAGAGGGAGAGCGCTTCGTTGCCGTCCGCTTCAAACTCAGCGCTATCAGCAGACGAAGAATTATCAGAGACGACATCGTTGGTCTCGTCCGAGTTGTCAGTGGCATCAAAAGTGTCTTCCGTATCATTGGCGATAACCTCATCATCGCTCGATGCAGACACGGTCAAGTTGTCGCGGCGCATAAAGGTAGAGCGACGACGCTCACTCGACCCACTCTTACCAGCCGATGTGGCCTCAGGTGTGGGAATCGTCGTGGTAGGAGTATCTGTGCTTCCTTGAGATGCAACATCCGCGGTAGAAGCGGCGTCGTTAGTTGTGGTAGGGGCAGTCGAGTCGGTCGTAGGAGTCGTGACGGTATCTGATGCGAGTGGAGTGGTTGACGCGGAGTCGTCTGTGGTCGTTGGCATGGCCGACCCATCGCTAGTGGGATCGGCAGTAGTCTGTTCTGCGGTAGGTGTAGCATCGGCATCCCCAGTAGTGGCTGGAGCTGTGGCCCCGCCGGTGGTTGCCGCTGAGGTGGCGTCATCGGTCGGGGTCGCAGTGGACTCGGCACTGACTGCAGAGGAGCTGGATCCGAAACTAGAACCTATCAGCTCGGGACTCCTCCAGTTCGTATACTGGATTACTCACGATTTGCAGCCCTGTAGAAGAGGAGGAGAGTCATAGTGATTCAAAGTGAAGGTCTTGAGGCCAAGGAAATCAAAGTTGACGTCGTTTTGAACTTGAGAACAGGTCAGCCGTAGCATATTCATTTGATCTCAATCATATCGACCCAATCATTTGTTTTCGTAATCGCCTGCCATAAAGTGCTGCAGCCATGCTTCGAATACCTTCCGTGCCCGTACTCTACTCCTGATCTTTAACTCGAACTTGAAGGGCAAGGGCTTTGCAATCAGCAAACCACTGAAAAGCATTGTGGGATCGTGGCGCTGGGTATCGCTTTGGGTACGCGCGGTCTGGCCCTTCGCATAAGCTGGCGGAGGGACGGAGCGTATCTCTGGATCAGTTGTTCCTTCGATATGCACTCTCTCACTTCGCCTTCNCACAGGGCCTGTCTCGCGTGGGTCGATATTTATAGAGAACAACCAAGCGATGGATCCAATCCCAACGAACAGATCAGCCTCAGTCAGCTTCTGCCCTTGACAAGTTCGCTTGCCGTACTCAAACTGCGAATAGCCAGTGATGGCAGGGAACTGGTCAAGTGGCTCTTTCGATGTCGAAAAGCAGGGCTNGAGCCATCTTGTTGGGTTCCAAGCATCAGGATCTGGATAAAGGTTGGGATCGCGCGTGATTGTCTACTCCAATGGATGGAGTACCGAGCCTTTAGGAGTTCGGTAACCGTCGAACATGTCGTCTTCAGTCGACTCGTGTGGGATCCCTGTAGGTACGGGAGGACGCCATCGCAGCGTCTCGCGAATGAACGCCCGAAGAACAGGCATTTTTGGTATGTCTTGAGACGACGGTAATCTGTCGCCCAGGACGCGGTCGGTCTCTTCGTGTAGCAGAGTTTGATACTGCGGATGATGAGATAGAGCAAGGCAAAAGCTTTGCATGGGGGCGGCAATGGTCAGTGCCCCAGCAATCGCATGCATACCGACTGCGTATGCTCTCTCTCGACTGGAATCGAAGCCCCAAGATGCTTGACGCTTGAGAAAATGATGTGTTCAAGATTGCTTGGGCTCCTCAGTGGTAGACAAGGCCCGGTCGACGCTCATCGAGGCAGCAATCGTCTGCTGCAGTGTCGCGAGAAAATCAACCTCCACCTTGGATCTACACCCTTCCCAAGCCTTTGCCGGGCTGGGAAACGTCGGTAGTCTCATGACAAAGGGTATCTTGTTGCCCAGAGCACCGTCTGGCGATACTCCAATCAGCAACTCACGAGCTCGTTGCTTTAGCTCCTCCGCTGGTCGCGATGAGCCCCAGGCTAGACGACTTGTCACGCGAGCTACGTACGACTCCAGTTGGTGGCTATACTCGGCAGGTATTCTCATGAGTGCGTCAAGCAGACAGATAGCCTCGAGCTCTGGATATGCGTTGTACGACTGCTCGTGTGACTTGGTCATGATGTATCTGCCAAAGTTCTTCTGTCGGGTCCACTTGTCGTTTATACTCCTAAGTGGCAGGTACTGTCCACTGGTGCGGTTGTCCTGCTCAAGCGCAGGGATATGAGGTCTATCAGAGTAGATTGCGCGGCGTTTGCCCAATAGTTCGCGCGCTATCTGGTCTGATGACATCCAGATGTGATTCGTGCCGGCGAGGTTGCATTAGTATATGGGGCCATACTGCTTGCTCCANNCTTTGCTCTTGTGAGCAAAAAGCTCTTGTATGGACACAAGATGGTGACATACCTCGTGAAACTTCATCCAAGTGCACTTGCTAGGTAGTTCGTGTATGGATCCGATTAGAGATAGACCTCACTGCAGTCAACACGAGCTTGGGAATGGAAGACTTTACCCTTCCGACCTGTCAGTCTTGGTCCGTTTAGTTTGGTTCTGTTCCTGGTTGACCAACCATGATAACAAGATAGGAGTAGTGCTAGAACGACACAGCATCAGAGCTAAGATTGGTCGAATCTCGATCTGGTTTTGCCAAAATTCTTTGACATCTTTGCGATCGAACCAGTGAATGTAATTCGGAAACATCTCATTCCAACTTGGTACTACTACAAAGGACGGATATAGAAACTATTGCGCCGACCAGGCTGTGATTGCGTGTCCGTAGGATGAATACTATTCCAATGCAATCCGTTCAACGTCTTCTCGGAGCAACTAACATACCGCAAGCAAGCTCTGGAACATCCTCCAGGAGATGGGATCTTCAGCGACATATCCAGTGTTCTAGGCTGGAGGATGAAGTAGAGTGGCTGATAGTAAGCTTGAGCTTCAGTAAGTCTTGCATGTCTGAAACTCATTGCTTAGCCGCAGTGTCTAGCACATTTGAGAGCTACATGCTGTTGGTATGTAGTTCAAGTACTAGTTGTTGGTGGCGGATTCGAGGATCGAAGGCTTGTTGTCGAAGAATTTCAAGGTGCTCGGCATGGCCCGTAAAAGGTGTTAAGATGAGATGCTTCGGGAAGGTGAAGGTCCTCCGACGCGGCTGCATGTAACCGGTCAGTTTAACACGAGATGAGACGGATGGATACAATCCAACAAGCTACACTCTCCATCGGCATCCACCATAGTTCGGAGAATCGATGAAGCCGGCGGATCAGAGCAGATGAGAGTCCAGCATGTGAAACATGTCCTCCAGAACTTCCGTAATAAACACTTCGCTCACGGGAGCATCAGGAATGCAAACCCATCAGTTCAGACATCTTGATAATTCCAGACACCTCAATCAACTTCGCAAATCGGCTGTCTTCGAAACTAAGCACGCAATGAATTCCCTCGTCCCTTACACTCCTATCATTCGATACTTCGCGGTCTCTTTGCCTGCAATCTACTGGGGTAAGCATGAAAATTCTCTCGACGAAGACCTTCTATTGATATGATTCATCCTTAGGCATGACCTTCTGCCAAAGTGTCATCGCTGTCAAGCCCATTCTTGACCATGCGCCCAACGACAAAACCATCGCCAAAGCATGGCTTCAGGGCTGTCAGCTGGGCCCAACTTAGTTCATTCCTACCGTGATTCCTGGCGCAGCAGCAAACCTCTACCCGGCCTACTTGTCTCACGATGATGCGGTAAAGGTTGGTTTATACGCCATGTCTGCATCGCTTGTCTTCAGCAACATGCCCATCACTCTTGGTTATATAGAGTTCAACGTCAATGGTGCCTGCAAGTGAAAAGTGCAGTCGCTGTTGGCTGGCGAAGGATACAATATACCTGCTTGGAACGGTATCATTTCAGCTCATCGACACAGTGCTTCTGAGAAATCCAAGGTGTGGGCTAGTCAGTGGACCATGAAGCAATTGGTCCAGAGATGGAAGCAATGGAACGGCTTCCGTTGGGCTCTGACTGGGTTCGCAGTCGTGTTGAATGGCTTCGCTGAATACCTGTCCTGATCTGGAGACTTTCGCATCCATGCTGGGAGACTGCTCAACGATGGAAGTTTTCCATGAAGACTTAGGACACCATCAAAGTCCGCAGCTTCATGACTCACAGAGTCTATACTAGTGATAAAGGGCAAGATAACATCTTGATCCTTGGCCATCTCGGCACTGTCTTCAGTGACGGTCGAAAGGGAGACAAGCATTGGACAGCCAGAATCGTCTCTGCCGGCAAGCGAGATGGAGTCAGGAAGATCTCTCTGTACCGAATTTAGACGGTGGGCAAACGGCCTTGCGACCGCAGTCAAGAGCTTGAGACAGTGCTGATAGACTTCTTAAAATTATAGTAGTTATGTGTTTTAAGTTTACTCTAGATTACTTTAAGTATGACTAGAGTGCTTCTAAGTATCTAGGCTACTTTAAAATGGCTATATAGTATAAAGTCCGTTATATCGCAGGTCTACGGGCCTTCTTAGGGTCCGTACTAGCGCAATTATTATAACGGGTAATCGTTATCAAGAGGTATTACTATAGGTAAACGGGCGGATCTTCCCTATACTAGTACATATTCTTATATGCAGAATTTGTAGCAATTTGCCACCCCTAGTTCTACTCTTATTTTTCTAATCCTCTAATTTCCCGCTATTTACACATTATACATTAAATTTATTACTATATATACCTTATACTACTCTAGTTATTATTAGTATAGCTTAAGGTAACTATCCTTTTAATGTTACTAGTCTTTAAGTAATATTAGAACTCTATCTAACGCGTAAGATAGCTCTTAATTAAAGTAATAAAATGCCGCTTAATAAGCATAACAAGGACCTTACTAAGGCTATATTTTATAATAACTATAACGTTAATACTATCTATAAAGTTATTTTCTATATAGCTTATAGAACGGTATATCGCATATATAAGAATATATAGCACTTTAGCTAGGTTATAAAGCCTTTCTTAGCGCTAAAGAAGCGTAGCGCTCTAAAGACGATAAGACTAGTTATATATAAATACCTTATAGAACTACTCTCCGTAAGAAATAACCTTTAGTAGAAGGAATTAGTATTTAAGTTATAGTGCGAGTTTAATATAGCTATTAACTAGTTAACTATTAGTTACCTACTAGCTAAAGAAAAGCTATTAAATAAGGTTAAAATATATATTATAAGTCGCTAGTCTATTATATAATAGGGAGTTTATCCTAAGGAATTAGCTAATCTAATGTCTTAAGGCCTTACGGCTAGTCTTAACTCTATAGATATGCTAATCTATCTTTATAAATCTATATATAGTAGGGAAATAATGTTTTACCGCCGCTCTTAGAGTTAGATAGGTCTACCGGCCTATATAAGGTTAGACCTAGTTAATAAAGTTTACTACTTAGTATTACTAGCTCTAGATGTCTATAGGTATCTATATAGCTCTACTCTTATTATTAAAGGCGCGGTTACCTAAGCTATATATAAATACTAGCTAGAGATAGTAGTGCTAATATAATATAAGCTATTTCTAGGTAGAAGGTCGATTATAATTATAGATAATTACTTAACCTACTACCCTAATTAAGTATATATAGAATTTACGTATAAACGCTAGGGCCTAACATTATCTAGATTACTAAGCTAGGTCGGTAGTTTAGCGTATATTTACTATACCTACCGCTATACTTACTATATCTAAACCCTATAAAATAGACCTTTTATTTCTAAGGCCTCCGGCGTTTTTAAGCTCTACCTTATTACCTAGTACTAACGCTAGATTAGCTTACGTATCTTACGTAAGGGTATCTTAAGGGTACCCTAGCTAGCTCTTATAGCATCTTACTACCTTACTAATATAGATAAGAATACCTTATAATAGCGTCCATAGTAGATAAAATAGGTAAGACCTCTATATACTTTAATCTTATATCGCGCTAGTATAGGACATTAATAGAAGTTTATAATACTGTCCTAAAACACTATTTATTTATCTATATAATTAGCGGTCTATTTAACTAAGCGCTAAGTTTAAGTAGTAAGGTAAGGAGCTTAAGTAGAGCTTATTATTATAGATACCTTATACGTAGAAAAAGGCTCTAGCGCTAGCTCCTTACTATTAGTTATCTAGATAGACTTAATTATAATAGATAAATCTCTTAAGCCGGTAGAAGCGTTAAAGTAAATAAGGTCTATAGCCTTTTTCTACTACTTATTACTATTCTTAACTCTATATAGAGTAACTACTCTAGTTAGGCGTATACCTTAAGAGCCTATTAAAGTTATTAGAGCTCTAATTCTCTAAGGATAATACTTAGCGATTTTCTAATCTCTAAAATAAGGTATAATCGACCGATCTAGTGTATTACGATCTAATGTTAAGCGTACTAGCTTCTAGCTTATACACTGCCGATCATTACTATATTAGAAATCCTACTCTAAGGATTCCGCTAAGATAGGTCCTCTCTATAGAGCACTCTATAGTAGGCGGCTACCTAATGTACTCTACTCCCTCTAATCTCTTACTTTCTCTAATTCTATTAGAGTAAGTAAAGTAATAGAGCATATAGAGCAACATGCATATACACTTATTAGCTAGTAAGTATATAGATAGGTAGAAACTTATTAGGAGGTTCTACGTTTAACTTAATTAGTTATTCTAATAGTCCCTTTAGTATATACTACTACTTATACCTACTTTACTATACTTAACGCTCCTTTTTATTATTAAGGGGTAAAGTCGAGAATAATAGGTAAGACGTAGATACGGGTCTAAGCTATATAATAAGACGTAGATACGAGTCTAAGCTATATAATAAGACGTAGATACGGGTCTAAGCTGTATAATAAGACGTAGATACGGGTCTAAGCTATATAATAAGACGTAGATAAGAAGATAAAGAGATAGTAGGAAGCTAGCTAGGAAGGCTCCTAGCTAGCCTTAGCGGCTATTACATAACGGCCGGACGGCCTAGAATAGGGTCGAAGTATAGTTATAGTATTAAATTGTAACATTTATAAGTCTAACCCTATAACTAGTTCTTCTTTCTAGAATAGTTAGCTATAATATATATCTTCTTAGTATTAGTAAGGTTAGTATTACTATTAGAAATATTTTAGTAGCCCTAATAACTATTATATTATAACTTAAATAGTATTAGGTAGGTAGTATTATAGCGGTAGTACTAGTAGTAATTACGGTTAAATTTAATAATACTTTCTTTATATAGAGGATTTCCTTACCCTTCTAAATAACCTTAGAAGGTTTAGTAACCTTATTTATAAAGGTAGTTAAGTAATAGATAGATATAGCTAGGTTATTATATAGCTTTACGGGTTACGTTTAGGGCGCTAGGGCCTATATCTTAGTCTTTTCAAAGTTTTTAATTCCCGTTTATTTCCTAACGTATCTATAGCATTAGAAAGTAGCTTTTTAAAGGGAGTACCTTTTTAAAAGTAGTTATAGCTATTAGGTAAGGGTATTACGTTTTGTCGTTATCTAGTTAAGTATAGATTTATAAGGTATTTATTAGTTAATAAGCTAAATAGAAGCCTTACTACGTATAGATCTTAGTATACTTATAATAGGCCCTTTTCTAATGTCTTTCTTTTTTCTTAAAGTATATACGTCGTTTTAAGCCTATATAGGTAGGTTATTAAGCTAGTAAGGGTAGTGGCTCTAAGAGGCTAGATTTGTAATTTCGGCTCTATAGGCGCGTACGTACGCTAGTTTAAGAGGCTACTACCTTTAGTAAAGTATTAGTAGTACTAGATTAATCTATATTAATGCGTATAATAGGTAATAGTACTATGGTTATATACGAATCTAGCTAATAGTCATTAAACTAGCAGTTAAGAGCAATATGTTCGAGACCGGGGGTGGCAAATTGCCACGAATTTTGCATACGAGAATATGTGTGGGCCCTAAGCCACGTCAACCTTTTCACAGCTTCTAAGGATTTCGTGCATCAATTTCGGACTCTCACTCTCACTCTCACTCTCGAACGACATGCCTCCAGAACTTGGTTCTACTAATATGACGGACACCGCTGCAAACTCGCATGAAATTACTCTGGAAGAAGATGATGATACTCACGCCACACGCCACTGTGATGTGCTACAGGTAGCTTGTTACCGAGGTCACGCAAACGTCGTGGAACTTCTGCTCGACGAGGGTGCGCACATTGATGCGCAAATCGATCATTACGGCACCGCCTTGCAAGCAGCTTCATCGGAAGGCCACGAGAGAATAGTACAGATACTGCTCGAAGAAGGTGCAGATGTAGAAGCGCAGAGCTCTCTCCACGGCGCGGCGATACACGCAGCTGCACTTGAAGGCCACTATAACATCGTACAGATGCTGTATGATGCTGGTGCGAATGTTAACGCGCAGGGCGGAGAGTACGGCGACGCACTGCAAGCAGCATCGGCTGGAGGCTATAGCAGGATTGTGCGGCTACTTCTCGACAATGGCGTAGAAGTCAATGCGCAAGGCGGATACCTCGGTAACGCACTACAGGCAGCTTCACTTGGACGTCACGATGGAACCACAACCCAGCTGGTGTGGGGCAGCACAGAACGGGATGTACAAGGCTACGGGTACAGAAATATGCTCACGCAAACTTTTGTGGAAAGCCAAAAGAGATCAGCGTGGTCATCACTTAACAATAGTGTACAAGATAACGCAAGAAACCAGCTCTATGACAGTGCAAAGCTAGGAACTTTGGCTGAGAACCATAGCATAGTCCAGATGCTCATCGACAAGGGCGCAGACGTAAACGCGCAAGGCGGAGAGTACGGCAGTGCCTTACAGGCAGCGTCAGCTACGGGCCTTTACAGGACGGTGCAGTTGCTACTTCACAAGGATGCAGACGTCAATACACAGGGCGGGCTCTATGGCAACGCACTAAAGGCCGCTTGTTTTGAAGGGCATGAGAAGATTGTGCAGGTACTACTTGACGAAGGCGCAGATGTCGATGCTCTAGGCGGACCATATGGCAGCGCGCTACAAGCGGCTGCATGTGAAGGTCAAACCAAGATTGTTGGCATGTTACTAGAGAAGGGTGCAGATGTAAACATGCAAGATGGTTTTTACGGCAGCGCATTACAGGCAGCTGCCTATGAAGGCAACAACGAATTAGTACAAACGCTACTCGACCATGGCGCAGAAGTCAACATCCAAACCGGATTCTACGGCAGTGCGCTGCAAGCAGCTTCAGCTAGAAACCACATCGCGGTTGTTCAGATCCTGCTTAGAGCGGCCGCAGATGTCAATATGCAAAGCCAGGATCCTGACCTTGCTCTCGAAGTCACTGATTTTTGGGGCCGAGAGAAGACAGCTCAGATATTGTTGAGTCAGCGGAGCCTTTTGGCGGAATCAAGCCCAAACTTGGACGACAACACGCAGAGAGCTTTCAGCGGCAGCGCACTGCAGGCAGCGTCATCGCAAGGTTTCGAGAAGATCGTGCAGATATTGCTCGATAGGGTTGCAGAAGTCAATGCCCAGGGCGGACTTTATGGCAATGCACTACAAGCTGCTTCGTCGCAGGGCCGCGGGATGGTTGTACAGATGCTTCTTGACAGAGGCGCCGATGTTAATGCACAGGGCGGATTCCATGGTGACGCTCTTCAATCAGCTCTAGCTGGGGGCCACCATAAAATAGCGCAAGCTTTGATTGCCCGCGGCGCAAACGCTTAGCTATAAGGTAATGTTTACAGCAACTCGCTTTTTGATCAGATAGTAGTGGCATTCGGTATGTAGCGGTATATTACCACTGTGATGAATTTTGACCAAATAAATTTGTCTTTGGCTACGAGAAGCCTCAGAGAAGTAGAAAGTCGAACGTGGTCGTAAAAGAAGCGGATCCCGCTCATGCCGTTGTTTCTTGTGAAGCTGACGATTCCTCTCTAATTTGTCTCGAGTATGTTGATGCTGACAGCAGATTATATAGTGGGACCTCTCTTGTTGTGCCTAAAATATGCTGAGCTGTGTATCTCTGCCACCGAATCGACAGTCTTTGAGCTACTGATCTTACCGTTGAAGAGTCCGTTAACCCGTGCGACTCTTCCGTTATGGGTCTCGCCGTTGAGATGTCAAGAGGTCACCCCTGTTCTGTGTTTTCGAGAGAACGAACCATGGGTTAAGAAGGTTGTTCCAGATGTGGACTGAAAGAGGCAATGGTGATTTTCAAACCAGTCTTTGCCATACCTCAGCCCTTCAGAATAGTGACGTTTTGAAAATCGGAAGTTATCTCACTGATAACCTGTCTCGTTGCCGGTCTGCTCGGCTCTGGAGTAGCCATCGGTCGTCAGAGTTGTGTTTTGCCTTAGAGAACACACTCGCTCCCCAAGACTACTTACACAGCAGCTCGAAAAGCTTGGTCTACTTTCTGAGATTGTGTTTGGACGGTCCCTTTTCATGTCTGAGCGCTTGTTATGTTGCGAGAATATTCTCCTTGCTGTACTTGGTCAGGTTGTAGGCGCACAGCATGCTGCAAACCTTTCGCCTTTCAAGCACTTGGATATCCAATTGATGCTTTCTAGCAAGTCTCAGGCATAGATGAGTTGAGCGATTTGCTTTGGACGGTCTGCAGCCGTTTCTCAATCAATTTCTCTTTTCCTCTGGGTAGTCAGTCTCAAATGTGTTCACAAATATCCTTGATATCCCTCGTGTTGGGTCATAGTTGGGATCGATGTAAGCTCTGGTTGCAGGAGAGAGTCGGGGAAGGTAGCGTCTACGAAGATCTTGCAATTCGACATTGAAGTGCTCGGTGGTCTACTCGATTGAGCGTTGACGACGAGGGTGATCGGGACTTCAGCGATGTTGGTGATCGGCTTCTCGTTTCTAGCCTGCATCCATTACCAGGAGCACATACTTGATGCTGTGAGCTGGAGTGATTGGAGGAGAAATAGTGTCTTAACTTTAGCCTGGGAGAAGAATCGCAGCTCGGCTAATCAAAGCTCGATGGGTTCTACTTCAGCTGTATCAACAAAGACTCGAATATTCTGAGCTAGATATGCGGCTGAGAAGGTACTTTGTTGTATGTACTTGATGCTTTCAATGTGGAAGCAATCAATCGAGCCGTCTCTCGGGCTCCTTCAGCGGCGTTGTACACGGTCATGAGAGCCTGGATATACAGCTCAAGTTGCAAGACTGGAGCATCTCAAATCACAGAGAGAGTCCAGTTGAGATCCCTCAGAATCTCGAACAAATCTCGTAGGGCTGATTAGCCGGCACAGAGAAAGACAATTCAAGACCTCTCACCGCAATTGAGAAGATCTTTTCCCGAAAATGAGACGAAGGCAGTCCAAAACTAGAGCGATCGCAACCCGTCCACCATTCTTGAACACTGCGGGCTGCCTTTTTGAGAATGCACTAGCATAACCGGACACCCCGAACCTTCTTACAATCCTGATTACCTCTGAAGCATCGGGTAGTTGGTATTTGCAAAGGAGATAGAAGGAGCAGCTGAAGTTCAGCCTCAGCCCAATGTCTCAGCCACGGACACGGCAGAAACGGTGCCATGACTCGTTGTTGCACCGGGTGAAGGACGTTTGCGTTGCGGAGTGAGTCCATGCAACAATGTCGTTGTGTGGTACTCGATATCCATGTTCGAAGCAGACGCCTAACATATTCAGGTGGCATGACGATGTTGTTATGTCTACTTGGTAACAGTCACTCGAGTATTCTGCAGGAACAGGAACGCAACAGCGTTTTTGGCCGAGGATTTTTACTAAAGGGTGGTAAGCTTTTATGACTAACCGATTTGGGTGCCGTTTCCGTTCGCGATGGGATCGCGCCTTTCCCCGCGCGCGTGCAAAGGAGAAGAAGCGGTATGGACTCTTCTCTCCCAATTCTTCCAGCCACTTTCCCTGTCAAGTATGTCTCTCCTGTATTTCCACTCAGCATCTACCAAACTATCAAGCCCCTTTGAATCTTCAGCTGATGTCTCGTCTGCCACAGACAGTATGGACGCCTCGTGGCGCTCGCTAGAACATATTGTAGTATTCGGCAAAATTAAGACCATCTTCTTGGTGAGGCTATGGCATGGAAGGTTGTGATATATGAGAAGGGGAGGCCTCCACCCAACTCAGGTCAGAATCAACCTCATCTATCAATCATATTCCACGTCTCTATCAAGATGCGTTTCTCATCCTATGCTCTTCCCGTTTTGGCGGCCAACTTGGTTGCTGCTTTGCCTGCTCCTCAAGATATTGACCTTGATATGGTCATTGCCGCACCTGATCCGACATCCTATTCCGAGGCTGTTGGCGTTACTGCTCAGACCGTCACCCTTNNGATCTCGCTGCTGCTGGAGCAGAGGCCACTGCGGCAATCTCCTCCGTCAGCGTCGCCGCGGACGATGTGCTGTCTTCGACTGCAGTCGTCTCCAAAAGAGCTGCCGCTACTAGTGTTTCTTGCGCAGTTCAGCCCACTGGAGCTGTCTCGCCCACCNTCCCCGGATACTCCTGATGCTTTCCTCCAGGACGGCAGGTTCTCGTCAGCCGCGAACAGCGCTCCAACACCAAGTGGCTACGATTTGACTTTCAAGAACAAGCAAGCCTCAAACAATGCGTAAGGAAACCCTGGTGGGAAGACCTCCAATCGGAATTCTACTAAAGATCTTCAGCTACATNNCTACATGGGGTTTGATACCTTCCAGACATACGACGTTCAGACTTGCGCGGATCGCTGCAGTGCTAAAATTGGCTGCGTGTCGTTCAACATGTACTATGAACGCGACCCTTCCCGTAAGGCCTCCATCGATCGTGTTTTCGCTCAGACAGCTGACTGGTCCGGGCANGAAAACCCCGATTCTCCTTCTTGCATCAATCCTCAATCAGTTGTCATGATCAAGTGCGCCTATTGGGGGGCCCGCTTAGCGAGACCAACNGCCAACAACTTTGGACAGATGCGTGGTGGCTTCAACGTGAGCATCGCTGGCTCCAACGGTTATGTTAGCAACCAGATTGCCACTCCCGCTGGTTTCAACAGTGCCGCTCCTTATGGCCAGAAAGCCATCAACGCACCTTATGATTATCAAGGTTACAACACTGTAAGACAGCCAGTTGTTACGTGTTTCCATGGTGCTAATTTGTATTTANNGTTCATGGGTTCTAAGATCTTCACTCAGAGCGCCTGGAACACCAGCCTTTGCGCGGCTTATTGCGATGCTCAGACTGCTTACAACAAGGCAACTGCCCCCAAGGATGGTACTCCATACAAGGTCTGCAACTTCTTCAACACCTACATGTTGTACAAGAACCAGGCCGCAGTTCCTAGCCAGAACATTCCTAAGCAGGACATGATTCCCCAAGGACAGTACTGCGCTCTATACACCGAGCCCTGGACACCGGATTACGCGACAAATGCAGGACAATGGAGAGGACAGGACCAATATGTCATCAACTACAGCTACGGTTTCGCCAAAACCAACGGCGGCATCAGCCCTACTGTCGGTGATTCCCAGGGTGCTGCATACCAAGCTGTTGCCGACATCAAGTGGTCTTCCCTACAGCCCTTCTGCAGTACATTGCTTGGATACAGTGCTCCCGTCATCACTGTTACNTGCTATGACTACTACTACTTCCGTTGCTACTATTTCCTCGACAACCACTATCACAACAACCACCAACCTTCCTTATCGAAAGAGAGCCGCTCAAACTACCCCAGCTGGATTGTCCAAGTATCAATCATCCGTTCTNNCTCGAGCGCCTGCAGTATTGTAGTCACCAGCCCAGCCGCGACCACTACTACTGTCACCTCAGTTGCAACAGTAGCCGCTACTAGCACTGTCCTAGCCATCCAAACCATGGAGATGTGTGTAGCCAACCCGGCGCGCCAGGTCAACGAGCGTTGCAATGATGGTACCACTTGCATCCCAGATACGTTTTGCCACGTCACTCCCGATGATGATACCTGCATCTCCACACCTGTCTCCACCTTAAACTGGATCTCGGCCGGTTGGTATTTCCTCAACCACCAATGCGTTCTATACTTTGACTGCTGTGACGAACATGGTGGCCCGGAGCCCAAGAAATTGAAGTCTCGAGACACAGACACAATCTATACCAATCAGTCTGCACCAGAGATCGATGGAGCCACTATCATGATCAGACCAGGCTTCTCCATCACCCTATCGGATGTCGCATAGGCTTGAGCCTTACACGTCGCTAGAAGCTGAGGTTTCGTATCTGTATATAGAATTATTGAATTGTAAGCTCAGTCTTCAAAAGTTTATACTTTGCTTTGTGAATGTGTGTCGCAGCTGTCAAGTGTGTTCTAAGTCCACCTCTTTTCAAGTAACGATTATTACGGATAGTCTTTGTGTTGGGCCTGAGACATGTCTGGATTGCTCGGAAGAGGCAGGATTTCTAGAGTCAAGAAAGACGCGGTTTGGGCCGTGCTGATAGTCGGAGGGCCGTTGTCTAAATCAAGACTATACACGTTGGCTATGATGTTGCCGTATTCTAGAAGGGCCTAAGTCTTCTAAGCTCATGTCTCTATGCTTTATCACTTCTAGAATCCTGTCTCTGCTCCTCTCTAGACTAGAAGGTACTTAGTTTTTACATTAATCTCTAAACTACTCCGTCGCGCCTAGCATCGACCTCCTAGTCATGGGATCAAATCTTGTGCAGAACGTGTAGTATGCATGCTTTCTTCCAGCTGTGGGCGTTGGTTGTAGTCATCTTCGGTGTTGGTTGCGCGCAGACTCTATCAGATTAAGTTCGTTTGACCGATATAAAAGTTGTTGTCCAGTGCAGGGCAGTCAGTCATGCTGCTTTCACTAGAGAGGCTTGGAGAGTCGAGTCAGGTGAGCCTTCTAAGAACAAACATACATGAGATCAGGGTGAGTGGTAGGGATGATTATCTTTGAACCATTGGAGCCCCTGCCCGAGGGTACGGCCAGAACAAGGTTCTGTTCCTGACTTGCATGGTCGCAGATACAGATGACATATCGGCAGCACCACTCGGTTCTAGCGACTTGTCTGCGTTCTCTATGATACTTTCTTCGGGTTTCTTCAGGCTCTGAGTCGTCTTTTTCATAATGGCGTAGAACCACTTCTTCGTCTTGGGTCAGAAATCATATCGTGCGCTCAGAGCTCTTGTGGAAACGTTTGGAGTGCCGACAGTGAAGGGAAGAACATCTCCCGCTAGTTGCAGATCATCCTTGATCTGACGATATATACACCTATGAACAGAACGGCGAGAATAGACAGGCCTTGGAAGGAGAATGGCTCTTTCTCTTTCCCCTTGCATGTCTCCAGGATACTTGTGTGAACACTGTAGCATCTGGAGGGGTTTATATATACAGGGAAGAGTGAAGATCACAGCTCGTGAAAACAACGCACGAGCTTCACTCAGAGGAAAGTCTGAGGGAGTTTCCAGGTCGGTGACTTGGTTGATATCCATGGTGGCCGACACAGAACGAATGGTATTGAGCTGGACTTGCTCGACTTTCTGTAGCTCCATGTACGGCCTCGTTTGACCTAGTTCAAACACGCCCGGTATGCGGCAGCGTCCTTGCGCTTAGACCAAGGGAATTCCTCTGACACCCAAAACTGCCAGGGTGAAGTAGGTTATATTTGGATACAGCAAGGGACTTATCGCTGTGTCACTCTCTTGCAACCATCAAATCCAATTGTTCTGGATCATATGCACGAGGTGCGAGAACGGGAATGCTAGCGTCACGGCGACGAAGGATTCGGTCATTGCGATACTGCAGAGCAGCATCCTGGACCAGTCCTAGATGGTACATCTGTAGATGGGTATTGTACGGTAACCATAGTAGCAGTAGAAGCGATCGCCAACTATAATGAAGGTTGATCTGTGCTGGAAGACACGTGTGTTGTCATGCTCGCTGTTGAGGCAGGGGTTCCTCGAGATCCCTGGTGCTAGGCACACCTGTTGAAGGAGTAACGCACAGGAAGGTGTAGCGGGCGACCTGCTAGGAGGGGCGACATGAGCACTGGCATGATTACTTTGGTGAAAACCTATAGGCTTGTGGATGAAGACATGTTGCCAAGTCCAGATCAGCTGTTTTGTCTTCTACTCCATCGTCTCCGTCCAGGTTGTATCTCTTGACAGGCTGCTGTAGCTGTAAAAGCCAGATCCGGTCCAGGTGCGAGGGGGATGTTCGGTGCATGACAGGGTGTCACTATCGTCTAACTCGACACTCAGAAGGTGAGAAAAAACAACCCAGGCGACGGCAAGAAGGACATAGAGGACAACCAGTCCGACGACGTTGTGCATTGCGCTCCGGTAAGAGGTTAGTGATTCGCCATCTCGTGGTGAACAAGGTGGTCTCTCCAAGTCAGGATGTCGAATCCAGCAACACGGATAGGCTTCAATCTGCCGCGAGTCAGGTCAGAGCCCAGTGGGGATGTTCCCAGTAGTCCTCAACATATAGAAGCACAGACAATACTCAGGAGCAAGAAGCTAGAGCAGACCTTGGTAACGAGCCGGACCCAGCTCTTAGAACTGTGACTTATGTTGTTCAGGGGTCTAGGGAAAGTTCTCTTCAATGTGGAAGAGGACTGACGCGATGGTGCGAGACTTTCCGAGCCAAGTTCTTGGTTGAACTTGTCCTCGAAGACCACTGAATAGTCGCCATGGGTTAGACCCATACTGTTGAAGAAGCTCTGGGACTGAATCTTCTTGGCCTCCAAGGGCTGGTACTCGCGAGGCTGCGAAACACAGCCCAAGGACGACTGTTCTCGACTGTCGGCTTTGCAGCGTTTCATGCATAGTTACCTATATATGATGCGACGCTAGAGGAACTCCAAGCTCTCTTCACTGAGCTCATGGACACAGCATGCGTCGATGATAGCATTCTCAGGCTCGAGGTTGTGCATGACAAAGCTGGAACTCCACAAGAATGAGCTGGAGTGGGCACCAGACGGTGAGCGTGCAAGCCGCGAGTTGATCGGCTACAGTCTTGAACATTGGATGGGTCGTTCTGGAATGGTCAATGACACCTCGCTCATTGTCAAACAACGTGGCTTTGGGACTGGTTGTGCAGCCGGCGCGAGTCTGTCCAGAGATTCCATATCTGTGGCACACATCTGTTCTGTGAAGACGAGAAAGTTTGCTCAGGTTGCTAAGGGTTGAACATGTCTTGAACCGGTGTAGAGCAGCCGCAAGAAAACTCAACTAGGGAGAAATGCCTACAACCGGAGGCATCAGATCAAATCAGATCGACGCAGCTGTAGGTCAACTGGGATGGAAGAATGCGTGGGTTTGTCGCATCCTTTGCTTCAAGGCGACCTGTGGCTGTATATAGTTTGACATAAGACACGGCGACAGTCAAGTCGTTGTTCACGAGACACACAAGTGGATCAACTCGGTCTGTACCTATCCGGAAATCTGCTCGCTTGCGACCTACCAGGATCACGGTAGGTTGTGGGTGCTGATCAGGAGCTTGTACCAGGCCTGCCAACGTTGAACTTGTTGTATAAAGCGGTGCAGAAGCTCTTCGATCCAGCGGACTTCGATTGCATGAAGTCTTCGTGACGTTGAGGCTCTTATTGACCAAGTCCTGGAGTAATTCAACACGATAAGAGAAGCATGATACGTGTCCAGCATGATATATATAACGATGGGAGAAGATTGTTTGGCTCAAGTGCGTCGACTGTATGCATATCTGAGGAGACAGTGGGTGGTGTCGAGTGCAGAAACGCTGCAGTTGATCGCGGAAAGCACGTCACCCGGGAGGGAAAAGGCTCAATAGAAGCATTTGCCGATACATTCCAAGGGCCAAAGGACATTCTCGGGTATGGAACACAAGAGACCGAACGGGTGTCCATCTTTGAGCTCAATCTTGTGGTCACATGAATATGTATGATTGAGTGGCAAGGCTGATCTGTTTTTGAGCAAGAAATCAACGATACCACGGACGCAAGCCGAAATTAGGTTTTTGGTTTGACTGCCGATGCTTTCTACACAACGTCATGTGGCTTCAGAACTAGTGAGGTGCTTGACAGGAGCCCTCGAAGAACGACGGAGCTGATGGCTAGCAGAGTCCCGGGAATGGCGGACGGCCACTGGCAGGCCCAACTTTGACGCTGGACATGACAACGTCAGTGGGACATTGAGGGCGCATGCGCTGACGACGCTCGCAACAAGCGACAGTAGTCTCATGGTCGACTTGGGTCTGAAACCCAGTCAGGCGGAGCTGAACAGCCAGCAAGTAGTCATCGACAGGCTGAGCGAGACGGTCTGGTTGAGGTCGCGCATGGAGGATGGACTCCGCGTTGGGGCAGGCCACCACGAACGCATGCTCACCGTGATTGCAAAGGCGGCTGCGAGAAAGGAATGAGAGCCCTCGCGACAGCGCTTCCTGGCACCCCAAGCATGGGACAAGTCGCAAGAAGGCAACAGAGAGCGAAGGCTGGAGAGCGAGTTGACATTGGTGGATGGCAAAGCAAGAGGACGATTGCTGTCGAAGAGGTGGCGAAAGGGGCGGGCACAGCGCGCAGGAGACTGACGAATAGCCATTACACGTAGCTTTATGAGGTCTAACGCATGCAACCACGGAGTGATGTATAGTCATCGAAGTTAGATGAGCTTGAGCGCCAAGAACGTGCAGCTGGACAAAAGCGCTTGTGACAGGCATAAAGAGTCGATAGTGTAGCGGAAACCCCCAGCCAAGCCAGAGTCAAAAGCGGGGTGGACGAAAGCAAAGACAGACATTGCCGCAAGGGTTGGTTGAAGCAGGGCAAGAAGTCGGTCGGCAGTCACAGAAAGTGTGCCTGTTGATGTCGGTTTTCTTGATTGCCTTTCCAGTGGCACAGGCACAAATCAAGAGGACGCGGATGCCGGTTTGGGTGATGAAACGAGATCTGAGAAAATTTGTCGTGCTTAGGACCGAAGAAAAAATGTTGGAAGTAGTTGGAGAGAACGAGAGTTGAGGTAAAGCGTTGCTGATGGAGATAGGACCCGTCAAAGACGGTGTTCAAGTAGCTTGAGGTGTTGGTGAGGAAATTGTGAGACGAATGAGCACATGCTGTTTGCTGAACATGGTGAGTAGTCCAAAGGGGAAACAAGACGAACAATCTTTCGTGATGATGACGATGATAATGAAAGAGGAGGTGCTAAGGGAGGGATGGGGAGAGAGAAAAAGATGTATTAGAAAGCGAATACGATAACCGCCCACCCAACCAAATCGCCTACCGCAGACGGCAGCGCGACATGCAAACCCATTGCAATCCAAAACAAACCTCTTTTCATGACCGATGCATGAGAAGACCGTCTATGGAAGCCGAGAACCTTGTAACCGTGTTACTTTTTCCTTCATAGCCTGAAACCTGGCTTCAGGATACCCTCTCCTTCTTTGGCGCCTTCGTTGATCTTATCGTTGTATGCGTTAGGGTCTCGTAAGAAAGATTCGTCCGTGGAAAAAGCCCTGTTGTACCGGAAGAAAAGAGAAATCGTAAGCTTGGGTGTCTTTTTGTTGAGCTTTGCAATCTTGCCGATCTTTTTGCGAGTTTGTCGTGAGGGTTGTAACTTTCATGAGGTAGTACGCGAAAAGGGAAGAAGGGGTGGACTTAATGCTCGATGCATGCCAAAAACAAAACGAGATGATGGGTCTTGTTGGAGAAAGCTGGCCAAAGTGTGTGGGCTTATAGCTCTAGACAATGTCGACACCGCCGGCACCGTGAGTTGCAACAGTGACCTTTGGTGCCAAGTAGTCAAGACCAGGCTCAAGCCACCAGTTCCTAGTCTGGGATAGTATCCTCTTTCGAACCTTGTGGAGTATAGAAAGGGGTGCAAGGAAGTGTAAGGAAACGGAAGAGGATAGGAAGNGGTCTGATGTCGCACAAGAGAGAAAAAGGACAACAAAAGAAAGATATCATACCAGCCACGTTCTTCGCCCTTCTCCAGGAAGGAACAGTCACCGTTGACCTCACAGTCCCAGCCACCCTTGACACCCCTACCTCTCCAGTCGACGAAGGGAATGTTCTCGGGCTCGTCCAGTGTCCAGATGTGTTGCTTCTCAACGGGTGCTTCAGGAATGTTGCGGCGGGTGAACTTTGATAGCGAGCAAGTAAAGCACTTGAAGTCTTCTTCGCTGGGATCCTCAGGCATACGGCCAGTCAGCGCACGACCAATGCAGATCATACTGGCGGCGTGTGTGCAGATGAGTAGCGTCTTGGGTCCAGCAGGGTCCTGGTCGAGTTGCTGGATGACGTGATAGAGGGCGTAGGCAATGCGGTCGTGAAGGGAAGTCAGACTCTCTCCGTTGACGCTGGGGCGAATCACAGGAACATGAGCCTCGACGAGACCACCGGGGAAATGCTTTTNGAGGACATCGAGAGTAGCAGGTGAGGGGTGGTCAAAGCGGGCAAGACCGTAGAACTCGCCGACGCCGTTCTCGACGTGCACTTGCAGTTTCTTGTCTTCAGGGCGGTCAGAGTTGAGCTTGCTCACAGTGGGTGCCAGAGTTTGCAAGCAGCGGTAGAAGGGAGAGCTGTAGATGACATCGACGGGAGGATCCAGCTTGGAGATGTGCTCGGCCAGTTCCTTTGATTGGTTCACGCCATGAGCTGCCAGTGCCGGGTCTGATGCAATGCCAGTTGGTGTGGGAAGATTGCTTGTGTATGTGCCGGTAGTAGGGTCAACCACCCAGTTAGAGCGGAACTATGAGGATGATGAGCATTTTTCTCTGCGGCTGGGAGATGGAAGAGAGTGTGAGGTAAGGTATTGAGAAGGTCAAAGACATGTCATCACAACAGAGTACAAACGGAGGAAAATGTGTGCCAAGCTTGAGCTCATAGCTCCTGCCTTCAAAAACCCAACTCTTTCTTTGTGCTGGGGTGAAAAAGGAAACTGCGGTCAGAGAGGCTATGACACATCGTGTCGGCAGACTGTGAGAGGTGGGAAGGAGCAGACAAGAGTACTCACGCCGTGTCTGGTAACGTAGACTGTTTCGAGAACCATGATGAGTTGCTTCTGCGCGAAAGTCAAAGTTTGGTGGATGTCGATGTTATTGTCCACAAGGGTGGTGGAAGTTGCTGAGCGGAAGTTTTGGAGGCTGCGTCAGCGGCGTGCCTGGAGAATCAAACGGCCGTGCGAGAGCCGAAAAAGTAGATGAGCAGGAACAGATCGATCAGCGTCTTGTAGGCAGGCCTTATACTTGGAGTGATCAAAAAGAGAAGATGGTCACGAAGAAGTCAGAAGATTGTGGAAGAGAGCACAGCAAACGAAGTTGGACAAAGAAAGTGCGTCTTGACGGGCAGCCTGCATATGAAAACACCCTCACACGTCAAAGACATGGAAGTCTACATCGCTCGATCGTGGGCATCTCTTTGATAGTCTCAAAACATGATTATCACAGGAGAATGTTTGGTTTGGCAAGTTCACAACAAGTCACAAAGATCAAGAGAAAGGTCATTGTTGAGAAACAAAATGGTAGACAAGCGTCACTGGCTCTTCATTGAAAATGCTCAAAGTTGTATCTAGAACGAGACGAATGCCTGAAACTTTTGGTGTCGAGAGGTCAAACAGACTCTAGTAGAAGAAACCGATGATCTTGCCGGCAACGTGCTTGCGGCGGGCCTCCTCGTGGTCCATGATACCGGCAGAGGTGGTCAGGACAATGTAACCGAACTGACGCGAGGGAAGGAGCTTGACAACCCACTTCTCCATGTCGCGGAGCTGGACGTTGTAGCGGGGAGAGATGACACCGGTCTTGTTGAGGCGGCCGTTAAGCTGGACAACAATCTTGCCGTTGCGGTGGTCGTCGACCTCCTCGAACTCGCCAATGTAGCCTGTGAGATACGAGATCAGCATGTTGCGAGAAAATAAACAGCAAAACATCATTGAGCAGTCCGAAGCCGTGTAAGTTCCTCGTGGTTGATCTCCCGGATACTTAAAGGGCAAAGGCCGTGGGTGATTGAGACCGTTCACCTAGTTATCAACCCGGGTGGGTGTTTGCGCTATGGACGTTCCTCCTCTTGCTGCCCCGGACTGGCTCATGATGTTGACTGGACAAAACTTACCGTGCTTCTGCATGACAGAGAGGAACTTGACGATGACCTTGGAAGAAGGACGGATCAGGACCTGGCGCTTGCCGCTCTTCTCGGCGTTGTTGATGGCGTTGAGGGCATCGTTGAGGACGGAAGTCTTGACCATTTTTGCGGTTGTCTGGCGAGATTCTCAAACGGCGAGTTGTTGGCGGTAGGAGGTATCTGCTAGTGGCGAGGTACATGTTAGCCCTCGGAAGCCATGAGCGCAAAGAGTGCCCTTCGGGATGCGCAAGCGGATGTGCGACCAGAAGGGTTCTTCAGCTCGTCCATGTCAGACTGGGCGGTGTCGCTCTCGGTGAAGAGAAGGATGCGCCAGCCTGGGCTACCTGAAGGGCACTCGATTGCTATAGTGACAGCGCATGACTGCGACTGCCGTTGCGACGACTTACCTCACGGATTGGCGGCTGGAGTGATGGTAAAGAGGACGACAGGAAGGAGCGCTGTACGAGAGGGAGTCGAAGTTTTTGCAGGCGCGTTCTGCAAGTCTTGGCGGCCAAATTCGCGCGGCACAGGCACTGTGGGGTCCAAGCTCGGCGCTTTCCAGATCGAGCAAGCGTCGAGCGGCCAGACGCCAATTTTCTCTTGAGTCTCCGCAACGAGGGAAGGAGCGAACAAAAGCACCCCACCCCCGAAGAACACAGCAATCTTTTCCTCGTTCAGCTCCTTCCCTTCTCCCACCAACCTATCAACCACACAAACACCGCCAATATGCTTATCTACAAGGTGCGACATTTCATCTGTCCAACAGAGCTGCTGCCTCTCGAGCGCCCCGAATCTCCGTTCTCTCCAACTCGAGAAGCGCCGCTCTTTTGACAGCTCAAGCCCACCCTGAGTTCCTGAGCCCTGAGCTGACTCGACCGTATAGGATGTTATCACCGGAGACGAGATGATCTCGGACTCTTACGACCTCAAGGTCACTGACGGTGTCATCTACGAGGCCGACTGCGCCCGTATCACCGTTGGTGGTGACAACATCGGTATGCCTTTCTCGAACCCTCAACAACTTTCTCGACCTTGCCTCAGGGGCTAACAACTTTCTCTCCANGACATTGGTGCCAACCCCTCCGCTGAGGATGGTGGTGACGAGGGTGCTGAGGATGCCACCTCCACCGTCATTGACGTTGTCCACTCTTTCCGCCTCAACGAGACCTCCTTCGACAAGAAGTCCTACCTCGGCCACCTCAAGCAGTACATGAAGAAGGTCAAGGAGACCATGAAGACCAACGGCGCCTCCGACGACGAGGTTAAGGAGTTCGAGGCTGGTGCCCAGACCTTCGCCAAGAAGGTTGTCAGCTCCTTCAAGGACTGGGAGTTCTTCACCGGCGAGTCCATGGACCCCGACGGCATGATCGTTCTCCTCAACTACCGCGAAGATGGCACAACCCCGTACTGTTGCTTCTGTTCGTTTTCCCCTTCTTTTCTTCTCTCCTTCCTCTTCTCCTCCTTCCCTCTTTCGTTCTTTTTCTTTTTCTCTCTTTTTCCAAGACTAATATCTTGCAGGGAAGCACGGTATGTCCGAGATGAAGGTCTAAGCCTCTCAAAAAGCAGGCAAGCTGGTTGCATATCTGGGCTCTTGTCTTTTTCCAATTACGCGCTTTCTTATGATATCCACGAGCCCAATAAAAGCACGCTCACCTTTTTGACACCAATATGCTCGCAATTTCTCCCATCCATGTGATATTCAATTCGACCATCAAGGTGCTTCCTACATTTTGTGTTACAAATAATCGTGCACCTCTATACATCTGATTCTAGGTAGTATCTTGTTACGGGCAACAAGCAGGAGCAGTCTCCGGTGATATACTTTTACAACTTCTACACTTGGGAATTCCAACTCCTACATTGTTCTGCTATAAGAAAACGAGTAGTTCATTCCGTTCATCCACCCGACAGCATACGTTGAAGAGCTTGATTGAGCTGCCGGAAGCCACGGTCTTCATGTTAATTTTAGGAAGCGCTGGTCGTGACTTCCGAGTTAGTAGCTGCTGTTCTGAGCCTCGGTTAACAGCACAACAGAAGTCGCGATCTCCCATAACTTTCTGAACTCCCATCAAACAAATTACTTATGTTTGGGATTAAGTCCCAAGTGCTTGACGTTGGCGGTCCCATCCACGCCTGAGGTGTTTCCAGACAGCTTGTGAATGAAGAGCACGTTTCAACTCATGAAGAGCCCAAAACCCTCACCATCTTCTTCGCACCTCAAGCACACTCTTCTATACCAAGTCCATCACCAAAATCACACTTGACTATTGATTCAGCTCTTGTGCTGATACAGGCTTCCTGTCTTGTCCACATAAAAGTGATGCCTGACATATTGAGACCAGGGTCTTGCTCTCAGCAAGACCAGGATTCCAACCATCATGATCGGACGGTCCGACTTGGGCGCCTACTGCGGCACGGACCGTCACGTCGAAACCACAGTCCTGTCCCACTCGTTCCTCAGGCACACACCCCCCTTCTTGCTATTAACAACATCTTGGACATTGTCTTGCCGTCAGACATTCTTTTGGCTTCTTGGATATACGAGTCTACCTTTAGATGATGAGTTGAGCTCCCCAATACTTTTTGTGCATTGATTGCCGGCGATGGCTGCCTTGGTCCCTGGTTTCAGCAGATCCAACGGCGGCTCACCTGCGCCGACCACTCCCCGAGGACAAGCAAGCAAGGAGATCAACACAATTATCGAATTTACGACCCAAGAGTTTGAATTGCCATTAAAACCTCGGATTGGCACGTTTTCACCCAGCAAACGACCTGATGGCTATGCCGAGAGATGTGTGGATCACATCAACTTCCTATTCTTTCGCAACCGCATTGTTATGTACGATGTGATCAACCAATTCCGCAAGGACAGAGCAGAAGATTGCATCTCTGGAGACCTCCTCGAAGCTTTCTACACTCGCACTCGAGACGCTGTTTACCTTGAGAAGCACAAACCACAGCTGGGAGAATTGCGACTGGATGAACCCGCGCCTCAACAAGACCCTCGGTTCACAAAGCCTGCTCCAAAGTTGTCTTTGACACAGACGAAACTCATTCCGACTATTAAGAAGAACTCGAACTCGAGTCATGTCAAATTCATTGACACTGAGAACCAAAGCCCCAAACAAAAGCTACTCCCAGCCAACCACTCTTTTCTCTTCGATGATCCGCCTGCTACTCGAGGTACCAAACGTCTTTCCGATCAAGATTCTTGCAGCTCCTCAAAGTATGTTCGCCCCCAGCAGCAGCGGCGACAGCAGCCCTCCTTCGATGATCACTTCTCATGCAAGATCAGCCCCTCCAACCCCAGTTTCACCTCCTCAGTCCAGACCAGTGCGGATCCAATATATCTCGAACATGCGAATCAGAGTTTTGCTACCACTTTTGCTACTTCTTTTGATGGTACATGTGACGACTGGGATTCTTCGGGCGCCGACTATGGTGGTGAGATCGATCCTTCTCAGATTGAACGAATCATGACGAGCTTTGATGGTGATCCCCCCAAAAATTCTGGAGTAGCCATCAATGAGCCGTCGGTCGAACGCCAATACTCGACTGATGATCAGTCTCATAGTCACCCATCTGTCACATCCGCATCTTCTCATACAAGATCGGCGAATGTCCAGTTACGAGCGGAATATGTAGCGGCTGCGAAGGCGCCATCACTGAAGAAGACCACTTTGTCGTCGAAGGCGCTTGAGCATAGACTTGTTCGCACGCTGCCAACTGATGGTCTCTTTGGTTCGCCCGTGGCTATCAATGTCAATTACTCGTCTTTCCATCATCTCTGGGAGAGCTATCGACTTGCGGACACTACTGGCGCGCCTTTTCTTTACTCCGCGAACGAAGACGAGCTATATCAAAACATACCTGCTGGCACTCGGTTCCAACGGACGCCTGCTCCAGTATGGGATGCCACGACTGATCCTACGCAGTCTGCAAACGTGATTCTGAAAGCCAATCTCAACTTCAACCCGAGTGCATCGGCAGAGAAGCTGTTGACTCTTTCGTTGCAACCGCTCAAGTGCGAAAGAGCCTGCAGACTGCAGAGACGCTTTGGTTCCAGCCGCTTTCTCTACGTCGAAATCCCACAGGTACATACATTCAACGGCGTCCACCTCAAGGGCCAGCAAGATCTTCTCAAACTGAGATATCAAGAGTGGATGGACACTGAAAAGGAGTTCCTTGGTCGCGTATGGCGTGTCTTTCATGTACAGGATGTCAAGAAGAAGAACAGCAAAGACAACTTGCCAAGTCAGCGATTGGTGCTCTTTGCTGTTGATGGACCTCGTTTGCAGAAGATCAGCCTTTACGAAATCCTCGATTGGGCCATTCCACTGGCAAAGAATGGTGACCAGAGATTCTGCAAGGCATACGCTCGATTGGACCTGTTCCTCTCCCAAACAATCCCAACAGTCAACTTCAACAACAGAGAGGTCAGGTACATTAAGGACATCTTGGCTGATGGCACACTTGAAAGTGATGAGTTCAACGACCGTCGTATGAGGTTTGATTACCGTTCTGGCCCATCCGACGACAGAGCTGTTATGAACGATGGCTGCTCGCTGATCTCGGTTGGCGCGGCAAAAGAGTTGTGCGAAATTCTTGGAATCAAGGGTGTTCGTCCTGTTGCCTTTCAAGGACGAATCAATGGCTGCAAAGGTGTCTGGACGATCAGCGCACCATACGACACGACCGAGCCAAAGCACATGAGAAGATGGATACATATGACAGAAAGTCAGCGCAAAGTCATGCCGAGAGATGAGGACTTCACAAACAGCTGCGAACCTGACAGATGGTCATTCGAACTCGTCAAATACACTAGTCCACCGAAATCTTCGACGTTGAACTTGGACTTCATTCCGATTCTACAGAATCGTCACGTTTCTCGCGACACATTGCGACAAGTCATCGAGACTCAACTGGATATGGACTTCTCTGCCTTCTTCGAATCTCTCAATGATCCAGTTAGCTTGCGTCGTTGGTTGCATTCTGAGTTCAGTGGCATGGAAGAGCTGAATCGAAAGCTCAGTATTAGAGAAGTTGGCAACTTTCCTTCCGATTGGGTAGAAAAGTCCATCCTGTTGCTTGAATCTGGATTCAACCCTCTAACAAATCAGTATCTCGCAAAGTGCGTTCAGCAAGTCGTCAAGCTATGGCTTTCCTCTGTACGGTCCAAGCTCAAGATCCATCTCGGCAAGTCTGCCATGGCATTGGGCGTGGCTGATCCGACTGGATGCTTGAAGCCTGGAGAGATCCACATGTCTTTCTCTGAGACCTTCCGAGGCGAGGTGTCTGGTGAAGTCTGGTCACATCTCAAGGGAGAGGTGCTGGTCGCAAGACATCCTTCTCTTCGATGCTCCGATATCCAGAAGGTCAGAGCTGTTTACAAGGAAGAGCTCAGTTATCTGACTGATGTTGTGGTCTTCCCGTCCAAAGGTCCTGGTCATTGATTCTGCGAAGAACGGCTACACGCTCACATTGTGCGCTTTCAACGACTTTGTCAGAAGAAAGCTTGGGATCAAAGAGGCCTTGTGCAAACCAGCCTATGAGTCTTGGATGAAACCCACACCCGGCAATACGGTCAATCCCCCAAAGCCCAACCTCAAGCACATCATCGACTATCTCCTGTTCGAAGTCGTCAACCCTCGTATTGAGCAGCTCACCGAAGATTGTAAAAAGAAGCTAGACGACGTAGAAAGTTATGATGAGGATTTGATCAAGCCTTATCAGGACCGACAGACTGACATTGATCCCATTGTTGTCGATCTTCTCAGACGCATGAACGCCGATCTGGCACCAATAAACTCCATCGGCAGCTCAGCAGAGAAGATGAGCAATCACCAGTACACAATGCAAGCGAACCGCGTCCTCGAAGCATATACAGCAGTGCAGCCCATCCACACCGAAGATCGGGTCGTACAAGAATGGCTCAAAAGGACAACTTCCAACTCTCCGAACGTCTGGGAATTGATCAAAGCCTCTGCATATTACTTTGACAAGCACACACACCGACTGACACTGGCTTTCTTGGTTGCTGGCAAAGAGCTTTGCTATATCGAGGCTATGGCTGGACCTGGAAGCAGAGTTACTGTTGAGGACTTATATGCGACATATAAGCCGAAGAAAGAGAAGAAGGCGATCAACGAGCGTCAAGTTCCTCTGCCGATCACTGAGTCTTCGGAGTCGAGTGAGGAGGAGTTCTTCGATGCTCCTGGGTGAGATGGAGATCAATTTGCATAGATAAGGATCACATCAAGGGTGGAGCCGCTGGGTTTCTCGCCATCGTTCGTGGTCTGTGGAATACTGGATACTTGCATACAAACGATAGCATGACTAATGACATTTTTTAATATCTACTGACTCAAGGATGCTACGTCCGTAGAGGCTCTGAGGAGGATTCTCAATGACGTCAATTCACGACTCCATCAAACATTGACAACTCTTTCTATACTCCCTTCTTCAAGTACATACCTACTGACAGTCAACATCATGTCTGACCTTGATCTCTCACTCCCAGACACCGTGCCCGAGATGGCACGATACGCCAACAGACGCATGACCCTCTCNCCCTTCGCCATCTACAACCTCCTCTCCCCTAAACACGAACCCACAGACCTAGTCACAACTGCCAACTCGCTCTGCCCCCGCGACGACTACGTCCATTTTCTTAGCACCCCCACCATCACCTCTCTCAAAGCCCTCATTGCATTCCATCTCACCACAACCGTCAACGACAACTTTGACCCTAACTATTTCCTCGTTGTCACGGATGCAGACTGGAAATCCAGAGGTGTTTTGATAGCGACCATGGCAGATGAAGATGGAAAACCTGATTCTTTCGTTCTGAAAGCAGAGGACTCGGGGATTTTGCTGGTGAATTTGCAGATAGGGAATACGGATTGGTATGAAGCGAAGGAAAATTATGAACTCGAAGACGACGACAACGAGGAAGACCATCAATCAGGTAAANNCTCCACCCCATCACTGACCCTTGAAATTTGGATGCTGATGTAAGGAATAGAAGGCACATTCCCCGACGGCGCATCTCGCAAAAAGCCAGCAACAGGATTTTACATAGCCTTCTACGCCATTCCTGGTATTGACGCCGATCAACTTATCAGAGCTGTTGAGCCTTGGTACTCCCAAAAGCANCCCGAAGATCGTGTTTGTAGATTTGAAGGTTATCTGAAACCTGATAGAGATCTGGTTTCTCAGGCTACGGATTCCTGGCATCCGCAGGCTTGTATGAGTAATTCTTGGTTGTGTAAGATGTACTTGTTTGTGGTGGACAGCGTGGAGTATAGGGAAAAGGGGGTTTTGATGTGTGATGTTAAGAACAATAGAACGAAACGGATGGAGTGTAGTCAAGGAGTTACAGTGCCGGAGTTTTGTGGGATTGCGCAGGGGAGGAGGGGGTGGGATGATGAGGGATGATGTATTGCTGGCTCGCCGTACACGTCGCGATGAACATGACTTGTTAAATCGAGTCTCGGCCTGCAGTTATAAGAGATCTAGTATTCCATTGATGTGGATAGTCAGTAGTTAACCTCTGAGGTTTGGCTTCGTGAGTATAAGGTCTTATGGTAGGTTCGACTTGCTAGCCTGGGACTCGAGACGAAGACGCCCCAGAGACAAGCTCGAAGGCCGACCTTGGTTGGTAGTGGAGTGGAGGTCATCCTTGTCGGTAGCTGCTCCTGTGTGCTGACTAGCGAGGGTACGAGTTGACGAGGCACCAGATCCTTCATGAGCAGAGGCTGAGATCGAAGTCGTGGTAGGCATGTTGGATTTTGCTTTGGTTGCCGGATGTGTTTTTCTTGTTTCGAGTGGGATGTAAGTGGGAAGAAGCTCAAAAGAAATTCGACGTACTTGTATCGTGGACAAATCTTGGTGAGAGCGGAAAATAAGTGTAGTCGACGAGGTAGAAGTGGTGGATGTTTCCTGCCTGCTTGAAAGTATGATTATCCTTCACTTGGTTTGCGGTTTGCAGCACATTATCATCACTCGTAAGTTCAATTTTCTCCAAATTCTGTGTGATTTCCAGAGGACGCGGTGCCTTTCAGTGTGCTCATCCCCATAACTTCCCTCTCTTCTCAGTCTATCTTCTTCTCCATCATCCTCACCTACCCTCCCATCATCCCTTATCTTCTCAACCTCCTATCCCTCAACCCTCACCCAGCAAAACACAAACAAACAGTTTGCAAACACATGACCCCGGCTAATACAATTCTTGTCCCTAAACCTCTTTTCTACGCACCCCAAGTCAGTAATCCCTATACAAATGCGAGCAAATTCTGGGAAAGACTCACCCGATACTCTTTGCCCTGTTTCTTGTTCTTTGGTTTGGTTTTTGTATCTGCATCGCCATCTCCGTGTTCATTAACAGGTTGATGGGTGGGAGTTTGACTGGATAAGTGTCAGTTATACACTTGTGTTCCCTAAGGCCATATGTATTTGTTTCTTTTGTCAACTCACCTATTCATCCCCGATTGATGTTGATTCCTCTCCACCGTACTCGGTGAAGCATTCGTCGAGACGGGTATTTTCTCGGTCGTATCCATTTCTTCGACAATTGCGATTATGCTTGTTTTTTGACGGCAATGAGAAAACAATAGTCAATTGATGCGAATAGCAACAACGCGCAGGTCTGGGTTTTTTCTGCCAAGCAAGGAAATCAAGAGGTGTGGTTTTGTAAAGGGAGATGGCTGTGCGGTCAATATAAATGTGGTTGCCTTACGCGCCCGCTGTGTCGCGAGTCATGGCTCGTATAGGCGCGTTTTGAGATGTAGATCCCAGGGGCAGTGCAATAGAGAATACAACAGACATGAAATTCCTAATACATCATCCTGTAATGATTTTGACATTAGAACTAATTCGTTATAGACTCCATAATTTCTATCATCCTGATGCTATCCTCTTCCTCTACCTCTCTGCCTCACATCTAAATATCCTCCTGACCAGCCTGACTAACAAACCAAACACCAGTCTCAGTATTATTAGTAGCATTAGTCTGCTTAACCTGCCCAAACTTGAGGGCACCACTCTCAACAATACCACCAGCAACAGGTCTCTGCAACTTGTTCTGTCCGCTCTTGACCGTAAAGTTGGCAAGAGAAATTTCATCAGGGTTACGGTTGACAATAGTAGGCATGCCGAAGAAATTGGCAGTGACCTCATCGTAGTTGATGTGCAGCTCAAAGTATCCGCGGTAGTAAATGTCGTTCCACTGCAATTCTTGGTTGGCGTGGACAAGCCAGTTGGAAGCATTGTTGGCGGCTGCGAGGGAAATGTTTTGGCCGTAGGGGCAGGGAGAAGAAACAGCAGAGCCGGCGAATTCGACACCGATGCTGTTGTTGCCTGTGGAGGAGTTGTAGTTTTCGTGGTCGAGCCAGACGAGATCAGATACCCACGAGGCGTGAGAGTCGCCGGACATGACAATGTTGTTGCCGATGCCGTTGTTGTAGAGGTGGGAAAGGGTGCGGTTGCGGTTAGCTTGGTAGCCATCCCAGGCATCGTAGTCGAGGGNGTTGGTGTTGCCGTAGGCAGCTGACTCGTTGACGCGCGAGAAGACGGTCTGCGAGCCGATCAAGCGCCATGCAGCGCCACGGTTGGCCGACTGGGTGAGTTGGTTGTAGAACCAGTTCTCCTGTCTGCTACCCATCATACTTCTGCCAGCATCGTTGCTGAGTGCGTGGACATAGTCGGTGTTCCAGTACAGATCGGTGATGGAGCGGTCGTATTGGCGGGTATCGAGCATGACCAAGTCGAACAAGCTGCCAATGCTGAAGCTTCTCCAAATACGGAGGTTGTCGTCCATCTCGACCTGGCGGATGGGCATCCACTCAAAGTATGCTCTGACAGCATTCATCTTTCTCTGGTCAACAGAAACACCGCCGTCGCTGATGAACGACGCCTCAGTGTTGTTGAGCTCAGAAGCACCATCGCGGTAGGTGTTGTCCGAGACCTCGTGGTCATCCCAGACAGGAATCCAGGGATAGTTCTGGTGGGAAGCGAGAAGATCGAGATCGGTGCGGTAGGTAGCGAGACGCTCGCGGTAGTCGTAAAGGGTAGTGATGACGCGCTCGGGCTTGGGAATGCGGTTGATGCTGTAGCCGTAGCCGTAGTCACCGTCGCCGGCGTACTCGTAGATGTAGTCACCAAGGTGGATGACGTAGTCGACGGAGTCCTTTCGCACAGGGTTACCGTAGGCGTTGAAGAAGCCGAATGCTGTCGTGTGTTAGTCGTTGTCGGTAGATCAGACAGAAGACGAATGCGGCATACGGAAGTTGCTGCACGAGTAGACAGCAAGTCCGACCTCAGCAGTGTAGTCGTTGGTATCAGGGGCAGTCTTGGTGCGGCCAAGAGGACTGGTCTTGTTGGAGCCGCAGACGTTGAACTGGTAGTAGTAGCGAGTGAAGGCAGTCAAGTTCTTGGCCTCGACNNCTGGGAGAGGAAAATCAGCGAATGCTTCGAATCTCTAGTAGACGATCGCTCAAACCTTGACAGTGTAGTCAATGTCGGAAGAAGTGTATACGGTGCCGCTGCTCTCAACATGGGTAAAGTTGGCAGACTTGGAAACCTTGTACTGCACACAGACAGGAGCAGTGCTGGCAGTCAAGTTGGCGCCATGGCCGTACAAAGGAGCAATGCCAGAGACGGTCGAGTTGTCATTGACATTGTCGAACATGGGAGCAACGCGAGTCCACAGGATGACAGAGTCCGAGTACGGGTCTCCAGAAGCAATGCCATGGGTAAAGTTCAACTGCGAGGCAGAGTACTGAGTACCGGGCACATTGCGCTTGTTGACCTTGTGAAGAGAGATACCGAGACCAGGGTGGTGGTCAGAAGGACTGCGGTAGTTCAGGTTCTGGGTCCAGCTCGCAAGAGCGACGGACGACAAGGAAAGCAGAGAGATAACAAAACGCATCGTGACTGCTGATGAAAGCCAATTGAATAGCTCCTACCTTTGAGAGAGTCTACGACGGGGGATCAGAGTCGACTTTGTACCTTCACTCAATCCATGTTGATCAAGGATCTTTCGGTGACATGGCAATGCATGCATGGACCCGCAGCTTGTCGAATATGCCACTGACGATGAGCATCAGGTGGCAAGGCCAATGAGGGCTGCTCTAATTGACATGCTGCAGAGTGTGACTACCCGGCCTGCCTCTTTCGACCAGGCTTGCGGGAAGGATAGAGAGGTGCTATGGATGGACAAGGGAGAGGCCGAAGGCAGACAAGACAAACATGTTGATGTTGCCGTGAAACGTGTCGCTCGAACAATCGTCATTGGCTGAGACGTCGCTCTTGGCATGGCAAGCTTTCCGCATCAAAGCTTGAGCAAAGACAAAAAGAATAAAAACATGGCGGGGTCTACGAATTCCGAGAGGGTACGAGGATCTTCTACGAGATGCACAATTGCCGAGTGGCTATGCCAGAGGGCAAGCTTCTTCCCTCGTTCAACATGGAGTTCAAGGTTGAATTGTCACAGCAAAAGCGGTTCCATCTCGGGAGCCCTTCTTTAGGATTTACAGGGCCAAGAACAACCTTGATAAAGAGTGCACCTTCAACTTGTTACCAAGTAATTGAAACAGACCGGAAAAATAAATGCGTTGTAATCAGAGTAGAAAAATCGGGTATCATATTCGCCTTGCGCCAATGCATTTTGATCATGTTCTCGTAACTTGTGTCCGTCATTCTTCCATCTTGTCCGCAGCATGGTTCTGTGCAGCCATGGCAGCAACAATGCTTTCTAGCGCTCTTGTCTCTTCCCCACCCATGCGTCTTCCCAATGACTCAGTGTCTGGTGCTGGTGCAGCATCCACACCTGCCCTGTCCAAAGCGCGACGCGTCTGGCTCTCGATGTATGCGTGTCTTGCTTCTGTGGACTGATCGACGGTGGCTGCCATGTTCTTCGCAGGCAGTGTCGCGAGGTGTGAGCGCAGGGCAGCGACAATCTCCCGCAGAGCAGGAATTTGCGAGTAGACGAAGCTGGTGTTCTGGGCGAGCGAGTTGGCGTGTTTTTCCGACCCGACTCCAAGAGCTGCGGCCGATGGCGTATTTGTGAGGAAGGAGAAGGAGGGAGTCGTGTCTTGTTGTGGCGTGTCTTGGTCGGGCTTGAAGGAGGATTTGGTAGCTGGAGGAGCCGACATGAGCGGTCGCAATTGGGCGAGCAAGGCTTCATTCTGTGCGGCTTCTGCTTTCAAGGCTGATTGTAGCTTCTCCGTCTCTTGCACTTTGCGGCGCAGGCGATTGACGGATTCTGGCGTAGGCGCATTGCCATCTGCGGAAGGAGGTTGAAGGTNTCTGCTCTGAGTCAGCTATGCTCAACAAGCTCAAGAAAAGACGGTGCGCACCTTGTAGTGATCCAGGACTATCCAGTTCTCCAGCCCTTCGTCCTCTTTCGCATTCGAGACGGTCAAGAGATTGCGCAGCGTGTAGATTTCGAGCTTGTCAAAGTTCTTGTCGATGGTCGAGTTTAGCAGACTCTCGAGCTTTACGATTCCAGCCTCGATTTCTGTCGTTGCAGCTTCTTCCGACGCGGCTTCGTCGGTCTTGTCATCTTGTTGGGCGGGCGCGTTTGCAGGAAAGCCGAGCTGCTCTTTGGGTACGTTGAGAAGCGCCGTCTGAACCTCGCCGACTGCTTGGTAGACGAGTTCGTTGACCGTGTTGATGATGTCGTCGAGGAGTGTNNCTGCTGCTTGTCAACACCCGTCCAACCCAGCAATCGCAAAGCGCGCACTTACCAGTGGCGTGTATCGGAAGTGCTCCGTCAGCAGCGCATTCTTGATCTGATCATTTGTCGCCATCGTGTCTGCTCCGATTTGGTCTTGTTGTGTTTGGAGCGTCGCCGGCGCATCCATCAAAGTGTAAACAATCGCTGCTTCCGCCGGCAATCCCCGACTTTCAATTACTTCCTGATTAGGCCTAGTATTAATCGACCACCCACTTCCTCGACAGGCTTCACCTTGACTTCCAATATCTACCCAATTGCTTCTGATCAACCATCCGTAAATCCGACATGGGTATGCAGTTCTTTGTCGCATGCGCTGCTGCATCGAGTCAAGAGGTTCATGATATCGATCCCACCGCTGCCCACCTTCAGCTCTAGCACCCACACAGATTTTGAACGAGTCTGAGAAGTCCCCCATGTGTGTTATGGTTATGGATCAGAGGTCTGTGGAAGATGATACTATGTTACTTGTGTCAGCGGGGGAGGAGCTGTCGTTCGTTCGTGCTAGTTTGGAGGTTGCGGCTGAGGCGCTGGTGTTGTGTCTTACAGGTCATAGTGATCCGACAGAGCATGCATAGTATGCTGAAGTAACGGGGAATGTCTATCGTGGACCGAGGATCTTGGGAAGATGATTCGAGCATCTTCTATGGTCGGATCTACAATCTTATGGTAGGTTATTGCTTCGTGCTCCTTTCTCTTTCTCCGGCCAAACAAAAACACACTTTGCCTGCCAAATGCTTTTTGTCTATGTCTCCCTTTCTCATCGTCGTTTCACCCCAACAAAATTCACCAAGGCACGAGCGAACAATATAAGAGATTCGGACGTCGATTACAACCTCGTAAGTCAGCTTGAAGAAGAGGATACTTTAGGCAATAGAAACATTAACCCCCAGCGATAACTCAGCCAGCTCTGCACGGTCGACGACTTTGCCTGGGATTTAGTCTCCCACCAACAGAACCAGATTGTTGGTATGTATCGATCCATCGCTTACAAGCAACCGAGCATCAGATTACTGAACTTCAATTTACAGAGCATAAAGAAGAAATCACCCCGCTTGCGCAACGACAAGTACCATACAAACAACAAAATACAAGCAATGAGCCATCATCCTTTTTGCGCATTGAAGTACAAGCCCTTGAAAAGTCATTGGGTCAGTGACTCCCCAGGAGACCTCATTAATTTCTGATTGGCGTATTGCTAGTCGGTTAGAGCAAGTCTGCCCGGAGATGTATGATGATTCGAGATATCATTGACCTGGTTGTCTACTCGATGCGCTGACATTAGCTGTCTAAGCATTAACTTGTCTGACGGTAGCATATCCACAGGACATGTCACCGTCTGGATTGTTGTATCTAATACATGATCTCGATGGTGGTATTCGAGTATCGAAAATCTTGGACGAGTGTTTCTTATCATCGACGATTGAGACAAACCTTTGCAATGCAAATCAACTGCTCTTTCACGCCCCTTGACTGTTCCTGCCGCTAAGTCCGTCTGACGTAGCATGAGTCGTGGGAAATGAGAAGGATCTAAGCAGATGTCGTGGCCATACATCGAGCCAGGATTGCTTAGACAGTCAGAGGGTGAATTCTTCCCCGACCTGACAAATGTAATATACCAGGACATGGACGGAGTCAACGCGACATGACTAGGATCATGACTAACTCTTCACCCTGGACCGCGAGAGAAGACTATCGAATTAGTGACTGCCTCGATACCCCTCTATCTCCATCTGTCATGTAGCTGACTGAGGACTGTAAGTTTTTCTTCGAGATACACGACAACTTGAAATGTCAGTGACCGAATCGTCTATTCATCGCAGCTTAAGTTAATTCAAGCCTTTGTCCATTTAAACTACCCCAGTCATCTACGACCACCGCGGAAACGTTCGTACAGTTCAGAGTACAGACGCGATCGTTGAAGATCCAATAAGTAGCATACAATACGGCGTCTTGATTAAGTGGAATTGTTTACTAACACAGACAACAGATGCAAAAATTCCGACAAGAATATTCCTGATGCTGTTCCTGTTCTCATGAAATATGTGTCAAGAGCTATGGAAATTCATGGTGGGCACAGTCTGGCAAGACAACGGCAGGTCTTGAGGAGACGACTTCAACAGTGCGAAAACCCGTCGTAGACTCCACGGAGTTGGAAATCTCAATTGGCGAGAAGAGCCCTATGTCTCCTTTTCAGGCAAAACAGATTGTACGATATATACTGGGATTCCAATCACCAGACACAGTTATGGTGTATAAATATCTTCCGTAGGCACTGTTTCCCCCAAAGATATCCACGCAATGGAGTGGTCAAACTATGGAGAAAACATCTCCACTACCCGCGACCGCCCTGGGTCACCGTCTTGAACCCCTTCAATATGGGTTTTGAACCTGATTGTGCACCACAGCGAGGGCAGACCATCAGGTCAGTAACCAGTTGGAAGCCATCGACCATCTCGATCTAGCATATTTGGTTTATTTTGCTTCGATCACGAGGTGGCCTCAACTGCAGCACCACTAACTCAGTTGGCTGCTTTCTCAATGTTGAGGCTGATAGTACGGTCACAAAATCTATGAAGTACAATTCAGAAAAACATTTTGGGCAACTTATCTCTCTGTGAAATATTCTGCAAGGGTGTCATGTCCGAATCCCTGTTCGTAGTAGCCTAGAGTAACAGTGGCTGAGTGAAACCTTTATATCCGCGAATTCGGCTTGAGATGTATTTTGCTTGACATCCAATGTGCCCTATGACATTTCTCTCAATCTTGCCATGGTGAATACGACCTCTGGTCATATGAAAACAATCTTTAATCTTCTGCACTCGTCTTTGGTTATATAGCAATCTACCATCTGTCACGCAGGAAGAGACGAATATGTATATAGATCAGCGCTATAAACCTTCGAAGCACTAATCATTTTCCCATTGTCAAGCACGAACCTCTGACCTTGTAGACCACCACGAAGTCTATCGCCAACTCGGAGCATGGAAGACCTGACTGGCTGCGCTTGTCAGAATCAGATGACGAACTTGCAGGACCTACAAGAATCCAGCAAAGCCAGTCAGGCACCTTCCAGGCTTCGCACTGTGAAGTCCGCCGATGATTCAGCTTGTTTGCTGCTGCCATTGTAAGGAACTTAGTATATATCGGGGAACTTGCTGCCCAATTCTAGAGACAGGAGTGGGGCAGTAGGCCAGTGAAACCCTGGCAGACCTTCTTCTTCCTCTTTCGACATATGTCAAGACCATCAACCAAGCATACGTGAGAGTATGAGGGAATCAGCGATATCATTGACCTAGTAATAGCCTGGGTATTGATGTGAGCTTCCTTACCCTCTCCTTGACATTTCTCTCCGGCAGGGCTCACGAATGCGGAGATCATGGTGGCAGTTCTGGAGGCCTAACGGTAGAGCTTGAACTCCAAATAGCAAATCTGATAACAAAAGCAGATGCCTCTGGAAACGCAAAACAGATCAATCGCTTGATGAAACATCCAATATTCACACACCTTCCAAAGTTTCGTTTTCGATATTCAAACTCCAAGAAGCCTTTTCACTGCTGACGCTGAACTGACAAATTTCTACTCACATATCCTTTTGCGCGACGATACACTACTTACGGCCGTGAAGCAAGAACTGGAACCATGGAAGACAAAGATCTGCAGACCGGTATAGAGTGTTTTCCAACTGTTAAAGCTTCTCAGAGATTTGGAAGACTGCAGATGACCTTTCGATACGCAGCTCCGTGAGACCGAAGAAGCTCGTCATAGAAGTAATCAACAATCACCAAAGAGGCAGAAATGGACAATGTGATGAGACAGATGAAGGACGAAGATGCGAAGATTACAAACCCGTCTCATCCAAGGGTGTCGAGTGCAAAAAGTAGTGATTGAAAACATTATACTGTTCTATTGTCGCTGTACCAAGAAAAATCTATGGGTATGTATGAAGGAAGGGTGTTCGTCACGTCATTGCATTGCTCTTTTTCACTCTCAAGACGAGCTCGTCCCATTACACTGAGCAGGAAACTGGCGTTGTGTAATATGATCAGGTCCGATGACACCAGCATTGAGAAGGTTAGCCATGCCCCAAGCACCAGGTCCCGTATAACTCCACAAGAACCAGCCACCGCTGTATTCTTCAAACACGTCCATTTGCGCCTCCATGAATCTTCTTGTGGCTGCCACGAGATAAGAATTCCACTGCGAAGGATCCAGTTGTGCTGAGCATTGGCATCCTGAGGTGCTGCAAGATGTGCCAGCTGTGATGTTGCCAGAAGAATCAACACAGATGTTAGTCTGGTCGCTAAACTCGCCGACAATGACAGGCAGGTGTGCAGAGTCAGGCACAAACTGGGTGTTTGGGTAATCGCAGACGGTAGCAATGTGTTGATCTTGATCCATGCTGTTGGTGTCACCGCCTTGATTCTGGTACAAGTGAACATCCAAGACAAAGTTCTCGCTGTCGGCGTCAAAGTTGAGGTATTCAGCCACCGCACTCCAGGACTTTGCGCCAAGGAAGGCGTCGTGCATGATGAGCTTCAGGTCTGGGTTTGTGATGTGGGTACGCATGGCTTCGACCGTGTCGACTGCCCATTGCTGGGCACTTTGGGCGGAATCGTAATCCCACACGATGGGTTCGTTGACCAACTCCAACCCCCAGACGACATCAGCATAGGCAGCGACACCATATTTGGCTGCCATAATTTCAAGGACTGCGGTGGATGCGGCAAGATTCTCGGTATTCTCTGCCCATTCGGCAGTGCCCTTGTGGCCAGAGTTGTCGAAGCCGTTTTGAGAACCAGGAAGGCCGTGCATGCAGATCAGTGCTTGGATGTTGTATTTCCTGGCCCAGCCCAAGGCTTGCTCCAGGTAGGCATCTGCACCGGAGATGTAAGGGCTGTCAGTGTTGTTGAAGGCCCAGTACCCAATTGGGATGCGCACNNACTGTTTCAGAGTCGTTAGCAAAAGACGTCATAAGTTCTGGCGTAGACGACCGGTATACAGGGCTGATCAGGGTCGAGATGAGGCTTGAAGGCGGGTGATTGTAACGGCTTTTAGGGAACTGGAGCAAACGTACGTATTGAGACCCCACGAGGCAATTGTCGCCATGTCGGATTCGGTAAACCAAGAACCCCAGTGTGATTGCAATGCTGACTCTGCATTGTCGGTTTGGTCGAATGTCCATTGGTCGACAGCGCCTGTGTTTCCGACGAGCACCCAGTTCATCCAGGGTTCGAGGACAAGCCAGCCACCGAGGTTGACACCTCTGATTGGATCGCCGTCTTCGACGTCGCAAGCCTGACGAGGTTCCAGTGCAATGTCGCTGTTTCGTCTAGAGATTGTTGTATCAACCTCGCTGCCTCGTCGAGAAATGGGTGGTGAGGTTTCGCTGTCGCGTCGAGAGATGGGTGCTGTAGAATCGCTCACAGGAAGACCTTGAACCAGCAAGGTCGAAGAAGCGAGCAGCGAGAGAAGAGCGGCAGGAGGAAACATTATGGTAAGAAAAGTGATTAGTCCTCGCCGTACTTTTCCAACAAAAGATGCCAGGCCTGCAAGCTTTCTTTTGTTCAAAATCGCAAGTGTCGTGTCTGTCCTAGCAAGACACCATTTCGCGGTGGCTGGTCAATCTTATACCTTTCTTCAACAACAATGGCAATCACAAACCCTACGTTCGGCACCGCTTTGCAGATTCGATAGCATGATAGGAAAATAAACGGCGTATACCGTTGGAGGATTGCCGAAACAGGGCATGTCGTTGGAAGCCCAGCCGCACACGTGCAGAAAGCTTGTCATGAATCTGAATCAAAATCTGGAGTCTGATATTGGAAGAGCTGGAGTCGCCAGCAGGAGAAGCACTCCGGATACGCCTCATGATGTAGGTGTTGGTGGTTGAACAAAACGCTTCCGTTGAAAGATCTCAGTGGCCTGGCTTCATGTGTCTCAGTAGTCGCTTGACGGTTCTTGACACGGCAAGAGTCGTCGTGTACATGCTGTCGACCGAACACGTTCGGCCGAGCATCTCCCTTATCGCGACTCCAGCATGTAGCAAAGGCGGTTGGACTTTGAGCGATGAGCTGAGGAGACGCACGCCACGAGATTTGTTGTTGTTCTGATTGTATTGTTGGGATCAGCTCACAGCGTTGCAGACACGCATTGAGAACGCCTACTCATTCCAGATCGATTAATCTTCCCCAAAAAAATTTGATGCAGCGCAAATAAAACGTGAAAGAGACCCCGTGCGTTTGGCCCGTGCTTACAATTTTCCAGACACCGCCGACGGCCATTTCCAATAATCACGAGTGAGGCGAGTCCATACAGTATCGATCCAGTTCGTGAATGGCTTCACTGTTCAGATTTACAGCAAGACCCTTTGGAATAGTCTCAAGGATAACCACACCTGCTCGCTTTGGAATTGTGTCAACATCAAATCAGTCTGCATCCTTTTCTTCAACCAGAATGGCTTCCAAGGCGAACGACCACTACCTGACACTTTCCTGCCCGGACAAGCCTGGTATCGTGCACGCTGTCACCGGACTGTTGGCCAAGCATGAGCTCAACATTCTTGACTTGCAACAATTCAGTGACCCTACCTCAGAGAAGTTCTTTATGCGCGTGCACTTTGGCCATGCCGAAAACACTGAGCACCTGAAGCCTGAGATCACCGAGCTGGCCCAGCAGATGAAGATGGACTACAACATTCGTCCCGTTTCTGCTAAGCCTCGTGTTTTGATCATGGTTTCCAAGATTGGCCACTGTCTCAATGACTTGCTGTTCCGTCAAAAGAACAAGCAATTGCAAGTCGAGATTCCTCTCATCGTCTCCAACCACCCTGACTTTGAGCCCCTTGCCAAGAACTACGACATTCCCTTCCACCACCTTCCCGTCAACAAGGACACCAAGCTGCAGCAGGAGAAGCAGATTCTGGACCTCGTCAAGGAGAACAACATTGACCTTATCGTTCTGGCCCGCTACATGCAAGTCCTGACCCCCGGTCTCTGCGAAGCAATGTCTGGCAAGATCATCAACATTCACCACAGTTTCTTGCCTTCATTCAAGGGCGCCAAGCCCTACCATCAGGCCTACGAGCGCGGTGTCAAGATTACTGGTGCCACTGCCCACTTTGTCACTGCCGACCTTGACGAGGGCCCCATTATTGAGCAGAGAATTGCTCGTGTCAACCATGCCATGTCTCCCAAGGATCTTGTCGAGGAGGGATCCAATGTCGAGGCTCAGGTCTTGGCCGCCGCCGTCAAGTGGTGGTCAGAGGAGAAGGTGTTNCTCAACGGAACCAAGACTGTTGTCTTTAACTAGAAGGATGTCTATCTTCCATGTATGACTAGTCAGGGTGTCTTGATGGTTATAGATAAAAGGGAGGGCATGTTCGATCATATACAGGATGGTTATTTGCAATAAACAAGAGTCCAATAAGATAGCGACAGCATATGTTCATATCAGTCAGTTGAAGTTGTTGTCAGTTGTCATAGCTCCTTTCTTCGTTGTGGGTGGTGACGTCTGAGCAAACAGCCCCGCAGCTGCCCGCTCTGCCTGGCGTTTTTCGTCTCCAAAATTTCCACCAACTTGAACAAGCCTCTGTCAATTCACACCAACACACAAAACTCAATCACAAATCCAATCACCATCAACATGTCCGGAGCCATCCCTACCAGCACCTCGGTCACCGAGTCGACCGTCATCAAGGGTGCGTCGCTGTTTTGAGTCAGTGTCGCAAGATGCAACAGCTAACACGCTCANATCACAGCCCCTCTCTCGCACGTCTGGCACTTCATCAAGCTCCAGGACTTCAACAAGTTCTGGTCTGCTCTCGACAAGGCCGAGCACTCCAAGGGTACCTCTGACGAGACCGATGTCGTCAAGTGGCACTTCAAGGACGGCACCGTCATCGAGGTCAAGCAGGAGGAGCACTCTTCGCTCAACCACTACATCACCTACTCGGTCATCACCGCCAACCCCGCCCTGAGCTACACCTCTGTTGTCAGCACCATCCGCTGCTACGCCGTCACCTCTGGCGAGAACGAGAACAGCACCTTTGTCCAGTGGACCGCCAACTTCTCGTCTGACGCCGATGCTGGTATGCCCTGCTTCTCCTCGTCTGACATAGAAATTAATACTAACACACACGTNGCAGGTGTCATCGAGGACGCCAAGTTCAAGCGCCGCGAGGCCCTCGCCGACCTCGCCAAGGCCGCCAAGCAGATGTAAAGGAGTGAGAAGAGAGAAGAAGTAACAAGGACAATAGGCATGACATTCATGATTATGACGAGCATGGAGAGCAATTCCAGTAATTCGAAAGCCCTTTGCACGTAGAATGAGAAAGACAAAGACGATTCTCTTTCCCACACACATGCATCCAATCTCCATCTTGGTCCATCTACCAGTATTGCTGAGCTTGCCATTGACAGGCTAACAGCTATGGATTTCTCGTAGAACTCGGGATTTGGATTCGGTGTTTGTACAGCAGACGACCTGCCCCTTTGGGAAGCTCTCCCGCTTTGCAACCTTGATGAACTTCGACTCACAAAACTGACTCACAGCTCTTTTCTTTCCTTTCAGAAGAGACTTAGAACATCGAGTCAAGAGCACTGTCTTCCTGTATCAACCCCGTCTTTGACAATTCCCTTGTCACCATGCCTAAGAAACTCAAACTCGCCGTCTCCCAATCCAGAACCCTGGACACGCTACAGCAAACCCTTGACGCTTTGGCTGCCACCACGCGCAAAGCAGCCTCCCAATCCATCGATCTCATTCTTTTTCCTGAAGCCTACCTCGGTGGCTACCCACGTACTTGTGACTTTGGCGCCAGCGTCGGCGCCCGCGCTCCCCATGGTCGCGACCAGTTCCTCGAGTACTTCCACGCTGCCGTCGATCTAGGCGATACCCCAATAGGTGCCGGCAACGACTGGGTAGAAAGAAAACTGCCAGTGGCCAAAGGAAAAGAATACAGAGGTGATGGCACAAGAGAATTCCTCGAACGCGTGGCCCGAGAAACAGGCGTGTTTATCGTTACTGGGCTTGTGGAAAGAAGTGGAGGTTCACTCTACTGCGGTGTCGTATACACCTGTCCTCGTCTCGGCTGCATCGGCAAAAGAAGAAAAGTCATGCCTACAGGATCAGAGCGTTTAGTGTGGGCACAAGGCCAACCATCCTCTTTACGCGCCGTCACCACCACCATCCGCGGGGTCAATCTTACACTTGCAGCAGCCATTTGCTGGGAAAACTACATGCCGCTTCTGCGCTACTCACTCTACTCTCAAAACGTAAACTTGTATCTCGCGCCTACAGCAGACGCAAGAGATACCTGGGAACCGCTTATGCGCACAGTGGCTGCAGAAAGCAGAGCTTTTGTGTTGAGTGCTAATCAATGCGTAAGACGCAGTCATTTGCCTTCTTGGATTTCTGCCCCGAAGAAGGTGGATGCAGAACCAAAAGCTGTTTCTACCTCTATCTCTGCGCCTGCGCCCCGCAGAAAATCAGTGGTTATGGAAGAAGGGAATGAACTTGTTTTGCCTGACCCTTCTGCTCATACCCAGTCCTCCTCTGCGGCTATTCCAGAAGAAGATGACTTTGTGTGTCGCGGCGGCTCCTGCATCATTGGTCCTCTAGGAGATGTTCTGTGTCCGAGTTTATGGGAAGAAGAAGATGGATTCCTGTACACAGAAGCAGATTTCGAAGATTGTGAGAGGGGGAGATTGGATATGGATGTTGCTGGATCTTATAGCAGGAACGATGCGTTTAGATTGACGGTTGAGGGGTTGGATATTAATCCGCCGCCTTTGTGATGAGAAGAAGGAGTGGAGAGTGGAGGGAAGGAGAGAGGGGTAGAAGAGCAAAGATACTATCATCTAATAGCTACAAGCCATATCAGGGAATCTCGAAATTCATGATGCGCAGAACCGATGGGTTTCACCACCATCTACTGGTCTTGCAAGCGTGGAACCTCAGGGATGGTGTAAGCACGAGAGATAAGAGCAGATCTAAACCCGTCGAGACCAGAGCAGAAATTCACTTGGAAGTTTATGCTGGTGTTGGTCGGTGGTAGACTATACTGGCTTGTGATGTGTATGGGGGTTCCTGCTCTCCTTTATCCTCTCTTGTCGGTTGTAGTGGTGTCCTGCTGCTTCTTTAGCTTCTCCATCGCACATCTTTAGATCAGTGTTTTCGACTGATACTGCAACTATCGCGTGCTAGCACTCTTATACCATTTCTGAGAGCTTGTGTTTAAACTTGCAAGGGCTGTTGAGTAATACCATGCTTCAAAAGTCTAGAGAAAGGAAAATTGCAGAGTTCTTGCTGGCTCTGAAAAATTATTGGGGGGATAAGGTCTGCTTTTGCTTGCAAAGATTGTTCTTGGTAGACGGGAGAATAGCTATACCACATGACAGCTGGTGTATATCCATTTGCTGTTCCTGTTTGCTTTACATAGCCTTGAACAGTGTTTGAAAGATTCGCTTGTGGAAGCTAGATAACGAGCTCTAGTGTCTAGACGAATTGAGGATGCGAGGGAGGCACCAAGACATCGTCGACAGTACTGTTCATGCAACTCAAGTGTGATTGGCATCGTGAAATCAATTGCTGTGATTTGAGCAACACAAGAGAGAGAGAGAGAGAGAGGGAGGTGCTTGGGTCAATGATGCCCAAACCATTTCATTCCTTCCCGTGAGCTCAAATTCGTCAGGCATCGACACGGATAGCGGATGGAGATACACATCAGGACTGCAGTATCACTGACCCAATCAAGTCTGCAAGTCCCAAAGCCAATGATTGAGCCGACACTGCAGTCCTTGCGCGGTGGGTTCCTTTAGAATCATACCCATCCAGGCCCTCGAAGTTAATGATCATACATCTCAAACCCGTCAATGGTAGGTTGGAATTTCGACCAAATGCTCGTGTTATCTCTCCATCAAGTCCATAGGTGCATGTGAAGAGGTTGGAGATTGATTCTTGCCTACAGTATGCCGACCAGCCATTTTGTGCATCTCTATGATAGAAGTGTACCCAACACGATTCAGGTCTCGGGAATACTCAGTGAGTGATGTGCGTCGTCAAACCCCTCGGTGCAGATCATGACCATTACATGGAACCGTCGTCTCCGTGACACAAGGGCCTTGTGTGTTTCCCCATCAAGCTAGATCCAACAAGTTATACCGTGTCTGCTTCCTGGCTTGCTCATATGGCTATGCAATCCCGATGTCGTCTCGCGCAGAGGTAAGAGAGGTAATGGAAAGTTGTCACACTGTACACGTATTCGGCAAGCATTGGTAGGAGATATCAAAAACAATCTGATTTGAGAGAAAAGTACGAGAAAATACATGTCCATTGGACAGCTCGCGAAACAAGAAGAAACCAATGGTAGGGTCGAAACGATTCCCTGCCCTTCACACTCCAAAAACCAAACCACAAGAAGCTGTAAGACTGTGTAACAGAAGTCATCAAAGAACAAAAACAAAAAAAGGGCATGAGAAACATGACATGCTGACAAGAAAGAAGAAAAACCAGCACCTCAGTGCTTAGGCAAGTTTCCCATGCGCTCGATATTGCTCATCATCTTGCTCTTGGACGCAATCCCCGAGGGTCTAGGCATACCCCTCCCAATCCTACTCTGCACAGGAGCAGGCGCGGTGGGCTGCTCTCTAAACGCAGGAATGCTTGCATGAGGCGGAGGAGCAGGACGACTGATACTGCGTCTAAAATCTTCGATAGCTGCCGTATTGCCATCAGGAGCCGAAGACTGCAAAAGCAGCATTTCATCAACAGCAGCAACAAGCTCGCCCTTTTCGACTCGCTCTTTTTCAAGCTCGCGGATGAGGTCTGCTTGCTCACTGCGCATGACTTGGAGTTGGCGGTCTAGGTTGGCGAGGTGGGCGCGTTGTTCTTCGATGGTCGAGTTTGCTTCTTCCATGACTCTGCGGTCGTCGGCTGTGAACATCATAGACGACTCGACGTTGTTGTTTACAGAAGCTGAGAGTTCTTCGTTTTGTTTGGCTAGCTCATCGAGACGGGTTTGAAGATCGGCACACTTCTTTTCGCCGCGTGCTTCGTAGGACTNTTTGAGGGTTGCGACCTTGGTCTCGTGTTTCTTCTTGTAGACTGCGTGGAGTTCGCGAGATACGGCTTCGACCTTTGCGTCAATCTGTTGCTGGACAAGGTGTTGGATTTGTGCTTCGTCGATCATGTTGCCGGAGCCGTCATTCTTAGGGATCGCAGCACGAGCAGTTGCGAGCTGAGCCTCTAGATCCAGGACCTTGGACTCTGCCTCGTCTGCGCGGGTTTGTTGCTTCTCGGTCAAGCGTTCACTTTCTTCTGCACGACGGATCAGAGACTCCTTCTCTTCATCACTGCGCATGACCTCCTGTCTGACGTTTTGGAGGAGATGCTCAAACTCGACACCGCGTTGTTCCCACTGATTCTTCTCATGCTCAATCTGCTCGCGCTGGCCCTTCTCTTCTCTGAGATTCTCAAGAGCCTCTCCGACACGTCTTTCGGCATCTCCTACGGCTTTCTTCAATGAGTCGACTTCGGCTTCTCTGCCAGAGAGGGTAGCCTTGAGTGACGAGATTTGAGACTGATATTGCGACTTCATAGATTCGAGCTCGCGAACGGTGATAGTAGGGATGGAACGAGGAGTGGGCGCTGGAGGCAGTTCGAAGTCGAGCAGGTTGAGCAGACTGGTAGACTTTGCTGGAGTGCTCATCCTGGCGCCCTTGCCTGGCGAGCGTTGTTGGTTGAGGTACGATAGGAGGTTGGGCTCGGTGGCAGATTTTTGAGGAGAACGACGAGATGGAGTTTGTTGAACATCTCCACGGTTGGAGGCATGTGCAAAGCGTTCGATTTGCTGAGTAAAGTCGATGAGGTTGGTTGTGTTTGATTGGGCAGTGCCGGGAGTTCTGGGTCTGCGAGGCGTAGGGGAAGGAGATCGTTCGTCAGAGGCACGTCGTCGGATGGGTCTTGGTGTGGCTTGTTCGCTCTGTGGTGTGTGTTGGATGGATTGCTTGAGGGNGCTTCTGCGATCGCCCAGCTTTGCAAACATGGTCATGTCTGGGACGGCAGAAAAGGTGCTGAAGCAAGTGTCGTCGACGCCAGTCTCGTCAACATCGTGGACCATGATGGAGTCGTCAATGTTCTCGTCGGCCTTTTCGAATGAAGGCTCGCGGCTGTGAGGAAGAGGCGTTTCGGAAGCAAAGTCGAGCTGCTTGACGGGCGAGCTGGCCTTGAGGGNGGAGTTGAAGCGCAGAGTCTTTCTGGTCGAAGGTGGTGGCTTTTGGGCAGTGTCTTCTTCAAAAGTGCTGCTGCGTCTCTTTTGATNGGTCGACTTTGGCTTCAGAGGAGACATGGACTTCCTCGAGGGCTCTGGTGTGGTTGTCTTTTCTGGCGTCTTGTGCTCGTTCTCGTCGTTGTGGTTATCAAGAGCGACAGTGTTTTCTTTCTCGCCAATCGAAGACATGGAAAAGGTCGAAGCTTTCTTGTCTTCGGTCTCGAAGAACTGAGTCTCTGACGGGTCTGCTGGGTCCTCGAAGATGGCGTCGACCTCGGGGTCGATTTGGACTTGGGCGAAGTTGTTGCTTGCAGCACGGCTGTCTGCTTCAGCGACAAAGGGCGAGCTTCCAGCGTCTTCGTCGTCCCAGTTGATGATGGATTCTTCGTGTGTTTGTTTGGTGGGTGTTGACGTTCTGCAAGGAGTGGCAGCAACGCTGTTGGTGGCCATCTTGTCTTCACGCACCGCCGTCGCCGGTGTGCGCGAGTTGAGCTGTTGCGAATTGAGTGGCGACAAAGGACTCGCCATTGTGTATATCTGGTTACTCGCAAGAGAGAAAGATCTTGTGTGTTTGCGAAAAGGTAAACACAAAGCTTGGGCCATCGACTCCCCACAGCTACCCGCATGGTCAATATCATCCTTCGCAATCCTTTGACCTGTACAGCCGCCTGTTGCAGCTCACAATCTCATCAGATGCTTGTCGTTCTCTTGAAGGGCCACGCATGCATCTCTTGTAGTCACTCAGAGATCCTTCGAGTGAGCAAAGAGCGCCCTCTCTCTAGAGTCACAGGCTCCCCACGCTCCTGATGGACGTCACGGAAGCCCCTATCCCTCGGGAATATAATTTTGATGCTTCTTGCATCCTTCTTCCAAGTATCTCTCTGTCTCCGATAGCTTACTTGAATCCGGACAGCATGATGTTCACGCTCAGAGGCTCTTTCTTCTGCTTCCGGTGAGTTTTCCGAGCCTGGCGCTTTTCCGAGCATCCGGCCACCTCTGCCGACTGTGGGGATGGCGGGGCTTGGAGGGGAGACAGATAATCATCCTGAGTATCTTTCGTGTCTCAGGCTCCCTCTTCCGTTTACCTCTCATATCGCTGTACTCGATCAAGTAGCAACTATGGACCCATCAGAAGTCAACGTCCCTCCGCTCAAGGACTTGACCATCGACAACATTACCGAGAATGTACACATGATCAACTCACAATGCGACGACCCGAGAATGAAGTACCTCCTCGAGAGACTCGTCTCTCACGTACATGACTTTGCTCGCGAGACAAGACTCAGCACAAACGAGTGGATGGCCGCCATCCAGTTCCTGACCAAGGTCGGCCAGATCAGCAGCGACGTACGCCAGGAGTTTATCTTGCTCTCCGATGTTATTGGCCTCTCTCTGCTCGTCGACAGCATCGACCACCCTAAGCCCGTTGCTAGCACAGAGGGTACTGTGCTAGGTCCCTTCCACACCCACGAAGCCCAACTCGAGGGCAACGGTGGTAGCATCTCACACGATCCCGAAGGCGAGCCCTGTCTAGTCCTCTGCACCGTCAAGGACACCACTGGAAAGCCAATTGATAACGTGAAGATTGATATCTGGGAGACGGACAGCAAGGGCTTCTACGACGTTCAATATGCAGAGAGAGACGGTCCCGACGGCAGAGCTGTCATGAAGAGCGACAACGACGGCGTCTTCTGGTTCAAGGCTATCGTGCCAGTACCATATCCCATNCCTCACGATGGACCTGTCGGTCAACTTCTCAAGAAACTGAAGCGTCACCCGTACCGTCCTAGCCACATGCATTTCATGTTTGAGAAGCCGGGTTACGACAACCTCATCACGTACGTCACCATATCTCTTCTTTCTATGACAAGCATACTGACTCCATCCCAGNNCGCCCTTTACCTACGCGGCGACCCATACGAGACCTCAGATGCCGTTTTCGGCGTCAAGGAATCCTTACTCATCGATCTGGGAACTGTATCTGCGGAACAAGCCAAAGAGTATGGCGTAAAAGAAGGCGACAAGCTCATCACATACGACTTCGTCCTTGTGACCGACGACGAATCGCGCAAGCTACGGGAAGAGAAGGCCATGGAAGCCATGAAGAAGCTTGGCAGGAGGATGAAACTATACCAGGGTCTACCCGTGCCCGACGTCGATTAGATTGAAAAATATCAAGCATAATCGATCATTACCTCAACTTGGGGGAGAGCTGCACAGACCCATCTGGGCGTCTTACCTCGCAGTCTGAATTCCGCAATCTCCTCCTCTTCCTTCTCGTCAGTAGAACTGCCATGTCTACACAACCTCAACTTACTCCACAACGTAGATCCTTCTCAACCTCCCGACGAACTTGACGACGCATGAACAGCGAAATACATCCTATGGATATCGTCCAAGGACAAGCCATCCCACCGCAAACACAACGCTAGGCTGATGCTAAAGCAACTAAGGGGTATCCCTCCTTCATTTGGACCCGCCCCTCGGAGATAGTCACATTCATCCCCGACTCCAGGGCTGATGGACATCAGGTTACCTTACTCTAGCTCCAAGTCGGGCATGGAGCAGTGAATACAGGCCTGAGGTAGGGTGACCTGGTCGTCTGCCCTCGGATGCGTTTGTTTGCCTTGTGAGAGTCAACATCTTGATGTGGAGTAACAGGGCTCGCTCGTCGCCGTGAACCACGCCGTTTCTGTGAAGGTATTGCAGGCCTTGGAAGAGTTGTGTTGTAAAGGTCTGAACTCGGAGCTTTGCTGGTTTATATACTGGTTGGATATCGTCATGATGTGAGATGTTCCTCACTTCTGACAACAATATTCCAATTACTGTTTCAAGTATCAGTAGAGCCTCCCAGTTCACTTGAATCTGGTGGTACAGTGGTGGGAGCATCTGAAAGTATTGGTGTTGACGGTTGGAAGTGATAGATGTCGAACGACTCACTCTTGTAAGTAATAAGGCTCGCTCGTTCCCCATCACTGTTGACAATTGGAATGAGAAAACAAAAATTGGACCTGACAAGCAAATTCGCACGTGGGTACTTGATGGAAAGTGCGATCAGTGTGCCGCGCACTTCAGCAACCTCTGTCAACATCAGTAACCATCGCAGCAACAACAACACCATCGCCACCATCCGCGTCTTCGAGCAGTTCATATTGGAAAATCGTTAGTCATCATGTAGGTGAAGTCTTTCGAGAGAATGTGACTGACTTATCAACAGAACTCTTCGTACAAGCCTCAGGCTTTAGACCTCCGACCTCGTATCACTTCCTTTTATCCACTATCCAAGATCTTCAGCTCCAAACCATCAGCCTCACAGCAAAATCTTCCAGACACTCTCGACGCCATGAAACTCAAATCTGGATTCGTAACAACCAAAGTGTTCAATTTCGCAGCGCTACCACCAGAGCTTCGTCTCATGGTCTTTGAAGCACTTTTCCAGGATGTATCCCAACATTACCATTACCATCCATTGCTTGCAGTGTCGAGACAAATTGCCATCGAAAGTGCACCTATCCTATTCCCTCGCCTCCCTCTCGACATGGAATAACCAGTCGCCTCCCAAGGACGCGGCCACCCAATGGCTATTCACACTACCCTCTTGCAATTACCCAGCCAGCGCTGTCAGTCCCGTCAAAGGACACATACGATGGGACACACTTTGTCGAAACAAAATGCTCCCCCACCTGTTGCCTCTCGTCCGCAAAGTCAGCTTCCGGCATCACGGGATCTGTGGCGGATGGAAGTGGGTTTGCAGGACGTGTGTTCGAACACACGGGTGGAAGCTTTTCCACATCTATATGGCACCGATAATGCCATGGAGATGGACAGAGGGGTCACTGATACCACTGTCCGATTACGTATCTCAAACCGGGTGTGCTGCAGGCTGCTAGTCAAACACCGATTGGAGACAAACGACTCGTCTGAAGAGTTACTGACCTGATTGTTCCTGCTACTATGACTGTACACTGTCGCCTATAAGAGTTTCCAAGAGCACTTGAACAGGGCCACCCTTGATGTTCTTATCGAAGGTTCTAGAGTTCGCGGCATGCTGTTTTGACAGCATGTGAAAAGTGGGGATCTCTGTGCAAACATCTCTCCCTGGCATCAAGTACAGATATAATTCCAGAAGACACTGCTTTCTATATCTGCTTAAAGAATCATGTTATCATCCCTTGGCAGAAGACAAATCTACGCAATCCAAGCATGCGTACCAACCAACGTAGAAGGTCATAAGAGCCCCTGTCAACAAAAAGGGTCTCCTAGAGCTTTCAAAGTCCACCACGAGCCATCATGAGCAACGATAACTCAAACCCTCGAGTCCAGGTCTGGAAGTCTGTGTCGATTGGACCGCCCACAGAAAATCTCAAGACACTCAAGGATCACCTCGGGGAATGCAAAATGCGAAGAGAGTAAGGAGTCAGGTCAATGATGCCCTGGAAAACATCGATCATCCTGAGTGAAGCGAATCTGTATGACACGTGGGAGAATTGAATACATGATGGGAGCGGTGCAGCAAGTCTGCGGTATCACAGACCTGATCATTTCTACAACAGCAATTGCAGCGTCGAGAGACTTCCAGAGCAGACACAGCGACTGGAGCAAACATACTCCAATATCCACAGCATCGCCGGCAACAGAGGGCACATATGATGGATTGGACTATGTGTTTGTGTGAAAGCAAAATTTGGCATTGACTACCTCTTATGAACGTAGAGTCCCTTTTCAATGCCGACGAGTCTTGATATTCATCCATGCAGATGTTCTGTCATCTGTCAAAACCTGCCAGTTTTGACCCTGCACGCCAACTTTTCTCCACCAAACCTCGTGAGGTATGGTTGCATGCTCTCTCAATCTTATAGAAGAGCTGCATCGCTAGTTAGTCATCCACCCGCCCTTGACTCGATGGTTTGAACCAATATATACAATGTAGATTGTTCTGTCCGTAAACTGGCAAATGATCGTGTACGAATGGTTTCGCTTGCTCGAAGGAATTAGCACTGAGGTCCAGTGCTTCCCAACACAACCAATCACTACTAGTCTGTACCATTACCAAAGACAAAGTTCATCGGGGTAGTTGGTCAGACGAGAATGAAGGAACGGAAAATGTTTGGAAACAGAGATACTGCAGATCTCGAATTCTTTGAAAGTACAACTATTCTAGCTAGCGGGGTATATATCCAGGCGGTATTACATCCTATCGACCATCCTCCACTATAGTTTTATACATATCTGAAACAAAAGGAAATAACAATAGGGCATTAAAGAGAAGGCTTGTAGAGCCTTCAATCACCAACCCACCAATGGTGTGGTGGGCACCTGAAAGAAGAGGTTTGTTGTGGTTTGGCGTTAAGGAAAGTGATGTGTGCCAGACGCATCAAAGATGAGGCTTCATAGCATCAAATTTAGAGGACAAGGGCAGCAACACCGGCAGCCATGGCGGCAAAGCCCATACCGTTCTTGACGGCGGCGCCAGTGTAGGCGACCATGGATGAAGTGGGAGTGTACTGCACAATAGTGGTCGAGGGCTTCTTGGTGGAGCCAGGGACAACAGTGGCAGGGACAGTCTCGGCGGACTTGGTAGAGCCGTTCTCGACGGTGGCGGGGATGGTCTCGGCAGGCTTGGTCGAGGCAGCAACGGTGGTTCCGGGGACGACAACGGTCTCAGAGCCGGCGGAAGGAGCAGGGGCCTGAGATCCGGGGGCGGAGGCACCGGGAGCGGAGGCACTGGGAGCTCCAGAGCTGACAGGGCAGACAGTGGTGTAAAGAGAGACGACGGCGGTGACAGTGGCCTTGCCGCATCCGTTGGCACTGCAAGTGGTGGTAACGTGCTCCTGAGTCTGGTAGACGGTCGAGGTGGTCATGGCACCGGTAGGACCAGCAAGAACGGGAACCTGGATGACGGTGGTAGTGACAGGGACGGGCTTGCCAGCGACGGGAGAACCGTTGGCGCCAGTAGGGCACTGGTAGACGCTTGGGGGCTGTTAGCATAATTCATTGGAGGAATCATATCAATCGACTTACGTGACGGTGGTGGGAGCGTATTGGCAAGCAGTGCAGACGGTCAAAGTCTGGTNGGCAGCACCTCCGACAGCACCTCCAATAACGCCGCCGTTGGCGCCAGTAGGGTAGGCAGAGGCGGGGCAGACGGTGGTGTAGGCAACGACGACCTCAGTAACAGTGGCGGCAGTGCAAGGGACACCAGGAGCGCAAGACTGGATGGTCTTGGTGGTGGTGCTGTAGACAGTCGAGGTGGTCAGAGGAGTAGTGGTGATGGTGCGGGTGACATCGCCCTCAGTGACGGTCTGGGTAGAGACGACGGGGACGAGAGAAGCAGAGGAGCTAACACCGGGAGCGGGAGCCTCGTTGACAAGGATGGCAGAATCGGTGTTGGCATCCGCAACGAGAGCATCGACAGTGCTGTAGAAAGTGCAAGTTCCCTGTTGGGAGTTGTAGGAAGTTCCGACACAGGCAGCAGTGGCAGAGCAAGTGTCAATGCAGTCAACGATCCAGTCGTTACCGAAAGTGGCCTGGCGTCTGACCATGCGGGCCTTGCGAGTCAAGAGGACAATACCATCAATGTCAAGACCGCAGCGAATGAGGTACTGGGAACCATCGGTCTCCTGGAGAACCTGGTCGTTGTACTCGGGGCAGATGATGGACTCGACGTTGGCGAAAGTACCGTTGTTGCCAGTGTTGGGCGAAGCGGTCACCGAGGTGCCATTGTTGGCCTGAGTGGTGGAAGGGAAAGGAGCCTTGGTAGAGGAAGTACCGTTGTTGGCAGGGGCAGATGAAGAAGAGTTGCCGCGGCCGGTGACCTGGGCGAAGGTGATACCAGGGGCAGCAGTTCTTGTGTTCTTGTCAAAGCTGCTGTAAAAAGTGCAAGAGCTCGAGTTTGAGTTGAAGGCGGTGGCAACACACTCAGTGTTTGCCGAGCAAGTCGAAAGACAGTCGTCCAGAGTCTGGCCGGCTCTCTTGGCGAAGATAATGGCCAAGTCAATCTCGATACCGGTGTAGCTGATGTCGACCTCGACGAGGAAGCTGACGCCATTGAAGGTGGTGGGGTATCTGGTAGAGGTGGAAGAAGGGCTAGATCCAGTGCTGGTAGCAGTACCGTTGGCGGATGAGGCTTGAGAAACACCGGCACCAGCAGTGCTGCTGGGAGTGCCGCTGCTGGTGATTCCAGTACCGAGGGGTACGGAACGAGTGGATGACTCGCTTGAGGTGGACAGCTGGGTAGAGCTGGAAGAACTGTTGGTGAAAGCCTCTGCACGGCGGTATGCCACGTTGGCAGAGGCGAGGCTCGAAAGCGACAGCGCAGCGACGGCTGCGGAGATGAAGGAAGGCATTATTGTTGTGGTCGTATGGTGTTATTAGTCCGGGTATTAAGTATACAAACACAAGAGTCCCCTTGAGCGAAAGTGGGTGATTGTCGATGAGCGAAAGTGATCGTGGATGAAAAGAGAAGTCTTTGGTGGCTGCTGCAGGCTGGTTATATACAAGACGCTGGTCGTCAATTGCACCGGGGAGAGGGTTTGCGGTTTTGCCCAACCTCTCAGAAAACTGGGTTGTTTCCCTTGGAGACTGTTGACTTACCGTTGGCATTGTGGTTGCTAAAGATGGAGACCGTTGCCAAATCGATAAATTTGTACGACGACGTTGCAGCTTTCAGATTGAGACAGGCAAAACATACGCAACCCTATAACCGCCATCACACAATTTTGCTGCGCCGCAAGATGACTGTTGAAAGGGGCGCAACGATAAACAGCAACGCAAGGCGCAAGAGGAGTTTGTCCTGTACATGTCAAAAAGTTTATGATGTGGTATAGAAGAAGTACAGCACGAGGTGGAGTTCAGAGAAGCACGCAAACCCTGCAGCAGCTCGTGGCAGATCTCCCGACGCCCGCCCTGTCAACCCAGCCATGTCTGAAAGCTTGGCAAAGAACGTTATTATATTGTTTCTTGACATGGGTCCTCCATCCTCCGATCTCTCGTACTACGGCAAGGAACGAGCAAAATCACATGTCGATCCTCAGATTGCTGCGTCATTACGGCAGGAACGAACCTGCAGATCCCCAACTATTGGTTCCTGCTCCATCGTTGGAGCTCTTTGCCTCTTGTCCCGCTGCAGGAACAGACACACTACTGTACAGGCGTAGGATGCGGCTCCGCTTGCCCTGTTGCTTGCTACGGGCATGCTCGTCCTATCGCAAGCAGTTGAGTAAGACAATGACGCTCTCCACCATGCACTTTCTGCTGAGTCGAGTTGATGATCGAGCAGGATCATCTTGTTGAGCCATCTTGATACACTATTCCTGTTTGTATTGGGTCTATTCTTGTGTCCCTCGTCCTCGTTAGTGTGGTCGATCTCCACATGGAGGTCTGAGTCTTGGTGCAAGGTACGGGAAACCTGTCCATAGTCGCAAGCTGAGTCGCGGACCTTGGTGTTGTTGTCGCTCACAATATACCCCATCAACCAATGGCGGCCTCAAATATGGCGTACATGCCAGAATTTGCCAATCCACCTTCAGACTGTTGTGGTGTAGCTTTGCCGTGCAACCACATACGATGGTAGTCCACACCAAGCAGGCTCCACCCCAGCATCTCGAAGAGTCTCACGGCATGAGGATTGCCATCCCAGATTTCTGCCGTTAGAGTATAGATTGCCGAGTCCGCTATTCTGGTTTGCGATATTGCCGATGTGGTTGAGGCATTTTCGATCCTTCGCATCGCTTGCTCCATCGCAGCAATGATGATCCTGCATGCCGTTTTTTGATCTGCTGCATACACCGGACCTAAGCGATATCCTTGAGGAACTTGACGCACAACCGTCCAAGCACGGATGTCATCCTTCTTGCTGGCACCTTCTTCATTGACCAGGGCAAACCCAAACAAGTCAGATCTGCTGAAAAACTTTTCACTCCAGAGCTGTTTGCGTTCAAATCCTGTGTGATCGAGATCGCTCTTTGCCAGAAGATGGTGTGGAACGTCCTTGATGTCGACGAGTCGCAACCTCGTATCCAGGTCATATGATGTGGTATGGCAAATGTTGGTCGAGATATTCCAAGACATACAGCGAAGTTTGCCGAGCGGAGATTCAACAAAACCTCGACGTTCGTACGTTGTCTTTTGTTCGACTACTGCGTCCAGTCCGATAATGGATGTGTCGTTGTCCTTGAATTCTTGCAACACTGCATCAAACAGAGCTCTTCCATAACCTTTTCCTTGGCTGGTAGGCTGCACCACTGCAATCTGTTAGCAAGATATTTAGATGCGGGAAACGACTTTTATACCAAACAAAGTTACCCACCCGGCCGAGTTGTCATACATGGTTGCCATGCAGTGCCCCACAGGTTTGTCAGATCCGTCAGGAACTGCAACAAGCAAACCTCGAGATCTTGATGCTGATATGTATGATTCGAGATCATGATGTGAGCGGTTNNCTGGAGGTGATTGACAGTCAGACTCTTTCTTTTTCTTGCTGCAGAGAAACATGAAGATGATTACCCAGCCTAGAGATGTCATTAACGGCCACCATAGATCCGTCGCTTCCTTGAGGTCTCTCGCTGGTCGCACGACGACACCACCATAAGTATCAGAGCTCATTGCGTCGGGTTTTTGTTGCCGTACTCAGGACGACTGATGAAGCAGTGTACGACTGAGGATTCGTGGGAAAGTCATTCGGCTTCATGTGCACAAGTGCAAGTTGTCCAACTGGATCAGCCCCACTTTGATCGGCATTATGCATGTATAGTGGATAAAGCATGATTCGTGAATGAATGTTTCATCCCAAGGTCAACATTGGACTGCTTGGACTTGGGTATCAAGTCTCGTGGATATGGTCAGTAGCAGATGCGACCATTGGAGCTCCGCCTATCCACTCGACACCTGCCTTGATAAACCCCTGCTTTAGACGCTCCACACGATCTTTTCGTTCCTGCATCAAAGCCTCGTGCTGGTCCCATGGGTCGTGATTCATATTGAAGCTGTTGAGATCAATAACACTGAGCTGTATCTCTCGGAGGCGTGGAAACTTTTCCTTGAGCGTGGTCAACATGCCTTCCAGATAAGGTACAAGGGTTAGACTACACCAATCAATCGTAAGACTCTCAAGACTGCTTGGCAAGATCTCCTCGAAAGGCAGTGCAGGCACGACGAGGTTGATATGGTCGATCATGTTCTCGAATCCAAGGAGAGTGGTTTGTAGAACATCAAGCTTCTTGAGTGAGGTAAATGCTCGGAGCGATCCAATCGAAACGCAGGTTCCCTCTGAAGGAGTGCTGTCCTCCGTCACCATCTGGGACATCAGGTCGGCATTCAACGTGATTTCTTCGAGAGTGTGACGACTGTTGCTCAAAGCCTCTCCAACAGTGTTCCAAGAGAAATCTGGAATGAATGAGCGTTCTTGCTCGAAATGGCAATCGAACACTTCCAACTTAGTACAGCGCTTGAGGATTTGTGTCAGCTCTAGCGAGTTGATATACGAAGCACCGAGGGTCAATTCTGTCAGATGTGACTCTTCTTCATTGATCGGGTACTCTTCTGGACGCTTTCGGTAGAAGCCGCGGCCGTCGCTTTCATTGTAGAAGGTCTTTAGCTGGGGCAGGCCAATAAAAGGCAAGAAGGGATCAATCTCGAAGCCAGCTTCATGTGGCTGGGGCCATCGCATACCAGGTTTCAAGCTCTTTTTGTGTATCATCACAGATTCCAGTCGATGGAAATGACTCGAAGGCTCCCAATCCGCCGAAGCCACGAGCAATCTCGGCCAAAAGTACATAGGCGCAGTATCTGCCCCGAAGCTCAAATGCGGCATACAAAATTCGATCCGTTCCAGGTTGGGTGTCAAGCTCATCAGTAATGCAATCTCGGCTGCTTCCTCACCAGCATCGAGCGCCTCCTTCCAAGCGTCACCAAGAACCGACGCTTTGGCGTGTTTATCATAGAGACTGTGCAGTTCAGGAGGAAAGTGTACATCACAGACTCGAGCTTTGCAAGCCTTATACTTGCTCTTTGCAGCATGCTGTAGTTCACACCTAGTATAGTGTCTCCAAGCACCGATATACAATGAGCGAATACATTGCAAAAGCTCCGGACGTCCAAGTACCGTAGCAAGAAATTTGCGAAAAGAGTAATGTCCTTCGGGATCCGAGCTGGAATCAGGTTTCGCATAGCTTCGATAAAGCAGAGGCTCCGCAACAACTCTCAACTGTCGTGAGACCTTGCATAGCTGGGCGAGGGTCTTCCAGTTGCTGAGATGATAGTCATTTTGTTCTTCATCATCATAGTGGATCAATTCCGGTGTGGTCGCAAGGTTCCGGAGAACCAGATGGAGGACCTCATAAGGTAGCTTGTCGAGCATTTTGTCTCAAGTCGATGCGGGCTTCTCACAAATGGCAACCGGAAGAAGACAAAATCTGGAAGCCGCAAGTGGCGTTGCTGTGACAACAAGCCGCCCAAGACTTTATTGCAAGCAATAGCACCCTGGCAGTCGTCGACGATGCCATTCTCTTGCTCTACAAGTCGAGCCTGAAGGGGTTTTGAGAACAGATCAAGCCTATGTCAACACTGATCCGATCTATGTATGTGAACACGAGCTTTGATGTATCCAAGAAGTTTCTTGGCGGTTGCTTACTTTCTACGAATCAATGACCTGAAATCATTTAGTTGATACTGCAAATCTAGAAATGATGACATGATTTCCTAGAGACCGACAGGACGCCCTCAAATCACGTCTGGAGACCATAAAATAGCTTTATACAGTCCCGAGCGTGTATCTATATGCCCCCAAGCACTTTAGACCATGAGGACTTATGTGGTGCGGCTATCAAAGACAGATACATGTTTTGATGGCTTGCATCGGGGGCAACCCTGTCTTCATACCATGACGCAATCGACTCAACGGTCGAGGCAAGTGGATGATCATGCGAAGTTCTCTACAGCATACTCACACGAATTAAGAGACGTGGTACGAAGACAACAATGGGTCATGAAAAGAATAGAATTCAAAAGATATGCTCTGTCCTGCAACAGAAGATAGAAACAGATCACCACCACATCTCCCTACGAAAAATTGCTACAAGCCTCTACTTCAAAATATCCCCTTCATCCACCAACAAATGCTTCAAGAAGATTGCGCTTATTTGGAGTTGAAGACACCAGCAATGCACTTGCTAACAATAGCCTGATCCGTGTAGGATCCAGCACTGCCAGTAGGAACCTCAGAGAGAACGTAGTCGGTAGCGAACATACCAGCAGACCAACCAGTCCAGCCAAGGTAGACGTCAGAGTTGGTCATGAGGTAGTTAAGAATATCGCAGACGGCAGTAAGACAGCTCTGGTCGTTGGAGCCGCCGGTCTCGGTAAGGATGGCTTGACGGCTGTTGGTGCGGAGCCACGAGGCAAGCTTGCTGAAACCGGCAATGTTTGAGCTGGAAGAAACACAGGTGTTGTGGGTGCCGCTGTTGTCAGAGTCGGAGTACTGGTGGACGTCGAAGACGAGGTTGCTCTTGCTGCCGTCGAGGTTGGTGATCTTGTTGAGGGCAGCAGCAGAGCCGTTGTCGACAAAGTTGCTGGCGTGGGTCCNCTGCGAAAAGGATTAGCACGTTGGAAGGCTTAGCATGGTGTAAAGATTAGACTCACAGTCATTGCCGGGAAGCAGAATCATGTTCTGGGTGGCACCGGCCTTGCGGATGGCAGTGACGGCAGCCTGAATGGTGGTGGCCCAGGCGTTGATGTCCTGAAGGTCGTGGGGCTCGTTCATGAGGCCGAAAGCGACCTTGGGCTTGGAGGCGTANNCTGTTCAAAACGTTAGTATGATGTCCAAGAGGCTTCAAGTTAGGAGATTTATCTTTACCTTAGTGGCCAACTGGCTCCAGATGGAAGCGAACTGGGCGTTGGTAGGACCGCCGCTGCTGCCAACAATCTGGCCATTCCAGCGAGCGTAGTTGTGGAGGTCAAGAATACAGAGGGCAGCGCCAGAGTTCAAGCAGTAGGTCATCTGCTGGTCGTACTTGGCGAAGAAGGTGCTGTCAAGGTTGCCACCGAGCTGGTTGTTGACAAGGTATTGCCAGCCAACGGGGAGACGGAAAGTGTTAAGCTTGTCGTCCTTGACGAAGTGGTTCATCTGGTTTTGGCCAGTGGTTCCGGGGTCGACGTAAGAGCCAGTGGAATCACCGTTGGTGTCCATACCGAAGTCGAAGCCAGCAATGTTGACACCAGCGTACTGTTGAGAACATCAGTATGACATTCCTACAGCATAAAATCTCGAGAAACATACCTTGACCTTGCCAGTGGAAGCGGCAGCATTGCTAGTGGTGGCAGCGGGCTTGGACGAAGTCACGACTTTGGTGGTAGCAGCCTGAGAGGTGGCAGCGGACTTGGACGAAGTCACGACTTTGGTGGCTGCAGGAGCGCTGGAGCTAGAGCCGGCACCAGGAACGCACTGGGAGTACCAATCGTTCTGAGCAGCACAGTGGTAGCCAGCGACACAGTCGACGGCACCAGTCCATCCGTTACCACCACATTGGCCGTAAGCAGGAGCAGAAGCAGCTGCGGCAGAACCGGCTGCCGCGGCGACGACGAAAGTGGAGTACTTCATCTTGATATAGAATGGAAATAGCGAGAAAAGAATGGCACGCTAGGGTTGTGAAGAAAGGTGAGAAGAACGAATGAAGGACAAGTTGATCAAAGATGAAAGAAACAAGACAGACCTAAGACTTTATATAAGAATGCTTGCTGCTACAAGAGTGGATGCTTCGGCTGGACATGGCGACTACGAACTCACCAAGCATGGGTCGATTGTCTGGAATACATTAACAGAGCAACGCTAAGATCTAGAGAGGGGTGATGGAAGACTACTGTGCAGCGGTACAGGCTAAAGCCCTAGAAGCCTAAATGGTGATAGAGACCAGACAAGCCTTTTGGCGCTATGAGTTTGGACCTTGTCGAGGATCCTGACGAGCATGGCATCGCGTGGAAAAATTGAAACGCCTTGAATGGTGCAATATGTCTCGGAGGAGTGAGTTGAGATGAGATTGTCGAACGCTTGACGCAAGCCGTGATTGCTTGATTTAGGAAAGACCTCATAGTGGTAGCTATACATTGCGGCTCAAAGCACCAGCACCCATGGCAGAGGCAAAAGTCCGAAATGACAGGAAGCACCTGCAGGAGAGTGGTCGGTTCCACTCGTGGGTCGAAGCACCGATGCGTGGTTCTTTGTTTCTGCAAGCGAGCAGCGGGAGTGGCGCAATCTTATATGGGGCTGAAACACAGGCACATCTATAGATTTCTGGGGAATTCTGTTTCATATGGCACTCGCCCGGACTGGCCCATCGGATACCGCTTCAACTTCTGCCTATTCGGCTTCGGTATGATAGTCGACGCTGTCAATATCAGCTGTTCAATCTCGCGTGCAAGTTATGGCCATGATTCCTTGCTTGCCCCTCATCTGCAAGTCATGCTAGAGGGCCAAGGAGAAGCAAGAAGCAGGAGAAATTCAAACGTTCGACGGGCCGGCACGCCGCCGCCAGTGCTAAACAATTTAGTAAACTGGTCTCGCCTGGCGCCTCTTCTGATTAAACAGCATGTCGAGATCGAAGGAGAAGCCGGCATCTTTGTCAGCGGCGTTTCTCTCTTCCAGCACAGCCGAAGAACAAGATGAATAGTACTCTGATCAGTACAGGGATGGTAAGAAGAAGGAAAAAGGAAAAGTGGTTCTCTTTCCCTGTCAAACGTAAAAATACAGTCATATACAGAAGTTGATGTTATACACAATTTCGCCTGCTCTAGCTTTTTTACGAGTCGCGCATTTGGGTCTCGTATCTCTTGCCTCTGAAAGCCCAGACACCCCAGTTGCCGGCGCTGACGTCTTGAGGATCGAGGTCGTTGAGGTCCCAGCGAAGACTGCGGAAACGGTTCTCGCCCGGCTGGAGCAGAATATCCATCTCGTCGCCAACGGTGTTGCGCACCCACTCGATGTCGCGCTTCATATCGTAGTCGGTGTATCCCGTGGCAATAATTGGCACCTTAGTGTCCAATAGCGGGCGGATAGTGTCTTGCCATTCGTGAGAGCTGGCAGGGTGGCCTAGACCAGGATGGAACAGAACAAAGGCGTCGAAGTAGGGGTCATATGGGTAAAAGGCTTGGGCGTTGTGCAAGGTGTGGAAATACTCGACGTAAGTAGTAACCTTTAACTGCGAGCTGATGCGGTCTTCGACAATGGCGCCAAAGGGGTTTTGAGGAGTGCGGGGAGGAAGAGGGTATTCGTCATCTCGGTTGGCCATACTTTCCGGACCGATGAAGATCAGGTGGAAGGTAGAGCGGGNGAAGAGCCAGGCTAGTTGCTGCCATACCTCGCGCGGCAAGGACGATTCTGCGCGTGCGCCGATACAGAATAAGCGGACTGGAGGCGCTGTGGGACGCAGGCCCTTGATGCCGGCGCCAGCACCGGAACGAGGAGGGTGCAGCGTGTATTGGAGGGCAGTCAAACTCTTGAGACCCTCTGGGGTGAGGCGGTTGCGCACGTTGTAGGGACTCAGTTCGTGGAGCACACTAGCGACAGTGGCAGGGTATGTGAGTAGACGAGTGGCTTGGCGAAGACTGCGCTCGTCGTTGATGGCGTTGAACTCGCGCGAGTACAGCATGGTATCCCAGTTGGTCAGATTGACCTGAGCTTCGTCGAGCTGCGGACCAGGGTATTCAAACTCGGGGAAGAAGCGCCCCGAAACAAGATCGTGGTCGTCCTCGTTGATCTCGCGAAGGGTATCACAGATGGCCAGATGAGCCTCGTAGTCGTCTGCCAGATGCTCTTCGCAGCAGGCTACTGGAATACCACAATCCGGACATTCGTAGCGGACATGTGCGGGAGGCATGGTGCCTGTCTCTCTGACCTCGATGTCATCGGGGCTGGTGGGTTGACGGGTAGCCGAGTGGTCGGGATGCGGGCAGTAGGCATTCTGCTTGATGAAGGCGGCGCGCTTGCGGATGACAGGGGAGGGCGAGTCGGTGAAGGAGTGGAACAGGTTTTCGGGTTGCAGAAGCTCACGGCTGCGGTCCTGGGCGGCGTCTTCGGGACGGTGTTGGATTTGGGGCGAGTCACGGCTCAATTGAGCAATCTGAGGTCTGGGAGCGCTGGTCGACAGGCGCCTTCTGCTTCTTGTGATTCTCTTCGCCGACGACAGGGCCGGTTGTGCCGATGTGGATGCTGAGAAGAGGCGGGCGAACGGCCTTGAGCGCGGGAGAGCGATACGCGCGAGGCATTGCCTGCACGCCGACGAGGTTGACGACAAGGAGGCCATGTCTGTGGTGTCTTGAGAGAGTCGTTCCTTCTTGTTTCGTCTGTCACGCAACTTCCATCTTTCGAGCGCATCATCAAAACGTCCGAGCTTCCGACTTTTGGATGTCTTGGCTCGGGCGTTGCTGCAATTGCGGCCATCGACTTTTATGGAAGCATTCACTTTGTGCCACTATACCACTCCACAGCTCCCAGCTATCTAGAAGAGGAGCCTGTTCTCTGCACTGCTGCCGTCGCTTGCTACCTGGATGCTTCTTCTTGCGACCGCACGTCACATCCAGGCTCAATCTATCAACGCGACGTTCAGGACCAGCTCGCGCGCTTCTCCACGACCTTGACGATTCGACGATTATATACAGTGCTCTCTCTAGACCTTTAGAGCGCCCACAAGGGTCGCTCACCACCTATCGCCCATCATGTCCATCACATCCAATATGAGCATGTACTCGCTTACCCTGCAACCCGCTGGAGTCATCACCCACGCCATTGTCGGCAACTTTGTCGCCAGCAGGCCGAAAGAGCAGCAAGTCGTCCTGGCTCAGGGTGAAAGACTGAGTCTGTTGACCATTGACAAGGACACGGATCACGTTCGCACCATTCTCACGCACAACGCTTTCGGCATCCTGCGCAACCTATCGTCCTGCAGAGTCCCCGGTACTCCTCGCGACTTGATCATCGTCTCCTCAGATTCCGGCCGTGTCTCGCTCCTTCAGTACGACGATGAGAAGAACCGCTTCGAGCGCGTCCATCTCGAGACTTTCGGCAAGTCGGGCGTCCGTCGAACCATCCCCGGACAATACCTCGCCTCAGACCCGCGCGGTCGATGCTGCATGTTCGCTTCGGTCGAGAAGAACAAGGTCGTCTACATTCTCAACCGCAACTCGGAGCAGCAAGTCACCATTTCCTCGCCCCAAGAAGTCAACCGTCCCCAGACTTTGACTTTCGACATTTGCCCTGTCGACACAAACTTCCAGAACCCCGTCTTTGCCGCTCTCGAGGTCGACTACACAGACAGCGACCAGGACCCGACGAACGAATCATACGACATCCGCGAAAAGCTCCTCGTCTACTACCGTGTCGATCTCGGCTTGAATCACGTTGTCCGCGAGTGGGCCGATGCCGTCGATTACTCTGCCAACAAGCTGTTCCCTGTCCCTGGTGGTGCCGATGGTCCCAGTGGTGTCGTTGTTTGTTCATTGGGACAGATCACATACAGACACCCCATGCAAGAGCCCCACACACTGGTCATCCCTCGTCGCAAGGGCGGTCTGGAGAACCCTGATCGCGAGAGGCGCATTGTTGCTGGTGTGGTACATCGTTTCAAGGCTGGCTTCTTCCACTTGCTGCAGACTGAGGATGGCGACTTGTTCAAGCTTACCATGGATTTGGTCGAGGATGATCAAGGTCGCAAGACTGGCGAAGTCGCGAGCATTGAGCTTCGCTACTTTGATACCTTCCCTATTGCCTCGACCATGTGTATCTTGAAGTCTGGTTATCTCTTCGTCGCAGCTGAAAACGGCGACAGCCACTTCTACCGCTTCCTCAACCTCGGCATGAACATTGACTCTCTCACAGACAGCACATCCCAGGAAGTCTCATATTTCTTCCCTCACGACTATGATAACGTGGATCAATCAGCTACCGTCGCTAGTATGCATCCTCAGCGCAAGACCGTGGTGCAGGATATTACAGGTGGAGATGATTGGAAAATCTATACTACAGCAGGCACTGGTACTCGCAGCTCTTTCAAGGTTGTCAGCCACGGCCTGAGCGTCAGCGAACAGACGCGTGCTGAACTTCCCGATCAACCCAACAATCTCTGGGTGGTTTCGGACGATCGCTTTTCAGAGGCAGATAAGTACATTGTACTTGGTTTCCGCGATGCCACACTCTTCCTAGAGGTCGGTGAGAACACCCACGAAGTGTCTGACCACGGACTGCACAAGGAAGTCACCACTATTCATATGGGTCTTATGGGTGATACTGGTATTCTGCAGGTTTGGGACAGAGGCTTCCGTTTCTATACAGGTCCTGACAGCCCGCAAGAAGACTGGAAGTGCCCTGCCCATCGCACCATCATCAAGGCTACAAACAATCACCAACAGTTGTGTCTGGCGCTCAGCTCCGGCGAGCTTCTGTACTTCGAGGTGTCACAAGACGGCAGAAGGATTCAGGAGTATGAGCAGGGTGCTGATGTCTTGACTGTATCAGGCGTCATACAAGCCATGAGCATGGGTGACGTTCCCGAGGGTCGTGTAAGAGCGCCCTTCCTGGTCGTAGGATGTGATGACTCGACCATTCGTGTCTACTCTCTTGACCCTGGTGGCGAGATGCTTAAATCTCAATCCATCCAGTCCCTCACATCACCNCCTCGTTCCATCGAAATTCTACCTATGGAAGACTCAACAGGCATGACAACATTCGTCCACGTTGGTCTGTTCTCTGGTCTCTACCTTCGTGCTGTCTTGGACGATGTCACTGGCGAACTCGGCGATGTGCGATCACGTTTCCTTGGTGCTGACGAGGCTAAGCTCTATCCAGTCGCTGTTAATAACAGTCCTGCTGTGCTCGCTTGCGGTGCCAAGACCTTCCTCTCTTACCCTCACCCTGAAACCAAGGAGCTATTGCTCACCCCTCTCGACTACCACTCATTCAACTGCGCAAGCATGCTAAGGTCCAAGGTCGCGGGTCGCAAGGGACAAACCTCTGTCAGACAATCGATCGTCGCATTACGTGGAGCTGAGATCTTCGTCTTCAGCATCGGAGACACCTCCAACAACATTCTCACAAAATCAATTCCCCTCAAACACACTCCTCGTGATTTCTGTAGGCATCCAGAATACCGCTACTTCTCTGTCATCCAATCAGATCAAAACGTACTTAGTAAGCAAGCCAGAGAGACGCTACTTGCCGACCCGACGAGATCAGAAGAAGAGAAGAAACAGATGGGTCCTAGCGAGCAGTTTGGCTGGCCACGGGGTCCTGGCTGGGCATCGTGCATTCAAGTTGTCGACCCAACAGCTGAGGATGAGAAGGATGGGATTGCATACACAGTTGATCTGGACTCAAATGAGGCTGCATTATGCTGTGATATGGTACCTTTCGAGAACCAAGACGGCGAAACCTTCCTACTTGTCGGTACCGGCAAGAACATTCCCTCTGGAGCACCAACACCAAGTTCGCCCAAGTCTACTGGCTCAGTACATGTCTATCGAGTCTTAGATCCTGGCAATGAGCTTGAGCTGATCCACAAGACCGATTTCGACAAGCCGATCCGTGCGTTGATGCCCTTCCAGGGTCGTCTTGCGCTCGCTGTTGGCAACGAAGTCTTCCTCTACGATCTTGGTATGAAGGCTTTGTTGCGCAAGGCTCGCTGTCGTGTACCAGGCACTCAGATCATCGGTATGAAGACGCAAGGCTCACGTATCGTTGTTGGAGACGTGCAAGAATCCGTCTGCTACGTCGTGTACAACCACAAGGACAACAAGCTCACACCTTTCGCTGACGACGTCATCGCTCGCTGGACTACCTGCTTCACCATGCTCGACTACGACACTGTGGCTGGAGGAGACAAGTTCGGAAACGTATGGGCTGTGCGTTGCCCCAAGTCAGCGTCAGACGAAGCAGACGAACCTGGTGCCGCATCCTTCCTTGCCAACGAGAAAGCATACCTCGGCGGTACACCTCACCGTCTCGCACTCCAATTCCACGACTTCGTACAAGATATCCCCATGTCGATGCAAAAGACAACACTGGTTCCTGGTGGCCAAGAAGTCATCTTCTGGGCTGGTCTGCAAGGCACACTTGGTATCTTTGTGCCATTCATGGACAGAGAAGACGTAGATTTCTTTGGCAGTTTGGAACAACATTTGCGCACCGAAGACCCACCGATTTGCGGACGTGATCATCTCATGTACAGAAGTTACTACATTCCCGTCAAGGGATGCATCGATGGCGATCTCTGCGAAAGATTCTTCTTGCTAAGCAGAGACAAGAAGGAGAGGATTGCTGGTGACTTGGATCGTACGGTTAGAGAAGTGGAAAAGAAGATTGGCGAGATGAGAACGAGGGTTGCGTTCTAAGATGTAACTCCATATATCGTATGACAGTCAAAGCACCATTGTATAGCAGCACAATCAAAGCACACGAAAGCGTGAATGTTGACACTGCACAAAATTAACAGCCATGGTTTGCTGCTTTCCCCATCCACGAATGTATGTAACGTGTATGACTGAAAGCTCACAAAAGTGTAAGGAAACAGAATGATGTCCACCGAGAAGCCGAATTTTATCAGCTCTCCTTGGCCATGATCTCTGATCTGGAAACTACTATGTATTTTTATAATCATCATACATCTCTGTTATCGACGCTGGGAGAAAAGCATGAGGGTTACAATAAGAACGGCAAGGGGCTACAGAGGAAAGGAAAAGTGGTCTCTCCGTATGCAGATGCATGTAATATATGTGACTATAGAATTGCAGAAAAGTGTGAAGGAAAAGGGTGGTGTCCACAGAGAAGCGAGAATCCATCGACTCTCCATGACCCTGGCTACTGATTCTATAATAACTTTGCATTCCTATAGTCGAGATGTTCGCTTTATCCTATTGAGAGAAGTGAGAAAGGGTCACAGGAGGTAGGGGCTACGGAACAAAAAAAGAGTGGGCTTTCCATATGAATGCATGTACCATTATGCCTGTAAGAATGCACAAAGGTTTCGAGAGACAGGCAGTTTCTAGGCGGACGCAATATTACTGTTCTCTATTGATTCGCATCAACAGATCCAGGATCACATTGACGCTGGTACGTCCACACTGGGGTCGAACGGGATGATACGATCTCGGAAGCCAGCTCGAAGAAGCTCTTGCTCAAACATTTCGTACTCCAGCGCTATCATGAGCGCAGCATCCGCGGAGTCAGGAGCTTGTGTAGACATGGCGACGAGAGTTTTCTGCGAAATTCGGCTCAGCAGTAAACTTTTCTCAAAGAACGGCGCAGCGAGGCGCTTTATAGCAAAGAGGCTGCTGCCTATCGAAGATACAGTCTCTGTGAAGCTTGGTAGTGTTGGCCATAATAAACTCATACGCTCTCAACCAACGAAGGTGAGGCTGCTCGACGCCTATCGTTCGTTCTACTTTGGAAAGTCATCGAATAAAGGTTACAAATGCAAGCGCTAGCATCCGTCGTCGATAAACATTGTCATCGATGCTTCCCGGGAATAAGGATGTCCGTGAAGGTCTAAAGACAGACTGTGGAATAGTAACCCACGGGCTTGCGGTTCGTGGTTCTCTCTTGTCGACGCATTCTTGACCGGAGGGAGATGTCGGCAGTCGTCGGCAGCTCTGGTTCGATGATGCCTTGTATCACTCCTGCGATGCGACAAAATCATGTTTTGAAGGACGTTGGAGAAGGATGTCACCGTCGTCATCTCCTTCCTCGGAGTCGAGACCGCGGCCACTGCCAAGAAAAGCCGACAACACGTGGGCACTTTATACATCTTATGCAAGCCATCTGCAACAATAATCCTGTTTGTTCGAGCATCCACAAAAAAGTCACGCCGGTCGTGATAACAGGTAATTTCCTGAAATCGTGTCCTCTGGAATCACCTTTTCCTTCTTATCTCAAACACAAAGATCAACGACACCTTTTCGCAACACCGTCGAGGAAGGAACCACTGTGCCAAGCCTGCCCGACCACAGCTTTGTGCACGGAATCCGTTCGGTTGGAAACCTGTCACCTCCTTCTCACGCACAAACATCAACGGCACCTCCTGGGGTTACTGTCATGTCTCATCGCGACTCGCCGAAGCTGCAGGGCATCCTGAAAAACGACGATAACGCTCAAGCCCCTCAAGATGGTCAGGCAGTCTCGCCGTCGCAGTTGTTGAATCTCGCTACGCGCAGTCACCCAGAGAGGGTCCGAAATGTACGTATCTCTTTCATCTGCCTTCACAACTTGATGCAGTATTTTTCCAATCTTCGCTCCAGTTGGTGTTCAATCGCTAGCAACCACGACTCGTATCTTTCAAATCCTCAATGTTATCTCAGATCGCTTATCATGTGTCAGCTGTTTCCATTGATCCCTATGCGGAGACAATTTCTCCAATGATGCTTGGAAAGGACAAAGATGTTGATGATCTTGAACTTGACAGAGTGCCCAGCGGTCCTCGTACCTTCAAGGCCAAAGGTCCCAACTCGAAGCGTTTGTCAGGAAGACCTTCCCGTAACGCATCCGTTACTTCTTTGCCAACCCTCGAGCCATCCGAGGCTGATAAGGATGAGGAGCATCATCTGTTCACTGGTGGACTTGTCGGTCAGATAACTGCATGGCTTCGTGAAGAGAGAAAGAAACGTGATGCGCGTAAGATGCGCAAATCTGCCAATGCCTCTCAGGAACAAGAAGGCACTTCTCATGAAAATGTCGATACGGCATCTCGATCCCGTCGTCGTAGCTCTGGCGAAAGTGTCGACCTCAGCAGACTGGAGCAAATCTTGAAGGAAAGCATTGATTTCGACAAGCCTCGTAGACCATCCCTTCTGCACCCAAGCATCCGAAAGCGCCCATCAGTTACTCGCCTGCACAAGTCTTCCTCCAATGCTGGGCAATCATCTGACACTGAATACTTTGACGGCGACGCTCTCGTACCCTCTGCCGAAGCTTGGCTTGATAACACAAAGACTTTGGCTAGTGTCGGAGGTGCTGCAGACCCAGCAGAGTCGACAGAAAGTCTCGGTCTTGGTACTCGTCAAGCTTGGTCATCGTTCAAGTATGAGATTGTTCGTCTTACTCATACGCTGCGCATCAAGGGCTGGCGTCGTGTACCCATGGATATGAGTAACGAGTGCACTGTCGAAAGACTTAGTGGCGCCCTTACCAATGCCGTCTACGTTGTGTCACCACCAAGCGTCTTACCTCCTCGTCCCACAAGCGCCGATGGAAAACAACCCTTGCAACGCCCTCCACCCGCCAAACTTCTTCTGCGTATTTATGGCCCTCAGGTTGAGCATCTCATTGATCGCGAATCGGAGCTCCAAATCCTTCGCCGTCTGGCCCGCAAACGTATAGGACCTCGTCTGCTGGGTACATTCAGCAACGGTCGTTTTGAGGAGTACTTCCATGCAAAAGCACTTGATCCCAAAGACCTGCGTAACCCGGACACGTCCAAGCAGATTGCTAAGCGTATGCGCGAACTTCACGAAGGTATCGACCTGCTTGAGCGCGAGCGTGACGAGGGTGCTTTTGTCTGGCAGAACTGGGACAAATGGTTCCAACGTGTTCAAGATGTGACCATGTGGCTTGATAGCGAAGTGCTTAAGCACCAGCAAAGCAAAAACCCTTCAAAGGAAGGATGGCAGGCTCGTGGCTTTGTCTGTGGTACTGAATGGGCNCTTTTCAAGAAAACAGTGCAGAAATATCGCGAATGGTTGGAGGCACAGTACACTGAGCCCGGCCAATTGCGTTCTCGCTACGTCTTTGCCCACAACGATGTAAGCTCTACCTTTCCTTGACTCCCCTTCTCCTGACTAACACCTACANNGACCCAATACGGCAACATCCTCCGTCTCCTTCCCTCAGGCACCTCGCCCCTCCTACTCCCTGCAAACACGCACAAGCAACTCATCGTCATCGACTTCGAGTACGCCAATGCAAACACTCCCGGGCTTGAGTTCGCCAACCACTTTACAGAGTGGTGCTACAACTACCACGACGAGAAAGTCCCTTGGCGCTGCAATACGTCCTTGTACCCCACCCCTGAAGAACAGGAACGTTTCCTTCGCGCCTATGTGCGTCACCGTCCTCAGTTCAACGCTGCAACTCCCATGCTAGGACCTCAAGACGGCGCTGCCGCAGAAAAGGAAAAGGACAAGCCCAAGCGCCCGACTGGTCCTACGAGCAGCATCTCGAACTTCATGTTGGACGCAAGAGGACCTCCCGAATCGGCCGCCACAACCGCAAAGCAAGATGCAGAATATCAAGCCCAGGAAGATGCTCAAGTACGCTCACTCCTCCGCGAAACACACATGTGGCGACTTGCAAACACTACTCAATGGGTAGCTTGGGGTATCGTGCAGGCCAAAGTACCTGGTCTGCCCTCTGCTCCATCCTCGACCATCCCTCTATCGGAGACCCCAGATGAGATTACACCCACAGGAGAGCAACCATTTTCTGATCCTCTTGACGCAGAGGCAAAGCAGTTGCAAGACGATATCAGCGACAAGAGACCTGATCCGAACGAGGAAGATGATGAGCAAGCGGAGGAAGAGTTTGACTACCTGGCTTATGCTAGAGATAGAGCCATGTTCTTCTGGGGCGATGCCTTGAGTCTAGGAATCGTGAGCGAGGAGGAGTTGCCTGAGGATGTCAGAAATTCTGTCAAGAGAGTTGAGAACTGATGAAGCTCTGCGATACGAAGATGTCAATATATGATACATCGTCTTGTCAAAGAAAAACATCGAAAGAACCAGAAACATGAAAACCCATACATCGCTCTATCTCTCTTTTCCTTTTAATCAACATCTTAGTTGTGCCAGACACTCGGGAGCGTACAATTGGGACGGAACTCCTCTGATTGGCTGAAAACGTTGGCGCTAGGTTCGTGTTGCAGACGCGTGATCGACCCTCCTACCAAAAACACACACGCTCGCAGTTACGAGCAGCCCCAGAAACGCCATTGCGCTGCAAGAATGGAGACTGGGTGTGTCGTCAAAACAAGCTCACTGGCTGCTTGGTATCATGTCTTGGTGGTACGAGCAGAAGGATCCCAAAGAAAGACGCGCGGTTCGTTGCGCCCAACCAACAATCCTCTTGACCCCCTCTTGTTCGCATGCAATAAATACTAGACCCCGCCCACACACCGAACAAGTCGTTGTGTGACTTTTGCAATCATGATTGTTGTGTTTGGCGTGTCGTTGCAATGCTATGGCAAATTCTTGTTGGTATAGCATGTCTATACATTCTTTCCCTTACCACAACATCACCATATACGCGGCTGCCTGATGTCCATGGCCACACCTCTACAATCTATCTACTTTCCTCTTACGCCAATATTTCTGCACCGGTGGTGTGTAAATCCATACACCCACATTTTGCACCCACGCTCTTTGTCACCGAAAAAGAAGTCTATGAGAGGTTTTCTGCGGAAAACGATACGCCAAAGAGTTTGTTGAACTATTATGGCGTGCATGAGGATATACCTTCTGGACTTGTGTTGGAGTTTGCAGAGGAGGGAAATTTGCAGGATTGGTTGAGGAATACGCAAACACCGCCATCTGAGGAAATGCTGTTTGATTGGGTGATTCAAGCTGCTGAAGCACTTGCTTTTGCACACAGCAAGAGTATCCTACATTCAGATATCCATTTGCTCAATTTCTTCCTCACAGGATCTTTGCACCTTAAAGTTGGGGATTGGGGTGGTGCGGCTGTTGATGGCAAGGCTTCGCGATGTTCGTATCGGTATGGGTATCGCTTGTTTACGAGCAATGGCACTGATGTCGTTGCGAGGACCGGTGTTTCTGTGCAGACGGAAGTGTTTGCGTTTGGGATGGCGGTGTGGAGTATGGTGAGGGGAGAGGAGGTTTGGCCTGAGTTGGACAATGAAGAGATCAAAGAGAGAATTGCGGGAAGGAGGTTTCCTGATACGAGGAATCTGAGAATCCTGGGGGACGTAGTGGAGAATTGTTGGAGAGGGGAGTATGGGAGTATGGAGGAGGTGAGGATTGCTGCGGAGAGGGAGAGGGGTGGGTGGTTGCAGAGGAATAGAGGGGGCTCGCAGCAGGTTTTATAGCAAAGGTCTTTAAGGTGTACTTCTCATGCAACCATGCCATAGATCGTCTCAGTTTTGTATTCTTGTCAGCTTGATCTTCCTGTTGTCAGTCCTTCATTTCGGATGGTAAAGTCGTGTAGATGTTTTGCCAGTGAGATCGTGGAAGTTAAAGAGAAGGTGATCGATAGTAGCGGTAGAGGATGGTTGTACTCGGCTTCTTCGTTTATCGAGAGGCGAGCAGTATATATGGTATCGATGAACTCGTCGAAGCTTGGAGATTGAGTGGACACGGTAGTCATCGTTCTTCATACAGCGACAGTCGCATCAACGTCCTTATTGAGCGTGCTTCACAACATGGAATGTTGGATAGAAGTCGTGCTGGGAAAATATGACTCTTCTCTGCATTTTCGTGAAGTGGGAATGTACAAATGGCTTCGTAAGGCAGCAGCATTTTGCGCAGGAGCGAGACGATATACTACAACATGGTTTAGGATTGCTAGGGAAGCATCATCGTGCCTAGAAACATGTGAGAACTTCCGCACCTAGAGGTTCGATGATGCGAGAGAACATGTTCCTAGGTGAGCGACAAAGAGCTTGTTTTGGTGCCGTGTGCTTGCGTGTTTGATAAAGCTCTAGAAGTATGGCGAAGCTTCTATCTGGGGAATGCTTCATTCAGGGAATGTCGCTGGGCCTTTGCTCCCAGCTCTGCTGTCCTTTTCTGCAACCTTGCTCTCTGTCTCTCTTCTTTCTCCACGCGTTTCTCCTCCTTTTTCTCTTGGATTCTACGCCGGATTGCCTTCATCCTTTCTTCTTCTCTGGATTTTGGCGTAAATAGCATCATGATTTCTTGCGTTCTCGCTGCTTGCGAGCTATCTGCTTGCGCAGATAGCTCAGCAATTCTCTGCGCATATTTCATGTTCTTCTCCTTAGCGCTTTTCTTGCCGGCCTTCGTTACCTTTCTCATCTGTTTCTCCCTGGACACCCGCTTCTCTTTTTTTCTTGGCCTTTTTTGCCTCTTTTGGAAGCACTCCCGTACTTCGCGCCTGGTCGACTCGTCCTCAATCATGTTGCTCTCCATTTCCCAGCCTTCCTCGTCCCTCGACTCTTCCATCATCTCGTCAGCAGCTTCCAGCTTGTCTTCTTCTTTCCCCCTTTCTCCCGAGTATTCTTCACTTTCCTCTTCCTGCTCTCCTTTGCTTTCTTCAAGATCGATCTCCGGCTGCATATTCGAGACTTCTCCGTTGTATGCTTGCTCATCGAGGTATCGAACAAAACGATAAACTTTCGACGTGGCTTCCAGGTATGGCCAGTATTGTTTAGGCGTCACAAAGGTCTGTCCCACAGAATTGTCGTCAATACCTTTTACAGTCAGGAGTTCAACGTGAAAATAAAAAANGCGAGTTTCGGATAGTTTGCTCCATTCCAAGCCGCTTCCAATACCAAAGTCATCCGAGCGGGTCACAACCATAAATTTGACGCATGACAGAGGATACTCTTCTCGTGGTAGAAGAGGTAGACTATTGGAGCAAGCTTGTCGTATCTGCTCTAGATCCTCGAGAAAGGTCTTTAGGAGGATCGGGCCTTCATTGAATATAGGTTGGCGTTGTAGGTCAGAGAGTTGGGTATTGTTGACAACATCTGGTTCGCCGACTGTATCAAGCATCGTGATATGTTTCGATATCTTTGAGTGCCGAAGGACCTCCCAAACAGGTGACGGAAGGGTGAATGTAAGCACTGCGCAATTTCTGTCCGGATGTGCGCGAAGCGCAGTCACGATCTCTAAGCCGTGCATACTACCGAGCATATCGCCACGAGTAATGTCGTAGTACGTCCTGATCTTGTGATAATGGACCCAATTGGTGAGGACTACGGACATCGGAAGCAGCAGGCATATCTTCAGTAGCGGCAAAGGGTAGTTGTAATCCAAAAGCGCGATCCCCCAGGAAGCACGAGCTGCGCGAAGTTCTTGGTCGAAAAGCTCGCTGCTGCGTGGCTGTGAATGGGTGATGGTCATGATTGCTGGTACGATGATGGATGGGTTCACTTATATGATGTCTTGAACGAGGAGTGGACGCAAAGACAGCTAGCTGGGAGATTGGGTCTTTTATGTCCCAAGGTTGAGGTTCGAGGTGCTGCCTACTCGACGCGTCGAGCGAGTCAAGCAAGAGAGGAGAAAACCAAAAAATGTGGAGCGACGAAACACAGGACTCCACATGTCGCGGCACCACCGACTATCAGCAGAAAAATATTTGGATCGGATCGAAGGACAAGGAGTCCTAAGCAACGCCACTATCTTTCTTGACACTCTCCCATGTGGCCCCTTCTTTCTCAATCTTTTCCACCACATCAACAGCGATTCTGAGATTCTGTGCACCAGCAAGTGCTCTGACTATGACAGTTTCATTCCGTTCAGACACAAGTCTGCCCATGGCACTCACAATGAATGTGCCAAAGTGCTCGAGTGGCCATGATGGTGAGAGTAAAGGCAGAACTTCGGCAACATCAAACCAGCTCCCAAATCTTTCGAGGAGCTCTGCGACTCTTTCAAGTTTCTGGTTCTGGTCGTCGAGATCGAGATAACAATGTAGCAGATGTGAGAAGAGAACCTGCTGTTCTTCTTTTGATGGTGAAGGAAGGTTAGACGAGGATGAAGCAGGGTGGAAGATGCTGCTACCACCGAGGAGACAATACCGTACAGCGGTGTCGAAGTCTGCTAAGCCATGGACGAGCAGTTTCAAAGCTTTCTCATGCTCATTTCGGCGAGCGGCGAGGACGATCATCTCGGGCACAAGAACTTCTGAAAAGGGCTCTAGTCTGCCGCTCAGAGCTTCCACATCGTAGACCGATGAACCACCAATGAGCTGAAGAAGTCGAAGTCGGTTCTGCCACCATGTATCGGAGAGACTATTGTCCAAGATAAATTGACTATACGTCGGCTTTGGCGGGAACAAAGCCCGATAGGTGTGATAACTTGTGAGAAGTGTGTCCCTTGCAGACGTTGAAGGGTCCGAGATGGCCTCGGTGACGGTATCAAGATAGAAGTAGATGAGGTCGTTGGCATATTGATTTTGGTTTTTGCCAAAAACGAGGTGCTCCAAGTAGTCCTTGACAGCAGCTGGAGCACGTTCTTTCAAAAGGTCAACAGCTTCGGCAGGCGTGAACTTCACTCTTGCGTTTTCATCTGCAAAGATTTGAACACCGAGGGAAGGATTACGATTCGCGAGCCAAGTACCATAATCTTTGACAAGTTCGACGTCTTTGATCCTGGTGACATATTTGCGTACGTCGAGTTCCCCGTCAATCAATTCTCCTCCCATGTCTTCAGATGACTCGAGTATGCGACGCCAGGTCGACAGTACTTGACCTACCATGCGTCGACTTTGATAGAGACGAGAGAGAACGTAGAGGCGCTTATATTGTTCAAGAAGTTCGACTGCGCGATCGAAGCACTCAACGCCTTGGTCGACCACGTCGTTGAGTTCAGCGCGTGTTGATCCTGGTATTGCTGGTCCTGGGAAGGTATTGCCGTCGAGCATCAAGAGCAAAGATAACAATGCGGCGTCCACAGTATGAAAAACCTGCTTCTCATCTGCAACACTGCCAAAGCCTTNTTTCCTTCTCCACGACTGAAGGTAATGCTTTGTGACTTGCAAAAGATTGTCTCCATATGGACCTTGTGGATCTTGGTTGATAGAATCTGCGTGATACTGAGCTTTGAACTGATCAATGGCGTTTTTGAGACCACCGGGAATCCAGAGGCCTTGTGGGCCTTCGACAACCTCATCCGACAAGACTGGAATAATGGATAAGATTATACGAGGGTCTATCTCTCCCTCTACAAGAGCATCGTGAGTTGCACGTTTGTCGGTCTCGGAAGCAATGACGCCCTGATTTGTTTTGAGGATGAGATCAACCAACAACAATAGAGAGGCTTGTTGACGGACATAGTTGAAGCCAAAGAACTCGAACTCGTTCGTGGCTTCCTTGCCACGGATGCTGTTGATGACAGCTTGCACCTGGCTGCGCTGTACAGCAAATGTATCGGCCGCAGTATTGACAGAAGCGCTCAACCGTGTCTCGAGCTGCACGACCAGAGGATTTCGAACAAGCCACCAGATTGAGTCACTCGCGAACAGCAACACCTTGGTTTCAACACTTGAGAAACGGTCAATCAGCTTGTCCTCGTCATTGTCACGCTTGGCATCTGACGCGATCTCGTCTGGTGTCGCCTCGTGGAGATAGAGACGGCGCAGACTAAGTGCTTTACCAACAGACGGTAAGCTCAAATTGGTCGAAGTAGTGGCTTCTCGTAGTGCCATATGAGCTCTCGACATGTCAGGATCTGGGAGACCGAGGTAGTCTTTATGGTACTGGTTGTCTGTAGGATCGACATCCCAGCGTTGGTACTCGATAGTTTTTTCGACAACGCCATCCTTCTCGCGTCGTACGACAGCTAACACATAGCCTTCCTGAGACATGGCCCCGGGCATTTGTGGCATGGAGGGATCTGAAGCTTGACTGTCGACGATGATAGAGTCGGGATAGCTCTCGAACTGAATCGTCCCCCTGACAACGTCACCATCGAGATTGACAAACATGCCCACAGCAGGGTCGTCGGGAGAAGTGCCAGTGGTCAACAGGAATTCGTTCGGTGTGGGGGTAGAGATGTGAGGCTTCAGCGTGAAGTGTAACACTGGAGGTGGAGGTGGTGGCTGTTCGAGTTGGGGAGTGGGAGGCAGAACCTTGCCGTCAGTGTCCAGTGATGGACTAGCAAGCGGCCTCGTCGGGCTGGGCGAAAGAGCCTGACGAGAAGCAGCACGATGCGGCCATGGCAAAGGAGAGTCGTTGGGATGGAGACGGTCTGGAGTCTGTCGACCAGGAGTCTGTGGCGCGCCTCCCACACTGGCTATTCTGTCTTGAGCACGGAGATCGGGCCTACGGACGGGACTGGTGGCTGAGAAGCTTCTTGACGGTGGGCGCTGTATCGGAGGAGGATCAATATTTGGGCTCTGACGACCGGAAGCCAAGTCGGAGGAAGACGAGATGGGAAAGAGATCGATCTTGCGCTGATTGACGATGTCCAGCAAGGCATAAGATGTGCCATCGGCGACACAAGCAAGGTCTGCTCTTCGTTGTATGTCCAGACAATTTCCAAGCTCAATGTCTCTGATTTTGCGAGGAGAGCCTTGTTCCATGATACGAATGACTCGCAGCTTCTGCCTCAGGCAGATGACAATGATACAGCCATCAGCAGGATCCAGATCTTGGCCCTCCAGGTCGCGGTCCAGCCCTCCGACCCATGTGCAATCGCTCTGCTTGATCTTGCCTCCGAAAGCCGGACTGAGCTCGGGTAGTGTGTAGAAGGTCAAGGTACCATGGCACAAGACGCATGCCTTTCCGACGGATGGTAGCAGAAGGATCTGCTCAACGACCGGTAGGGAATCATTGTGTTTGTTGGAGTGTTCGGGTTGTAGGCGAGAAGCGAGGATGTAGGTGGGTTGGTCCGAGTCGGGGGAAGGAATTGAGACAAAGTGGAGGATCTCTCCTGCCGATGTGCCAATGTATAGATTGCCGTCNNTTGCTGGAAGTCAGAAGAATGGCAAGAGCGGTGGTTTCGGAAGGCGCGACTCACCCCAGGCATCGACGCAGGTTATGTAAACATCGTGCTCTTCTTCTCCGTCGGGCGATAGTGGGGCATTGCGCATCAAGTCGCGCAACACGTATGCGCCATCATTAGCTACGGCTTCCATTCTTCTTCATGGCGCGACTGCCTCTAGTTGATATCTATTGGCAATCAAGGTGGTTAGGGCGGGCGTCATTCTCACATGTCAAAGCGCCAAGAATCTCCACGTAACCCGTGGGATGCTCCTTCCGAGTCGGTCAACAGACGAACACATTGCTCCAACGATAAGCTCGCTCTCGCCTGTATCACTCATCGTCGCATGCACTGTAGAGAGTGGAGGCAGTCAACATGGCAAGCGAAGCAGTAGAGCCTCAGGCCGTCCAGGGCGCCCCGAATGATCAGGACAAGGAGAACAAGTTCCAGCAAGCAATCGCTTCATGGCGGAGTATGTCTTCCTTCCCTCTCCTGCTTCTCATACCTCAGATACTGACTTTTGGATANGATGTTGACCTGTCCTCGCTCATCTCCACCCTCGACACAGCCGCCTCGGACCTCGTCACTCACCAACGCGACACGTTAGTCCAACGCAAAGAGCTCGCCCAAAAGACCAAAGACTTTCGCAAACTTGAAGATGCCGCCAAACTGGGTGAAATCAAGGGCTTGCTCAAGTCGTACCAATCCTTCATCGACCTCATCTCCAGCCAGTCAAAGTCGACCCAGTCTGCTTTCCTCCAAATCTACTCGCCGCTCTCCGAAGCCCCCGATCCGTACCCACTGCTCGAAGCCTCCATTGATTCGTTCGTCACCGCCCAAGAGGTCGTTCCCAAGCTGGAATCCGAGAACAAGCACCTTCAGTCAACCGTCGCCAAATTGACAGCACAACTAGAGGAGACGGAATCCCAGTTGGAACAAGAGCGCTCTACCAGACAATCGTCACAGTCTAGTCAGGACACCAAGATCAAGGAAGTCGAAGCATCATGGAACGCCGTCCTGAAAGAGAAGCAAGACAACTGGGACGCAAGAGAGAAGAGCTTGGAAGAAAAGGTCGACAACCAAGACCGCCTGTTGAAGGAGCTCAAGGCCAGCTACGACGTCGCCCAACGTCTAGGCAAGGCTGAAGACGACACATCAAACACTCTCCACGGCGCATCGCAGCAGGAGCTCGACCTGGTCAACCAGGAACTCGAAAAGGCAAACCTACGCCTGTCTGAGCTGGAGGGCCGCAACGAGCAACTCCGCCTTGACCTCGCACAATCCACCGCAAACCAGAGCTCATCCCAAACTGCCACCTCGGTCGAAGATGACCCTGCCTTTCTCCGTCTACGCTCCGAAAACTCTCAACTCCTGCGAAAGCTCGATGCACAACGCTACGAGAAGGACTCGGAAAAGACCAAGTGGAATTCGAACGTCAGGACACTCGAGAGGGAGTTGGAATCTCTCAAGCAGGATCGCGAGAGCATCAAGCGCAAGTTGGACAAGTGCAGCGACTATGACGAGGTCAAGCAAGAGCTGGACATGCTCAAGGTATGTTGGACGACCCACAGTTTACAGGTCGCATTGCTGACAAGAACCAGNTCGATCGAGTTCGCGACAGGCGACGCAGACGACTCGGACCACGAGACAGATACCGCCCCTTCCACCGACAAGGGCGAATCGCTGGAGAAGCTCCTTCTCGCTCGCAACAAGAAGCTCTCCAACGAGCTCACCATTCTCCGTGTCTCGCACAACGACCTCCAATCTCGTCTCGAGTCGTTGCAAGAAGACCTGTCTAGCACAAACATGGAGTTGGAGAAGTCACGCAACCTGACACAGACGCTCGAGGAAGATTTGCTGCAAGCCCAGAACGAAGCCAGCAATGCCTTCGACCCCTCGGCCATGTCGGTAGCAGGCACATATACCTCTCGCTATCCCAAGTCCTCGTATGCCGCTTCCATACGTCGCGGTGCCAACACTTCGCCCACCTCTTCCATCATCTCGGGCTTCGATACGAGCACCTCGTCGCCCAGAGGCTTGGATTCGCTGCGCCCAGAGGCCCCCAATGCTGGCATTTTGCCAATGGTCACTGCTCAACGTGATCGCTTCAAGGCCAAGATTCGCGAGCTGGAGACGAACCTACAAGAACAATACTCTCTCGTGTCATCTCTGCGCTCCGAGATTGCCAGTCTGCAAAAGGACAATCTATCTTTGTACGAGAAGAGCAGATATGTAAACAGCTACAACACAAAGGGTGGCGCAACATCTGGATACTCTTCCACGAACCCAAGCACCATCACAATCGATCGCAGTAACCCCGGTACCGATGCCCGCTACAAGTCAGCCTACGAAAACTCAATATCTCCATTCGCTGCCTTCCGTAGCAAAGAGACCAGCCGCGCTTTTCAACGACTCTCGTTGCCCGAGCGAGCGGTCTTGCAAGCTTCTAGACTTGTACTTGCCACGCGGACGAGCAGGAACATGTTCGCCGTCTGGGTTGTGGGACTCCATCTTCTGGTCTTTGTCATGTTGTTTTGGATGGGCGGCAGCGATACACCACACCTAGCCCACACTGTTGCTGCTGGCAACGCCGCGATAGCTGGTGCAAGAGTAGCCGCTGCGGCGCCAGGGGGCCCAGGTGCGAAGTGGGAGCAACCCGGCTTCGGGGATACGTAGAGAATTGGAATCAAAAGTATATCCGTCTCTTTCTTCAACCTTTCGAGAGTCACAACACCCCCTCAAGCTTTCCGAGGGCTTTTGTGGGCGTTGCAAAGCTTTTGGCACCTGCAAACATCCTCGAAACCTCGCCGTTCGAAAGCAGCCGCGGATGCTTTTTGGGTCTTTTGGGTCTAGCCCTCGCGCTTTCCGACGCCCCCTCTCCAGCAAAACCACGCAACACCTTGTCACACTTCAGTTCGTTTTCAAAACACAGTTCGAGAGGCGTCGGAAACAAGACACTCCAAGACTTTTGGAGGAGAAATCAAGACAAAAACGGTTCGAGGAGAATGCGGGGATACTCCATATCTGGATTTCACCTCGGTAAAACTCTTACAGGCCTCGGCACCTCTTGCTGACGATTCGATCCAACACCTGCCTTTTTGGTTCTGGTCTTTTGAGCCGCTATGCTGGGAAGCTAGCAGAAGCAATCTCAGTGCACGGCGCCGGCTGTGAGGGTTTCCAGTGTCGACCTTTTGTGTAAACGAAAAGGTGACTTGTCGGTGCTGCACGACCGCAAAGAAATAGCATGAGTGTCGAATTGCGATCATATCAACATCATTTCCGACCTCGATATCAAATCTCACCGAGTGTCGTTGAGAGTGACAAGTCAAATCGTCAGGTTGCTCGAGACATGCAGATCAAGTCTGGCCATCGACCTCGTACCTCCGTACACGACACGTTCCCCTGATCTGATGCATCCTGCAAGCCGCCTTTGACGTTATGCCTGCCGTTCACCACGCCAGCGCGTGCTCTAGCGCCAACATCCGGGGCAATTCTGAGCGGAGATCCCCACATAGACGATCCGGGGTTTGAGTTAGTCTGGGGTGACGGTTGGCAAACTACAGTCAACCAGGAAAGGCGCTTCGGAAGGGGGTTTGATCGTGTATAAGTAGGCCGTGGGTCCTCCTGATCGTCCTTTACACATCACGGCCTTTCGATTCTTCTCTACGTCTACAAAGCTTGTCCTACTCTCCCATACGTCTCTTCTCAACTTCACAACAACATCTTCGAGGATCCTTTACATACCTACCATGTCTACCGAGAAGATTGAGCACACCATGACCGAAGATCGCGACAGTGGCAATGGTTCGCCATTGAGTCGTCAAATGACTGTCGCACTCACACCCGAACAATACGAAAGGTTGTTCTTCCAGCCTGAAGGACCCAAACGTGGAGACTTTTCCAAAAGATTCGGTATGGTCTTGCATGCTACCTTTGTGTGGTCTTCATTTCTAATATCGACATANGCCAACCCTACTCTTCTTGGTCTGCTTGGCTTNTTAATCCCATACACATCCACCATCTTCACCCTTTGTGGTCTGCGAGGTGCCGTGGCACCCACCAGTCTCATCGGCTTGAACGGTGACTACTACTTCCTCGGCGCCATTGCGATGAACCTCGCCGGAGTTGCAGAATTCATTCTTGGAAACAGTATGTTGAACTCATGACACTTTTATGATGGAACGAAACACTAACAAAGCATCACAGCATTCCCTATGGCCGTCTTCATCATCTACGGATGCCACTGGGGCAGTCTCGCATACACCCAAGATCCTTTCTACAACCAGCTCTCCGCTTTTGGAACTGGCGGTAGCGCAGGAGCCGAATGGAATGCCTCTCAGGGCTTCCACAACATCACCATGGTGCTCGTGTCATTCACCTTCCTCGTCGCCACTTTCCGTGTCAACGCCTTCTTCGTCGCCACCTTCTTTGGTCTGGTCATGATGTTCTCTTTCATCGCAGCCGCAGACTTTGCTGTCCCCAACGTCAAGACTGCTGCCGATCTCGAGCACGTCGGTCTCCTTCTCAAGATTGGAGGTGGATTTGGTTGGTTGGGATTACTCTCGGGTTGGTACTTGGCCATTCTGACTGCTTGCGCTGCTGTCGGTATCCCCTGCCCTCTTCCCGTCTTGGACCTTTCCGGTGCCTTCAAGAAGGACCACGAGCACAAGGCCTAAACACCTTTTTAGAAACTCGGATGACGAGCTTGTGTCTGAGATAAGTAATGAGTCTCTATTTTTTATGTCCATAATGGATTTCTATTCTTTCTTCACTTTTCCTTCAACGTGTGAGACGTTGTTCACTCTCCTGCCCATGACCCTGGAGTTTCAGCATGAACATGACAACAAAAGAACACAAGAGACGCCCAAGACATGTGCTGAGACATTCACTTGTCTTCTTCTCTTGCATTGGCCATGCTTCTTCTATCCCATTAGAACATTAGAAGTTCAAAACCAGCTCTTGCGCCTTACTCTGCTTCGCCGTCACAACCATGCAATTGCAAAAGACAACCACAATGCCGCCAACGAAAAGAGACAAACACGACACAACAAGAAAAACTCCTCCACCAAAGCGCAAACCCACCATCACCAGGCGCTCATCGACTCTCTCGCCAAAATCAACATCCTCGCCGTCTTCGCCTCGCCGCTCGAGTGAATCAAGTGCAACGCTGTCACCAAAGCTCGCAACTCCAAAGCCAACAATCTTGAAGTCTCCACCGACCCAGCGACCAGATTGGGTAGCGCCACCTAGGAAATACTGTTCACCTACGCATATACCCGCGCCAACTTTTGCTTCATCGGCCAGGAAATCTTGCTCTTCTTCTCCTTCACAACCGATGGGTAGGAATGGGAAGGATGTGGGACTTACTCCTCCGGCTCCTGCATATCTGAAGACACCTCGGTGTGCGAGTGCGCCAAAAACACTTAGTCCACTGTTACGCCAGATCGATGTCGATGGGGAACATACACCTACTGCCAGCTCTAAACTACCCAGGCGAAAGTCCAGTCTCATAGCACATGCGCCTAGAAAACTCGTCGTCGAGACAAAGATTTCCTCGCCAAAAGGATTGGGCCTGAGCTTCAAGGACCCCTTCTCTTTGATTCCGAGATCTGGTTCTCATGTCTCTGGTCCAACATCACCAATGTCAAAGAATGTTGATGGCGCTCCTCCCACTTTCACGCCATCGCGCACTTCCACTTCCATCGCCAAAACACAACCCCAGCAAGAGCACGAGGACACCGAGAAACGCGACTCCCTCTCCCCACCTCATCAACCACCAAACCTCACCCCTTCAAAAACACCCACCACCTCTCTCCCCCTCAGCCCTCCCACCATCTCCCTCCCTCCTCCACCCTTACGTTGCAAAAGTCCACATTTCTCCCTCCTGTACTTCCGGCTCGTTGACCCATCGCTTATCCTGCGGCCACCTGATCCTGACCCCAAAACCGGAAATCTGTGCATCCAATTGCGAAGAAAGGAAACTGGATTTCGGGGTTGCGAGATTAAAGGCTCAAGGGTTTGTGAGTGGAGTTAGGGGGTTGGATGAAGGGTGGTTGTGTCCTTCGTGTGATGATTCTGTGGAGGGGACGGGAACAGGAGGACGAGGGAGGAGCTGTGTTGCTGTGTTGGACCAGAGTATGCTTGGGGAAAAGAAGGAAGGGGATGAGAGGGCTTTTTCAAACGCAAAGCTCAGGAGAAGAAGGTGAAGAATTATGGTAACCCAGCAAAGGTGTGTTTGGAAGCCATGATTCTGGTTCTGCATCAGTCCAAGGAGGGTACCTTTAAAAGGTAAGGATGAGTAGATGATACAGCCGCTAGTATTCATGGAAGGATTGTATAATGTTATGAGGATGACCCTGTCTATGCTCGAGGGTTACCCTTGGATCATAGCTATTCTGCATGTGAGGCTACGACCACTTGAACTTAGATATTGAATAGATCAATCAATCTATCTATCTATCATGCGAGGTCAAACAAACAAATAAATTGCAGTGTATTATACGAAAAGAAGAGAGGTAAATTGAACCTTCCCGTCTTCAATACAAGGATAAAACCAATGAACAAAGGAAAACTATCTAAGCTGCCCAGCAACTGATGTGTCCTAGACATTGACCACCGAGGAAACAGGTCCATAGATCGTCTGTAGAGTCGTGGGTTCGTCTCTCTTAGTGTTGCTGATAGCCAAGATATAGCCAGTGCACCCATTGCCACCAAGAATACCGGCACCACCCAAGTTAAGCAAGGCTTTGTTAGTACCAGATGCACAGCTGGTAACGGTTGTTGCATAGGAAACAACACTTGAGCTCGATGCCGTGGTTGTCACTGCGGAACTAACTGGAACGCTCGAGGTACTTGTAGCAGATGATGCTATAGAAGTGCTTGGAGCAACCGAGGCAGCAGATGAAGCTTTCGAGACGCTGGAGGTAACAGTGGCAGCCGAAGAAGCCATGGAACTGCTGGTCACGCTTGCGACGCTTGAGGAAACTACTATTGAGCTGGAAGCCGAAGTGATCTGGCTTGACGAAGCGGGTTGTGTCGAGGCTGTGGTCGAGGAACCTACGCTCGTCGCGACAGAACTACTTTGAGGTGCGACTGAAGTGATGGTGGTCACACTGACCACTACAACACTTGACGCAGACGAAGTCGCAAGAGAAGTTGACGGGCTCGAGGAGCTACTAGCCACAACGATAGTGCTCGATGACACGATGCTGGAGGATGCGACGACCGACGATGTAACACTTGACGCAGAAGATGCGATACCCGATGATACGACAGTGGAAGTAGAGCTCGAGAGAACATGGCTGGACGAACTGCTTAAGATGGCCGAAGAAGTCGTAGAAGATCCGACGTTCGAGCTCAGCGAAGAGGTTTGCACCGGAAGGACACTTGTATCGACATTGACCACCGAAGCAGTCGAGACTGCAGATGAGGATGAGGGGCTCGAAGAGCCACCGGCCACGGCGACCGTGCTCGAAGTCACGATACTAGAGGATACGACAACCGAGGATGCGGAACTGGACACAGAGACCGGAACGATCTGGCTTGATGAACTGCTCGCTTGGATCGAGGCAGATGAGCTTGACGCAGCGTTAGAACTTGTTGAGGAACTCAGAGGTATCGAAAGACTGTTCGTCGCACTACTGACTGCGAGGATAGTAGTCGAAGGTGTGGCCACGACGATGGACAAGGAACTCGATGTACTGCTAGCCACGATCACAGTGCTTGGAGTGACACTACTAGAGGATGCGACCAGCGAAGACGTAGTGCCCGACACAGAGGACGTCAGAGCTGACGATACGATACTCGATGCATAGGACATGGTAGCCGAAGGTGTAAGACTGGACACAGAGCTCGAAACAACCTGGCTGGAGGTACTGCTCGCAGAATCGGAAGAAATCGTCGAGGTTCCGATGTTCGAGCTAGTCGAAAGACTCTGTGATGCGGGCAGAACATTCGTAGCGACGCCGATTACCACAGTACTACTAACGGTCGTTGAGACAATGGTAAGTAGAGAGCTGGATGTGCTGCTAGCCGCCAATACAGTAGTCGAAGGTGAGGAAGCTTGGCTGGATGAACTGCTACTCGCTTGGGCTAGAGATGTTGTAGTGAGCCCAATGCTTGAGCTAAGCGAACTCTGATGAGTATCAAGGGCGCTGGTAACAGCGTTGACCAAAGAAGTGCTCGGGACGATCGATGATATGCTGATAGCCGAAGAGCTTGGGATCAAAGCCGAGGTGACCACCGACGCGCTGGCCAGGGTAGAAGACAAAGCACTTTGGCTCGTTGAAATACTTAGTGGCTGAGCTGAACTTGAAGCACTGGAAACACTTTCTGAAATGGACACAGATACGGTGGTTCCAGCCCCTGAGCTGCTAACGACTCCTCCACCAACGGTAGTGGCGGAATCTGCAGCACTAGCAAAGACTTGGGTCGAGGCGACTGAGCCCGCACCAACATCGGCGAGATTGCTGCCACCAGCAGTTTGGACAACACGCACACTTGTGTCACCAACACCAATGTTGACAATGTAACCAGTTGTAGTAAACGAGCTCGCGGCTGACACAGAGCTTGAGGTTGACATCAAAGTGCTAGATTTGATCGAGGATGAAGTGCTAGCTTGGCTGGACGAAGCCTGGGTATCGGTGATCGAAGATGCAGAGATTACAGTCGTTGGGACCATATTAGAAGAGCTCTGAGTGATCAGCGATGCAGATGTTGCCACAGGAGTACCAACATTGATCGATGGGCTGACTGAACCAGCTTCGACACTGACTGCACTGATAGTGGTCCCTGCGGCCTGACTAGTAGAGAGTACCATGGAGACAGAGCTCGACGATGCAGAAGCAATGACTGCCGAGTCGATACCAGATGTGCTCAATGATGGTACACTCAGACTGCTTGTGATGATTGATCCAACGGAGCTGCTCGAGATTGATGAGCTACTGGTTGGCGAGGACGATGCAGCAGTGGTTGATGAGTCGAGAATGGAGCCTAGAAGAACGGTCGACGTTGAAGAGGTGCTAGATAGTTGCAATGTGCTGGATGATTGTAAAGTGCTCGACGAAGGCAAGAGACTAGAAAATGGTAGGGTGCTCGCGAGCTGTGGAGGATCAGCAGTGGAGCTGGTCAGGGCGACAGACACCATGTCTGCAGAGCCACTGCTTGAGATGCCTGCTGAGCTCAGGGAGATTGCGGATAGAGAAGACTCGCTCGAGATGACAGAAGGTGTGACAGTGGAACTCGCTGACGACAAAGATATTGAGGTCGCACCAACGCCTGGGAGGATACCGCTATCGCTACTTCCGGCATTGACGTTGACAACATCGCTAACAGCTGTAGAGATAGATACCGGCTGTGTGATGCTTGCAGTGGAGACAAGGCTTGAGGTAGTAGATTGAACCAAAGACTCGAAGGAGCTTACGACATTTGATAGTGAGGTCGTAACAGAAAGTGCGGCCGACGAAGAGCTTTGATCACTCATCAAGGTTGACAGGATACCGGGAGTGGGCTCAGAATAGGCGCTAGACACTTGTTCTGCGCCTTGAGAGATCGCGGATATGGTGACAGAAGCACTCGACAGTCGTGAGTCAGATACTGATACCGAGACATCTGCAGAAGGCGAGTCGACTTCGGTCGTGGAAGACGGCAAAGATGTGAGAACAGCAGGATCCACAGCAGTCTGAGTGACGCCAGTGCTCGGCGTACTGATACCCACTTCCGACAGGGAGTCTGATGTGGAACCTATACTGGTAGACAATGCAATGGAATCCGTGGTTTGGGTGCTAGATGACTCTGCTTGTAAAATGCTCGAGACCAAGCTATCGCTGTGTGATAAAGTTGTTGAAATTATGGCGTCTGGAGTCGATACCGCGAGGGATGGACTAGATGTCGTTTGGGGAACTTTGTCCGAGAGCGAGGTTGCTGAGACACTTGTCGATGGTATACCGAGGGAAGTTTGTATAGGCAAAGACGTGTCTGTAGATAAGCTTGGATCTGTCGCGATATCGCTCTCTAGAGACGCTGTAGCACTAGATGGCAGCAACGAAGTCGTCAATCCGCTTATGGACGAGCTCACTGAGATCTCGACTGTTGAGATCGAGTCGGCAGGTAGGCTGGAGGTACTGGTGTCCAACAGTGTTTGACTCGTGAAAGGCACGGAAGAGGCGGTAGATGTCCCGATATCCAAGATTGAGGTCGACGAAATCAGGTCAGCGTCAGCTACAGATGTCTCGAATGAAACGACAGCTGAGCTCGAGGTGAGTTCGGCGAGTGAAGATGTCGATTCGATGTTTGGTAGAGCCTCCGAAGATGTCATGACGAAAGACAAAGTAGACGATCCGACAGATATACTAACCGCTTCTGTCGAGATCTCGACGATAGAGGACGATGATAAGACACTGGCAATGTCGCTTGGAGGACTGGAGGCCATCTCAGTCTGGGTAAGATCAAGAGGCTCAGAGAGAGTACTGGACACTGGTGTTGCAGTGGCCTCTAAAGACGTTTCGAGGGTCGTAAGAATGTCCGCTGAGGCGATCTGACTGATGGCAGTCAGAGTGGAATTACCAAGTATAGTGGAAGCCTCTTCTCCGCTTGAGGTCAGTTGTGAAACCTCGGGCAGTGCTGAAGAGGAGGCATAGTCAGGGCCGATACTGATGGGGGCAGTCTCCGTTGGCTGCGTTGTAGTCATCGCTGGAAGCGACTCCGGATCCGCTGAGAACGTCGATATGGTGGTAAACGTGGGTAGTGAAGCCGCTTCGCTGATTGTTTCGGCTGCGCTAGTCAAGGAGGTCATATCGAGACCAGCGTTCGAGCTGAAGGCAATGGTGGGTAAATCGTTGTTCGTGGAAACAGAATCCTGTGTTTCAGCTGGGAGGCTGGCGGATGTCGAAGTATTGTCTTGATCCAAAGAAGTGATGCCAGTTTCGAAGTTTCCAAGCCCAATGCTGGTAGCGGTGGCCTCGAACAGCTCTGTTGATGTGGTAATTGGTGGAGTCAGCTCAGGGTCGAGGTTAGATGCAATGCTGCTTGATAAAGTAGATGCATCTATGCTGGGCATCATGCTCGGAGTTGCGTCTATGATGGGATCAGACGAGCTAGATACGTCAGACCGAGCTGCTGAGCTTGTAACAATACTCGACAGATCAGTTACTTGCGCCAGGATGCTAGTTGAGGTCATCATATCGGACTCATCCAGCGCGGAGCTAGTACTAGCAACGCCAAGCACGATACTTGCATCAGTGATAGATGGTACATTCGTTGTCTCTGAAAGAGCGATGGTAGATGTGAGTTTAGACGCGACGACAGTACTGTCAGCCACGATCGAGATGTCCGATGAAGAGTCCTGAGTTGAGGAGGTTTGGAGAGGTTCCGACGCGGCCGTAGCTGATACAGATAGATCAGAAATGGCACTCGATAGCAGATCGGATGTTTGTGGAGCCATCTGCGTGACTGCGCTAGAGATGATGCTGGTCGCCGAAAAAATCACCGAATCGTCATTCATGGCGCTGGAGGTGAGATCATTCAACGAAGAAGTCTCCACCGGAATGTCCGAGCCTGGAGTAGTAGATGGTGATTGGGTAGCTTCTGCCAGATCACTGGTTGGAGCGTAAGAATCAGATTCGAGTGGGGAGCCACCAGAAGGCAACTCGCTCGTGTCTGTGGGGGCGCTTGTGATTGCGGGCTCGGGGTCAAGAGTCGAGCTGCCAAATACAGTTGAAACCAAAGAGGAATTTTCCGGGATGGCAGAGGTGGTATCTAGATAGCTTGTCGCAGGAGTTTCCATCACTGATGAGAGAAGATCAGAGCTAGTGGTTAATGGCAAATCAGTCATCGAAGACCGTATGAAGGTGGCTTCTTGAGTTGCTTCAGCATCTGTGGGCAACGAAGTGGGAACCTCAGACAGAGTATTGAAGCTAGTCGTGGACGAAGGCAGGTCGGTAATCTCCGCGGCGGCGACATTGGTAGATAGGGGTTCAAAATCGATAGCGGAACTTTCTGTTGTAGATGGTACAACGGACGACCCGTCTTGAACGAGGGAGGTGGTATTAGGGTTACTCAACTCAGCAGATGCTGACACTGTCGTCTCGGATGTGAGAAGATCGGAGCTGGCGCTCGATGGTAGATTGGTCGTCACGGGTATCGTCGAGGTGGCGTCGAGGCTTATTTGGATGTTCGTGGTGAACGAAGCGGAGATATCAGACAAAGAATTCGAGCTATCCGTGGCAGACGGCAATATTGTACCTTGCGAAACCTCGTTGGTAGTAGTGGACTCGAGGTCAAAAGCTGAACTGTCCACCGTAGAGGGTATGAGAGAAGGATTGTCTTGTACCATGGACTCAGGATCGACAGTTGTAGGATACGATGGTGCTGCAGTGATCGATGCGAAAAGATCTGAATCGATACTTGTTGGCAAAACGGTAGTCGAAGAGGGTATGGAGGTAGACTCGATGATCGCTTCGGCGCTCGAAGTAATCAGGTTGGACACCCCAGGCTGGATATCTGTGCTGGCCGGAATCTCCGAGACGTCAGTAGACTGGGCGAGAGCAGTGGTCGCAATAGATGGTCCATCTTCGACAACAGAGCTACTGAACAGAAGACTGACAGTATCTGATGATGCCACAGAGATGAAGACAACAGAGGTAGACGTCGACACGCTCTGAGTCTCGGGAAGAAGGAGAGTGGTCGGTCCACCAGGTATGTCTTGAGCTGATGTCGCAGTACTTGGTTGAACCTCGACAGAGGCGATCGTGGTCGAAACAAGAATGTCGCTAGAGGCAACAACACTGCTGTAATCAAGTTCTGAGCTGATAGCCTCAGTTTGGGAAGCAGCTGTCTCGATCGAGGTGGTCGAAGCTTCCACTAAAATTGTTAAGGAAGAAAAGTCGCCAACTCCAATAAGAGAAGTCGCAATGGGCTGAATCTCGGCAGAGTCTGAGGAAGTAATGATCGACTCGATGTTTGAAGCCATAATTGAAGAAGGTGACAGGCTTGGCAAATCGAGAGCGGAAGTTGTGCTTGCCAAATCTGTGGTGCTGATGAGTAAATCGCTAACACTCGAGGTACTCAGAAGTGTTCCATCTGTCGTGATTGGAGATGAAAGAATCTCACTTGAGACCGTGATACTAAGAGGAATTGCAGTGGTCTCCGGAGTGGCCACACTGGTTGGCTCTGTTGAGAGACTCTTATCGTCACTGGTTATCGCTGGGGTCGAGACCAAAGTTTCTGACACCGCTTCCCCAAGAATGACTGATGACGGAGACAGGATAGGAGAACTGTCGGTAAGCACTGCAATAGACGTCTCTGGTAGGCTAGTCATCCCATCAGCACTCTCTGTCGGGGTGCTATCGACATCATCTGACGTAGCAGAAATAGACAGAAGAGAGCCGGCAGAAGATATGGAGATGTCAACCATAGTGCTGGTAGGGGCAGCGCTCGTCTCCATCAACCCAGACTGTGCTGAGAGTTCGACCGAGGGTTCTGGAAGGCTGGACGGTGTTGATTGAATCAGACCAACGGTCGATGTGGTAATTTCCTCAGCACTGTCGGATAGCGAAGATATGTCTGAGATGCTGGTTGTGTCCTCAGATTCTGGAACGACACTCAGGTTGACCGAGATACTGGCTGTGGGAGCGGCCGTTATGCTGGGGTCTAGCTGTGTGGCAGAAGATGGACTCGTGTAGGGAGAGCTGTCACTAGCCAGAGTCACAGTTTCTCCGGGCATATCGGACGTGGCGAGGTCAGTGGACACGGATGGACTTGAGATGGCTGTAGGTTCCATGGTACTCTCGGTGCTAGGTATTATACCTGAAACATCCGAGCTTATAGTGACATCGACCGCAGTAGGCGAAGTAGAGACTATGTTGTTATCTCCAGCCGAGAGAGGATCATTGGCAGAGGGCAACGCGGCGGATGCGGTAGTTTGATCACTCGACAACTCGGTAGAAGTTTCCTCATCAATACTTGTGTTGGTAGTAGCCGCCTCAAGCCCGGTAGATACAGAATCAATCTGACTGATCGTAGGCTCAGCACCAATCTGAGACGTAGCAGAAACATCAAGATTAGTTGTTTGAGCCGTGCTGTCCACAATGCTCAAGACTTCAGTGCTTGAGTCAAGTTCAGACGATGTCATCCCGTCGCTAGTCGCAGTAGGAATCAAGTTGAATGTGGCCATAGATATATCTGAAGTAATCGAAGGGAGTAGCCCAGAGGTTGCAATGTCAGACGGAGCATCCAAGGACAAAGAGACGGATTCGGGAATAAACGTTGATTGTGGTATGCTGCTGCTTGGAGTCAAGGTACTGCTGATCAAGCTCAGGACGCTCGGCTCGGTTCGAGTTGGCATGACCACAGACTCGGACTCTGCTGATTCGACCGTGGCAGTCGACGATACAAGATTGTTGTTATCACTTGTTATAGGTATACTCAGAACGATACTCTCAGAGGTCAGGGTGACCTGAGCCGAGTTTTCAGTGATCTGTGTAGGTTCTGCAATACTCTCATTGTCGGAAGTAGTGATGCTGGACTCTCCGGCTTCAAGACTGGTCGAAGGTATATCAACGGCATACGTGCTTGTTGGTAGGGTTTGAGACTCCGGTACGGTCAATGTTGCAATCAAAGTGTCAGCGCTTGATCCAGGTAATGCTGTAGCGAGATCCTCTGTAGCAGTCGTGGAGTCAGGAACTTGCTGTTTGACACTGACCGAGGTCGAGATCAAGGTCAGGACGCCACTACTCTCTGTACTGGGTCCAGACACGTCTGGAGATGCGTCTGACGACACGTCAGAGGCCATCGTTTCAGTGGGCTGATCGTCAGAGCTAGATGTAACAGATCCCGGGGAGGCTGAGGACCCAGACTCTGCACTAGGTAAAGATTTGATTGAAGTAAGGCTCAGCTCAGCACTCGAAAACGCAGAAGTCTGGTCCTGTCCCGGCGATAGCAATGATTCGACTGCAGTCTGGATCGGCTGTGGAATATCGATCGTCTGGGAGTCCAATATGATGCTAGTTGACAAAACCTCAAGGGATCCGTCAGAAGTTGTGGTATTGGCAGACTGCGCTTCAGTAGCCGGTAAAGCGATGCTTGTCACCATAGAACTGGTCTCTGGACCAAGCGGCAGATCAGTTGATGATATGGACTCGGTATCAACGACTGTAGTAGGCATGCCTCCGGCATCCAGAGCATATGACGTAGATACAGCTGTCTCTGTAAATAGCACTTGACTCAGGATGTCACTAGTCTCGGCCGTGGGTGAAGCTATAGTATCACTTGAGACGCTCTCAGCAATAGGATCCAATGAGCTGCCATATGGAGATGGCTCTGTCGCAGAAGGCATGACGACGTCCGTGGTCATGGGTGGGACAATGCTAGGATTGACATAGCTTTCACCAGAGCCATCGACAGAACTTGTCTGAAGTACTTCAAGAGAAGTTTGCGAAGGTATCAAGGAAGTTACTGACTCCAGTAAGCTCGAAGAGGAATCCATGGCTAAGACACTCGTGAACATGATGTCCTGCGTTGTACTCGCTTCGCTAACCGATAGTTGATTGGCTGGAAGGGGAACCATGGTGGGCTGAGGCATGAGTGACATGGGCTCAGACAAGCCGATAGCCGCTTGCGTCTGCGTTGCTGGAAATACGATGCTGTCAGAAGGCGATAGCATACCCGAAGATGGCCCCGAAGTGGCAGGAGGGGTTTCTTGCAAAATTGAACTGGTGGTAGGTACCAATGTGATGGGCTCAGTGTCCTGGCTTGGGCCGTTGTTTCCATTGGTATCAGCATCATTAGTTGAGGTGGCTTGAATCTGAGTCGGCTCTGTAGTGGTGCTTGACATTCTCGAGCTACTGAGACTTGATTGCGTACCAAGGGCCGAACCAGTGGAAGCTAAACCCGTATCCAAAGCTGATGTAGCTTGCTCCGTGGCCTGGATCACTGTAGCCTCGCTCGATGAGGCGACAGTGCTAGATGTCTCAGCCATCGAGACTGACTGCGAGCTTCTAGTACTCTCATTAACATCGGGCTGGTTTGAAGAGCTTTCAGAGCTACTGATAGGTGAAGACTCCTGCAGATAGCTACTACCAGTCATTGTGGTCGAGACCGAGCTATACACGCTGCTGGTCGTATCTACAAGCTGAGAAGTGGAGACAACGCCGGACTGCTGAGCTGGTGTAGAAGACTGAGCCTCGTTACTGGGAGATGTAAAACTTGAAAGTTGACCCACGTCGCTTGTCTGTATAGCAACCGTCGATATCGGATTGATGTTGTATACGTAAGTGCTGGTGACCTCATCAGAAGTCGACGCTGATTCGGCGTACGTAGAAACATCGCTAGTGTCTCCTTGTGTGGTAGGATCCGGGACAGCAAGGGGCGATGATGATGGTATGGAAAGATCAGAACTGATGGAGGTACTCCGCGAGGCAGAACTAATGTCCATAAACCCGGAAAGTGCGATAGGCGCGGAAAGAGCCAACGAGGTCTCCGCAGACTGCGCAATGGTTGATGACGCATCTTCCATGCTCGTGGAGGACGTACTGATGGCTGATTGCGCAGTCGTAGATATGAGCTGATCAGTTGCGCTGGGTCTCTTGTCTATAGATACACCGCTATCCGTCGATGCTTGTGTAAAAGTGTTGAAAACGCTTGCAAAGGGATCACTACCGGACATCGCAGCACTGATCGTATGCGATGCACTTTCCGCTGCAGTCAAGAATGAGCTTACAATAACCTCTGCAGAACTCGTGGGCAGTTCTATACTGACACTTCCGGATCTGGAGAAGGATGAGGAACCGGTGGGCTGTACATCAGGTACGATGATGGAAATACTAGTTGATCGAGTCGAATCGGCTGGCGGACTTCTGGTCTGGGCAGACTGTGGAGGAAGATCAGATGTCATCCTCGTTGAGTCCACATTACTTAAGAACGAGAAGCTTCCGAAGGAAGCTAGCACAGAGTTCGGTGACACTATGAGGGAAACACCAGTGATTTCTGTAGGACTTGAACTGCTAACAGCCGAGCCGGTCCCTAGCCTACCAGATATCTCTGGCAGAGTATACTGAGGAACTGATGGGGCACTTGAGGGCAATGAAAGGCTGATCATAGAGTCCGATCGGGAAGACGAAGAGGCAGTGACGGTGTACCCAAGCGAGATGAGTGTTTTGACAGCTGTGCTGGTGTTTAAACGATCTCCATCGTTCATAGTTGTGCCAGACTGATCAACAGTATTCTGGACATGCGTGGTAACGGACGGGGATGCTTGTTCTGTAATACTTTCGCCAAGTCGTGGACCAGTACTGCTGGAGGAAGATGGCAAAGATTGAGCAGATGTGCTTGGGGTCCTTGTCACACTGGCACTCCCCGCTCCAGACATGCCCGCAGGATTGCTTGATGAGGTCAAGCTTGTGCTCGTGGTGGTAGATGCTATCGACAAGCTAGATGACACGCGTGGTGTGTCCGTTACCATTGTAGTCTTGATGGCCGAGCTTATCGATGTCAAAGTCTCTACTATCTCCAAGATGCTAGTGCTCGAGCTTGTTGACTGTGACGATTCAGCTGTTGTCGAAGTGCTGGTAACAGAACTTCCTGCCTGCGACGGACTAGGCGTCACTAAAGTACTAGCAATTGAGGTGGATCCCGGGATCGAAATTTGACTTGAACTGAGACTTGTAGCTGTGCTCGAACTGGGTGCAGATTCTTGGCTTGACTGGGAGTGTGCTACCAATACAGATGATTGCGCGCCAATATTTCCAGATCCAATAACCCAAGGAGCCGACGATTGACTAGAGCTTCCGACTTGAGAGGCTGATGCGACCTGACTAGAAGATGAAGATACGCTTGACGAACTGCGAGGTACGGGCAGCTGGCCGCGGATGGCTGAAGCCTTAGAGGTTGAAGATGACCCTGATCCTGATAGGGAGGCGAGAGTGGAAACTGCGGATGTAGTTGGAACTGACAAGGTACTCAGCTTTGAAGGAAGCTGTCCCCGTACAGGGTTGGTCAAATCAGATTTGATCGCTATGTTATTCCCAGCAATCGAGGATGGTAGTCCAGAAAGCTTTGTCGTCGTGGACCGATTTGAGCTTGATACCGAAGATGAGCTCAACATCGATGTTCCTGTAGATACCGAGATCCGACTCGTGGCAGATGATCCTGGAGTTTGCTTCGAGGAAGCTTTTGTGGTGGATGATGAAGCTTGGGTACTATCCCCAGGAGGGCAAGACAACACACCTCGACACACTCGCGAACTAGTGGTAGCTGTCACCTTGGATGAAGTCTTCATATTAGGCGAGGAAGCGATCGAGGTCGAGGCCGCCGGTGGAGATCTGCTCGTACTGGAGATCGAACGACTCTGAGTCGTCGAGACCTTCGAGGCTGAGCCACGGACAACACTCGGGGCTTTAGTGGATACTGAAGAGGACTTCGGGACAGAACCGCGAATAGCACTAGAAATCTTGGATGACACCGAAAGAGTGTTTCCGGGAGTTGTCTTCGTTGTAGATTGAGAGATTGCACGAGAAAAGGAGACAGTAGTACCTGTGGTTCTGCTTGAGACAACAGGCAAATTCCGCTTCGTCGAGACTCGAGATGTGCTGGAAGGGCTCTGCGGGATCGAGCTCGTGTCGGTCCCTGTTCTCTTGGTACTTTGCGAAGCTTGAGTTACGGGGCTAGAAGCAGGCTGCTTTGAACTGGCAGAAGTCTCCGCAGAGCTAACAGAAGTTTTCGTAGAGCTAACGGAAGCCTTTGCAGAGCTGGAGACTTTCTTTGTAGACACAGTGGTGGGACCAGAGACACTCGGTATGGAGCTGGCAGCTTTTCGAGTTGAACTTGAGACCATCTTGCTTGAGGTAGAAGCCAATCTAGTAGTAGGCGCTGTTCTTATGCTAGAGCTCGATGATTTCTTGCTAGCATTCGACAGCATCCTGCTGGAACTGGATGATGAACGCCTAGCGCTTGATGATATCCTGCTTGAACTAGAGGCTTGCTTGGTCGAACCCGAACTCTTCGCAGAGCTGGAACTTTTGGTCGCAGAGCTGGGAGGCTTGTTACTGGAGCTCGATAGCTTTTTCGTAGAGGTAGATGCTCGCTTTATAGTACTTGATGCACTGCTAGGCCTACCCATACTCGAGCTGGTGAGCCTCTTCGTTGAGCTTGAAGCGGCCTGGCTTGAGAGCTTGGAACCACGGATTGGCTTGGTGAGTCGAGACGAAGTTGAGACTCTCTGCGTTGAACTGGATGCCTTGCTTGATGACTTGACTTGGGTAGCTGAAGAAGTCCGTTCTGAACTTGAGGGCCTCTTGCTTGAGCTAGATCTCTGTATAGATGTTGTGGGCCGCTGAGAAGTCGTTGTCCGAGATGTCGACTTTGGGAGAGGCGCTCCTCGTATCACAGAAACGGACTTCTTTGTCGAGCTTGCCTTCTGTGTCGAGCTTGCTTTCTGTGTTGATGGTTTGACAATCTGGCCACTACTCGTCACTCGTGTGGTGCTGCTCTTCATTGAGGAAACTCGGCTGGATGATTGTCGTGTCAAAGGTCTTGCCGTGGACAAAGCTCGACGTGGAAACGCCATCGTCTTTGAAGTGGCAGACTCGGATTCAAAAGACAAGGGAAGTAAATCATCAGGAAGTTGTTCCCCAGGGTTCCGACCAGCAGAAGAGGCCGAAGACCAAGCATTGTGAGGGTTTTGTTCACCATTCTCCGGGAATTGATTGTGGTTGAAGCGAAATGGCACCGGAATGTCCACGTCGGGTAAAAACTTCTTGAAGACTTCGAACACGGAATCTTTTCTAGCTCCAGATGATTGGACATTTGAATGCCTACGGACGGATGGTTGTGCATGATCACTGTCTGAATGACCAGCTGTTTCCTGCGTCGCAGCACCAGATAGAGATGACAGGATGAGGCCACCCGACAGGGCCGCACCGTGAAAGCGCATGTCTAGTGTATAGTAACTGTAGTTCTAACAAACTAGTTGGTCATTAGTTATTACGATGATAATTAGAAAGTCAAAAAACAGATTGATATGTTGCGAAAAGGCATCACGACAGGACGTGGACTTGGTTCAGAATCAGACTCAAGGCAATTTTCATACTCTAACCCAGGCTCGACAATTCAGAAGGTATAAATTGCAGATTTTGAGACACTTCAACGGGACCATCAATACTGGGGTAGCATGACTGGTCCAGCAAACTGAAGTCCATTGACATAGCAACAGATGGAGATCAAAAGCAGATGGTGGGGCCAATGAGATAGAGCAGCAACGGTGGAAGGATTTTTTGAGCGTCATCAACCAGAGACACCTCCGATAGTTCTTCCAGAATAGGTAACGATTCCATGGTAAGCAGTGATCGAGCTGTCGACCAGAGGTCCAACTAGAACCTCGTTGCATGTTCTGAAAAGCAACATAGGTGACCTGAACTACGGGCCGAAGAGACAATCCGAAGATTTTTGATATACGAGCGGTATAGGTGACTGTCAACTTCACATGAGGCTGTCAGCGAGGACGTTGGTGTGACAGGATGTAGCTAACGGCGGACTATAGTGAACTGGATATATCGTGTGATGACGCCGTTTTGCAACCCAATGTTCTCCGAGATCCGAATTCAGTGGGTTGGATTTGTTATAGAAGAGTTGGTTGCCTGCTTGTCTGGTCGCATGGTAACAAGTCTCGCCCTCAGACATGCTGCACGTACAGATTCTGAATATCCAGCCACTCAATACAGCGTAACATATTTCGAGCTGGAGCCTCGGCAGAAGTCTGCGCTTGATGTGCGGACTGGCCTTCGGAGCCTTCTTGACCCACTATAACGAGGACCGGACAACGAAGTCCCCATGCTAAAGTTCATTACGTGCATAGCTGTAGATATCAGTATTTTAGAGACTCAGTGTCTACCAGAGTATATGTCAAGGGTTATCCAGCGTGTCCGCAATGCCACGGTACAAATTAAAGCTTGGAGATTGTTATACCTATCCTCAGATTGAGTATAGGTCGTGAATAGGAATAGAAAGGTGACAGGTGACAAGAGGGTTCGCGGCGAGCTGAGCCCGAGATCTGGAGCTATAAACGGTTTTGGAGCCTACCGGCTTGTATGCATCTCATGAATAAAGACGTTTTGTAATGGTGAGATTTGAGCTACTAGCGAAGACGCAGATGCTCGGGAGTCATGACAGGAAGGGACCCTATGCGTGAACGACGATGCACAGCATGGAGGTGTGCATGACGGTGAACAGTAGGACAACCACTTGGTGATGATAGGATACTGGTAGATGTCAAGAGTGTCAACCGAGGGGGGAAGGAAGGAAGTGTGGTACAGCAGGTGTCAAAGCTTGGGCCAACGGAAGCCGGAAAACGGCAGTAACCTAATCAGGCAGGAACAAACATCAACAGAATCTCAGTCCCTGACTCCCTGATGGAAGCCCAAGCAGGACCCTTTCTTGCAACCTAATAACAAAGGACTTTTTCTGTCCACTCCTTTTCGCTTCTACAGGCGCCGCTTGGGCAATGGCCGCTTGTCAAATCTCGCTGGGGCTCGGTCGCGGATTCTAGAGACCCCACGACTGATCACCCGGGACAACAAGACACTGCGCCCACGGTAAAGTGTCTAGCAGGACCACAAACGATCTTGCTTTTCGCCCTCTCACCGGCTCAGCTCGGAACCTGTCGCAAATCAACTTAGCGATATCAGCGCCTTCCTTATTGGTCACCTTCCTTCTTGTTATACTGTTTTCTTAATCCGACGAGTCATGTCAGTACCCACGACCTCGCTAGAGGCCAAGCTGGTCGTGCTCGGTTCTCAGAATGTGGGCAAGACTTCGCTGGTCCACCGTTTCGTCCATCAGACCTTTCTCCCTCCCAGCACTCCATCAACCGTTGGCGCTTCCTTCCTGACCACGCGCGTCCACGATCCCGAAACCGACACGGACATACGCCTTCAGATCTGGGATACCGCCGGCCAGGAGCGCTTCCGCAGCATTAGCAAGCTATACTACCGCGGTGCACATGCTGCCGTGCTATGCTATGACATCACGAGCAAGAAGAGCTTCGAAGAGATGGGCGTATGGCTGCGAGAGCTGCGTGACAAGGGCGGCTGGGGCGAGACTGAAGACTTGATCTTGCATGTCGTAGGCACAAAGAGCGATGTTGTCGCTGAAGACCCCTCCAAGCGTGAGGTGCCTTTCGAGCGCTGCATCGGTTATGTTGCTGAACAGCTCTATCCAGACCAAGTCGTTCCGGGCAGTGCTCGTCCTTCGAGTGCCATGCACAGCTCACCTTCGAGCAACAACAATCTTGCCGCCATGGCCTCACCTCACAGCAATCGCAGCAGTGGCTTCTGGGGTCAAGAACACATCTGGGACTGCTGCCACGAGATCAGTGCCAAGGACGGCGAGGGCATAGAAGAAATGTTTCGCGTCATCACACGCAAGCTCCTCGACCAGCATCAGCGCAGGCTCGATCAACAACGCACCATCGAAGCTTCCATGGGACGCACACCCTTTGCTGAAGGCGGCTCAAGCTACTTTGACCTCCCGAACGGCGGCACGGGCAGCTTCCGGGTCGGCCATGGCGACAAGAGACGCAGCTGGCTAGGTTTCCCCAATACTCCTGGTGCTGTCAGCTATGCGTCTGAAGCCGGCGAAAGCGAAGACAACACCAACGTCAGAAAGGGACGCTGCTGTTGAACACGATCATCATCCTCATCCTATTCTCACTCACCCACTCATACACATCCACAAGATTCTTCATCCGCTACAGCCTTCTGGTTCTCACCTTCAGACATGGCTTCGCCTCTGGTCTTCTTCCAACATTCTGCTTTTCCTGATCACACTCTTCCATTGGCATGGCATTATTCTTTTTCGATATGGGCTTTTATGCATGCACGGCGTTTCACGGTTGTACGATATGGGCGAATGACTGGGCATTTCTTGTTACTTTCTCCATGGCTTTTTCTTGGGGTTTCGATCAAGCGGGCACTGAACAGCGGCTATTCATTGTTGTTGATGTTCGTAATTGGTCCTCTGCGAATTGCATAATGATGGGTTGCGTCTATGACTGAAATGGCAATTGCATACTTTTCATCTGCACTAATGATGGTATTTTCTCGCTATGAGATTACATGTCACTTGATGGATCACTGTGGGTTCTAGAGGGTCGTCTCTCAAGAAATTGGGTACGTGACAATGTATGTGACGGCAACGTAGAAGGGTTGTGACCAAATCACTCGTAGCTTGGGCTTCCCTCGTCCTGCGTGGTTCGGTCTAGTACGAGCTGCCTATAAAATTTAGATACGCGAAGCATAATTCAATCTTCATCGAATGTGTCCCAGTTTCTTCAAGTGCCGCAACCGACAGAGCAGTGTCGGACAAAGTGTAGCATAGAAAGACCCCAGAAAATTCCAAGAAGCCAAAATCACGGCTATCATTTTCGTGTTGTGGTTTGATTGATAGTATTTTGAGTTAGTCTTTGTTCAGCTGCAGGCTTTTTTTTTTGACGCGCGTATGCAAGCTCCCTTTCTCTTTCATGATGTCTTCATCCCCATCAGACTTTTCTCGAATCCTTGATCGATTGTCCACGCCTTCCGTTTCTCGAAAAGGATTCCGCCCAGAACTCCATGCTTTGAAGAATGCCCAAGAACGCCGGATTGTTTGTATGCAAAGAGGTATGGTTTTGTGTGTGTGAGGGGGTTTAGACGCGCTGTCTGATAATGTCGCGCTCGTTGGGGTTGTNAGCTGATGGACGTGTTAGTGGAGCGGTGGAGGAGGAGATGCAGGATATTGCATACCGGAGCAGCTTCTCGATCAGGTCGACGTGGGTCATGAGCATACGGCGACAGCAGTAGCGTGTCAGACCGAGCTTGTCCATGGCGTCACTGTCGCAGTTTGTCAGAGATTTGTATGAGTGGTCGCGAAAGTGAACAGACTCACCNNCGTCAGGCATGCCCTCGTCCAGCAGTGCCATGTAGCGCTCCCAGAGGTCGGCGACAACCTTGGTCTTCTGTCAGCGCATTGCGGGAGAGAGGTGCGGGCTGGGCTCTCATAGACTGACCTTGCCACAGGAGAAACAGCGGATGGGGATGATCATCTTGTATGTGTAATGGATGCGCCGGTCGGTATTGCGTAAAAGGAGCGACTTGTTAGCGATGTTCGATGCGGCGATAGTGATGGTCCTCAAGTTGGTGCTTCGACAGTCGCAAAAAGTGGTGCCAAGCCTTCTCCGCGCTCAGGAATTTCTGGAGCCGCGTCCCGACGAAGGTTCCATCAACTTTTTCAGCTCAAATATAGAGAAGACGCAACCATGTCCGACACACAATTGAAAAGAAAGCGCTCTCAGCGTGACAAGGCTCCTGCCACCACCCTGCCAAAGCGCCAGAAGAGCGACCACTTGGACCAGGACACGGCCACAACCACTCCCAAGCCCGTCAAGACGCAAACACCAAAGTCGACATCAAAGACGCAGATTCTGGATCAACTTAGCACACCGACTGTCAACCTCCCGCCGACCGCTGGCTCGACCGACGACAATGCGCTACAGGTAGCCACCACTCCGGCACAAGGAAAGAAGGCGAGGCGAGGTCGCCGAGATGTCAAAAGAAAGGGCACCGACCATGTTGCAATCGATCAGGGTCAAGTCGTCGAGAAGCCACAGGCAAGAGTCGAGGGCAGGGCACCTTGGGCGCTATCCAAGCCTCTAGGTGGAAGATTCATCCTGCACGACCCCATCTTTGCCCAGGATGAGAGGTATGCTACACTCCGCTTATGCCTTCGTCACATTTTCTAATCATTCCTNAGCTGCATCTTTGCGTCCAACGGCCGAGAAATCGAGGTTCTGTCAATTGCCACATCGCTGGTCGAGAGAAAGTTGCCTGGTCCTGACCGCTCAGCCACTGCCTTTGCCGTTTCAGCCGCCGACGACGAGGACTTGTACATTGCCTCATCTACTGGCCGTGTCCAGCGCTGGAACTGGATCACTGGCACTCGTGTTGACGAAGATATCAAATTTGATGGTGCCATCTCTGCCTTGGTTGTTACACCGTCCGAGGATGCTTCACAAGACACGCTGTACGCCATCTGTCGCAACGGGGACGACTGGAACATTGTCACTGGAGGCCGCACAATCTACACATCAAAGGATTCTCTGAGCCATCTTCGCATCGAGGGCCAATTTGTCGTTGCTGCTACTTCGACGAAACTGGTCGCCGGCAAACGTATATCTTCCGAAAACTCGCCCCGCTACGACTTTGTCGAGATCACAGTTTCCGCAGGCGTAACAAGTCTCGAATGCAGAGTCGAGTCTAGCGAGTCCAAGAAGAAGGAAAAGACGGAAAACATCTCGGTCGCCTTAGGAAACGTCTCTGGTGAAATCTTCCTGTACGAGAACGTCTACCCCTCGAACAAGAACGCTGAGTCCTTGACTCCTCGCACTCTGCATTGGCATCGCGAGGCTGTCGCAACTGTCAAATGGTCCAAGGACGGCAACTATCTCATTTCTGGTGGTAGAGAAACTGTTCTCGTGCTCTGGCAGCTGTCAACGGGCAAGAAACAATTCCTTCCTCATTTGACTGCCGAGATCGAGCGTCTCACTGTTTCGCCAAACGGTACATCATATGCCATTCAGCTCGCTGACAACTCGGTCATGGTTCTTTCTACTACAGAGCTCAAGCCAACTGCGAACTTTGCTGGACTGCAGGCTCAATCATCTGTTGACAAGAACACTAATGCCCCAGTCGACATCGAGAAGAGCTTCTTGCGCGCAGCTGCCGCAACTTTGAACCCTCTGTCTCCTGATCAACTCCTACTATCTGTTCCCTCTTCAACCAACGAGTCCTCCCAGCACACCTCATCTGCCGCTCCCCGACCTTTCCTTCAGACTTATGATATCTCCAACGACCGTCACATTTCCCGCCAGGCCTTGACTCGCAACATGGTCACTGACTACAACAAGGGCCCCGAAGGCAATCGTATCAAGGTCCCCGACGTTGCTTTCCTCCAGGTCAGCCACGATGGACAATGGCTTGCCACGGTCGAACACTGGTCTCCTCCTTATCCTGATGTTGAACACTTGGCTGCCGATAAATCCTCCAACGACGAACAACGTCTCTTCCGTCGCGAAGTCTACCTCAAGATTTGGCGATGGGATGCTGAACGCAACTCATGGGCTTTGGAAACAAGAATTGATAGCCCTCACCAGTTGGGTGGCGATTCTCAACCTGGCCGGGTCTTGAATCTTGTTGCTGACCCTGTCGAGGTTGGCTTCGCAAGTGTAGGTGAAGACAGCTGCGTCCGTATCTGGAAGCCCAAGACTCGTCTTCGTAACGGCATCGTTGTTCGTGGCAGCAAGGCTGAAGGCCTCGTCGACTGGTCATGCCGTTACTCTGTTCCTCTTGATCGCAGTGTTGAGCTGGCAGAAAACTCTGATCAATCTAGCCTTCTCCCACCTCCCAAGGGCGCTGCACTGGCATACTCTGAAGACGGCTCTGCCATTGCCGTGTCTCAAGCTTTCGAGCACGTCACGGAAACTCCTACTGTGCACTTCATCAACACAAGTGACGGAGCTACTGAGCAAGCACGCTCTGGCTTCTTCACCGGCATTGTTCGCGCTCTGGCGTTCCTCGATCGTCATCTCATCGTTCTCGCCGACCAAACTATCGCAGTCTGGGACATCGTGGATGAAGTTCAACTCTGCTGTATCAACCTCGAACGTGCCGCCCGATTTGGCACGTCCATTCTCACCACAAACCCTGAAGACAAGACCTTTGCCGTGGCAACCAAGACAAAGGGCGGTGCTTCTCGTGTGCAAATATTCAGTCCCACAAGCTCGGCTCCTCAGTTCAACCAATCTTTGCCATACCCTGTATCGGCTTTGTTGGCTGCCAAGGGTAGAAGAGGCTACAAGGTCTTGACCACTGCCGCCGAGGTCTTCACTATTGTTCCTCAAGCGGCTGCACCCGTTCTGACTGGTGTGCGCACACGTCGTGGCAAGCGTTCTGGCGCCGCCACCACTTCCTCCACCATCGCCAAATCCGCTACATCCGTCTCAGTATCTGTTCCTGAGATCTCAGAGGACGCCGAGATGGCAGAGGTCCAACCAGCTGACGTCTATCTCCTCGAAAATGACGAAGAAGCCGATAAACCGGTCGTCAGACCTGAGCAATTGGCTCAAGTGTTTGATAGAGAAAACATTGCACTCATGCCTGTTAGCGAGATGTTCAATGCTGTGGTGGGCTTGTTTGCTAGGAAACCTAGAGCTGTGCCTGTTTCTGCTGCTGCATAGAGTTTCTGGCTGATAGGTGGATGGCTTTGGCTGTCAATAGGTTTTGATCAATAGAATACCCCCTTTTCTTTCCTTTTCCAAGGTTGCAATCTTGTTGATCTTCTCGATTAAACCTGTGTAAGAGTGTTGTGCATCTCTACGAGTACCTATGACATATCACAGAGAGAAGGATAACACAAAAGCCATGCTCACCAGAACAAAGTAAATCAAAATAGTGATCCTGACAAAAGTAACAAAGTGGTATTCTACCTCCTGAAAGAGAAAACCATAGACTATCCTAGCCCAAAAAAAAGAAAAAAAACTAATCATGGCCCAAGTCTCGCTATTCTAGTCGATGCCAAAAAGCAACAATGGGGATATTATGATACACGTGACGAATTGGGATGGGGTATACAAAAGAAACAAAAGGGGGTGATGTGCCTGCGTCACCTCTTATGCTGCTGCGAACAATAAAATGAATACCGCGCTTACAAGAAGAGGAGAGAGGTAAGGAAAGCACCAAAGACTGCAGCGCCAGAGGAAACAACCATGGGTGCGGCAGCACCACTGCTAGTGGCAGCAGACTGAGAGGCAGTAGATGAGGCCTTTCCAGAACTGCTGCGGGTGGCGCTGGAACTTGCACCAGTGCTGCTGCTTCCAGTGGCTGCGGCAGTTCCGGTAGGTGTGGAAGGAGTGTAGTTGCCAGCAAGGCCAGGGCGGTTGCTGTCTTGCTCAGCGAGAACAGTGAGTTCGAGGTCGTTGAGCTGTTGGCCGTTGTAATCGTAGACAGAGGCAGGCATGGCGGTGCTGGTGACGGAAACGGTCTTGCCCTTGTTTGCGCTGGCGATACCGCTGCTGATCAAGGCATCAACACCGCTGGGACGGGCAGGAAGGTCCCAGCTGTTCCAGAAGGAGCCGGTGATAAGATCGGGATCACAAGTAGGGGNCTTCTGGCCGGTGGCGGTGCTATTGGCGGAGGTAAGGAGGTTTTCATCGAGTTGCGAATACGCAGTGGCCAAATAAGAGTAATCCTCGCGGAGGTGGACCTCATCGGCGCTAGTAATGTTGACAAGGCCGTAGTCGTTCTCGCCCTCGGTCCATTCGTAGACCAGACCACCAGACATGACACTCATCTCCTGGCCGTAAAGGACCGGGACATTTGTGAAAGTACGGGGCTTGACGAGGTTGCATCCGTACTCGGAGAAGAAGACGGGGATGCTGGTGTTGCCGAATTGCTCGACGAGCACGTTGTAGCCAGATGACTCGTAAGTGGCATCGCCACANNCCTAGAAAAAACATTAGATCATTGTAGGTTAAGAGAAAGAAGAATTCTGTTACCATTCGTAATCGTTGAGGCCGAAGAAGTCGATCTTGGAGGATGTCGAGTTGGCCAGCTCGCAGCCAAGGTACTCCCAAGTGGGGCTGAGCTGGTCAGCAACATCGGCAGCAGAGTAACCAACACCGATCTCTCTGTCTACGTTCTTGGCGATGTAGTCCTTCATGTCACGGGTAACAGCGCGAATGTATGCGGGTGCATTAACGGCACTCTGCTCGTTGATGACCTCGTTACCGGAGAAGAATCCAAGAAGGTTGGGGTAAGGTGCGAAAGCCTCAATGACGCTGAAGACATGGGTAAGATATGCGTTGGTGTAAGTTGTCCAGGGTGCGGTGCGATCCAGGTATGAGTCTTGGAAGCCGTTGTTCACATCGAGGATCATGTAAATACCAGCAGCGTTGAAAACGGATGCGCACTCGTCGTGGTTGAGGTCGGCAATCAAGTTGTAAACTCTGATAGTGTTGACACCAAGACGCTGCATAAGAATTGCATCTCTCAAGCAAGCCTGACCGTCGCTCAGAGGATCACTTGTCTCCGAAACGCCGGAGGAGCCGCCGGGCTGGTANNGCTAAAGTTGACCGTTAGAGATGCACGTTGACAAATGTTGCGTCATGATGCATTCTTACTCGACACCAACAATAGAGAAGCGATTTCCACTCGACTTGGTAATGAAGTTTGCGCCATTGACAGTGAGAGGCTGGACTGCTGCTGCAAAGGATGAAAAGAGCGAGGCCGCTGCCAGAGCGGCGCCCGAAACAGATGTCTGCGTTCAAAATCAGCATACGCGTCTTTGCGATGGTGGCATTGCGCGCGGATGATTTACCGTCTTCATGATGATGTTGATGAATGCGAAGATGTTGTTTAGGAGCGAGCGTGGTGTGAATACTGAGGAAAGAGCGATTATAAGAAGCAGGAAAGTCCCAGCTTGCACCAAGCCAACGCAACAAACGTGAATCCAAAACCTTGATATTCTTGAAAAAGTGGGCGTACGAGGCTGCTTGAAGTATCCGACTAGCCGCGGCGCCTCTTGGAGAAATGGAAGCCAAGCGCCGGGAGATTAGGCATGTTTGGATTGATAGGTGCCGCTCTATCTACATACTTCACTTTGAGACAATCTGTATGAGCCCTACATTTGGATCTCCATACCCCTCCTCTCTTGAGACTCAGTACGACATAGAAATAATCCTTCTATGTCGAATGATTTGACACGATCCTGTTTCTCGGCTTCACAAACCATCTACCGTTGGTCAACAAGCCTTTCGCAGCTCGTCGCGATACGAAATGTTCGTGTTTGATGTTAATTTTGGAGTCGTGTCAGGAAAATTCGGTCCGAGCCTCATCTCGGAGACAATCGACATGTAGATCCTTTTAGAGATCCGGTTCCTCCAGGCGGCGAATCACGAAAATTAGAATACTTCCTCATAAACCAGACCCGGCAGAGCTACACTGCCATGCGGGAATAGTGCGACACAATCGATGCGGTACAGGATGAGGTACACCGCAGACAAGACAAATGCCCGAAAGTCGCAATCGTTGCGGTCATCGACCTAGGAACGCTGCCGCGCGCATGTCGAGCACTTGACGTCGACATAAACAAGATATTGATCAAGCTTCAGCACTAAGGTAAGTATGCATAACATACTCAACGTTGTACCACATGCAACCCAAGATCTCAACGCGGACAAGGCGGGTGCCGGCATGGTTGTGGAGAGCTCTTCCGTCCAGCATGTGATTGTAACATGCTCCGTCAGCGACGATGTTGTAACAGAGTGTTATGAGCAGTGAGAAAAATGATCGTGCTCCAATTCTGCGCTCACGCAGCTCAAAAGATGTTCTTGACATGCTTCGTGGTTCGGTCAAGCTCATGAATTCGTCTTGTCGGACTTGTACAAAGCTGGGCACGGAAGTCTTCGGCAAACGTCATGCGATTTCAGCCCCAGCCACCTCTGACGGACAGGCGGCAACCTGCACTTCACCTCCAGCCGCGAACAACATCAAGCAGGTTCGACTTTTGTCACGATCAAACTCTGAAACATATCCTCGGAGACTTGCAGCATGTGTATCGCCCTGCTTACGACTGCGCATCCCGAATATCCGTTCATTCTGCTGAACAACCGCGATGTGATTATGCTCAGCACCATTCTGGCCATGTCTGTCTGGCCCAACTAACACATCACCATTATANNGGAATTCTTGACTCGACCGACTGCAAAAGCTGCATTTTGGCCTTCTCCCAATGAACATGTCCTCGGAGGTCGTGACTTGCAGCGCCCTGAACAAGGCACATGGCTAGGCCTCACCAAGCAGGGTCGTCTGGCCTGTCTTACCAATTTTCGCGAGTCTGGCGCACAGGTGTATGGCACAAAGTCACGAGGGGGCCTACCCAAAGCTTTCTTAACTTTACCTCCGCAAAATACGCAGTCTTCGAATGAGTTTGCACGATACATGGTCGAAGATGTCGGCGTAAGTGATGTTGGCGGCTTCAGCCTCGTCTTTGGTAAATTGAGTAAGAAGAACATCTGTGCGAAGAATGGAGAAGGGCTTGCGATCATCTCGAACCGTACCGAGGATGCATCAGCTACCACTTGGATTTGTGGTAAGCCTGGTGAAATCCGAGGCCTCAGCAACTCGCACTTTGGTGATAGGACGTGGCCGAAAGTCGTTCAAGGAGAGAAGCAACTGCAGAACACAATCCAGGAACACGCTGCGGCAGGCTCAAGCAAAGAAGATCTGCTCAGATCCTTTTTCGAGATACTGAGCATGGACACTTTGCCTCGTCGCAAGCATGGCCAAGATTGGGAGACATACGTCTATCAACTCCGTAATAGCATCTTCATTCCACGCATTGGAGGAGAAGATCTGGAGGATTCTTCAGCCGATGAGATCGCTGCAGCTGATGAAGGTCTCACTGCGAAGACCGACAACGGAGTCTACGGTACCCAGAAGCAAACAGTCGTCCTTGTTGATCATGATGGAAAAGTCACGTATGTTGAAAAAACACTATACGATGAAGGTGGTCACCCAACAGACAACGACGTTCAGAAATACGAGTTCGAGATTGAAGGATGGAACGATTGAAGATCTTCCTATGTCTCGTTTTACAGACCTCCACATCAACGTCCTCCTCATTGACTGCAAGACATCTAACTACCATAACTCACTTTGTCGTAAGCATCACTTCAAACACCGCCTAGAGCGCTCCACGTTTCCACTTCAGCCTGACCAGGGTCCACGTTCTCCTTGTTCTGGTCTTTACCGATGGAGATACCCAATCCGACTGCCTTTGGCTTGGCAACAGATCCTGTCAGCTTTTTCGGACTCAAGCTTTGCGGCCTTTTGACTGCGAGTTGATTGTCTTTGTTTCTCTGCGCAGACAGCAGAAGAGGTGCACTTGGCAATGGATCCATCATGCTTCGATGCTTGCGAGCCTCAAAGCTCTTACCGTCTGGTCTTGGAGTGTCCGTAAACACCTTGAGATTCGAGCGTCGTCGCTTTTGTGTCGGNNAAGACTTGGGCGCAGATGCGTTGCTCTTCGGGGCTGGAATGTAGCACTCGCGTGCCTTGCCCACCTTGCGCATACTCAGCACTGATGCTTCACCGATGTAGCTCTCCTCTTCGTCCTCGATCCGGTCGTTGGCTTTGCTGTATACACTGCGGTCATTACTCATGATGGCTTGCGTGGAAGACGAATCGCTCTTTCTGTGTTGGTATGCTGCAAGAGTGTTCAAGCTGGAGTTCGAAGGCGCATCGAGATAGGCTTGCAATTCCCGAGTGCCTGCTGTAAGCATGTGCTGATTAAACATCTGAGTCGAGCGGCCAGAAACGGTACCGTTGTGATAGGTCTGTGGCTCAGGTTTTGGTAGAACAGTCTTTGGTGAGATGCCTGACTCAGGACTGGGCTGTGCGGTCGTGCTCGAAGCATCTGCATTAGTATCATCACCGGTATTCTTGACACCCACCAGCAGACGAGCAGGGTTACGTTCAGGTATGGGTGGTGGAGGTGTGCTAGCCGAAGGAGGGAAGAGTGGCGACAATGGTGGTCTCGGGTGCGGTGTTGAAGGTCGCGAGAACGGTATTTCGGACAGATCTCTTGATGGAGCTCGAATGGGTGATTCAAATCTATGGTTGCGACCTCTGTCTCGGCCCCGTACTGGAAGATACTTCGGCGCACCAATGACAACTCCTGGCTCGCTTGGAACCTCACAGATTGCGTTGCGTCTATTTATGTTGTACATGGGCAGTCTGCCTTCGCTAGCACGGGCTCTGGGTTCCATCAACTCAACCTCCTGTCTTGCTTGAGCTCTAGCAACAGCATTCTTGGTAGCTCGGGCTCTTCGACACAACACAGCCAAGATCAAGCCAAAAGAGATGATGAAAGCGGCCACCGAGAGAGCGAAGAAGACTATCAACGCTGATCTTCCAGCAACTGCATGCGGAGTGCCGACCATCACGCTTCGAACGAACAGGATGGCAGAGACCAGCAGTATCGAGCCTGATGCCAGAGCTGAGAGGCTGAGAATTGGTAAAGAGGCGTCCAGCTGGCGTGCACATTGTCTCTGACGTTGGAGCAAACGAGACGGCTTGTTGTCTGGCTTTTGAGCTGGAGCTGATTCAATTGGAGACGGCACAAGTGGTACGGGTGTTGGTGCTCTGTAGCCAAGTACAGGCAATATTCTCTGAGGTCGCTCAAGCGGTGGAGGTGTGACTGGGTACGGAGGGTCTGGCATGCCGGTTCTGATAGGACTGGGCTGGGATGGTCCGACTTCATGATGAACCCATTGGCCCTCTTGTTGCTCTGGATGTGTGCCACGTCTGGACACGAGCCTTCTGTTTCGACGACGCTCGTTGGAACCCGGTGGTGGGCTCGATCTCGAGTGTGGGTGTGCTTGTCGGTCTTGTTGAGGCATATCAGTCCTCAGGATGTCGGGTGCACTCTCCCATGCTGGTGGGAGCCTTATTCTGGCCATGATATGTATTCAGCTCTGCTTGCCAGGATCATCTGACAGGAAGGCAAGAAGCAGTACAAGAAGAAAGCTCAGCCATCCGCTTCAATTTCACGAGAGGTGTTGGAAATACCCAACACGATATGAAACCGAGACATCGCTTCCGCTGTCCTTTGGCACACGTGCAAGCAAACACTATTCTCCAACTCGGTGCTTCTTTCAATGTCTTACAAGACTTTGATAGCCATAGAGATTGACAAAGGGCAGCGCGTATGGAACATCTCACCTTTGTCTCTGCGGCTTCTCAAAGCTGTGAGACTTCTCTTGGATCTGATATCGCCTCTGAGACATTCTCCGACCTTCTAGGCTTGATTCTGGGATATCTATGTGCTTCCACCATGTCGACACATGTCGTGCTTTGATTGTGGAAACACCTAGGAAAATAACCAAAGCGGCTATCAATCGAAGGAGAAGCAGCAAGAAGAAAGTTAAAGGAAACTGGCACACACTCCAGCAAAAAGCAAAAGAACCAAGACTGAACTTGGGGGAAACAGTTCGACCAACCAAGGCTAAGAGTCAAACTCACAACCTCTGGATTCTATTTACGCCAGTTTCCATCGAGTAGTTGCTGTGTAAGCCACAGAACCGAACTCTGTAAGGGTCACAGATTTGGTTCAATATGATGCTAGAGTGAGTGAGTGAGTGAATATCTGAGATTGGCTAAAGCGAGTCTTCACTTTTATTTATGCCGATGATCAATTCAGCGCGTGGGTCGAGTTCACTGCGAAGGTCTGATTTCCGTCACATTCTCCTGTCATGTGAATGTTGAAAGCATCCCTGTTAAGTTGGGCTATCTCCATGCTGCTTTTCGATTGTTTGTTTACGGTTCTTAACCTCCTCAGAAACGCATAGCAACCAAGGACTGAGAACCCACTACACTACCAGTTCCCGTTCCACTCACTTTCGTGGAAACTCGGCCAGCTTTCTTTTCTCTCTCATCTCAGTCCAACACAGACTTTTTCTCCCTTTGACTTCCATAATACTCACGCCACGTTGACACGACATCTCATTACCTCTGTCGCAACACAATCATGCCATTCCTCAAACAACTCAGCTGCTCCATCGAGCTAGGCAGCACGCACACTAAGATCCCCGAGTACGGCAAAGACTACGGCGATGGACACGTAACCAGCTATATCGCCGTGCCCAACGAAGAAGTAAACTTCAGCATCCACCTTACCTCGCATGGTTACATTGCGCCTGGGCTTGCCATGTTTGTATACATGGATGGCCAGTACCAGTGCAATCGCAACAGACGTGGACTCAAGGTTCCTGGCAAGGGTGTCAGAGATGAGCAAGTTGAGATTGATCTGCGCGTCAGGCAGAAGGAGTCGAAGCAGGTGGATGGCAGNTTTTTGGGTAGAGATTGGACGTTTGCTGGGTTGAATNNCTTGGTAAGGTATTGAGACGAGTTGAGAGAGAAGATGGCTGATTGATCATCAGTGTCTGCGGACAAGGTTGAAGAGACCAACGAGGTGTTCCTCGACAACTTAGGCACTATCGAAGTCATCGTCTTGCGCTGTAAGGATGCTCCCTTGCCACCACCCAGCGAACCTGTGAGCAGAGAGAGCTCCTCCAGAACTACGATTGAAAGCACTTCTCGCCCTACCAGCAAGCCAGTATCACGACACACCGCTACCCGCGAAGAACAGAAGGTGCCATCCAAACCTCCTTCCTCCAGCCACAAACAGAAGGAGCCCTCCACCAAAGACAGAGTTCCTTCCAAACCAGCACCTGCCAAACCCGCGACTGCAAAGGAAAGCTCTGTCGGTGGCTTATTCGGTCTCTTCGACGGCGCCTCAGACGAACGCGACCACGACGGTATCAATCCCAAACCCTACTGGAATGACTGGAACAAACGCCCTTCAATCCCATCCTCCCGTCCCATCAGAAACCTCTACATTGCACCTGAAGAGCCTTTGCCTCTGGTGCCCAAGCAAGCCGCTCGTGCCAAACATGTCGAGCATCAAGTCAAGACGGGCAAGGGAGCACAATACCTGCATTTGTGTGCACGTCCTGAGTACTTGGACAGTATGAAGCAGCCGTATGCATTGTTTACCTTCAAGTACCGCAGCAAGAGGGTCATCGAGAAGAAATTCAAGATCGAGATCAAGGAAGAAGGCAAGGCTCTCAAGGCTAAATTGGCAGACATGTCCAAAGAGGAATTGGCTGAGGAAGTGTTCAAGCTCAAGGCAAGTCATTTGACGTCTGTGTTCGTGTTGATTAGACAGCTGACCAGATACAGATGGCACAGGAGAGCAAANAAGCACAACAAGGAAAAGACTTCCAGCGCCGCAAAGGCCTCTACACACAAACCTCAAGAAATGCCAACCACCAGCAAGACCCCTTCAGTCGCCAAATCAAAGGCCGCTACCGCACCGGCGCCTGCATGGGACACTCAGCCTGTCAACAACGAATGGAACGCCGAACCAGTCACAAATGAGTGGAACGCTGAGCCTGCCGCGAACAATTGGGAGAACCCTGCCGCCCCTGAAACCAATTCAGCCTCCAAAGCCCCTTCAAGGTCTGCCTCAAAGACTGCCTCCCAAAAGGCAAACGAAGCACCAGGTTCCTACCCAGCCTCTGTCCATCACAGCCGGAGTAATGCCGCAAAGAGCGCTTCCAAGAAATCTGCTTCCAGAAAGTCGAAGAAGGAAGAGGCTGCCGTTGCCGGAGCAGAGGCAAGTGGAGATCAAGCAGCTGCTGCTGGAGGAGAGGCAGATTGGGGTCGGCCACAGCAAGATGCTACTGCTTGGGAAAACAACCCCGTGGGCGATGCTACTTGGGGCGGAGGAGGAGCTGCTGCTGATGATGTTCAATGGTAATTTTCATCCCTTGTCTCNCCCGGAATCTGCACGAGGAAGATGAACAAGATCCTCCAACCAAGGCGAACAATGGAAACAAGATCAGAGAGAACATTGGCTGACGAGATTTGAATTGAAAGGGGACCTCTACGCATCGCCATCACATTCATTGGAATCGCTGTCGTTGTTGTGGTTTCAATCGCTGCATACTATTGGATCAAAGGCTACGTGCTCAAAGCCATTGCTTTCTTCCTCTTGCTGAAGTCATGGGTCATGGCCCCTTTCAGCTGGACCAAGGACCTCTGGTTGAATTTGACCAACCTCAACTGGCTCTTTTCTCCTTTTGTTTGGGTGTTTGCTGGTATCAAGAGGGTTTTGCTGGCGATCATGCATCATGGATCCAAAGTCGTGGTCAGCAAGCCAAGGTTCCTAGAGCTGGATGCTTGGAAGATGGAGTGGTTCAAGAGACCTCAGTGGCTCGTGTGGCGTGAAAACATGCCAGAGCTCGTCAAGGATGGTTGTGATATATTTGTGCGTGATGGCGTACAGGCAGTCGAAGAGGTCATCGAGGAGATCTAAAGGCATTTCTTGTCGAAGGAGGTTTACTCTTACATTACGCCTTTGGCAGTCTGTCAAGTTTCAAAGAATTTCAGGCTGCCATAAGTTGGTTTTAACAAGATGTGCTTTGTTTCATCAAGGCACCACTGCGCATTGACCAACAACACGTACATAGCTGCCTAACCATCACGTCTGAGCCATCAAAGAATCACAATCACTCAATCATCCCAGGAAAACTTGCTTTTGCTCACCTTCAACCACAAACACACACAATGTCTGACTGGGGATCGCTCACTCCGGCCGCAAACACTCAACAGTCAGACTGGGAGCAGCGTCTCAGAGAAACGCTAATTGCAAACGATGGCAGACTCCCAATGCCCGACCACCGTAACACCGTCCTTGGAATCGACAACTTCGCCAAACAAGATGGACACCAGACCTGNGGGTTTGTAATTTATCGCTGCACCTACTCCAGCGATGCCGTTTGGGAGGAATTTCTGCGACGTTTGCGCAAAAGCACACTAGAAGCGCTGGAACATTACGAACGGGAAAGTTTCATGGATACAAGACTTGTGTTTACTGTCATGGAAAATAAAGAAATGTTTGAAGGTGCAAGTACGGGGTTTGTGCGTGAGCATTTTAGNGGGTGGGTGGTGAGTGCGCCGTTGTGTGAGCAAGGAGTTGCAGCTGGAAGGTCGCCACGCTACAAGTACTGTATCCATGTTGATGAGGCAGTGGTGCATTCGGTCTTGCACGACGATACAGCCAAAGGATCCGGCGCTTCGACCAAAGGCTTTGTCAATATAATCAACAAGGATTGGAAAGTGGATGGTGAGTGGGACGAGTGGGATTACCTGGATCCTAGCTCAAACAAGCCGAATGAGCCCTTGGAAGGCGTGCGGTTGTGGGATGTGGGTTGGATGAGGGTGGGATACCGGTATTTGATGGTGGAGTGGTATAACATGCTGCGCCATGGGGCATCCTGGATTAATGAATACCGGCGCCCACCACAACTCGCTGCTGATCCTTGAGCGTATGTCCTCGATCGAGCGTGGCTGAAAAGTCACACAGCATACTGAAGCGTCTGCATACGTGGGAGATGCTTCGGACGGCGTCTTTCTGCAAGACATGGTGGAGAGAAGGGAGGGTGCCATGTATATGGAAAATGATGCGTTTCGTAAAAGTCGTAATTGTATATTGCAGCTTCATCCTGCTGTTCTTCCTTCCCATATCCCTCCTCATTTATTGTGCACCAAGAAGTTCCTCCACGAATCCCAATGATCCGCATTATCGTNACCTGAATCACTTTTGTCAGCAGAGACTCTCTCTAAAAGCAAAAGCAATACCCACAGATAAGTCATCGAACTCCTCAAACTCGGCTGAAGCATGTCAGGATAAAACCTAAACAACCACATTACACACGCCCAACTCAAACTCGCAAACACGGGCCAAGCGTGCTTCCTCACGGCCTCTCTGTTCTTGTCTGATAAACTCAGTAACCCCAGTCCTCCTCTACCGCCATATTTGCCGCCTAGTAGTGTATTGTCGCCTCTTGGTTGCACGGCCAGCGATGCAGCAGCCAATACCACTCTTGCAGCAACGTAGATCACGATCTGCTGATTTACACTACTCCTACTGCGCCCAAAGACATAGTATCCACCCACCAGCCCTGCAACAAAACTATCGCTCTTGAGTTCCTTGCCTGAAGGTCTGATACTCTTTTGCAGCAGCATAAACGCTTTGTAGAGGAAGGCAAAGGTGGCTAGGTTTTTGGCATGTTGGCGCGTAGCTTTGAGGACGGCGGAAAGTTTNNTTTGGGGTAGGGGGCCGGAGCGGAAGAGTAGGATCATGATGAGGGCGTGTGGGAAGCGGACTTTTGTGCCGTAGACGAGGCCATTGCGGAGGGCTTTTAGGAGGGAGAGGGGTGCCTGGTAGTGAGGGTCGAGGAGGGTGCGGGTGGCCGTTGCCTGTGGATGTGTCAGTAGGATGAAAGGGTAAGAGATGGAGGGCAGTGGCAGACCTGGAGAGCTGAGATGTCCATCTTGGTGGTTTTTTGGAGGTGTGTCGCGTGAGGATGTTGGAAGGAATGGTCGTTGCGTCTCGAGAGATGCCGTTGTCCTTGCTGTCGTCAAGAGGCAGAGATTAAGTTGACAAGGTGAGGAGTTGCAGTAGTCTGGACAAGCAAGAGTAGATCATTGTTCTTTCCAAAGCTGCCATGTGCCCTCTGGCATCTGATGGGCCAGCCGAGGGACGCCTGCCGGCTCTGGAAAACATGCCCGTAGCCTCGGTACATCACTACCCCAGATTTCTTGGCTGGTGACGTCGACGTTTGCGTCTCACATGTGATAAACTCTAATCACTTGAACCTCTTCTCCTTCACCGCACACAGCACTGGACATGATTCCCAGTAACTTCATAATACCAAGAGCGTTTCGAATGCACTATAGACAGCTTCTGCCATGCTCTGAGTTTTGGATGGAAGCCCTTGCGATCTTATCGTCCACCCCTGTGATAAGGAAAGAAAAGAGGGAGAGAAAATTTGTTCCTCTTGGTTGCCGAGAGGATAACTCTGTTGCTCAAATGACTGTTTCGCATGGGAAGAAAGACTGTCCACGTTGTTGACTGCTTCTCTGATCCCGTAGTGCTGATGTCGATGTGAAGCGGATAACTTCTAAGTGCATGTTGGTGCGGAAAGTGTAGTCCACGTCTAACTCACGGGTTGGGGCACTCATTGTTCACCATCGACGTCCTTGACTTTGTCGGTGTTGTGATCAGACATATGATTGTCATCAAGGTCGCTCCCAGGTTCCTTGTAGTCATCGGTCGTTTGGTCGTCATTCTCGGTGGAGTCTGCCATATGCATCTCTTCTGCATCCTCGTCTGTCAGCCTGCCACGACCATATGCTAGCAATCTTTGCTTGGTGATTTGTCGAAGCACTCTTTTTCTGATGGATCTCTGTGTTGGGTCAAGAGACATTCCCCTCGTTCCACTATAGCCGTCATTTGGATTTCCCAGTCTGGACGTCTACGGTTCATTCGAGTAATTTCTGCCCTTGCCCTCTTGAAGAGTGGTAGGATATCTTCTTCCAACCAATCGCAGAGGACTTTCACATAGTTAACGGTGAGCGGTCTTCGATCTCTCCGCATGACTATCACATTTCCAGTATCGTCAGGTCGGTGGAGGAAGCCGAATCTGTGCTCGGTAATGTCACAAGGTATTGCCAAGAGCCTCGAGATGGAGTTCTTCATTTCGCCATGATAAGTCTGGCCGACACATTCCTAGGGGGCGAGACTGGGCAATGATCTTTTCGCCTGTAACTCTATGCCAGTGTGCTGAGTAATTGAGGATGCGTTTTCCCAGTCGTAATAATGACCCCTGAGATCATAGCTCTCAATCGTGACTGTTTCAAATCGTGGTACATTCTGCGTTTCCACAAGTATATCGCAATTGATACGGACGGCGGGGAGGCCACAGAAGCTTTCCAATATCATCTTGAAGACTGGAGTGCCAATGTCTCTACACTCATATGTCCAAGGCTCGTCAGTAGTGAGGCGTGTAGGGCGGAGTGATTTGGCAAATGCAATCACAGGTCCTCTCCATGAGGTCACTCCGGTGAGATGCTTGATACATTTGTTGGTCTCCAAGTCTTGTGGACCGTAATGATAGAAAGAGTCGTTCTGCTCGGGGGCGCCGATGAGAACACATTGACACAGCGATTCGTGTCTCGAAGCACGGCCATATACAAGTTCGTGAGCGCCATCTGTGCAAGTACACGAAGCTGAGCAACCGTTGAGCCGTAGGAGGCTTTTGGCGTATAAGGATTTATCTTTCCAAAATGGCTGCATAAACTTGCCTCGTATGTGGTGAATAGAAAGCAATTTGAACTCGGGATCTTCGCGGTCTGGCGGGAAGTAGAGTACCCATACCTTCCCAGGATGAGGACCGTGATTACGCTTTGCAAACTTCTTGCAGACAAGCTGATGGGTCGACCAGTCTTGCTTTTGATGAGAATGAGAGCAGTAGCGAATATTCTTGCAGCCAGAGCAGAGCTTGCGCGGACGAGGGCAGATAGCGCACTGATCATCCATGATGGATCGTGAACGTAGAAATTGTATTTTGACGATGAGGCAGGATGCGAGAGAAGATCTATATGGCAGGTTAGTTTCGTACAAGGATTCCCTGGCAAATGTCTCACTCACGTGTATCTCTGGTTGTCAAGAGTGGATGGTAAGACAACAAATGCTGTTGTTGAAGAGAGATCCGAGTGCCTTACTCTTGGTTGTGCGTAAGGTGAAGATCGGCTGGCGCGTGTGCTTTGTTGTTGTTTTGGGTCGGGCTTTGTATCGTGCTGATGTGGTGGATGTTGTGTCGTGTAAAAGCAGAGATTTTGTCGAGAGCGAGGTGGAGGTAAGATTAAATAAAGGTAAAGGTTGAATGAGTAAGAGAGGAAAGACTTGGAAGGAAAAGATTCTGTGAATGTAGGCAGATGCGAGAGCTCTAATCTCCGGAAGGAAGGTGAAAGAAGCAGATGGCAGTGAAAGGGAAACCCGGAAAGTACGACAGAGCAGTGACCAGATTCAAAGTAGCGAGTGACTCCTGATGAGCGCGTAAGTGAGAGCCGATACGAAAGAAAGAGGATATCCGAGAGCTCTCCATGTGCTCAAGCATGTCAATCGCGTAGCTATCAAAACGCACAATACTTCTAAGAACTACGGCTGTGTCCATTGAGAGCAAACATCTAAGCGGCTGTCTTTGGTCACTTGTCTCAAATGGCAACCAATTGTGCAATTTTATAGCATACCACAAGGGAGTGGGATTGATCTTGAGATAGAAATATGAGGGCAGAGGATTACCTGGAGCTAACGACATGTTCTTTGGAGGGCACGCTACGCAGCATTGGAATTGATTTGAGAATGTGTCATTGCCATTTCGTATTTGAGACCTCGTGATTCTGAGTACAGGCTTTTGTGTCTCATGCTCTAACGATGTCCTCACCTCACTCTGGTAGAAGCCAACCTCATCCCGTGATATCAAAAACCATTCTCGGCCTATGCTCAAAAACAAATACCTCCATCGATCCCTTAAAAAGAGTGTTACTTGTTTTTTTGAAAAGGGGTAGCGAGACCATCATTCATTGACATCTCCGCCATCTTCGTCATCGTCATCCGTCTTCATGTCTTTGTCGTCGTCGTTGTCGTCGTCGTCGTCATCGTCCGATTTTGGCATCTCATCGTCAGCAGAATCTTCCTCCAAGCTGCCCTTGCTAAACTCAAGGAATCTCTGCAGACTGATTTTGTCATTGACGTCGCTGCGAGCCTTCTCAATCTTGTCCCAGCTATATGTCTCCATATTCTTATGCTCGCGAGTCTGCAATCTCCTGACTGCATTGAAGAGCTTTCTCAGATCTTTATCGATCCACCTACAGAAAGCCTTGAGATAGTTGACGGTTAGAGGCCTTCCATCCGCTCTCATGACGAACACGTTGCCCCATTTCTGCCTTCTGTAGTAGCCCCATGTGTTGCCAACATTCTCGCAGGGTATACCGAGCAGACTAGCCATAGGGTTACGAGCATCCAGGCCGTGTTCTGTAGGGAGACGGCGGACAAGCAGTCCTTTTCCGAAAACAAGTTTAGGAAGGTGTCCTACGTCGCGCCCATGTCGCCAGTCGCGGGACCTGACTTGTTCGCGCTCGAACTGTGGATGCTTGTGCTTCTTCATGTGACCGTCACAGTTGATGCGTACGCCCTGAATTGTGTTGTTGACGTTGGACTGACTGAATAGAACGCGATAGCGAGTTTTGTCTATGATAGCGTTGAGAGACGTCGTATCCAAATCTCTGCATCGATTGGAATCAAGGTCGTAATTGCCAAAAGCGAAGATTGGGCCTTTCCAGGTTGTTATTTCACCGCTGGTGAGATGCTCAATGCATTTGTTACGCTGTGAATCGCTTGATGTGTTGTTGACGGCTTTATGGGTATATACGCGGATCTTGTAACATTCNNTCTTACGTGATGAGTCCCTCATAGTCCGATCTGCAACCACTAGCGCAGCGCCAGATGTTGTTGAGATCGTGATTAGTGAGGTCGTGGACATCCTCACAGATCGGAATTCCTTGGCCGTTTTTGTCTCAACTGGCAGCCATTTGAACTTAGGCTTTGTCTTGTCCACCGGAAGGTAGAGCACGCGTCTCATGTCAGGGGCAGGACGAGCTTCGAGCTCTTGAAACTGCTTGCACACACTCTTGTGGAAAGCTTGATCAAGCTTCTGATGGGCGCGAGAACAGTAGCGGATATTCTTGCAGCCAGGGCAGAATTTGCTTTGGCGAACTCTGTAACTGATTGGCATCATTGAGCTCTGGGAGATCTGGCGCGAAGCTGAGGGTGGACAAACAACGCATGCCGTGGTCAAGTCAGAAGTGAGCCCCATCGGATTGTGGATATGAGATCGTCTTTGCTTGTGTTGGGTTCGTTGGAGAGGGCACAGTGTTATGTAATGCTGTGTTGATGTGCCAGATGTTGTCGTGTAAGAAACGAAGTTGAGGTAAGAAGTCGAGGTAAGAGTTGAATTGATGAAGAAAGGGAGGAGATGGAGAGAACAAGACACGGTAGATATAGGTAGATGTGAGAGCCCCGACCACGTGTTGGGAAGGTAGGTGAATGAGGCGAGCAATGGGAGAAACCCGGAAGGCGTGATGAAGCTCAACCTTCCATCTCAGAAGTAGTAAAGCAACTTGTACAACGCTTCTCGAGGGAATTAGTGACTTCCGATAAAGGCGTAAGTGAGAGCCGGTCGGGGTGAAGGACGGGATCCGAACAGCGAGCCAGAAGGGCCTCTCCGAGTGCGAATGTGTGTGATGCGTGTATCCATCAAATCGCACAATAGTAGCAATCTGCTGTTCGTCAATTGGAGAAAAGAGTACAGATCGCAGACTTTGACTCCTGAAGGGGGAACGGGATACAGTAAGGTCGAGTGATGATAGGCCGAAGATCATATCAGGAGTGAATGCAAGTATCCGCGAGTAGTGTGAAGAGATGAGCAGTGAGTCCGGAAGTATTATTTTGTAGGTGAGTGCAGGATCAGCAGAAAGAAAAGGCAACAAAATTGACGGAAATGTTAAACGGGGGTATCAAACTAGCAACACCTTTTCACTCCTCTCCAATGCACTCCAAACACTCTGACTCGTCTTCAAGCCAGCAGTTTTCTCCAAGCCCTCTCCACCGAAAGGCCACCTTAGTTGTTGGTATTGAACCTACACAAATTAGCCTCTGTCTCCCCTTTCCTTCTCATCATCATGGCACTTACTTGTAATCACACTTGGGACACCTATAGAAAATCGTACTTCCCTCATCCGCACCTCTCAACTGCACATCTCTAAACCTCATCTCGGGGTTTGCGCACTGAGGACATGCTGTAGTCGTCATAGCCCAGGTCTCGCGGTCTTCGGCTGAGAGCACTTGGATCTCGGAGCGGGCGTCGCGCAGGCGAGAAGGGAATGCTGTAGCTGCGGATTCGGTGGTGATGGATGTGGGCCACTTGTCNNTGTGAAGAAGGAAATTGCGTGGTTAGAATGATTGGTGATTTCGGAAGAATGGTTTTGCGGGTCTTGTCTTTCGTTTTTGAGTGGGACAACTGTGGCTTCTCGATCTTTCTTGGTGTTCATTGATTGGTGAACAAGACGATAGAAAGAAAGAAAAACTCGACTTACTCTTGTTTCTCTTGCCACACACATCACAGTCAATGTTTGCCTGAGAAGCAGGGCATCGCTCCAGCAGACCACCGCAGTCGTTACAGAACAGAAGGGCTCCGACCAAAGACATTGTTGTAATATAGAAAGTTGAATGTCGAGATAAAGTGTTTATCGGAGGTGTGGTCGACGAAGAGTTATGGAAGAAAAAATTCTTGGTACGGAGGTTGCATAACCATGCATAATCACGTGCTGCATAAATACCCAAAGTCTAGGTCTTGAAGTCTTGACCAAAGACACAACAGCACCAGTATCAACAGAGAGAGTAATCAAGTAATCAAGTAATCGCTTTTGTTTCAAAGTAATGATTATAAACTATGAAATATGTGTTCCAAAGCCACGAAATCTGTGTTTGTGTGCTTTCCAATGCAACCCATCCAACCAAGGGGGAAAAACGAACGCCTGCCCAATGCAATAGCAACATAAAGATAACATCAACAAGAGAGGAAGCGCACACTCCTCTACCATGCCCAACTGCCCCTTCTAGCTCCAGTGCCCCAATTTCCACCAAGACCGGTGCCTGATGAGCCAGTCTTGACCATATTCTTTTCCTGGCGTGCCCACTCTCGTATGTACTTTTTCAGCGCTGTCCATCTTGCGCAGCCACCTTCCTCGAGCAATTGATTTGTACCATCGCCTCTGCCTTCAAAGTCCTCGCCCAGACGGATGTATCCACGAGGCATGTTTTTGGCAATCTCGTCGTCGTGTCGAAGATCCGAGATGGGAACGTGGCTGATCTTACACAACTCTTCGTCAAAGGCTCGAGCGATGGTTGGGTAACCCAAAGACAGGTAGTTGTAGACTTGCGTGACAAAAGAGTCGGGAAACTCACGCTCCATGACCTCGTCGAGGTCTTGATCTTCACTCAAGATGATGTCGATACTATGGAAATCCACGTTCTCCGGTGGCGTGAGAGGCGTCTTGGGCAGTATGGTCTGTGGCGGTAGACTGAAGCCAGTCTCGAACGGATTCGGAGGCTCGACAGCTGGTGTCATCAAACCGGTCTGGGTGCCAGATGTCGGAGGAGCAAGACCATTTTCGCCAGACTTGGCATCATCAACACAGAAGCCTCCCCAAAGCCCACCGCCGTTCTGCGAGGTAGTGCTCTTCTGGCTGTATATGGTGTGCTGGCTCTTCTGTACAGACTTTTGATGTAAAGAAGCATCTCCCGATGCCTTCTTGCCACCCCAGAGGCCTTCTGGCGAGACTTCTATCTGAGATTGCTCGGTCAAGTAACACATCTGACTGCGCAACTGGTTGGATCCTTGAGTGACGTCGAAACGTGCAGGTTCAGGCGAGGCAGAGCGAGGGAATGTCAAATCGGTACCAAGCATGGGCGGGCGTGCTCTATCGCGCATTGCGCGTGCTTCGCTGTCAGGGTAGTTGGAGCCAGCAAAGTCGTGACCAGCAGGATTCCACCATGGCGAGGGTTTGACGGAAGACTTTCGCCTTGTTGTACCAGCAGCTTTGCGCTCTTGCTCCATCTCCTCAAAGTGTTGATGCATCTCGCGAACCTCGTATGTTCCGTGAGTCGAGCCACGACCATGCGGTGTACGGACGTTCATCATATAATCGTCGTCATCATGGCCTTCCCACGTCGCCGGGCGGTCGTCCATTTCTTCGTCCTCATCTTCACTCTCACCGTTCATGAAATGTGCAACAGGTTCGTGAATGTCTGAGTTGGGGAAGGCTGCCAGCGCTTGTTCCTGGAGCTTCGCCTGGGCCTTTCTGCCCTCGAGCTCGAGGAGATAACGACTGAAGGTTTCGTCGACGCTCTCACGAATTCTCGTGGCATGTTTGTATGCAGGGTTGACCGGCTCCATGGCTGCTCCGAGCGAGAAGTCGTTGGACGAGGGACTGGTAGAGAGACTGGGTGGCGCACTGGGCTCACTCTCGGAGCTCTCAATAGTCTCAAGCTCAGGCATGCGGAACGAGTGGCTGCGAGCAGAATCGGATCGATCTTTTCGGCGTGCGAAAGGCATGATGAATCGGGGATACTCGGTTGGTGAAGTTGTACTTTCACGGTTGGCGATAGTAATCTGTTGACCTATGTTGTTGTATGCGACTCTACTCTCCTCCCCAGGCGATATATCGGTCCTGTGATTTGCAGACCATGAGGGTTTCTCATCCGAGTTCTTTCGGGTGCGACTCGACGTATCGATAAGTTGAGGAGCGAATTTACGCTTTGGCTTCTCAACAGGGGCGTCTTGAGGTTGTGATGTAGGAGACACTGCCTCGTTCGGAGGAGATCTTGTCTGTGGGGAATTTGTCTGAGGAGACTTGGATTGAGGGGACTTTGACTTTGAACGGTTGCTGTTGGACGTCATCTCGATGGGTTGTGGTAAGAGGCGTGACTTGGGCTTCTCTGCTGCCGGATCCGCTTGTCGATTGGTCTTGGTGCTTGTCTCCACTGGCTCTGGAGAGAATCTTCTAATGGATTGTGGTGGTGAATCTGTTTTGTCTTTGCTGCTCTTGACGCTGTTCTCGACGGGCTCTGGTGCGAACCTTCTCACAGGCTGCTGCGGCCGTTGTGTTTCCCGTGAGCTCTTTGTGCTTGTCTCGACGGGTGTTGGACTGAAGCGTCTCGGTGGGGATGGACTGACGCCGAGAGCTGCTGCAAGAGGGGAAGGGCTATTCGTGTTGGTATCCTTGCTGCTTCGTGTTGTGGTCTCGGCTGGCTGGACATTGAACCTTCGGGGAGCAGCATTCTCCTCAGGCTGTGCAGCTTGGCGGTTCGACTTGGAAGATGTCTCGACGGGAGTCGGATCGAAGCGGCGACGTGGCTGATCGGAGGACATGGTGGTGGAGTAGATGGTTGGGATGTGCTTGATCGAAGCAAGCTGAGTATGTCGGGTTTGAGTGCTACCTCATAACCTTGATCTAAGAGGTGAAAGCGACTGAGGGGCCTTGTTGCGAGCCTGATCGAGTCGTGTCGAGTGGCTTGATTGTGCAGGCGTCGTGTAGGCTTCGTACGAGAAGTGAAAGGCAATGCTCGCACAATTGGAAAAGCGATCAACGAGTGCTACGAGTTATGTCAGTTGTCATGGCTTGGGTGAGACGACGAGGAGACACCGCATACTCTGGCTGTAAGATGCAGGTTGTTGAAGGTGTCCGGTACGTCAGCTCAGTGCGTCGCGGCGGGCGTGGAGATGGATGAGTAGGAGGGGGCCGACGGTGAACTATGCAGAGTAACCAAGAATACAAATGTCTAATCGCTGGAATGTCGTCGATGTCGTGGAAGTGAGAGAAACAATAAGAGTTCTTGACCGCTGAATGAGGACGTGGAGGTGGGATTGACCTCAGAGCGTGATGACCAAAGAGCAGGAGATCGGCGGATGGAGAACGAGATCGGGCTTCTCGGCGCAACACTCTGTTCCAAAAGCAAGCAATCGTCTTGAGGCTCCTTGGTCTGTCAAGAGACGCTGCAAGAAGAAAGCAATTCCTACGGCAGGACAGAAGAGACAGGAACAGGGGAAAGAATTGTATTCAAGGTACGACGGTACCTTGGACACCGCTTCCATCTCCATCGCGCACCCCCAATATTAAAACCCCATCCAAAGGCACATGCTCAGGCCCATCCTGTCCCGTCGCCGCCCGAACCACCGCTGCTTTCGTCGAAGGCGTCGAGGCGTTCTTTAGCCTAAGCTTGGCACCATCTCCGGATTATCACGCCTGGACCAGCATCCAGCAACCACATCGCTTTCCATCTAGAGGTCATCCCTGCACTCAATCATCAACCAGCTGTAACGCAAGCCATCTCAACCTCTTCCTGATAACTGCTTTCCAGTCTCAATACCTCTGTCTATGTCTCAGTCTATGCACGCACCCAGAACACCAAAAAGCTTCCCCAACTAAAGGTCTTTGCCGCTATTGGTTTTGCCTTCTCCACAATCTCAGCAGGATAAGCTCAACGGTCGCGGTACAGCTGCAAGAACAGAATTCTAGCCCCTCTGCTGCTGAACTTGGAGCTGAAGATCATTTTTCTTGAACCTCGATGTCTGCGGTTGAAGCTGCGTGCATATCTATCTTGAATCTGATCTTATCACTCGCTCATGTCGCTTTTTCTTGAGATAAACAGTCTGTGTGGTCTTTTCTCTTCGGGTGCTTGATATTCGATCGCCTTTGTGTTGTTGTTGATGCGGATGTGGCTTTGCGGAAGTTGACTGTCAACCTTCGTGCATGTCTGATGTGAGACCCGAGTGCTCAGACTATGCCATGTGATCTGGAGGAGATTGAACAACCATCAATTACGGTATGTCCGTTGCGACAAAGGTGCATACATCGTTTTACATTTTTGTATTGTGTTTACAGACATTCAAAATATAGCCTGTTGTTGTGCATCTGTATCTCCTTTTCATGCTGGTCCACAAACAACACTTTTTCAAAGTTTACCTGCTCAGGGCAATGTCGTCGATTCTCAGAATCATCTTGACCGTCTCGGCAGCCAGCTCAATGGCGCTGGTGCTGACGAGAAGAGGCTGCATGACACCTTCACCACCTTCTCCAGCATTACCGCCGACCTCACCACCCATGACACCGACGCCTCCGCGCTTGATGCTGACACCAACATTCGTCTCGCCGTTTGCGTGTCGTGATCGGAGTTCTGTGACAACCTTGATCGAATTGAGACCGGCGTTTTCTGCCAGAGTGATAGGAACGACTTCGAGGGCTTCGGCAAATGCCTTGAAGCAGATGTTGTCTGGGTAGGATGAAGTGAGGGCGAGTCTGGAAAGCGAATGCGAGACGGCCATTTCCGGCGAACCACCACCAGGGAGGAGGGCCTTCTTCTTTACCAAACAGCGCAACACGCACTGTGCATCGTGCAAACTTCTCTCGGCCTCGTCCAGAATGAGGGGATTGGCACCTCTGCAGATAATGCTGACGGTCTTGGGGGCTGTGGGACCCGTTGTCTTGATGCCGGTAACCTTGGTGATGCGCGAGCCGAGCGATGAAACCTCCTCGATGAGGTCTGCGCTGGCGAGCTTGTCCTCTGTGAAGGAGTCGATGTCTGCGATGGGCTTGCAACCAGTGCNTCTGCATATGAATTAGTACGTCGTACATGTGGCATAAGTTCTGGCAAAAAGGGGCCGTACCTTGCAAATGAACTCAACCTCGTCTCTCTCAATGTCCTTGACGCACATGATACCGAGCTTGGCCAGGAAATGCAGAGAAAGGTCGTTGACAGCGTCTCTGAGGATGGATTTTTGAATGAAGAGCACGTTACACTTTGCCTTCTTGATCTTCTTGACCATGTTGAGCAGATATGTTCTCTCCTCTTTCAAAATCTTGTCCATCTGTCTGTAGTCGTTGACAACGATTTGGTTCTCCATGTCGGGTTTCGGCGGGCTGAGTTGGAACTGGATAAGAGCAATTCTGGCCTTCTCGATTCTGGTAGGACCGCCACCGCTCTTGACAACCTGCTGGTTGAGCACCAAACCATCAACCATCTCACTGTCGTCAATGACACCACCGGGCTTCTTGAGGATACGAATGTTCTTCAGGTCGACGTTGTCGGCGGTCTTGGGGTCGATGATCTTGAGCACTGAGTCAACGGCCATAGGAGCGAGCTTAGGCTCTTGTGCGACAATCTTTGAGGAGAGCGAGGTGGAAGCGGCCTTGAGGAGAGTCTGTCTGTCGGAGAGGTTGATGGGGATGGAGATATTGGTAAGGACTTCGACGGCATGCTTTGCGGCGCGTTGGAACGAGTCGGAGATGATGGTAGGGTGGAGACCCTTCTGGAGCAGGCGCTCAGAGGCACCGAGGAGAGATCCGGCAATAACAACGACTGAAGTGGTACCGTCACCAGCTTCAATGTCCTGAGCGTTTGCGAGGTCGACGAGCATCTTTGCGGCGGGGTGCATGACGGCCATATCGCGCAACATGGTGTTTCCATCGTTGGTNNCTAGTCCGGGTTATCAGTGTGTGTTCGAGCGTTACGGGAGCGGTGTTCGAGATGGTCTTACGATAATGGTTTCGCCCTTGCCGGTTTGGATCTGTAGTCATGTCAGCGGTTGCGCAGACAGCGAGAAGAGAGTTTGTATGCGTACCATCTTGTCCATACCTCTAGGACCAAGCGACTAGTAGGGATGTGTCAATGTGAGTCTAGTATGGTTGTTTCGGCGGCTAGCTTACGGTACGAATGGCATCGGAGACAGCTAGACAGAGTCAGTGGAAGGCCGCAAGGTAGATTGAAGGGTGTAGCATACCTCTGGCAGCAACAATGTTGGCAGTGCGCACAGCCTGGGGCTTCTCCTTGTCCTAGTTGACATTAGCATTGATAGGAGAGCTATGTCGTTTACAAGGGCCAGTTCGCACCTTGAAGGCGGCGTTGCCGGCGTTGGGGGCTGCGGCTTGGGTCGACATGATCTCTGCTGCGTATTCTGGGAATATGCGACGAGCAAGAGACGGCTTGAACAAGAATCAAGCAGGGAATACGGGTGTTACAGAGTGTTGACCTTGTCGCTGATATTAATTTTCGAGCGTCCAGCGTCGGCGTCGGGAAAGAGCTGCCAAGCAAAGCGTCTCTGGAGCTGCTCGACTGCTCCGTCATGTTGCGGCGACACAGCGAGAGCTTCATCCATCAACCACCACCAACACTCACACGACATCCACCATCGCCCTCGTCTTGCTCCATCTCCCACCTCTCTGGACGGCCGAATCACTCTCCGTCCGCCTGCAACCCGATCTCCGCCTTCATCACCACGATCCGTCACTCCACTCCCGCATTCGTCATCAACATCTAAACCACCGCCGCCATGCCCAGCGCCACGGGTCAGAACTGGGAGAAGTATCAGAAGAAGTTTGCCGACGACGAGCCCGAAGAGAAGAAGATCACTCCCTTGTCCGACGAGGATATCCAAGTCCTCAAGACATACGGCGCCGCTCCCTATGCCGCCGCCCTCAAGAAGCTCGAGAAGGAGATCAAGGACCGCCAGACAAGCGTGAACGAGAAGATTGGTGTCAAGGTATCATCACGTCCTGCTCCACCCTCACTCTACTATCCATACTGATGCCCTCGTAGNGAGTCAGACACAGGTCTCGCCCCGCCGCATCTCTGGGATATCGCCGCCGACAGACAACGCATGTCAGAAGAGCAGCCGCTGCAAGTCGCCCGCTGCACAAAGATTATTGCCGATGAGAACGAGGAAAAGAGCAAATATGTCATCAACGTCAAGCAAATAGCAAAGTTCGTCGTCAACCTCGGCGAGCGTGTCTCTCCCACCGATATTGAGGAAGGCATGAGAGTAGGGTACGTCAAGTCTTCATATCGCCAACCTCCACATCTCTCTAACACTGCGCTCCTAGTNGTCGACCGTAACAAGTACCAGATCATGCTTCCCCTCCCGCCCAAGATCGATCCCTCAGTCACCATGATGACAGTTGAAGACAAGCCCGACGTTACCTACGGCGATGTCGGTGGTTGCAAAGAGCAGATTGAGAAGCTACGTGAAGTCGTCGAAATGCCCCTGCTGTCACCAGAGCGCTTCGTCCACCTCGGTATCGATCCCCCTAAGGGTGCTCTTCTCTACGGTCCTCCCGGAACTGGTAAAACTCTCTGCGCCAGAGCCGTCGCGAACCGAACAGACGCCACTTTCATCCGTGTCATTGGTTCCGAGCTGGTGCAAAAGTACGTTGGTGAGGGTGCCCGTATGGTGCGTGAGCTCTTTGAGATGGCCCGTACAAAGAAGGCTTGTATCATTTTCTTCGACGAAATTGATGCTGTCGGTGGTGCTCGTTTCGATGACGGCGCTGGTGGTGACAACGAGGTACAACGTACCATGCTTGAGCTCATCACCCAACTCGACGGCTTCGATGCTCGTGGAAACATTAAAGTCATGTTCGCTACCAACCGTCCTTCTACTCTCGACCCTGCTCTCATGCGTCCTGGACGTATTGATCGTAAGATTGAGTTCTCCTTGCCCGACATGGAGGGTCGTGCCAACATCTTGCGCATTCACGCAAAGAGTATGAGCGTCGAGCGTGATATCAGATGGGAGCTCATCTCTCGTCTATGTCCCAACTCAACTGGTGCTGAGTTGCGATCCGTCGCTACCGAGGCTGGTATGTTCGCCATTCGTGCCCGCAGAAAGGTTGCCACCGAGAAGGATTTCCTCAGCGCCGTTGAGAAGGTCATTCGTGGTGGTCTCAAGTTCAACTCGACCGCCGCCTACGCCCAATACAACTAGAGCAAGAACGAACAATGCCAGTCCTCTTCTTTATCACGACCTCCTCATACTCTCACACCATTCCGAATCATGTTATGGTTGTAATTTTATCTATTCAGGAACCACTCTTCAGGAGGGTTCACTCAGCCCGGCGCATTTGACGGGGCTCTTTCATGCATCGGCTGATACGAAGGCGTTCCGGGAAGCAGAAGCAGGGTGTAGTAGAGTAACCTTGACACCAAATGCAATTGTCCAAAACACGAAAAATCAAACAAATAGACTTGTTTTTAACATTGACACAACAGATCTCCGACGTAGCTTCCGAACGGCTGTCGACCATGTTACTCGCAAGTGAGGATTGTTGAATAGTACTTCTCCGGGAAAGACGTTTGGGATGCTTTGATTATTCCGACTGCTCCTGCCTGACTTCAAAAGCCTCATGAATTCAATCTCGGAAGAGGAAGCGGCAACCACTGTCCCTTGGCTAAAATTCACAAGCAATTTTCCTGCTCTGGATCAAGTAACATGCAGTTCTCATGCCTTGACTCTCTTTCACAGCCGAGTCATCTTTCTTTAACACTCCATCAGGGAGCGTCCCATCAAAGGACGTCTACCGCCTTCACGCAGGACAGTCTCGCAACCATCGTTCAAGTCACGTTCATGAGAACGAAAAGATGAAGTTCCTCTGCGTTTTGTTCGCCGCATCGGCTGTACTGGCTCAATACAGCACCAACATACCTCCATGCTTGGTCCTTAAAGCCATGTCACGTCATTTTACATCATCCATCTAACTTGACTCACAGTCAGCATGTATAGCACCTTATCCCGACGCACACTCAGCAGCAACTTGCATGTCAAACTGGACTTCCGCAATCTCGTTATGCATCGATGGCTCATGCAGTGTCTCTGTCTCTTCGACCAACGTCAACACACGTACGAGCATGTTCTTCACCCCGAGCTATGACGATGCGTGTCAACAAAGTCCTAGCAATGGAGCAACTCAGCCTCAGCCTATACTACAACTACGACCCGGCATCTGCCAGACCAACTCGTATCGCTTTCACTCGTTTCTAATCTCCACTGGTCAGAATGGCATCCAACAAGACTGCTCACTAGGGTTGTTCGAGGAGGGCCAGTGTGCCGGTGGAACAAGAAAAGTTCCGCTCGATGCCAGCGTTGGTTCGGCTGGACAATGCTGGGACGTTGGTGGTCAAAGTGTAATGCTGTCGTGTGGTGAAGGAGGAGCCGCGTCCGACAATCAAGGTGAGTGACAAGCATTAACCCATCATCGTGAACTGGACGCTGACCACATCTGTNNAGCGGCACACATCTATCTGTCCTCCCTCTGTAGCATCAGCGGTCCTACGGTGACATCGACTCGACTGCAATCCTCAACATCGCTTGTCGCAGCAGACACGACGACCCTCGCCTTCGCAATTCCCTCTATACCAGCCTCATCGAATCTCACAACTGGCACATTTAATGGTCTTCCTACATCTGCAAACACGACATCATTCGCAACTACCAGTATTGCAGTCATCATCCCCAGTGTTGTCTCTGTCAGTGGCGACGGTACCGAGAAGCATGTAGCCAAGAGAGGAAGCGCTGCGCAATGGGCTTTGGTCGTCGTCGTGTTTGCTAGAAGCCTTATGTATTGAAGACCGACAGTGGCTATCATAGTTACATGATATCTTACCGGGTGTAGGAACGCATGGCGACTACATGGAGAAAAGAGCAAGGCACAAGCTGGACCTGTGTACGCGGAGCAACAGTATAGATATGATAGCATTGACTTTGTACAACGAGTATAATCAATCAATATGTCCTATATCTCAACAACTCTACTCAAACAGAGATCTAAGAACAGTGACCCCTCAGTGGACAGACTTCTACCCACAATAGTACTGTGCCTTGACATGGCTGGAAAAACTGTGATCGATTCTTTGGCAATCAGTATCGACTCTACCATCTTGTGTGGTAGCACTTATAGGAAGTATTTAGATCTTGACAAAGCTCTTAGCTGTTAGGATGCTCTTTATGTGCTGAGTATGGCTAGAGCACTACATGACATTGTTGCAAGCGTGAGCGATTCTTACAAGGCATGTGGTCTTAAGGGCTCTCTGCAGACATGCCTCTGATGTCAAACAATGTCGTGCATTCTTACAGCTTATGGATTTGCTCGTGTGTCTGTGAGAGAGGAGCTAAATGACCTCAGAGCAGACCAGAAACTAGGATGCTATAGCTCCAGTCGTACTTACTAACGCCAGAGTACTTGCCTTTCGAGCAGGACAACCATTTTCCAGTTTCAGACCAGTCATTCTTAGAGTAAGCCTTGTGATCTGGAGTTGGTGTATCGGAACAAGTCGCTTGAGGATGTATGTACAACACTCCACCGTGGCTTCTCGGGCTGTGTGAGACTGAGAAGTCATCCGCAAGGTACGAATCTACGGATGATGTGCTGACCGGAGGACACGCAGGTCAGGTCATGCAACATTGGGATTGCAACAAGTACCAGACACACACGAAACTGTAAATATGATCTTTGCGGCGGCTGTGCTAAAGCCACAAGCAACATTCTTCAGCCCTGCAAGCACACAGCCGCAGAGTGTTGTCGCAAAACAGCTGGAAGTGGCTGAGCGATCGTGCGGAGGTGTTCACCGCTCATCCACTCCAGCGGGTCACTTGGAAGCAGTTTCCCAGACCGACGGGTCCTTTTGCTTGGCGTCACGACTCATCAGAAGGAGACCGGGGTATACTGGTACCCTGAAGAAGTCATGAGAGCAGGTATGTCAACAAGTCGCTGAACGCACCGGTGAGCATGTGGATAGCTGGTCGGATGTTCGGTGTACAGATGCTGTTGTCTCCTCCCACGAGCTACCAAATCCTCCGATGGACGCGGGGTCTGTCAGGCACCGGTTTCTGTGCTGCAGGAAGGCTGCGTGGCATGCATGAACCTGCGCCGCGCGTGCAGCGCTTGTCAGCGGGCAGTGCGGACACGGCAGAGAATCCAGGTCATGTGCTGTTTCCACTCAGTACAGTCGCCGGTTCTCGGACAGACCGGTGAGAGAAAGACTGGAGAAGCAACACATGCATGTTTGTTGTTTTTGGTTGTCACGCAAAAGACAAAACAACTCCTGTGCTGGCATATGCAACCACACACCGCAAAGCAAAAACAGACGACCAACAAGGACGGTGTACAAAAGAAAAGACTGGTACAAGAGAACAACCTGACCAGGCAACCCGAAAAAGCTGTACCGCTGGTCGGGAAATTTGATGCTGGGTGCTGGAGTTAATGCTTTCTCAGCTTTTGCTCTTTGCAGCCCAAAGCAGTCACAGACAACAACAAAGAAAAAAGCACAAGCCCTCGGCGGTTTCATACCAGACCCTTGTCCAAAAGATGCAAACGATCAAAAAGCCAAGCACCAAGGTCAGATACGACAAGATACGACGGATCCGGAGCATCGACTCGGCAAGACTGAATCGGAACCTCCGAGTGCCGACGACAGCCTTTTCGCGAGTCGCAACCGAGTCGTTTTGTGATGGTCCAAGAAGATCCAAGAGACGAGTCTCGGAGCAAACACCGCATCGAGCAACAGGTTGCGAAAAACAAGCATCGACGAACATCTTTTTTCGCCTGACAACCACCCGCCGCCCGTGAAACACCGTGCTTTTCTTGGAGAGAAAGAAAACTGCCATTTCTCGCTTCCAACGCATTCCTTGCACGGCTTCTTTGCGGAGAGACGATTGACAATAATATCAAATTAGGTGACTAGGTGGATATGTCAGCCCGCAGAAGCCGCAAAAAGCCTTCCATGGAAGCACCAGAAACAGATTCTTTACAAATTCTGTTTCTTGCTCTCGGCGGTCGGTCGGAGAGAAGAAATGATTGACGAGATGGATCTGCTTGTGGTGTGGAGGATGGTTTTTTTATGACGCCAGGAAGGGAAGAAAAAGTTTAAGCTCGGCGACCTGCGCCGCCGGGTGCCCGGCAGCGGTTACAAGCGAGGTTAAGGCGGACATGGGAATCCACCTTGCGAGAGCCTGATCCGGTCAATAGCGAGCATTCATGGTTGTGTTAGGCGAGGGTAAAAGGAAGGCAGACAAGACAGATGGAAAGCACATGGATCACATGAAAGTAGAAGATGTTTTGAAGGTGTGAAGATTGTTATGATTAGAGAAAGAGGCAACTGAGGCCTGTTGGATAGAAGAAGAGGAGCTTATAGCTCAACTCTTTTGTAATAAAGAAGAGATGTTTCCGTTTCCCCTCCCAAAGATGATCATGAAAAACGCCGTTGGCTCCAAGCCGGGATATCCTAGTCGTGATGCCATACAAAAACGTGAAAATGAGAAGAATCGCTTGAACGCTGGACAAGATGGACGAAGAAGAGTGAAGAGCGTCTAGTAGGCGCTGATGATTGGTGATTGCCGTTGCGAGATGACAATGTTGTCACCGAGGTAATCTGAGTGGTCCACCTTGTTCATGTAGGGTGTTGTCTTGATAGGTTGAGCGTGTTGTGATTCTTGAAGATCCATTGCTTCTTGTGTAGGCGATGGCGGCATCGACTCATCCTCTGAGTCTGAGTCGCCGTGAACAAGCTCTGGTGGGTGAGAGTCGACTCTGGTAAGGGCGTGCTCCTCGTCGTACTCGTAGTCCTCCTCAAACTCGTCGTCATCAACCTCAACAGTCGAAACAGAGTATGATGATGGGTGCGCGCCGATGAAGTCGTTCTCCTCGTCGTAGAAGGAATCCTCGTCGTCACTCTCCTCGTCAGATGAGTCCTCCTCGAGTTCCTCGGCGATGGAGTCAATCCATTGGATGTGGCGGGTAGCAGGGTCAGGCTTGCTGGCCTTGATAGACTCGTTGAACCAAGCCTCTTGCTCCTTCTCTGCGTCCTGAAGTTCGATCATAAGAGTGTCGAGAAGGTTTGCGTGGCCAACAAGGAGTCTGAGGTTGTGGTCTGCACGAGAGGCCTCACGACCAAGCTTGCTCCTTGCGGTGGATGCGATGTAGTATGTTTGTGTGAGAGACATTCTTTGCTTCTTGGCTGGTGATGCAGCAGATCCAGGGAAGTATGATTGTGTCGACATTGTGAGATGGTTGTTTTATAAGAACAACTATCTGATATGTGAGTCAGTATTGTAATTACTCAATCTGTCGCAATGGTTACTCACAGCCAATAAGAGATGAGTGGCTGATTGAGGTTAAAAGGCAATCGGGTAGTGTTGCTATCCAGTGTTGATCAAAGCCTGGGGAAGATGGTTGTTTATGTATAAGCTGGTTGTTCGCTGGGTGTGATTGTGATGAAACAGAAAGCACCTGTCAGCCGGACGTCCATGGGAGTTATAATACCAGTGCTCAGGCACCCATGATCGGGTCTCAGAGAGCTTTGTCATTCCGGGAGGTAGACGTTTTCCCTTCCGTTCCTGATCTGAACTCTAATCGACCCATCACCGGGCGCAAGAAAAGACACCGCCCGCTCCGCTCGGATTTTAGAATCCCTCCTGCAGGATCGGCCGGTCAAGCCGTGTACAAGTCATGGCATGAGTAATCCGACCCAGCCAATCGCATCGCTTGCGCACGCATGCTGTGAGTAATGCTGAGCAAGCATCCTTTGACACTCTGCTTGGAAAGCTGCCTTGGATGAGGCATCAATTGTCAGCCAAATTCCAAACAGTATTGTTAATCAATCGCATTAACAATCCGTTGCGACCACTGAATGCCTCACTGTTCTGGACCCCTGCTAGCACTGAACGAGAGCGAGCGTTGATCAGGCGTGAAGCAATTACTTTTCCATCGCGCAAGTATCGCATCGAAGCCACGCTCTCTAGCATTTCTGGGGCACATTTTGGCCCAGACCGATCAGAGCCTGTAACCAAATTGACAATCTCGCGAACGCATCCGGCGACGGTCGCAACGGTGACTCGGACCTTTCTGCTGACCGCAAAGCCTTCACAGCAACGCGCCGCACTCGGACCTTTGTGTCGCCGTATTCGCGCGCGTACCCGTTTTCCGCCCTCTGCAGGGCAGTCGGTGAGTTGTTGCGCCGCACCCCTTTGACTTTCGTGGAGTCAGGCAGAGAAAGGTGCCCTTGTTTCACGGAGCCTTTGCTCTCCGTATGCAGCTGCAGATCACATCAGCGTCACTGCCGCAGTACCCGGAAGACGTAAAATCCGAGTTATGGTCGTCCATGTCGCAATCCCCAGACCCTTCGTTCATGTTTAGCGGGGATACGATAACATCCAGGTCTTTTGCGTCTTGCATCCTCGTCCTCTTCATGTCTGGAATCGATACTGGCCCTGACTTGACTTGACTCAACAGCCTCAAAGTTCAAGGGGCGCAGGGCATGCACGGCTATGGCTTGGCTCAAATCCAGTTATAGTGATAAACTCCAAGTTTGGCAGCCGTGGCTGACTTTTGCCTACTTGGGCTTCCCCACAAAGACGAAAGCGTCCTGCTCCAAGACAGGGCAGAGTCTGGCCGTCAGCATTTACAGCATTTTCCATCGATGGATCTACTGACAACACAACAACAACGTACATGGAAGATACGCCTGTTCCTGTCACCGCTCGCTGCTTACAGGGCTTCTAACGGACGTAAAGGAGGGCCTGAGGTTCTGGCATAACTAGATCTACACCTTCGCCAAGCCTCCGCACGACTCGTCAATATGTGCATCGCATCTTCGTGGGCAAGATAGCTCAAGAGATCGCCCCGTCGACGTGTCAGATCCTAACGGACGAAGGATTGTGTTGCTGTTCTAGCTAAGACATACTACGATGTCACCATTGACGACCTTGTCAGATCGTCGAGACTCTTCTATTGAGCCTCTCTTCCTCCGAACGGATACCAACAGCTCCTTGAGACACTTGCATCGATTGCACAACTCGACCATAGCCTAGGAGACCATATGCAACTACACTACTATATTGGTCGGGCTACGTTGACAGCGCCTGGCGCAACTGACGTTGACGGTTGAAACGGTCATGCAAGAAGATTACGCCGTGTCCACTTTGGGTACTTGCATCTTTGAAAATGGTATGGAACGCTGCCAGGTAGACAACAAGACGACTTGGACGAAAACTTTGGGACAAACATTTCCCTCCTCTTCGACCGACGTTTGGAACATATTCGCGATGGCCTTCAACCTGGAGCGTCAGAGAGGCTTGCTGGCATCTACAGTGCTGTATTCGATCGGTACAAAGCTACATGTGCAACAGCTTACAGTTCTGATAGCTTTGTCACATATCGATTGTTGCACCTTACTGGGGTCGACGGCAATCGACGGAGCCAAGTTGGCAATCAACGTTACCAATCACCGTTTCTACGATTATGTATCGTCGTTCTACCAAAACTGACCTCCATCTGTACCACATACAGCCAAGCTCCGGAACATAGGCATTCCGCAGCGCGTACGCAAAGAGGACCCTCGTCGACGGCGTCAAACGGTCAGCCCGTCGTTGTTCGAGGAGTGTTATAGGGCTCGAGACCTATCGCGGGCTCGGTGTATGCTCCGAGCAACATGGTAATCTGGCCAGAGGTCTTGACTTCTTCCAGTAAAGTACTGCGAACTGTCTCACATCACTCCTAGCAAACGTTTATCACAGCATAGTGCTTGGCAATATTGCCTCCTGCCACGATCACGACGATCACCTCCAAGTACACGATCTTGCGAAGCAACTCAGCCTTTCGTCGATATAACAGATACTCGACAAGAACATGATATGGCAATTCAGAGCATCGGTCGCTACCTTGATGCCTGGATAATGCTATCGAGAGTACGACTATCGCTCCTTCTGGATACTTGGGCACCAGCACGCAATCAATCAAGTATACTGATGCGCACGTGTAGATTACTCATACATAATCTCCTTTGGCGCCGAATACATTCCAGAATGCCATCGCTGTGAAGAGATGGCAGCACTATGGGGTTGTGAGACATGACCGGGCCTCGACCTGTATACACGCAAAATTTGGGCCGTTGAGCGGCTAATGTTGTATTCAACCTCACTGGACAACATCGAACGCAGTCTCTCCTATTGAATGCCATCGACACGACAGATGCTGACACGAACCACGGATCTAAGACCCTCAATCTTAATGACTGGACTATGACCAAGTGTTCTCAGCAAGCACCGGACCGAAATGTATGGAAGCTGTTCGTATTCTGGAAGGGTCTATGCTCGGAATTTCTATACGCATTGCCGTGGCGACTATACTACGATGCCTCGCGATTGAAAACTACGAAGGTCACTAAGTATGATTTTATGACTCTTTACAGTTGCTAAACATATCTCATGACCTGGACTACGGCATTTGATGTCGTCTGCCGGACTCCTACTCAGCCACTGTCGATATGCTTCACGCCTGTGGGTGTTTGTCTTCCACAATATGGATTGTGTAAATCTGCTTCAGCATGGTCAGTTATATCTCACCCGTTATGGCACAACGGTCGGCATAATATTGCCCATGTCCAGCCCAACCATCCATCAATCTTGGAAAGAAGCGCATGCTCAACCATCCGGTGCTGCCTCCGAGTTTCGTTTTCAACAAAGCATGTGTGGTCTCGGTGCTTCCGATTTGACCCCTAATCGAGTATAGGACAATTTAAGATCAGAGACATAACTGCTCACGATCTCTCACTGAGACATCTTTGGCCCTATGGCAACCGTAACCATGAGCAATTTCGAAATGCTTCAACAGGCTTTGACATGCGATTCTGCTCAATGCACGCACGCAATCACCACTTCGTACTTCAGCCGCTTAGTCTTGCCTGATTTTCGGCTCCTAACACAACAATCTCGGCCCAGGGCATGTCGTAATCCGCACTGCAGTCGCGACCAGCTATCTCTAGAGGATTGAAAGCAGCAGGTACACGATACTTCGTGGCAACCACGGGATTGAATGAAAGAAATAAAGCTGTGAAGCTGTGAAGCATCAATCTTGCAAAGGCTACTTCGTCGACCGAGCTGCTCGATGGAGTAGTCTGTCAGAGAACCACATCACAAGAGAGCCTACAATATTCCCACTACACGGTAACAACTCATGTAGAACCTTTTCTTGGGCGCAACTTTGGTGCAATCACGTAGAGTACTCTATTCTTGTCGATCCGACTGCTTTGATAAGATTGGTTACATACAAGGAATGAGAGAAGGTATATAGGCAATTGACTTTCCAGCATATAGACTTAGTCTACAAATGTCCCATCCGAGGAAAGCACCAAGCCCGGAAAACTGCTAGATTAGCTTGCCTTTCTTGCCACAGTCTCTAAAGATCATCTTCTCCTCGACATATTCTCGGCTCCGTGGCGTAGGATATTCGGCATACATCTATCAGAGATCATTTCTTCCCGTCTTCTTAATCTATCGATCTACATTGCTTCCGAAAGTCTATATTGATGACACTCTTCGCCTCGTTGTGACGATGCCATCTTTCGCCCAGAGTTGTGGTGGTAGCGTGGCGGCCGAGATTCGGTCACAGCTCGGATGTAGATAGCTGAGGGTATGACCCTGGCAAAGATAGTTGTAGAACATCGTGGCGGCGAGAAGTATGTTTAAGCACATCTATCCAACATTTGAAGTGTAGAGCAAATACACCTAAGCTAGCTCTATCATCATTCATAACTCATAGGGTCTTTATAGTGTAGAAGGGCAGAATTGGGAAATATCATCATCTACATAGAATTCGATATCGAGATTCACCGCGACTATACGGATTGCTCTCCATCATCAGCGTCAGTCCTGAATCTCAAGTGTAGAGACAGACAAGATCGAGAGGCAATTGCATAATGGGGAAGAAAATCGCATGTATAAAGTCCAACTCGCAAACAAGGCAAGTGTGGCTTGACCTGTATGTAAGAACAAATGAAAAAAGGCAGCAGTGAGATATTACTAAATAACCCAAACTTCAAAAAACACACGACCATAATATCGACAGCCTTGGCCTTGTTTAATTAAATGGTGAATGTATGGTCGCAATCGTAGAACCTTGATTGTTTCATGCCCCGGTACTTGTTCAAAAATCAAGTAGATTTGTTGGCCTTGTCATGACAAAAAGTCAGTCCCACTACATCACAGTAGGCCTCTGAGCTTTTGCCGTGGAAGGGACCACGGTGGACAAGAGGCTATGCTTTACACAGGAGTATGATACAAAGGCATTGTGCTTTGTAAAGGAGGCATCGAGAAGCAGTATCCTCGCTATAACCAGAAGCCACAAAACCATCAAACCAGGAAACCACGAACCAAAGACCGACAAGGAACCCGCAAAAGTAGAGCAAAATCAAACAAGAGAGCTAGGTTTCACCCGTTCTGTGAACAACTCGTTGATATTTTTGGATTCTCGATGCAGTAAAGACAGGGTTGCAGTAAGCTCTCCATTTGCACGCGATCATATGGGCTTCAAGCCATTGAAATGACAGTGTTTACAGCCGTCCCTTGGTACAGAGAACTCATAAATCATCTGGGCGAACGAATGAAGAAGTCAAGCAAAGACACTTCGACTGAAAGGTGGATGGAGAATGACATTGACGCATCCACTTACACATTCTCAATCCCCGAAGCTCGCAGTTGCACCATTGCGATGACAATGTGATGAATGAAAAGGAGCAAATCGACAGAGTGGAAACAATCATTTCAGATCTCAAATTCCTCTTATTTGTAGAAGCAAAACGCCCATTCCCCATTCATCGAAGCAAGAAAACCCGCGATTCTTTTGTTATTTGTACAAGTGTGTTTCTCTTCTCACTTTTCCTCCTAGTCATATTCCTACAATCGCATCGTGTTCATGGGTCGAGTGCGGAAGACGTTTAGAGACTGTGGTGAGACGTGGTGTAAGCTTTGGAGCCTCGAAGAAAAGGCGCGATGTTGTAGCAGAAGTGGGAAGTTCAGAGTCGTATTTCCAGAGGAAGGTGATGTAAGTGAGGATGAAAGGCACTCACGGAGGAAGCAGCATCTCGCTCCAGCTGCTGTGCAAGAATGCGACACCGGCNNCTGTGAATTTCAATTAGTCTTGCTTGCTCAACATCAACCACAGGATCCCAGTCTCTCCACGAGCATCGCGCAGGGATCCATTTCCTTTCTGCAGTTTGTGTTCCTCCTTCTATGATGGTCTGCGATGCTTGCTGCTGTGGAGATGGCTCAAAGCACTTACGGCGAAAAAGGCGACAGCGGTGACGACAGAGCGGTTGTCGGGCGAGGCGAGGCTGGTGTACATTTGGCTGATGGCGCCGGGTTGGTTTGAACGCTTGGGTGCCATTGTGTGTGATGTGTTGTTGTTTATGTGAACAAGAGTCGTGGAAAAATGTCGTCGTCTCGTCGTTGTCGCGGAATTGTTGGAAGCGCCTTCGTCACTGGACGAGCATGTCGTGCACGGACCATATGATTCTGACAGCGCAGGACAATGGATGAAGACATTCACAATCACTTCATATGGATAGACAAGAGTAAACAGGTAATGCAGTTTCGCTCGTTCAATCATACTAGTACATAATGCTATCCCTTGCTCATAATCCCAATCCTGATGATGCAAAGTCAACATCCAGTCGCATAACTCCCCAAACAATCACTCGCTCTTTGCGGTGCGGACCCAAACTCCAAAAATACCACCGAGAAACCCCTCATAGATACTGATATCATACCATCAATGATGCGTGCTTAAGTCGTGGTAGGACCATGGTCTGGTTGAGCACCATTAGCCTCTGAAGCTGCCGTCGGAGCAGTCGCAGCTGTCTCTTCAGGAACGGCAGCAACTGCCTGCACCTGCGCGTCAGACTGTCCTCTTCTTCTTGTACGGACGCCGAAGCGCTCCCGTAGTCTACGACGCTGACGTCCTTCTTCACCCTGATCCTGCTGTGAGGCTTCAGCACCATCGAGGTTGTTGTGGCGGAGTTCACGTAGTTCGCGTGCTGCTGCCATTCGTTGTCCCTGGTCGAGATGTCCACGGTCAAGTCCAAGTCCGATGAGCAAGCTGCGACGCATGCTGACGCGGTAGGGCTGGCCATTGTGGCCGTTGATGGGAGGAGGCAAATCGCCATTCTCACCTGCTTCGGTGGCTGGCGCATCAGTTTCGGTAGATCCTTCAGGGCGTAGATCAATGCGACAAAGCGGGCAAGTTGATGATACGTTCAGTAACCAAGGGTCAATGCAAGCTGGGTGGAATTTGTGGTCGCAAGGCAGAACACGGAGATCCTGTCCAGTCTCGAAGTCGTCGGTACAGATAGAACATCCTAGTGCTTCGCTTGATTCAGCTGCAGTTGTTCCCACAATGGCATCAGCGTCACCATGTCCTGTTGCTGCGCCAATTCCTGAGCGAGCCGATGCCATCGATTGTCTTGGTTCGGCTTGATCGCGCGTGTCCGTCTCATGAGTGCCATCGTTCTCTACTGAGCGACGAACTACGGGCGTATCGGTATCCGCCAACTCGATATCTGTAACTTTGGGACCTGACTTGGGTTGTTCACCAAACTTGACAACAGGAATAGTATCCAGCATAGCGCGTGCAATGCCTCTAGCTCTGGTCTGTCTAGGTCTTCCCATGACATTCCTTGGTCCATAACGCTCTGGGTGGCGATGTGCTCGGACTGCTCCGGTGATGATGATGATAAGGAACAATGCCGTGATGATACCAGTCACGCTGTACAGAATGATCATGGCAACTGCTGTTGTAGGAGATGATCCATAAGTGGATGAGTTCTGCTGCTGGTTACCATTGTTGTGAGCCGATGTACTTGTGTGCTGGATTGTTGCCAATAGGCCAGGCTCGTTATTGATGTAGTTGAGCACATTCAAGGATCTGGTGTGGTTCGACATGGAGTATACTCTCTGGTATGCCGATTCCGGACTAGTGATGTTGCATTGCTCGGAGACCAGACTGTAGAAGATAATGGCCGAGGCATTGACGCTGAGTGCTGTCCGGTAGACATCGGCCAAGGAAAGAAATCCAGAATAGTCTCCAGAGTCGCACGATATATATGCGATCTCTTGACTGGTAAGATTATCCCTATTTGCCGTCGTCACATGGAAGATAGAATCCCGGATGCCCGTNNCTGTGTCGCGTGTCAGCGTCGTTCTGTGACGTGTATTGTGATCAGATGAAAGAATTACATTCAAATTGGCATCCGCACTCTGGGTCAGAGGTTGCAGAGCGCCGAAATCTGTTCCACCCACGATGAGTTCGACATCATTGCTGTTTTGTGTGACGTTGGTTGGTTGGATCTGTAATGCGACTGCTCGACTCGCCAGCAGACTTGCTGACAATAGCCACTTGCTAAGCATGGCTAATGGCTATCCACGTAGTGGGGTGGTTTAACGTCAAAGGGTCAGTGGGAAGAGATTATATGACAATGAAAGACAATGACGGTGTCATGCTCTCGCAAAAGGCACGAGTATAGATGCAAGGTCCAACGAAGGCTGGCAGGGACAAAGGGGACAGTTATGAGTGACGGCGGAGAGTTTGTGGAGGAAACGGGCGAGAAGATATCCGCGGCCGATGAGAAGTAGCGCCACACTTGGTGTTAAGCTTGACTTTTTGTCGATCCTGCATGCCCAGCGCGTGCGCCCAGCAATGATACAAATGGCAAGACTCGATGACGCGATTAGGGCCTCTTTGTGAGACCGAGTGTGCAACCTTTGTCACGTCCGCGGTCATGGACCATGTCAACGATGTGCGTCTCAGGTTCTGAGCGAATCGAAGCTGGTGTTTGGAAGCCGTCTGCGCGGTCGATGCCGGCGATTGACAGACCCATCGGCCAATCGTCGCCGAGCGATGCGGGGAATTGATACGGCGGGAACGAGATACGAACGCCTTCTTCAGCTCTCTGCGACTGTCTTGCGCCTATCTTCCCTATTTGCCGAATAACTAGGGCCTTCTATCCGCCCTACTTTGCCATCTTCCATGCCCATCTTGCGCTGTGGCTATGTTGATCTAGGCAGTGCGAGCGTTGGACTGGATGCCACACCGGTTCAAGAAGAGAAGCTCCAGATCTGGAAACATCGAGTTGTACCCTTCCGGCACATCCTATCTCACACATGTCACATCATAAATCACTCGACACGCATACGCGTCCTCATACATATGACATTGCTTGGAGCAAGAAGGCATTCCGGGGTCTCCGCAAAGGATCACTCGGCGATGTTGGCATCCGCTGCCTTTCTTTCTCTATTCTTGGTGCCCTGCCACCACTGCCAAGCTGACAAGTCTGACAAGTCCTTGGGTATCGAAACAAGACCTTCGACGAGAGACAGCTGTAGCGTGAGGAATAGAATGAATGAACACGTGGGATCTTTCTACCAGATCTAGACAAGGAGCAGAGACATGTAGATCGCTTGGTTTGTCTGGATTCCCCATCGTCTGCCTCCTTTGCTCTCTTCAAGATGTGTTCCTCGCTTTGACTTCTTGAAAACTTCATTCATCAACACTAACCCCGTGTTCCTTCGAGCCTTTGCTTTCAGATTCCTCGAACAGTATGTCCTTAGTAAACATCGGGTGTTCACCCACCGGAGCCCTACATCGATTCTTACACCACCACTAGGTTTGGAGGCTCTGCCGTCCCACGAAGCCGATCAAGACTCTTGACGGCTTGAAGCGTTTTGCAGCACGAACAATTTTTATGTTTTGGCGATGGAGTTCTCACCGAAGAAGTTGATGGCTAAATGAAGAGTGGGGCACGGCATTCTGCCCCGCCATCTCTTACATCATCCTATATCAAGGCCAACAACTTCACGGTTCGTTCAGAAGTTTCTCTTGTGTTTCCAAGACCTGTCGCAAAATCACATCGCAAACATGTCCAAGTTCACACTACGTTGGGGTATTCTCGCAACCGGAGGCATCGCCGAGGTGCGTGGGACAAAGCTTCATTGACCATTTACAAGACTGACATGTTTCATANNGAGCTTCTCCAGAGATCTGACCGTCAACCCCGAGACTCGCAATGTTAAGGATATCCAACATGAGATTGTTGCCGCGGCCAGCTCAAGCAGCGCCGACCGTGCCAGCCAATTCTTGAAGAAGGTTGGAGCTCCATCTTCAGCAAAGGCATACGGATCATACGAAGAGCTGGTTGCCGACAAGAACATTGACATCATCTATGTCGCCACTCCTCACTCGCACCACTACCAAAATGCCATGCTCTGTCTCGAGGCTGGCAAGAACGTTCTCTGTGAGAAGGCTTTCACCGTCAATGCCGCTCAGGCAAAGAAGCTGGCAGAAAAGGCAAAGGAGAAGAATCTCTTCTTGATGGAGGCTGTATGGACGAGATACTTCCCTCTGTCCATCTATGTTCGCGAAGTCATCACTTCCGGCAAGGTACGCACGTCGATCCCTTTGTTCCGGTCCGTCCACTAATTGATGCAGATTGGCACTGTTCAACGCACCTTTGCCGACCTGTCCATCGGCACTAAGCCTGAGGAGGCCTTCGACAACTCCCACCGCATGGTCAACCCTGAGTTGGCCGGAGGCGCCCTTCTCGATCTCGGTATCTACGCTCTGACCTGGGTCTTCCAAACCCTCTACCACACTCAACCCGAGTCCGCACGCCAGGCCCCCACCGTCGTCTCCTCCCTCAAGAAGTACCCCACCGGTGCCGACGAGATGACCACCATGCTACTCACCTTCCCCCGTTCCTCAGAGCTCGGCGGCGACGCCCACGGTATCGCCACCACCGCCATGCGCACAACCCCCGACCCTGACGGCAAAGGCAGCGCCGGCCCAGCCATCCGCGTCCAAGGCGACAAGGGCGAAGTCCAAATCTTCCATCCTGCCTTCCGTCCCACAAAGACCAAGCTCATCCTCTCCGACGGCACTGTAGAAGAGAATGAATTCGTGCAACCCGGTCCAGGTAAGGGATCCGGCTTCTACAATGGCTTCGGCGATAACAAGAACCCAGAAGGGGAGGGACATGGTATGTTCTGGGAGGCTGACGAGTGTGCGTTTGCACTCAAGGAAGGCAGAAAGGAGGGCAAGTATGAGGGTTTGCAGGAGAGTATTGTGATTATGGAGGTTATGGATGAGGTGCGCAAGCAGAACGGCATGACTTACCCTGAGAAGATTGAGACGACCAAGTACCCTACTCAGCTTTAGATTGGGGATAATGCTCTTACGTAGATTTACGAAGTTTGTATGAAGCTCTGATTGAGATGTGTTTCCATTTGCTTATGCATCTGCTCCTTGCTTGCCATTGAGTACCTAGACAAATGCCTCGCCAACGACACCGCAAAGTCATCGAAGTATGAAAAGCGTGAAAAAGGAGAACCATAATCTTTCATCTCTGCATCTTCATTCTCATTGCCTATCCCTCTTCCCTAACCATATCTCCTTTCCTTTGCGTTTTCCATCCCTTTGTCATCACCACCTATTCCTTTTCTAGTTTCCTTCGTTGCTCTTTCTCTGTCTCAAGCTTTCCTCAATAGTTTTGATCATCTCGTTACCCACACGAGTGGCCTCGGGGAACCTCGGAGCAAAGTACGCCTGTATCTTTTCAAATTTGCTGCGGTAGCCGTCCATGTTGCCGAATGAGACGCGTTCGGACCAGTCNNCTAGTGTTTAGTGTTAGGTGGATGAGAAACATACGGAGGAAGGGAGGAAGGAAAGAAAGGGAGGAGGAAAGAGGGAGGAAGGCAGAGAAACACTTACTCGAGCAGCAAAGGTAAACTCCAAGTCATCGCGGCGGAAAGTGTTGTCGTTGATTGCGGTATCGATGACTTCTTCAAGCAGCTCGGGGTTGCGGAAGAGGTATTCTGTAATGCCTAGCCAAAGACGGAAGAGNNCTATGTTTTGCTCGTCAGTATCATCATCTTCCCTAACAAAGAGGACAAGGAGTATAGATCTTACCGGTGTCGAGCAAATCATATGATCATAAGGCACAATCCCCAGCTTCCACCAACAATCCACCATAGCCAACAGACTCAGATGATTATTCTTTACTCTTTCGCTGGCAGCAGGTTTCTCTCCCAGACTGAATTGATCGAGCAAGTCGTCTTGAAGCAGCAATTCATGTCCTTTGCTGCCATCTGCGTTGCCAAAGACCGCTTTGCGTGCTGACTCGATACGTTCCTTTAACTCTTGCTTATGACCTCCTAGCATCAGTTTAAACAGCTCGGTCACGGATTCAGCGTATTGCTTGATCTGGCGTTTGGCAGCTGGGTTCAGGATGGCCAGACCTGCATATACGTGCCACTTGTTGGCATAGATGCGGAGGGTAATGTTGATCTTGACGTTTTCAATGCCACCGACATAGCGAGGCATTTCCCAGGGAAACTGGTTGTTGGCTGCCCATGCAGTGCCCATAGACAAGAAAGCAGCATGCGTGACGGCCTGTGTGTCTGCAGTAATGCGATCGTGGGCTTCGGCGGTCAATTTGACGTGCTTGCTCTCAAAGCAAGAAAGTATTTCGGCAACGAGGTTGTAGCTGGCGTCCGAGGCGCGGTGTTGGATGAGGACCAAGGGCTGGCCTTTGGGGTTTACACCGGGACCGTGCAAAGAGTGACAAGAAACGATTTCGACGTCTGAAGGCAGATGTTTTTCGAATGCTGCCATTTCGGNGGCTTTGCAGGAGGTTTGACCGCCGACGATAGCGCCCATCTTGGTNNTGCTGGGAGCCAGACATGTCAGTATAGAGGACGAATAGCATGAAAGGGAAGCAGAAGACGGAATTGACAGACATGGACCATAGGCGGCGACGACGGCGTCAATGTTCTTTGCTTCAACAGAGTAGATGATATAGTCACTGCTACGCGAGACGTGGTGGCCGTTCTTGAAAACCGTTACGTTTTCNNCTGCTGAAAGCCTCAGCAAGATGTTGTGCATTGCAAGAGCTATATACAGTATAGGCAGGAAGGTATTTCGTACGCTGTCCTTGAATTCCTCAACCAACGAATCATACTTGTCTGGGAGGTCACAGGCGTGTACTCTGAGAGAGTGGCATGTCAGTCTGTGTCTGACGAGGTGGTCACGGATTACGAATGAAAACTGTTGATCCAAAGTCAGCGGCTGTCTTGAAGATATCTCAAGTGTGTGAAGAACAGTGGAAGTGTGAAGCGTTTCAGACAAAAATTATAAGGTAGCTGAGATTTTACATCATAGACGACTGCCAGATCCTGCCACCGGAACGGTGACAGGGTGTCCAACAGCCATGCTCGAGCCAAATGCACTCAAGTCATCATTGCAACGCGGGTATGTGATGTGTGAAGGACGGAGAAAGAAGTGGGAAACGTACCATAGTCAAGGGTCACACGAGCAGCGTGATGTTGGGCGCAAAAGCATACCTCCATCCGGCCTCACTGAGCCGGCGAGCGTACATCTTTCCCATGTCGCCCATGCCGATCAAGCCCACCACTGCTTCACCCATGTTTGCGATTGTCGGATTGTGTCAACTGTGAGATGCTGTCCAGCTCTTGAATATGAAGCGGTTCTGATGCGCGCACAGAAGATGCAATCGATTGTCGCAAATGTCGAAAAGGTGTGAAGTGATGAGAAGAAAACAGAGGCTGCAGCGTCGCAAGAAAATAAATAGAGAGGCAGCTGCGACTCCGCAAGCTTTGACCGGCAACTGCCGCGCTGCTTCTCTGCCAGAGCGAAAAATGGCTTGGCAGACCCACGGCCAAATTCTGCTCGCAAGGCCGCGCCAAACTTCTCTCTCTCTTGTTCGACCCAGTGCACACATTTTCGACCACCAACTAACATCAGCAAAAATGGCACCCAAGGCTAAGCCCGCCCGCGTCCAGGAGAACGTCCAGCTCGGTCCTCAAACCCGTGAGGGTGAGCTCGTTTTCGGCGTTGCTCGCATCTTCGCTTCCTTCAACGACACCTTCGTCCACGTTACCGATCTTTCGTAGGTGCTTCCCCTTGATGCATCTGCTCTCAATGCGCTCGCTCCGACGGACTTAGGCGCCCTCTCTTCTTGGACCATTGCGACTTTTCTCCAGCGGTTGGAAGCTGCTCGATATATGCGACGAGCACAAGACCACGGACAGAAAGAAGAAAAGAGGCATTGGGACAAGAAGAGAGTTACACAAGACCCCAGACCGAGCAGCGCAAGTGGGAACAGATGCATCTACAAAACAGACATGAGAGAGATTCAAAAGGCTAATTCTGGGTGATTTCCAGCGGCCGTGAGACCATCTCCCGTGTCACTGGTGGTATGAAGGTCAAGGCCGATCGTGACGAGTCCTCCCCTACGCCGCCATGTTGGCCGCCCAGGATGTTGCCGCCCGCTGCAAGGAGCTCGGCATCACTGCCCTCCACATCAAGATCCGCGCCACCGGTGGTATGTTCTTCTCTTCTCTCTATCTCCAGCTCAACAACTAACTCACCACCACAGGTAACGGCACCAAGACCCCTGGCCCCGGTGCCCAGTCCGCTCTCCGCGCCCTGGCCCGTGCCGGTATGAAGATCGGCCGCATCGAGGATGTTACCCCCACCCCCTCGGACTCTACCCGCAGAAAGGGTGGTCGCCGTGGTCGTCGTCTGTAGATTGTTGGCGCTCTGTCAACGTCTGCTGTCGATGTTCAGAGGACAATGGTTCATGGCGAAATGTGGCACTGTCGCGCAGAACGGCTTTATCGCCTGGTCTGCAATATATTACGCTTAGCCCTTGTCTTCTGAAAGAATGGAGATATCAAAACATCAAAAAGTTTTTACGACCCCAAGATTATGTGTCTCGCGTACCAGTGAAATGTTTATCTCTCATGTTCATATCTCGCTGTTCAACAGCACGAAACGCTGTCAGAAAGCGCTCATAAGTCGATATCAGAAACTGTGATTGAGGGGTGATGTGTACAGCTCATTCGTGTGAATAACCATTCCCTTGATCCTATTAACCCAAGAACGCCCCGTCCATGCAATTTGCTCGTGAGAAGTAGACCCCAACGCCCAGGCTAAAAGATACACATAGTTCAGGTCGTGTATGAACATGATCAAGACGCAGGCTCTCCCAAGGCACGAGCCAGGACAACATAGCCAAAGATGAGCCCCAGAGCAACATACATCCTGTTTCGTCTCAACCAACTCTGTCCCGCATCGCGCGCAACATGGCCGCCCTCAACCACAGCGCCCAAGCCAGCATGGCTGCCCACAGGACGTTTGCGCAGCGCATTCGTCTCCGGCGAGCAAGTGTTCGCAGCCGGTGAAGGCGCCACAGTCTTTCCAGTTTGCGGGTCGACCTTGTGCTCTTCCATCCACTTCCAATTCTGCTCGTCTAGCTCTGGCCACTCTTCCTTGAACTTTATGCCGCCGTCACCTGCCCTGATGGCGCCAAAGCCGCGCGTGTTGCTGCTTTGCTGTCCTAGGCCCGGGATGGTGCGGTTGGAGGAGCCGCCGCCTGTACTGTTCCACCAGCGGGAGCGCTGGGCAAATACGATGCGCTCGGCTTCGGAGGCAGACAAAGAGCCCGTCGTCATCTCCTCGCTAGTCATGAAACTCTGGAGGCCGAGTAAGATGGTGCTGACCTCCCATGCCGGATTGAAACTCTTTGGGTGAAAGTCTGAGATGCTGAGGCAGAGACGGGTGGAAGGTTGGAAGCGACCACTGGGCGTGTGCATACGGATAGCAGGGGGCGCGAAAGGGTAGTCAGGAGGAAAGACCAGAGTGCCCCAGTACTGGCCGCCGGCGTAGGGAGTATCCTTAGGGCCTTCGAGTATGTAGTGCCATTCCAGAATGTTTGACTCGGAAGGGTGGGCGGTGATGTATGGCGGAGGGTTTTCAGTGATGTTCTTGTACTCCTTTGTCAGACGCTTGTGGGCGGCACGTGTAGCCATGGTTGCGACTTGTGGGTTGTGAGTTGTGGTATGTGGCGGGGGTGTGTGGTTGGTGGGTTGCGTTGCCTTGAAGATTAGGAAAGTGGCTTGAGAGGTGGGCAATAGGAGGGCATGTAGTGTCAAAGAAGTACGTAGACGAGATAAGATGACTGGCCTAATGAATCTAGAAGGCAGCGACGTCAGCCCTCCAGCCCATGCCGACTCCCGCGAATCCATTCAGAACGTCGGTCCTGTCTTCTCCAGCACATGGCTCGAGTATTCCAAGACCGCATCATTCTTGGGTGCTATTTATCCAAGAGTTCATAGCACGATCTAAGGCATTCTTGATCCATTTGTACGGTCGAACGAATTTGATGCATTCTGATTCGAAAGACTGTCGACAGGCTACAAAGGCAAGAGCACGTGCTTGGCAGACGTCGTATAAGCTTCGTTCCGTGTTCTGTATAGATTCCCCAGGGCGTTTGCAGTCGATAGTAGTAGTTATCTTTGCGACGACGACGGTGTGATCTGTGTTGCGGCTCCAATGGCGAACAATTCTTCGGGAAGCGACGTGAGTCTGCACAAACTACTAGATGTACCTGCAATCGACTAACAAACCAATGCGCAGCTCTTCGCTCTGTTGCAGGACCAGCGCGACCCCAAGAGACAGCAAGAGATAGACGAGCGTCTCGCAAGGCAGTATGCCAAAGCACAGCAGCGCCAGTCCGAGCTGATCGGCCACAACTCGACCAAGCCCGTCACCATCTCGTCCATCCAGGTCTTGCAGGCCGAGCACACGCGCAGAGGCTTCCTCGAGCGCATCTTCAATCCCGTCCTCTCCCACAACCAAGAAGGTCCCTACACTCTGCAAGAAGCTCTGCGCGAGGTTGGCGGCGCCGTCGACAAGCTCAACCGCTTCGGCATCTTCAAGGCTCCCATCTCGACCTACATCGACCAGCCCGACCAGACTGATGCCTCGTCCACTCCTACCGACCTCTCCGTCTTCATTCACGCTCCCGAACGCTCTCGCTACACCATCAAGACTGGTACTGAGGCCGGTTCATCCGAGGGTTCAGCTTTCCTCGATGTCGTCCTTCGCAACATCTTTGGTGGTGCCGAGTCCTTGAACGCTCACGCTTCGCTCGGTACGCGCACTCGTTCCGCCTACTCGGCCTACTTCGACACTCCCGTCCTCAGCAGCCCTGATATCCGCTTCGAGATTGGCGGGCTCGCTAGCTCTACTCTGAAGAGCTGGGCAAGCCACGAGGAGCTCATCAAGGGTGGCAGCACAAAACTTAAGTGGCTGGACTCGTGGGGCAGCAAGCACGAGCTGGGTTACTCTGGTATCTGGAGACAAGTCACTGGTCTGTCCGAGAACGCTTCGCCTACTGTCCGCGCCGATGCTGGTGACAGCTTCAAGTCCAGCATCTCTCACACCTTCATCAACGACTCCCGCGATGCTCCCATGCTCCCCACGAGGGGTTTCCTATTCAAGGCTATCGGTGAACTCGCCGGTTTCGGTCCTCTGAAAGGAGACGTCGCATTCGCAAAGTACTCAGCCGAGTCTCAGATGGCCCTTCCTGTCCCCGTCCCTGGTGTTGCTGGTGACAGTGGTATCTCCTTCACTGCTGGTCTTCGTGGCGGTCTTCTCTACCCTCTAACCCAGGCTGGCTCTGACAGACCCGCTGCATCCCGCATTAATGACCGTTTCCAACTTGGTGGCCCTACCGACGTTCGTGGTTTCCGCCTGGCAGGACTCGGTCCCAGAGACGGACAAGACGCAGTCGGTGGCGACATNTACGCTGCCGGTGGTGCCAGTCTGCTCTTCCCTGTGCCGGGCATGGGCAAAGACACTCCTCTACGATTCCAGACTTTCATCAACGGCGGACGTCTGTTGGCTCTTCAAGATGTAGCCAGCGGCGAGNNGAAGGGCGGCAACAACGTCCAGCAAAGCGTGAAGAACGCTTTCCATGAACTCTCCAATGGTCTCCCTAGCTGTGCGGCTGGAGTCGGTCTTGTCTACGCTCACCCTGTCGCACGATTCGAATTGAACTTCTCACTGCCATTGGTCCTCCGTAAGGGCGAGGAAGGCAGAAAGGGTGTCCAGTTCGGCGTTGGCATCGACTTCATGTAGAACGACTAGTTCTCGTCCTTTTCCTTCTTTGCCTAATAATGAGGTTGTACAGATAGAAAAATCAAGTTATCATTCTTTGTCCCTACCATGATTTATCACACCGCTCAAATCGCTCTCTGATCCCTGCCCTCGAGCTGATATGTATCGCAACAAGCATGTCAGGCAAACAATTTTCTCGTTCGTTTCTTGATCTTGACGACGGAGCATTCTCAACCACATATTCCCAGGGGTTACCAGGTTGGGCTGATCACTTCCCGTTCCTGGGATAGGCAGCGGCAGCCAGTGCCGCGGGAGGTGCAGATCTTCCACCCGCAGTTTTCTGCCATCTTTCTTGCTGACATCCAAGACAACAAAACATTTGCAGATGAACTGTCATGGCTGTAATCATATCACATTCCAGAAGCAGATAATGAGCCATCATGTGGTGTGTATACGAGCGAAGGCTGTGTCATTGTACAACCCATCGGCATCTATTTTGAGAACAGGTAGCGATGGGCAATGCGGGATGATGCAGTGCAGCACAGAACTCACGACAGGCACGCGTTTTTTGCTGGACGTTTCAGAGAAACTGACAAAAGTGCTTGCGACCACATTCGTCATGTTGATCATGGTTGGGAAGGCATGCTGGGTAGGTGCATGAGTATAACATTGCAAACAAACCCTCCTTCTTCCCTTACTTTTTCATCCCTAAACACACCTGCACCCTTGCATCTCAATCAAATCTTTCTTCAAGCATCAAGAACAGGAAATTCTCCACAACAACATCGAGTTTTTACATCAATCATGCGCTTCTCAATCTTCGCTCTCGCCGCCTCGCTGGCTGCCTTTGCAACCGCATCCCCTCTTGTCAACCGCGCACCTATCATCAACACCACCCAGCCCTTCTACCTCTTGACCACCGACTCACCAACCTACTCTTCAAACTCCTCTCTGCTTCCCAACGTCTCCTTGACCAGTCTCTTCGACCCTTACTACCAGCCTAACTACCTCCTCCGCCTCATCGCACCTGGCTATGGCAGTGTGCCTCAGTTTACACTCTCACAGGGAGTGTTGCACACACCTGGCAAGGGACCCCACGGTATCGGAGACTACATTTTCAACAGCACCGAGGTGCACACTGGCTCCGAGTTGCAGTTTAGGGCTCAGTACGAGGGTGCAGGAGATCTGAGTCTCGAGAGGGGATATCTGCTCGGTGTCAATGGAAGTACAACTGGATGGACCATCTGTGTGGAGGAGCTGGGCCAAAGAGTCGTAAGTTTTTGTTTCTGTCTTGAGGGTTTTAGTGAGCGAAGACTGACGTAAAACAGNATTGAATGGCAGGGTACCGATGAGGGTTGCACGCAGACTTACATCCAGGCTGCTTTGACCGTGCCTTACTAAGACTTTCCATCTCACGACAACGGTGCATTGGGTACATCGGGTCCGCTAGGACAACTGGACGAGGGCAACCCATTGGAGGAACTCATAAGTCAGCCAGGCAGCCATGAACCTTGCCTGGCTAAGGAAACGTCAATGTAACAATATCAGTACGCAAAGATCAGTAGTGTTAGTAACCTAGTTCTGGTCTTGACATCTCCTGTCTTCGTACCTATTCTCCCTCTGACAGGTTCTCACTGTGACATGTATGCAAGGTGCTCGAGATCCCAATGATTCTTTACTCAGATTACGAATCTCGATGTAGCAGCCACAACATGCGAGTTTCATGTACCATAGTCCCATAGGCATGCCATACGAAATCAACAGAGACAAGAGTTTTGTGTAACAATGATATCTTGTCGATAGTCATTCGAAAGTACGGCGAGCAAATGACCCTGTTGATGTTGTCTGTTCTCAATTGCTTGGCTTTTGTTGATGACACCAGAGAAAAGCGGTTGTCATTCGAAGCCATCGACCACCCACCCCACGTTGCCAACAAGCCTCTGTCGCCGCGGCTTTTCGCACATCCTTGAACAAACCATCGAATTCGATATCTCGAATAATACCACAACAATCTATTCATAATCACATCGACCATACTCTGCACATCTGGAGCAAACCGACAAGAGTCTAGATCCTTTCAGAAAAGTAGAGAGCTTCATCGTTCAATTCCAACACCGTCAAAAACATGCGGCAACGGGAATCGCGCTCAATGTCACCACGACGTGAGAGATCAAACACATCAGATTCACAAGCCACGAGAACAGATCCACGGCGAGATCGTCATAACCGAGAAGACCATACGGAAACAGACTATGGCAACACTCATGAGGAAGTGGATGATGAAGATCTCTGTCCAGTGTGCCATTTGCTACTCTACAATCCTGTGATAACGAGGTGTAATCATACGCTCTGTTCGACTTGTATGGCACATTGGGCAGATGTATCAATGACCTCTCAAATGACTATTCTTCCTCCTTCGAACTCGCCATCGATGTTTTCGGGCGCGGACACAGAGGCTAGATGCCCCATGTGTCGCACACCGACTTCTGCAACACCAGACTCGGACAGAATGACCCAGCTACAACGAAAGTATCCAATCACATATCCGGTACGTATACGAAAGTACAGGTAGCGCGAGCCACCATAGGTGGTGTTTCAAGTCCTGTCTTGGTATCCCGAGCCTCTGTTGCAATGCAGAGTTCTGTCCGGCATCGAGTAGAAATCCATTGAGAGTCTGCTTTTCCCGAGCGAACGGCAGGCTTTCAATGGAGGCCTTTGGCTGTCTGAATGTTACTCCACAATGCGACAAGTACTGTAGCATACCATTCTTTCCAAGAAACATGCTGACTGTACCTTGAACTACAGGCACGAGCAGTTGAAGAAATATCTGAAGATGACCCTAATGCTGGCACGATAGAGACGCTAACACTTTGCATCGGAAATACCCACAAACTCATCTCGCCGGCACCGGAGTCACAAAACATGCATCAATGGACCTTTTTCGTACGGCCTTCGCGGAAAGATATTATTGCCTCTGTCGACATTCAATTGCATCCCACATTTCGACCCTCACATCTTCGTCTATCGCAACCACCATATGAGATTACGCGCAAAGGCTGGGGTTATTTCGTTATCACTACGCATGTGATACTCAAGCAAGGCTGGAGCTGGGTATCTGAGGAAGCAACAGAGGTGCCTTTTAGAGATGATTGCGCCAAGGCTCAATTGCCCCTGGACTGGACGCTGGATTTTTCTGCACATGAGGGCAAAGGCAGTATGGGAAGGTGCCGACTAAAAGTTAGGAAAGAGGGAGAGGCTGAGAAAAAGCAAAGAGAAGAAGACGACAGAGCTGAGGATGGGAGATGGGATGTTCAGATGGTGAATGATGACGACGAGGATGAAGACGAGGAGACTTGATTCATTTGAGAGTAATGCTTGATGCTCTCCTTGGACGCAATCCGAATTCAAAAGCCATCCTGCGTTGCGATAGCCCTTTGCTCAAAGGTCGCACCTCCGGGAGTCGTGCTTACACAGAGCCACTGAACTGCGCGAATTTATCAATACTGGCGCCGACAAAGCCACAAGACAAAGCTTTATTTGGCCCCCAAGCATATCGTGAGGTTGCGCTCGCCTGATGAGTTCTCCATGGATCAAAAGTTGGAGCGTGGAAGGTCAAGACAAGAGAGGAGGCTTAGAAGAGGGGATGAAATTTGTGGCATACAAAGCCTGGGAAACAGCAGTCTTGGCCTTCAACTATCTTACACGGAACGCAACATTCTGGATCTAGCCCTGTCTCATCTCAACTCAATCACCCATTGTTTCAAAACTGCTTTGCTCCTCACGATCGTCGACAGAGTGGTAAGGTCGAAGCTACTCGCTACGCTCTTCCGTCTAGCTCTCTCAAAACTTTGGAGCGCCGGGACCTCTGGATGGTGCTGCCTTCAGACGATCAAGCTCAGCCTGAAGTCTTTCACTCTCCTTTTGGCCTTGCCAACGTCGCCCAGAGCCTGGTAGAGATCCCTTTTAGCCTCATCGACATTGTAGTACTCTCCGCGAAGTTTGTTTTAAGCCATAAGACCGCCTTTATCCAGGCTTGTCTTTTCATCTTTTCATCGGCACCACAACAAAATCCACTCTACGCCATAAACACACACTGTCAATACAACCACATCATCTTGAGAAGGTGCGATGACAGCTTCTCATTCAGTAGGACGATGGCTGACTATGTATAGATGGCTGAACAACAAGTCTCCAGTAAGAACAAGACCGAGCGCGAGCGCGAGCAGTTCCTCGCCACGCTGCCCAAAGACGGAAGAAACGCGGACGGTTCCAGCGTACCATCGAACAGGAAGGCGCGATCCAATTCTTCAGAGACAGTGTCAATGGCCCTCCATCTGACATTCGTGAGTATACCGAGCATCTCGTCAATCGCGTTCAGCGTGGAGATTCTGTCCCTCAGGAACTGGTTGACGGAATTTACCAATCTGACTTGTTCATCTACGCCCTCAAGGAATTCGTCTTCGAGCAAAGCAAGAACAACGGTGCTCAGAAGTAAGCTGCTCCGACGCCCTTGAGCTTACTGTATCGATCAATTCGCCTTTACCCGTAGACTCATCCACCAGACTGGACTGTAAGATGGGGAATCACGATGAGACAGCCTGCGCAGCATGAGCCAGAGACAGCAGTGTACCAAACCACGAATCAAGAAGCTTCTCCGCCGAACTCTCGTCCTTGGTTCATACATCTCGGCATTGTTGTAGATGTGACGTCTTTTTACTTTATCTGTAAATCACTTTGCGCTATTCGTGACCTACTCCAGCCAGGCTTATGAGAAAGCACCATGTATGATTTTTGCTCTGTTTTGATGGCCTCTGTGAAGCTGGACGTCATTGTGTGGTTTACGATGTCTTCTTCCTCTCGAAGCAGGAGCGTTCGAGCTTCACAACCTTCTCACAACATGACAGAAATTCATGAACGAAACCTGAAATTGCAAGAGCGACCAGCATCTCGTGCAACGCAGTTAGAAAGCCATGTGCTTGCTCGTCCTCCTTGTCGAAAACAATCGAAACAATTCATCAACGACAATAACATCGATACCTCTATTCATATTCACTTTCGTATCGATAGCTATCGCTGCATTTGTCTTCTACCCGACCAGTCGCTTCTTTCCCGGTGGAGCGCTGCCTCTGCTCTTGGTCATCTCCTTCGTCCTCTCTTCAGCATACCACAAGGTTCTCGACATGGCTACCGACGGACAACCATGCACGATGCACTCGCATGACCGAGAGCGATGCCGCGGCTGTCCGCGTTGGATCGACACGATCCCCTGCTCCAAGTGCGGATGTTCCTGCTACTGCAGTAAGGAATGCCTCGCAGTGGATTTGAAGGTTCATGGTACCCTCTGCAACTCGTTCGCACACTTCAAGAACAGACCCAGTCCCAACGTACGTCGCGCCATCTATTTTCCGGCTGACCGGCCCAACCCTGAGTTCGTCTGGCTGGAAATGGACGAGCGATATGCCTACAATCAACCCGATCTTGCGGCTATGCGAAAGAGATTCCTCGGAGGTTCGAGAGACGGCTATGTATGGCCGGTTGAAATCGACACAGATATCGTCCCCATGACAGGAATACATCCTCATATCATAGTGGGATGCCGTCCAGAACCTCCTTCGGGCCAACTCAACAAAAGCGTCTGCACATTGGTTGGCGACGGGAACCACGAACTGAGAGGGCCATTTATTGCGTATGGTCAAATCACACAAGAAGATGGAGATGGAGAGGATCATCATGTTGTCACAGACCTTGAAGGTGCGGCAGAGCAACTTGTGGACTTTCCAATCAGTCTTCTGACATTCAGGGCCGCAGTAGTGAATATTCTCACAGCTGGCACAGAGTTTGCTGGGCTTGGAGCAGAGGGCACACTGGTTGTTGGTGGATGCCATGGTGATGCGAAGCGCTGATAGTGGAGAAGATAGTTGGTGTTGGACTGTAGTGAAGTTCTTACATTAGAACTCCATGCTGAAGTAGCAGGGATGAGTGGTTGAGGACGCACATACTGTAGTGGGTGTCTAGAAACACCAGGCTGTGTTGATGAGGAAGTAGTGACTGAGATGATGCTGTGCCTCACTCGGAGAGGTCTAACATAAACCAATGGCGGAAAGAGATGGAGCCGTATAGAAGTGGAAGACAAGAAGCACCGATATTTGTTGATGACCGATGTCGAGGTCGTGTTACGGTTGAAACAACAGATGACCACCAGAAGGTGGAAGAGGACAGAGTCGTGTGGAAGTGACTGTGATGTTCACTTACGGTGAGCGTGATCAAGAATTGGCCTGCGTATAAAAAAACGCGCAGCTCACCGATGATAAACAAAATCAGGGGTTCACTGAAATATGGTCTCGCTTCCGTAGTGAAGCTGAGGACGAACTCGTCAAGACAGCTTTTGAGACAATAGAAGGCAAACAGAAGATGGCTCGAAGCACAAAGTGCACGAGTGAAAAAGTAAATTTTGCAATGAGCCAGAGCTTCGAATACACATAAGAGTCCATGCAGGGGGAATAGCAAGAAGCAAAGTAACGCCATGATTATCGTAGCTCCAACATGAGATGGTCGTAGAAGCGGTTACATGTCCTCACGGAAGATGCTGCGGCGCTCGGAAGGAGAGTCGGCAGACTGGGCACCTAGACTCTGCTGGTTCTTGTGATGCGGAGCCTTCTGGCTTGAAGCTTCAGAGGTTGTGTCGACAGTCGGGCGAGAGCCGTTGTTCTTCATACTGCTGCGCTCAGCTGTGTCATCGCCGAAGGGGTTGGTGCCGTGCATCTCCTCGTCGTATCTTGAGTCGAGTTCGCGTTGACGGCTGGCAGCACGTCCTCTTGTCTCTTCGATGCCTCCAACACCAATGCTTCCTCCTCCGTAACCATGTCCGCCGTAGGGTCCTGAGTTCATGTCCGGCGAGCCCAGGTCATGCTCTTCGTAGTAGCCGTCGCGATTGACGCCATAGTCTGCCTCGTTGCCAACACGCGTATCCCAGGCCTCATCAGGATCCAGGGCACCGAAGCCACGGTGACCACCTCTCCCGTAACCACCGCTGGGTTCGTATGCGCCTCCAGATGATCTGCCTCCGCCGACACTGCTCTTCAACGCACCGACCTTGTCCTTGATCCAGCCACCGATGCCTCCGGCTCCTGCCGNAGGAGCTTGGTACGAATTTTGTTGTCGTCGGCCACGTGTGAAGGGGTTGAGCGAGGGAGCGGGGAGACNCAATCGTCTGGCGCGGTATTGTGTGAATCTAGGAGAGCAGCACGAGTAAGGACACGCCGTGCACCATGCAAGTATCTCGTGTCTGCAATGGCAGCTCACGACAGGACGCAAGACTTACATTATCCATGCGCATCCGCCAATGACGATGAAGACAAAAGCGACGAGGAAGAAGATACCCCAGCCGGAGAGGCCGCGGTCGGGATCGGTTGCCATGTTTCGATAATCGCAGAGTATGGTGGGATTGAAGATGACTGCCGTCTAGCTTGTTCTCATTGAGGAAGGCATGAACTTGTCAGGTCAATGAGCTTACTGGCAGGAACGAGGCAGCTGCTTGCTCTCTTGTCTCAATGATCGACGCTATGACGGTCAGCCGAAGCCTGACGGCCCAGCGTTGCTTGGCGTATTTGTGCTCATTTGTGCGTGTTTGTGCACGGCGATAACGGCCCTATTCTATCATTCAATCATCCTTCCCAATTTGACACCATTCATATAACTAAGCGCCTGCCTGCACTTGGTCGCAATCCTTCGCTTAGACATCCTATGTCAATATAAACTCTCAACCATCTCTTCAACTCCTGCAATTTCTCCAAGCTTTTGTGTTCACGACTTTCTTCGGCCTTCGTTCTCCTTGCTTGACTCGCGAAGCATCCTCCATATTACGACTTTGGGCGGAAGGCCTGTAAATCAGAGTCATGACATCTGCTCGCCATGTCGTCGTTTCAACAGCCTCTGGGACCGGTCAAGCACAGTCTTTCTACGAGACACATCTGACGGACACGTTCAAATCTCTCGGCTTCAAGGAAGGAGAGCAGTTCTTCGTGCATTTCACAAAATCTGAGGATACTGTTACGGAACTTGCAAAAGATGTATTTCTACCCGCCGCAAATACCGGCGCTGTGATTTCTATCATATTGCTGAGTGGTGACGGTGGTGTTGTGGATATCATCAATGCTATCCTCACATCATCACGGGGTCCCGATTTTGCTTGCCCGGAAATCACCTTGCTGCCTTTAGGAACTGGAAACGCGCTGGCAAACTCTTTGGGCATCACCGCAGACGATAGTATGGGTTTGTCCACCTTGATGCAAGGACAATCATGGCCCCTACCAATTCTGCGCACCACTTTCTCTCCAGGCTCAAGACTGCTCGTCCATGAAGGCAGCGAAGAGGCCGAACTTTTCGATTGCAAGGGCAAGCCAACAATATGGGGCGCCGTGGTATGTAGCTGGGGTATGCACGCTTCATTGGTTGCCGACAGCGACACAACCGAGTACCGCAAACACGGTGTCGAACGCTTCCAGATGGCAGCCAAAGCAGCGCTCTACCCTGAGGATGGCTCACCACCTCACAAATACCGCGGTCGTGTTTCTGTGCTGCGTGAGTCGAAATGGCATGAGCTAGAGGAACAAGAACATGCATACGTTCTCGCAACCTTTGTCTCCAACCTCGAAAAGAACTTTACCATCTCGCCTGCTTCAAAACCACTAGATGGAAAGCTGAGGCTTATACACTTTGGGCCCATGTCTGGCGATGAAGTCATGGCAGTCATGACAGAAGCATACAAACAAGGCAAGCATGTCGAAGATCACAAAGTTCGCTACGAAGAGATCGATGGCTTGAGAATATCCTTTGACGACTCGGAGGACGATGGTCGTTGGCGAAGAGTTTGTGTCGACGGCAAGATCATCCGCGTGGAGAAGGGAGGTTGGGTTGAACTTGTCAAGGAAGATAATCATGTACTTGACATTGTCTGCAACTCCGACCATGCCTGATGAGACAAGGAACATTGGATAACGAAGCTTAACGATTTATGAATACCTAATCAAAAACCGAGGTGCAGCAGCAGAAGGCTAGCGGAGTTATTCAAACAATTTTTGGTGAACGTTCATACATGTCGGCGGACTGGGCAAAGATGCAGAAAGATGTCACTAACCTTGGCTTGCACATACGATGAAATGTTCATACATGCCATTTTGATATTCTGATGGTCGTGAAGATTTGGATGTGGCAGAGACAATCGAGTGTAGAATACAACAAATGAAGAACGTGATCAGGTCAGTGAGTCTTCACCCCTACCCCTGCTTCAAGCCGGCGACATCGTTTAATCTGGTGTATATCAGCTAATTGAACCGCGTTGCAGTCGTCCTGGGGAAGAGCCAGTCTTTGTGCTTCGTTGATCTCCATCTCTTCCTCTGCTTGACTGTGAGTCTCCGGCTCTGAATCCAAAGTGGCATGGCCGTCAATCATGATGCAGAAAGGCAATCTGCTTGAGGTTTGTTGCCTTGGAAGTGACACCAGGATGCAATCTTGCGCCTGAATCAGGTTGGCCCAGGCTTTTACTGTTTTTGGTTCCAGGGAGGTCGGTGTATGCCCTTGAAGCAAAACAATATTTATCGTGGCGTATAATGGTATTCGACGACTTGCCACATCGACATACAATCACACATCTTGATGAAGTTGATCTAGCTTCCATTGCCTTACCTTTCCTTTCTACCTTACGTATATAGGCACTCTTTCGACGTGCGCGATGGCATAATATTACACAAATTATTCCGCCGTATCAAACTTCAGGCTGCCGAAAACATATTTGCTTGCAAGCACTCTGCCTATGAGTGTTGTCAAGAAAAAGCGATTATCAAGCCAGTCAGAAAATATCAAGTTCACTTCACAAATCATTATCATACTTTTCTGGTTCATACAGAATCTTTCTAACCTTCAAAGCATTCTCATCGGCTGCACTTGTGCAAGTAGCTTCCCACCGACCTATGGTGGCAATGGCATGTACATCAGAGGCAAAGAAGCAGTGAAAGCAGACCGCTGACCACAAGCATTGAGAAGAAACGACCAGGTCAGTGAATCACTAATCCTCGTGCCTCTTCTCATGTCTCAATACTGGGTAACGCTCTGTATATAACTTATCAGGGCGATCGCTCACCAAGAGAGAGGCAAGAGTTGCTGTGCTTCACTCACCTACCTGCCCCCTCCCTTCCTCCCTCACTTGACAATCCTTGCAGTTATGATCCAGCACTGGCGCGCTCTCTTGCTGAAGAGCTGCTGTAATAAGTCTTGAAAAGTTCAGCATCTGACAGGGTGGGAGGTTTCCCAGTGTATTCGGATCTGTAGCAGCTTTCTTGATAGATGTCAAAAGTTAAGAATATAAGGTGCTGTGTGACACTTTTTGTATGGAGTACGAGGTTCAAAGCAAGATCCTAGGTATGTGTAAATGTGAGGCCAAACATTTGCGTGGCCTTCCGTCATCTTGGTAGAGGTTAAAAAAAAAAGACAAAAAATATAGCTAAGCTTGGTTTCGATCCAAGGTCCTCCGGGTTATGAGCCCGGCGCGCTTCCGCTGCGCCACTCAGCTGACGATTGTATCATCTCGTGGCTAGAGATGTTATGTATGGATGACCAATGAGCAAATGCTCAAACAAAAAAGTCTGAAGCCTGCGCAGCCCTATCCCTTGGCAACGTCGGGCTGCATTCCCAACCCGAGAAGCTTGGATTCCCGACGCCGGCTCTCCCAGAGTCCGGGGCTTCGCTTGCCTTCCAAAGCTCACAATCAGGGTCAGTTTCATCTGCTTCTTTATCCCTATGCTCCGGCTTGATTATGCAAAGAACCGATCTCCTGTGAGAAATCAAAATACTCATGGCCGATGCTCTCCGAACGAATTGTCATCATTCTCTGGTAATAGGTCGTCTCTACCACAGGTATTGGGGGCGACTTGTGCTCATCTTTCACCGGACGTGCCAACTTCCAGTCAAAGAGCAGTAATTCAAGAACATGAGCAGTGCTCTAAACACTAACACAGAAAGAGATTGGAGCCTGGCACAGGATGTATGCAAAAAGAGAAAAAACATATTCATATTCTACAAGACAAAAACAAAGATGGCTTACCTGACTCCAAACAAAAGAAGCGTGTCGTCTAGCGACAGCTATCATATCAGACGTCGTTTTCTGAGACCCTCAATCTAACGCACACGCTCGACAGAAACATACCACAACTCATAATCGCTGAAACCATGCTGAACCCTAGCAATATCTTCGGCACCTAGAAGGTGGGCAGGAATTTGCTCAGGTTGTTGAGGAGCAAGTCTTGCCTGCTCCATTTTATACTTGTCAACCTGCATCTTCTGCATTTGCACAAGCATCCCGGCTTCTTGTAACATCATCATGCGCTCGTCGTGAGTGGAAGACGACCATCTTTGTCTGTCTGCCATAGAGCTGTTGTTGAGCCAGTGTCTTACATCAGACTATATGTCTTTCAAGTCCATAAATTTCGATGAGTTCGTCCTCTAGGACCGTGTTACGTATGATCCAAGGGGCATGTTGATGTTGTGATACCAGGGCAAGGAAAATAAGAGAATCCCGTTCGTCCTTATAACTATAATCTACGCGCCACCTAAACAGCATATGCTCCGCTAGAATACATTGTGTATTGACACTCAAGGCTTAATGAACTCAGGACTTTCGAACATACCAATGGGGTTGCATAATGGAAGTATGATTCGAAACAACCTGAAAGAGTTTGCACAAAGGACTGTCAGCTAGTGCAAATTTCCAAAGAGCTATTGTATTTGGAATGCTGGAGTACTTTTCTTTTGGTCCTTTGTCTCGAATCTCTCGTATTTCGGGAACAGTCAGCCTACAACCAAGGGAAATTCTGAGCTTTGACGAATGGCAAGATAGTTCGGAATCGAAACGGCAAAAGACATAAGCAGAATGGACTTCAAGTAAAAAGAAAAATTAATGTATTCATTACTACAAGAGATAACGACTTACCTGCAATGCAAAACTTAGAGATGCAATTTTGTATCGACCAGCAGATATTTGCACAGTCATTACATAAAACGGGCTTGTTCACAATAGACCGTGGGTTCTGAGCCAGACGATCCACCTCGCTCTTTCTGCAGAGACAAACCAGGCCTGGTAATCTGAGAAATTGTTATGTTGCATGGCAATCTGCTCAGCGTTTCGAAAAGCTTCGGGAATCTGTTGAGGTGGTTGGGCAGTTTGACTGGGTGGCCATATACTTCCAAAGTTTTGATTTGGTGGATGTATATGTCCGAAAGTTTGGTTTGGTGGATGTATATGTCCAAAATTTCGCATCACACCATTACATTCAAGAGTCGAACTGCGTGCAGTGTCATCAGTAGCCAGAAATTGTTGTTGGTAAGCGATAGGTGTGCTTTCAAGCCAATGAATTGCCGCAGGGTTTGTAGACAGCATGGGAAGACGTCTGATTTGTCTGCTGAGATCTTGTCTTTGCTGTTGTTCTTGCTGTTCTTCACGACGATCAAGTTCTTGTCTTCTTTGGATCAAAAGCCTGTAAAGCGTCATATGTTGTTGATCTTCAGGCAAGCTGAGAAAGTTACGCTGAGCATCTTCAGTAGGTAACCCTGCTAGCAGAGCCTGGAGGTGTGGTGGGTATTGATTGGCGAGAGGTTGCAAGTCAGCTATGATCGATCCCATGGGATTTCCCATCACTGGGTTGGGTGGTGGGGCGCAAAGATATCTCCATTGGTTTGCAATAACCTCTTGAAGAGCAATTCGTCGCTCTGCTTCAGTCGGTAAGTTCTCGATTCGTGTCTGGGTTTCAATATCGGGGTTAGCTAGCAGTCGGTCAAAAGGAATGGGTTCATCGTGCGATTCAGCAGGAGCCTCAGGAGTCCCAGCAGCCTCGTCAACCTCGACAGCAGGAGCGGGAGCATTAGCAATAGATTCTGCGCGCGCAATTCAGCAAACCTAGCCTCAGGATCTTGTGGAGGGCTATTCTCAAGTCTGTCAAGCTCTGCACTCTGCTCTGTCTTGGTCCAGCCAAAGATAATGTCTCTATTTAAACCAAGGTCGACAAGTCTGTTCTCCAAGGCGATATTGCGTAGATTGTCTTCCTTTTTGGCTTTACCGGTTTTTCTATCAGGATCTTTTCTAGGGGCCATATCGTTACTTTATGTTCAGTGGGTTGTGTTGGTTGTTGTTGATGAAGTTTGGATCTAGGTTTCAAATTTTGAGGATAGTTCATCTGTAAAGGCACCGTCTGTCCTCGACTTTAATACTGTGCTGCGAGCTTGTTCAGAAAGTAGGTGCCCAAGTTTATCCATTGTCAACGGCCATTGATGGCGTCAGACAAGACTAAGGACTTTCATTGATCTGGATAAGGCTGCATAATTGGATTGTTGAATTGTGCAGGTATCCAAAGCGATGCTCAAAGGACCATTCAAGATTTGTTTGAGATGTTGAAAGAATGGCAATAACTATCAAAGATACAGGTGCCTGTTGACAAAGGAAGTATGGTACTCGGGCTTCTTTCCTTTGTCTCTGTTGCTTGACCTTTGTGTTCTTACTCAATTGTTCATTGTTTTCAAGTCTCAGGTCTCATAAAGAAGATTCTTTGTCGTTGTCAGATATCGAAGAAGTTTATAATGTATGAGAACCCTCGTTCATGCGAGTCTGAGAAAAAGAATAGAACAGAAGTCCTGGCGACAAAATGAGTAACGACAGCACAACTTCCGGCGCTGGTACGCCTGAGGTCCCGTCTACACCTATCATACCATCGACTCCTGTCATGCCTTCTTCGCCTTCTCTCGTTGATCTCACTATTGCCGACGAGGAAGCTATCTTTCCTCTCACACCTGAAGGTCTGAGTAGAAGACAATACAATCTATTCAAGAGAAACCGAAAGACTGCTCTCAGAGCTGCTATAAAGGAGCAAGCTGCGGATGAGATGGAGGACACTGCTGAGGGCGCTGGAACTAATCCCAGTTTACCAACAGGATACAAACAAGGCGACTTCTGTCGTCAAGCTCGTAAGCTGATTAAGAGTACTGACAAGCACGGTATGTTGAGTCCTGGTACACACAAAGTTGTCAAACCTGCTGTGGTTAGGTACTATCAGTATAAGCGCTGCTTCAAGGTTGCTCAGCAGTTTGCTGAGCGCAAGTCAAACAAGAACGGTGGTATTCGCATGCTTTGATAGAGTAAACTAGATCCTCATAGTCGAGCATTTGGTGGTAACCTCAAGGGTTATAACCACACATGATGAAACCAACAGAGCAGTCTTGAGGACGCGTGAGAATGAACATCTGACTAGCAATGTTCTCCACCTACATCACCATCGTGGAGGCTGATCTACACGATCAAACCTCTTCCAGCAACCACAACAACGACATCCATGGCACTGGCACCAGCACTAGCAATAAAACCAAGCACGATCAGGCCACTGTCGTCACCACCACTTCGTACATCCCCAAGCTCGAGCCTGTCCCTGAACCTCCTACCTCTGACACTGTTAATGATGGCTTGAGTCCCAAGCCTGAACCCACTCCTCGCCCACCTACTCCTGAGCCTTACCCCCTCCTGCTCCCATCTTCTGGAAGGTACTCTGGGCTTCCGTCATGGCTCCTGGCAACCCTTCCATCTGAGCTGTTCGTCGAGGAAGCTCGTTGCCTTTCCTTGGGATAGAGATGCACAGAGAGCACGGGGTACTCAACAGTTTATCAACAAGGTCATCAATCACAACAACATGAAGTCAGCATCGGAGGTTCATTGATTCTTCCTCATGGGTTTTTTCTGCATGGCATGGTTACATGAATCATGGCGAGCATTGGAGAGGCGTTCAGGGGTAACACTCATTCTGCAAAGGCAATCTCATACATACCAAGCATTGGGTCGCTATCGACCAAAATGGTTACTGCTTCTCCACTACATGTTCACTGTTCTCTTCCACTACGCTATCTTCTTGCAACGTGACTTTGACTTATACACTATCTCTCGGGATGATAGATGTTATCCTTTTGTGTATGATCTTCTCTCCTTACTAGAAACTCGAAGTTTGGTTACTACTTTACATCCGATCTTAGACGTTCCTCGGCCTTTCGTGCCTAAACGCAACATAATCATTATGTATATCGCCGCTACGAGATCAATGTCTAAGATCGTGACGGTCATGGACGTGGTGTCTTTCTTCGCACTACTCGACGTCACTCTTCAAGAGCTAAGATGGGAAATTGCAAGACGCGCTTGAAGCAGTGGTAGGATTGGGTGCTCTCGGGGCCTTGGCTGGAGTCTTTGGAACAGATTCTCCATGTGGTAGATGTGCAATCCACTTTGCTATGTCAATAGTGATCTACGGCCTGCTTATATACTAGTGTAAGTGACGAAACGCTCCCTTGCATGTGACGTTGAAAGTTATCCCTTGCTTGATGCCTTATATCCATAAACGTTATTGTATAGTCAGGCTAACTTTAAAAATGCAGAGTTGTGTCTACCTTGTATATTTGCCCAGAAAAAGGTTAGTTAGTCAATGGTTCTTACGGGATATTGCTTGAAATATCACTATGCATTTTGATGGCTCGAAACTTGCTCCAATCCGGTATGAGAGGCGTTAACCGATTCATGATTACGGCCATAGTTAACAGATTTCGGTGTAGCTTTGGAAGTGCACAAAGATGTTCGGACTAGAATCATGTCTGAAGAGAACGAGTAGACTTTTGGTCCTTCGGCGGATATCGCTCTGTTCTCGGAACCTATCATGCATTCTTATCGCCTAAGAATGAATTCTGTTTGCTTGAGATAGTTTGGAAACAGTCCTTGGTCGACTCTTTCTCCCGAGCTCAGATATCATGCGCTTTGATGACTATAGAAATGCAGAGTATTGTCGCAACTGCCCTAGCTGTCCATTGAAAGCATAATTAGGACGAACGAGGTTTCACGCGCAACATGATCGCTGGTTTGTGCCACACAATATGCATCTTCGAGTCTCTGAACCAGTCCAGATCAGTGTTTACAAGTTCCAAATCGTACTTGTAGTGCAATTTGCACATTGTGATGTTGAGCTCTGCCCATCCCAAGCTNNTGAACAGTCATTAGCTTTGTACTTTTGATGTCGAGCATATTGATCTGACTTACCTTCGTCCCATGCAAGCGCGCGGACCACATGAGAAAGGTTGAGTTGCGTCCAGATCATCTTCTTCGTTATTACCCAACCAGCGGTCTGCTGAGAACTTGAAGGGGTCTTTGAAGTTGACGGAGGACATGGATGCGGCGAACGGGTTCGTAGATACGGTGATNNCTGTGTTTTTGCAAATATCATCAGCTCCAAAGTACAGGTAAAGTGGGTCGCCGCATGACTTTTGACTTACACCTTCAGGGACTATACGGCCATCGACGGTATCACCGCCCCGAGGAACCACCCGAGGTAGAGCGAATGGAAGCGGAGGGTACATGCGCATAGCCTCGAGACAGATCGCATTGACAAGTTTTACTTTCGAAGCCGACACAGAATTAATCTGCTCGTAGCTGGGGAAAGCGCTGCGGATATCTTCTCGTAGCTTGTCGTACAACTCGGGATCGCGTAGAAGGTGATACGTCGCGCATGATAGTGTGGTCGCAGTCGTTTCACTGCCGGCGANTTCTACGATGTGTCAACAAACTTCTGTCTTGTGCGTTTCTGTATTGTTTTCGTACATGAAATCGGAAGAGTGAGCGGCGATTTGCGTATCAGAAATGCCGTTTGCTTCGCGTTCCTCAATAATACGCGTCAAGATATCTGGCCGGTCCGAGTCTTTCATTAAACGTCTGGATATGGTCAGTCCACCAGGAAGATTACCACTGAATTCAGAATTTCATCACCTTCTCACAAGATTCATCGTGTGTGCTTCGTGCTTGCGAGTGTCCTGAAGAATCTTGTCAATCATGCTAGGAAGGAGCTTCTTGATGATAGCTGCAATCTTAGGATAGCGACCCAGAGAATCTGCCAGCGCTCCTTGTTTCATGGACCCAACAGCCAGCTGAATCCATTCGTGAAACTTGGCCGACTCCAGTCCTCCGAAGGATTCTCCAAAAGCTANGTACACATCAGAATTGCTGGTCGTTGTTAGTGCTGATTACTCACCCAAGCTTCCGATGATATCAAAGGTCATCAGGTTGAACCACATAACAATATCAATGCCTTCCGGGCAATCACCCTTCTCTCCTATCTGATCGATGAAGAGGTCGATAGGCTCGGTGATCAAACTTTCCTGTTCGCGAAGACTCTTGTCGGAGAAAGCAGTGTTAAGCTGCGCTCGCATCCTCTTGTGATTTGCCGGATCGGTCTCGCTGATGATCGAAAGTGTCTTTCCATCAAAACTTGCACCTTCATAGAAAGGGGCTTTGCGGAAGAGTTGATGTCCTGCTCTGGAGCCATAAATGTCCTTCCATGACTGAGAACTACTGAATGAGAGTTCATTGGGCGAAGTCCGGACTACTGGTCCATATTTTTCGTGGAGAGCAAGGCGATCATATGGCTGTCTGCCTCCAAGAAAACTTAGGCAATGAGGAATACTGCTGAAAGATGCGAGGAATGGTCCAGGGAACTTGTATAGAGGGTGCCAGAGATGCGAGATAATTCGATATGTGATATAGGCAATCGCGATCTGGAAAAGTTTAGGTGTGCTTCGCTCAGTTCCTGCCATCCTGACTGANNCCAGTCCCAAAGCGACCACAGAAGGAGGCTGTGAGGATGTTTTCAACAATGCATCCATTTTTGACAAAGTGATACTTATCGCGACTAGTATCCAGGGTCACAGTGATATATCAGTGGGTAAGTTAGAGTGTTCTTTTCGCGATCAAGAGGATATCCATCTATCCCTGGGTATCATCGCTTTATATACTCGCACACATGGAAAGCTTCGTGCATGTGGCATTCTGTGATTCGTCCTCACATCATAAGAATAGGAACAGTTGAAAGTGTCGATTGATTGTCCACTTCCTTACTGCAATATAACATGCAGTGCCAAATGGTCACGCCACGCGGGAAGCGGGCGGACGAACCCTCCGAAGCACTCAAAGAAGCGGGGAGCATCTTGATTGTGGAGCATCCCTTGCTGCATTGGACTATATAAACGATCAAAAATTCCAAGACCCTGCCTTTACGCATTCTGCACTATAGTTTATGATAGAGATATCTCAAAGCTCGTATACGTGACCGCTATCGACGGTATGAAAGATTTAGATCTGTCGCAGTTGTCTTTACAGACGGGTAAAACTGTCCTCGTCGCTGGCGGTACGTTCCAACATACAAGTCTCTACCTGATTCGGTGTTAATGGATTGAACTATTAGGCACCAGTGGCTTGGGTCGTGAGCTGGTGAAATGTCTTGCTGCCCTCGAACCAGCCAAGATATTCTTCACCGGTCGTAATCAAGTACGGGCAGATGAGATCCTAGCCGATATCACCCACAGATACCCAAAAGTTGAGGCCCAATTCGTGCAGATTGACCTCGCCTCGCTGTCTGATATCCAACGAGCTGTAAAGCTCCTCATANNCCCTCACCTCGATGGGCGTCTAGATCTTTTGATATGCAACGCCGGTATTATGGCCACTCCGCCTGGATTGTCCNNTGACGGATACGAGATTCAGTGGGCGACCAACTACCTTGGACATGCTTTGCTCACTCAGTATTTGTTGCCTATACTCACCGCGACAGCCTCGACCCACGGAGACGCCCGCATCGTCAACACCACATCAGAAGGATTGATGCTTGGCCCATCCGACAAAGGAATCGTCTTCTCTGACCTCAAGACAAAGCAAGAATATGGCTTTGGAGCTCGATGGAGACGCTACGGCCAAAGCAAGCTCGCTCAAGTCTTGTACACCACTCAACTCGCTCAGCGACACCCGACCGTGTCCATCATTGCCATCCACCCAGGAGTTGTCGGGACTGATCTGGTCAAGACATTGGGATGGGCAGATCGATTGCTTGTCTATGCAACGTCAAAGATCATGACCCCAGAAGACGGATGCAAGAACTCCATGTGGGGTGCCACTACGCGTCGCGAGGCTGTCGAGAATGGTGGCTACTACTCGCCCATTGCTGAACCTGGAAAGCAAGCGAAGTGGGTCCAAGATCAGGACCTAGGGGATGATCTGTGGGAGTGGACAGAAGAGGCTCTGCAACCTTACATCGATACCGAGTAGTTGGAGTTGCAATGAATGGAAGTGATTGATGTCCAAACCTTGGAAGCAATCGTTTCGCATGAGATTATTGATCGGGTTCAGTTCGCACAGATCGCTATATTCCTTGTCGTAGAGACATTATATTTGTTGTTTGGTCGCAAGTCCAGTTGTGAGAACAAAGAAACGACGGCGTGCCGGACTGTCCGACTTGTGGTGTCTTCTGGCGTAAGTGCTCCTTGGTCGTTGATCCAGGTTCAAATGAACGACTAAGCGCAAACTTGGCGATGCAAGCAAGCTGACTCAATCAGGAATGGACATGGAAGATCTCGAGAGAAGTATTCCGAGCCTGGTCTCGGATCAGCCCTACACTTCGAATGCGCGCAAGGCTGCATGTGGTCCTTCTGCGCCCTCGACGACCGGATCTACCACTTCGACCTTGACTGAGTTCACCGAAATCTCCGAGATTTCTCAGGAGTTGCTAGGTCAAGCCTGTGGGCCTGGTATTCTCACACCTTCGTCAACATGTTCTTCTGTCACGCTCTACGCATCGTCAGCTCCAAGCACGACATCGACTCCTACAAAGTCTCCCAAGGACAGAGACATTGACAGACCATATGACCTCCCATCTCCAGCCTCTGCAACAACATTGGCCGACCTCGACGAAGACTTCGCATATCTCAGGGGCGGCAGTCTGCCTGCAGCATCATCTGTTTCGACTTTGACCGAGTTCACCGAGCACAGCCGTCGGTCTAGCATATCGAACGCCTCCACTACATCAGCTGCTGCTTCTTCGAGCGCCATGTCCACCTTGACCGACTTCTCGGAGCTCGATTTTTCATCATCAGTTCCCACTGCACCGAGCAGTCTCTCGTCCGTCCCACCTACCTTGTCTACCACCACCACCATCTCCACCTCGCGTCCGTACAAAATGATGAAGGTCAAGAAACACAGAGCAATGATCGAGATGTCTGATGGCTCGGCATGGATACCACCAACCCTCGAGCGTATCCAAGCATACATCAGTTCCCAAGGCGAGCGCCGTCTGGCTCCTTCGCATTCAGCTCGTCTGGTGGTGGCTTCGCACACCGAGCACGGTTCAACAATCGCTATGAAGTATGAGAGGGCTATCGCCAAAGTCGATCGCAAAGTTGGAATCCCACCGGAAAGCAGACGTGAGATTCTTCAACGTTGGGGTAGAGAGTTTTCAGATGAGGAGGAAGAGTAGAGACAAGGATTGGAGTCGAGTGGTTGCCAGTTGGAAAGGGGAACTACATCCGAACCGTGGTTTCCAGTGAAGAGCAGGAGATGTTGCACTTGCCATCAGTGCCTCTCGTTGATCAGGAGAGTCTCGTTGAGTAACAGCGAAGTTTGAAGGACTGCTTTGGCTACCAGAGTGGATGTTGTACATTAGGGATCCTACAGAGTTCATGGGGACTTCGGAAAAAGTAGTCGCATGGAATCAATGAAGATTGCCCATCGCGGGTGACAGCACGTTCCTGCAGTGTATATCAGAAGTCAACTATCTCTTTGTCAGGGTCCAGAATTGAAATGTGGTGAGCCCATGAAGCGCAAGAAGAAGTGACCAAGGCCGCGTGCGGCAGGAGCTGACGTCCAGTCATGCCAAGCATTCCAAACGCTCGCGATCGTTCTTGCGACAAAGAGCTCCTTCGTCTGTCTCAACGAGCATACGTCGGCACTTTTCGACTGAGACAGCGATGCGAACATGCACAACTGTCGGGCAGTCGAGACAGAAGCTTGACTGCGTTCATGTGTTCCAGCTGTGAGGGAGAGATGGATGCCCCGGGCAACTCAACGGCCGTAGCAGCTCAACTTCTTCCGCCAACCGCCCACCACCCACCGGCCAATTGTGGCAGCTGACCAATCGATAATTCAGCCTGTCCGGCAGAAACGATTCGCAGATGTCCGGTATCACAGCCTCATCCTCATGCGGCGACGATGTGGCGAACGTGTGTGTCACTGCGCGCTGATCAGAAATGCCTCCTCGGCATCCTTCTGGCCCATCGACTTATCTAGATCCACAAACGGCCTTATAGATCGCAGCTCCTGCCAGCATGTCACCACTTGCGCCCGCGGATACCGTACAAGGAAAGAGCTTGGGAAATGGGAGATACACATATGTTCTATCGAAAGCGGAAGCAAGGGGATTGAGCTTGGAACGGCACCGTCCAATCGCTGCAGTAGGCAAGCAGCTCGAGTGAAAGTGTCATTTGAGCGGCAAGCAACCTTTCTACGACAGATTCGCGCGTATTTAAGGGTCAATCAAGAGCTTGCTGTAAGGACCGTCACATGCCCTAGATGGTATGGAGAGCAGATACGGGATATCTGCATGGTCACCTGCAAAACCCCATCAGAGCACTGTGAGCAGCGCCTGGACCTCAACTGCAACGTCGTTGTATTAGCCAAAGTACGTAGCTTCTAGCACTCCTATAGATCTGACTAGTTGCGTCGAACTATCATGCCTACTCTTGACGGACACGAGGGATCTACAGTACAAGGACGCGAACACCTGTCAAGTCCTTGGATTCATTTGATGAGCAAGACTCTTCACCAAATTCAGAGTCGACGGAGAAACTTCGTGATCAATTCTCTGGCCGAGGCAACACAGGGCGAGATCTCTGGCAATACGACAGAGCGCAGTTTCATCATTCACCAAAATACAAGTCGCTTGAGAACAACGCAAGATCGCGGGAGATCAAAGCGCAGAGCGTGGATCATATGGCCAGAAAGTTTAATAAATCACTTTTGCCCGATCCCCGAACACTTGAACTCTTCGACGTTCTGCGATCTTCAACAACCCCCTCTTTCTACATTTTTTCCATCCAGACGAAGAGGCTTCCATCACAAAACTTCCACAAATCGCATACACTTCGCTTGCGAGGTTGTCGCTTGTCCACGCCACGAACCATGTCATTCGTTGGAGGAGAATCGCGGGGAACCCTTGTTAGCTGGCTGCAGATGAAACAAGCCACGGGTCGAAAGCTTCTTTGACGACCTTCTCTCTTCCTCCTCTTATTAATCTATCCTATACTGACGAGCAGGGCTGTGATAGGGCTTTGCTATAGTACGACTCTAGAGGTAATCTTGAAACGCGATGCCCTGTAGGCCGTCGGTTCGAAAGCACGTTTTTACGCTTAGCAAGGGTTGCATCTTCCGCCATGTCCGCTCACGAGGGAAAGGTGAGTGTTTGTATATAAGCAAGCCCCAAGTGTTGTTGAGATAGTTCCTTCTCTCACACCCTGCGACATTGAACATCTTTTTCTATTCCGAACCAAAGTCAGACTGGTGCTGTCTTTGTATTCCATACTTTCTTTAACTCTCCTTCACAATCGAACACCTTATCTTCAGACAGTATGAAGTTCCTTACTGCTGCTGCCGTCATGCTGGGCGTCGCCTCGGCCGCCCCTACTGCCACCATTGAGAAGCGCGCTCAGCAGTGCGGTCAGTGGGACAGCAAGGTCACCGGTGCCTACACTCTGTACCAAGACCTGTGGGGCATCTCCGGCTACTCTGGATCGCAATGCTCAGACATCAACAGTCTGAGCGGCAGCACCCTCAACTGGTGGACCACGTAAGTCTTGCCAACCTCAAACACCTACAATATCAGCCACATCTAACACATCCCTAGCTGGTCATGGGCCGGTGGCTCTAGCCAAGTAAAATCATACGCCAATGTCGTTACAAAGACCAACCCCGTCCAAATCTCCGCCATCAAGTCTCTAGCCACAAAGTGGACCTGGGTACAATCCGGCAGCAACGTCGTCGCCGACGTCGCCTACGACATCTTCACCTCGTCCACCGCCGGCGGCAGCAACGAGTTCGAAATCATGGTCTGGTTGGCAGCACTCGGCGGCGCTGGCCCCATCTCAGCAACTGGTGCTCCTATTGCTACAGTCACTGTTGCTGGCCACAGTTGGAAGTTGTGGTATGGCAGCAATGGTGTGAATGAGGTTTACTCGTTTACTCCCAACGGAGCAAACGTCAGCAGTTTCAGTGGCGATTTGATGGATTTCTTTGCGTACTTGATCAATAGTCAGGGCTTCAAGGCTAGCCAGTACTTGATCTCTGTTGGTGCTGGTACTGAGCCTTTCACTGGATCTAACGCCAAGCTTACTTCGGCTTACAGCTTGGTGCCTGCCTACAAGTAGGGGGCTGGGCATGGAGGCTGTCCTTGATGCTGATGTCGAGTCGTAGAATTGTCGTCGAAATGGCAGGGGCATTTCCATAACACATGCGTGAGCTTTGTGTGCTATTCTTTCTTTCTTGAACAATATCGATTTCGGATGGCTAAATCATTACTATTCAGTGCAATGTTCCAACCAAATCATATATAAACAGTCTGGATAGTTCAGCCATACAAAAGGCCGAAACGTAAATAATGTAACCATGCCAAGCGCTGCACGCGCACCGACCGCACGATATCAATCCATCCCCTTCTCATCAGAACATCTTTCTTTCACTTCAACATCCTGCTTTCATGACATTCTTGGCGAGAACCTCCTTCCAGAATCTACAAAAGCAAAAATCTGGATAACATTTAAGCTGTTATCAAACGTGATGACTGCCACCTCAACTCTAATTGTTGTTCAGATAGAGGACAAGAGAAGGTTCAAAGACGTTGACACACATACACAAAGCACACGATGCTGTGCTGCATTGCTCATCCGTCCATATCTCAATGAGGTCGCAATACACTTCCGCTATCAAGCCAATATCATCCAAAGAGGAGGAAATCAGAGAACAAAACAAAAGATCCACTCAACAACACCTCGAGTCAGAATGTGCAGCACTGAGATATCCGAGAATAGTAATCGTCAGGAGCATTTGATCTGGATCCAAAACCAAGGCATTCTCGTTGGCAAAGGCTTGAGCCCAGAAGGTATGCTGCATAGTCATGGGGTAAGCGCCAGCTGCCCAACGGCAGTAGATGTGTAAAGCATGACTAGAAAGGTTGCAATGGTGCTTGAACTCTATGTTCGCGGCAATAAGAACAGTTGTGCTGACGTGCTGCTCATGTATCTCATGTGGTATCTCATCTGTGAGGACAGTCATAGGATTCCTTTACTCGTGTGATGGTATCAGCTGTATACCACTCCATAGCGTACTTTTACTCCTCCAAAGCCGCATCTCTCACAGATAAGTGAGATAAGCCGAAGAGACAGCGATAGAACGTGGAGGCCGAGATCCCACTCCTCGATATAGATTAAGCTATTCCAGCCAGTAAACCGTTGTGTGCAAGAAAACGTCTTATCGTACCATCTATCGTATTTTCAAACTCAAGGACGGTGACCTCCGAAAGCAGGGTCTGGTCTCGTCACAACGTTGTCCAAAGGCGTACGCCACTGGGCTGGCTGGAAGGGTCGCGGTATAGGATATGAAATGGTCAGAGCGAGCAAGATATAAAGATGAGTGAGGAGATATGTGGTATGTACATTTCTGGCTTGTGTGGAATGACAGCAAGCCAGGTAGAAGGTCTATAGTTGATGGCAAGATGGGGTATCAAAGAGCTTTAAAGCAGCAAAGAAGAAAAAGAAAGATATGCACAGAGAAACAATTCGCTAGAAAATGCAAACAACTAGTGTCAATCAGAACGACTGCAGTTGTATTCTCACAGACGTCCTGACGTGAACTTCTTTGGGTCGGCCACATTCCAAGTCTCTCAATGCGACGTTTTCCCAGTCGGAATTGTTACTCGTCAAGCAAAAGGAGTCGGCTTGAGAAGGAGGTTTCCCGATGAGGGTCGCGATGCTTGTGGTGTGGCTCTTTTTCTTGCCATTGAACATCTTTGATGCAGAGTGGAATGACGAGGTGCCGTCAAATATGACATCCTTGTCGAATTCGTCCCAGGACATGGAAGGGGGCATACAGTCCCCAGAGGAGTGGTGGGATGGGTTGTTGGATGGCAAATAACGATCTTTCTTGGACGAGAACCAAGAAGTCAGCTGTGTCCAAAGAGGACGGAGTGAGGGGACGCAGGCACATAGCTGCATACAAGCGTCAGTATTGTCTTTGCAGTCCATCGATGCGTTCGGAACTTACAANNGACCAACATAGATCTCAACGTCTGCGCAGATCCATAGAGGCAGTGCGCCCCATGTCGAATCCTTAGTACCTATGAAGGCACGATATATGTACACCTCTCTGACAATGCCAGCAGCCGTCGCAATAGTTCCCAAGGAAAGGAGCACTGTTGCCGCGAACCTCTGTTTGAACGCTACGTTCAAGCGTGCAACGATAGGGAGCGGTAGGATGTTCACAACAAAATCCATCGCGGATAGTAATGCTCCAATTGTGGTGATAAAGATACCTTCACTGAAACAATGTGCATCCAAGGTGTTGGGCGTCCAAGCTGCTGATATGGGGCTGGTAGTTGTCAGTACTACGCACTGGACACAGATAATAACTCCAACTGACCTGCATCGGAAGATCGAAGCAAGAATACTGACGAGACATAGAGCAGCATTCAGGCCCATCACCACATAGATGATTCGTCTGAGACTCTTTTCGGCCAGGTCTTTGATGAGCCATAGGTAGAACAGCAACAGTGCTGTCCGCACGCACGTACTGCTCACAATGAACAATATCTTCGCTGCGGTATATGCTTTGACGGACTTTGATAGCACGTCTAGAGGAACGGTCCAGATGTGTCGATCCCATCCATAGTGGCCCTGATAGCAGTGTTAGTGGTCTTGATGATAGTCCTAGTCTACACTAGCGGCACTCATACCATTGCTATGTTCACGATCGCACCAAATCCCACTGCGAGCATCTAGAATTGCCATGGTAAGCCAAAGATGAAGATGTCTCAAGCATTGAACATGGTCCACATACAAATGCGAATAGTATGAACAAGTCATCCCACCATAGACCTCGCTTAGATCCCATGCGCATCCGACAGTAGAATCGAGCCGAAACAACCACTGCTGCGAAGCCCATGAGAAGGTCATTGCCAAGAATGTAGCCTTTGGCTCGATCCGAGAGGCCGCCCCGGTCCATGGAGAAGGAAGAAGACACCAGATCCACCAGTTCGACGGTCGTGATTTTGGAGATCCAGTGATGCCGCGCGTCTGTGCACTGCAGAAAGAGGCTGGGTGGTGGTGTAGTTTTCCCCGAGTAGTGTCAAAAAGTCGCGTCGCGTGTTGGAAACCTAAGGAAGCTACTGCACGAGGAATGCAGGCATGGAGTTTATTATACTCTGCCTTGACTTTTAAGCTGTATCGAAACCTAGAGCTGTCTCAGTAGTAGGAGGGCAGCCACAACATAGGGTGCGTGTGTACAACGTGGATTTTCGCTGCCATACCTCTTTCAGCAGACATAGCACTCAGCTCTGCAGCAATATAACGATTTGCCGGGCCAGCTTTGTCTCGGTCAGAACGCCTGTTGGCAATTGACGGGTGCCCACCAGAACCGCGGTCGTGATGATTTGCTCGGCATTCTGAACAGTGCAACGGTTGTATTGAGCGGGCTGTCGTCTTTTGCGTGTTGGCTGATATAGAACGGAAAGCAGGATCAAACGGTCACGAGAACTAGTCGATGCGAAGCTCGAGGCGCAGAATTAGGTTCTTTCACCAAAAGTAAGAGGACTCATGGTGGGCACAAAATCCATGTCAGGTTTGTCGATTACATCAACGGGTGCGGCAAGTGGGCCAGAGAGGTGCTTTGTGGGTCTTGCTTTATCAATGTCTCGCAGAACACGTATAGCCATCATCTCAAACGATAGTCACCTCGAGCGCAGGCCCCAAGGCTTGAGCGCGGCTTGAGATAGTAGAGACATTTCTCGTGTATTCTTGCAGGCCGCCAGCAGATTGACCAAGCGTGGTTCCCCCGAGGGCGGCGTTGAGGTACTGAATACATTCGCCTCGTGCGACAATCCTTCGGCCCTCGACTAGAAAATTCGAATGTAACGTTCACGAACAACATGTCTTGGGTCTCGAAGTGCAGACCTGAGTAAGGATCAAGAGGGGAAGGAGAGTCCAATGCCAAGCACCTTCCAGATTCGATGTCGACAACAACCACAAGCGGAAGGATCCGATCCGGCCGTCCGTGCGCACCCAGACTATTAGTCCCTATCGACAACGTCTTCTCCTGTTATCAATCAAGGCATGTTGATCATGATCGAGTCTCGCATCGCAATCCGCAACGAAGAGCGCCGCTGGAGTCATCGTTGATTGTTGGCAGCAGAAGCAACTTTTGAGACTCGTTCATCTCGAGTACGCTAGACTGCAAGACTGGTGATGCGTCTCGGGCGGCAGAGTGATCTCGTTGTCAACGGCCACACGCCATGTCGGCTCCTGTGATTTCCCACGAGGAGGACCCAGAACACAATCGTTCAGAAGCGGTTTCCTTCAGAAGCCGGCCTCTCAAAGGGGCGCCTGCAAACGATGGAGGTGGCTTTCGGCCTCTTGAGGCAAACGTTGACACCTTACGAACCCGTCGCAAATATTGTGAACCACTCTGCGACAATGGGCTGTGGTGAGTGCTTAAGGGAGTCTCGCTTGCTGCTGCTCGCGACGAAGCTCTTTTTTCGTGTCGCTTACACTCTACCACGAGTTGTCCTCTCTTCGCCAAGTATACTCGCTGCCTGAGGAGCAAATCAGGCACCGGCCCGATAGGTGGTCACCTCCTAGTTGGCGCCTGGTGCACGGTTCTTCGTCCCTGCATACGGTTGATTGCAAGCCTTCTCGCAACCGGCCACTCCCAGGCTCATGGCAAACAGGGCTCCGGCACTGCAGGGCCGTCTCAGAACTATCCCTGGTTTCCAGCAAAGACCAGTGTTGTATACTGACCCATGGCTGGATAAGCTTGTATCCACTCTCCTCTCGAGTCATATCGAACCTCAGTCGCAAACATTTCCTGGTAGGTGCCATCAAAGACGCGCGACGCGACCAAGGTTTTTGCATGGTAGACCCCGAGGCCAATGACGTTATCCCCGGCCCTCTCACTACTCGAACATCCTTCAATCGTCGAATCTCACCAGCAACATCTGCCTTTGGCTTATCTGTCTTATCGTCTTAGCCATGTTCAACACCTTTGGAACTTTTGGTCATGCGTTATGATTACTGGAAATTACTCGGAGCATAACAAAATGTGGTGATGGATGCCAACTCTCATTGGTTATTCTCCAACATGACTACGTACGAGAGGGAGCGCTAAGCCGCGATCGCAAACCAACGGCTGTAACTTCACCCTGAAACTTCACGCCTTTCATGCAGCCAAAGGAGCTACTCATGCATGACACGCCCTGGCCAAGTGCTATTCGTACACTATCCTTCAGGCTCTCTCGGTATACCATCATCCCTGCGCCACTGCAGAGACTGCCCTGTGCAAAGAAGATCTAGGTTGCCGCACCGTCCGGCTCTATCACGCCTCGATGCTGCATTGACGATCCACAATCTGGTTCGGTTGTGTTCTTGTCCCTTTACCTACGAGTTGCATCCGAGGATGGGCGGTAGTATGGTTGGTATATAATGAGCTGGTCCGGAGGTTGTTGCTCAAGAGATCATTCAGAGATCACCCCTTTTGAGTTTGAGCACACTCCTTTCTCCTGTCGAAATGCCTATCCTTCTCACCTCTCTCCTGGGCACCGCAGTGGGTTCTGCAGTAGTCTACTTTACATCTCCCACTCTGGCTGCTGTTCTTGCCGGATCGGCACTCAATTGGATCACGATTCACTCCTTGGCAATCGACGCTCTCTTCGCCATCTTGATTTGCTTTTTCATCCTCTGTTATCTGGAGACGAAATGGATCGCGGTCAATCAATCATTTCCCTACACCTTCCATCTCAAGAACAACATCGGGAAATCATCTTTCGATTTTCAATTGGTTGTGTTTGAGCTATGGCATACAAACAAGCTGAACAGATATGGTCACATGGTGTGTTTGTTCTGCGAACAACTTCTCTGGCTTTACATCATCAGAATCACATTTGGTCTTTCTGGTCTGGCATTAACGAACATCGCTTTGGACATGCAAGCTTTTTCATTCGGAGATCTTAGACTCGGCTTTGGTACTGCTGTCTTCAACGCTGCTTACTCGTTGCTCGGCATGTGGGCCTTTGACGGGTTTGCACCAGTGGCCGCGATCGACATTTGCAAGATTGCGCTCTTCTGGGTGGTGGTTGTGCGTACTGCTGTACACGCCGCCGAGCCTTTGCCTCCGGTCTACGATAGCGAGACCGACTCTTTCGGCGAGACCTGGGGCGACGATGGCTATCACTTGATCTTCAAGAAGCCCTTCTCTGCTCTGTGGCTGTTTATTCTGGGCATTGTCTCCGAGCTTGCCTCTGGTGTGCCTGGACGTCTGTTCGGCACTGCTCTTTACAAGGCTCTGTACCGTGCTGGCGGTTTCCGCAGTACCACACTCAAGGGTGTTGACACCGCTAGAGAAGAGGCACTCTCGACACTGAAGAACGGCTGGGCCTCTAACGAGATGCTTGCGCCTTACTTCCTCAAGTCATCATCTGTAACTATTGTCGAGAAACTGCCTCTCGAGTGCTGAGATTCTATCAGCCGTCTTTTCCTGCTGAAAGAAAAATCTTTTCGTATTCTTTTGTCATCTATTTCTTCGATTCTAGCGCGGAGCTCATATTTAGACGGGGTCGGATTTCAATTTGCGCGGCGTCGTTTCCAATTTTTCTTTTTCTTTTTTCTCCTTTTTTTCCCTTCGAATACCCAGTCGCGTTTATAGAAGAGTTCGGTGTCATAATTTTCAAGTTATTCTTTCTTAGTGCACCAGCCCTCTCCCCATTTTTTCGAATTCAATTCACGCTATGCTCTGCATCATTGTTCCAAGAAATCCATGCTGCTGTCGTCGGCAGGCACAAGTCATGGGTGATCCACGGCCCGTGCCTTTAAGCCTTCCGTCCTTGCTGCATTTCTTTCAGCTGGCCTCTGCAAACCATCACAGAAGGATCCATGCTGACAAGCTCCCGAACAAAGGAGAAGTTAGTGTTTATTTAGCACTGCATGGACCATGAGTTTGGAGTTTCACTAGCATCTCCGCGAGTTCGCATTATTGGGTCAAGGCGTGGCTTTCGGGTCTGATGTCAGAGATGAGTCTGTGTTGACTACCACTCGTCCAGATGGAGGGGTGTCGAGGATATGTGTCTTGTTGTCTACCTACTGCATTTTCTCGTATTGATCATCTCAGGTTTACGACCATCCGGGATGTTGCCTGGAGCGTATGCTGCTCTGACCGTCGTTAAACAGTCGAATTATTTATTCGTTTCTTTCACAAATGAGATAACCTCACACTCTACGCTCCGACGGATTTCAGGGCAAGTTCTTATCAATACCCTCGAGATGTTGTGCCCTCCTGCAGAAAGACGTGGTCCGGGACCCCATCCCTGGCGCTCTCAAGACTGTGACAATCTTATGACGGACGACTCCATGTCAACAGCTAGTGCTGCAGTATGCTATACAATTGCACAGTTGCTTCAAACCGAAGATCATTGTGTAAGTAAAAGAGTAAACGGGAGGTCGGGTCAACTGCATGTTCTCGTATTGATCATCGAAAAGTTAGGGAAAGGGCTCAATTCAAGCATAACTAAAGCAACCAACTGTGGGGATATTTAGGGGCAAAAGGTACGACGCATCAACGCTCATCGTCAAAGACAAACTTCTCCTCCACTTCGACAAAGGGTCCCTTCTCATCTCTGTATTCCTTGACCGTGACGTATCTTGTCCACGTACGATTGTCCTGTGGGGCTGGCTGAGGTTTATACTGTCGAGGAGCTTTGCGAGATTCGTTGCTCTTCTCGAGAACAAAGTCGTCCTTGTCAACGTGAACTTGCATGCTTGGTGTAGGCGAGTTCTCTGCTCTGTAGGGACCGTGGGCGTACGATTCTTCTACAAGAGGAAGTTCGCGTGCAGGAGACTCGCTGAGAGGAGTCCACTTGGGCTCTGGAACATGAGGTCTTTCGGCAGGGTCGATGTAGGTGCGATTGCGGTGCTTCTCGTACTCGTAGTCATCGTGCACACTCGGCATACCAGTGAGATTTGGAGGTTGCGAACGAATGCGAGAGAGACCTTGCATGGAACGACCATCACGCTCAGAAGGCAGGTCTGGCGGCAGAGTAGCCACTTCATCCTCGCCCGAGAAAGAGACACGACGTTTGGTGGGTCTGGGGTTACCAGGAGGTGCAGGTCGTTCTCTGAGAGGAAGTGAATACTGCTTGGTTGGCGGTGGACGATTTCTGATTGTTGATGGAATGTTTTGAAAAGGCGCAGGATAGTCTCTGACGGGTGCTGGACGACTGCTGATTGTCGATGAGTAGTCTTGGAAAGGCGGAGGAATGTCTCTGGAAGCTGAAGGATAGTCTCTGGGAGGCGCAGGATTGTCTCGGACAGGTGCAAAATACTCTTTGAACGATGCTGAATGGTCTTGACGAGGAGCAGAGTAAGGATCTCTTGCAGGTGCAGGATGGTCTCTGGAAGGTGGTGGATAGTCTCGAGCTGATGGAGGATATGTGTCTCGTGAAGGAGCTTCGGACCATCTGCGCGTATTTTCCCTCTTGACGACGAGGTACTCATCGTATGATGGACCATGGGGAGGCATGATCTCGATGGTTGGAGTTGATGCGATGCTAGGTTCGACAGGTGGAGCAGATGGAGCAGGTTCAGGTGGGGGCTCAATGTGCTGCAGTTCTGGGACAAAGGGCTCGACGTAGCGGAATGGGATGTTGCGCAGTTCTGGTTGAGAAGGTGGACTGGGCGATGTTGGGGCCTGAGGTGCTAAACTCTGAGGTGTTGAGGTCTGAGGCGCTGAGATTTGTGGTGTTGAGATCTGAGGTGCTGGAAGCGAAAGACGCAACGGCGAAGAAGAAACTTTGGGTGCGCAGCGACGGCAGACGCTCGAAGGCGGCGAGACTGCGAGGAGGTTTGCGTCAATGGGGTGCTCGGCGTGATAACGAGCAGATCGTGGTTGTTGGCAGATCATGCAGACATGCCAGACGGTGAAAGGCGAGCCGTCGCGCGTCTGCGCCTCAAAGGGAACAGATGGCGGACGCCAGCTGAAGTTTGACATGATGGTGTTGATGATTGACAAAAAGGAAGGTGGGGCTGATGCGAGATGAAAGGCGGATGGAAGGAGTGAAAGAAGTGACATGTGACAAACATACTTTAGTGATGTTAGGCGACAACCATTGTCTCTTCGACCCGAGGGCCGCCTGCTATCTGGACCACTTGTCTCTGAACAGGCCCTCCACCAGTCGTGTAGGCTGTACCACTTCCGCCAGCACCGCCAGCACTACCAGGGCCACCAGCAACATAAGCACCACCACCCGACCCAGCAGCTCCAGCAGTTCCAGCAGTTCCCGCAGCCCCGCCGGCTGGAACGACAGAAACTACAGTCTCTCCACCAGGGCCTGTGCTGGTAACGAATGTGTTGCCAGCTCCCGCTGCTGAACCATAACCGCCGCCCTGGCCGTGTTCACGTTGGCGCTTGTTTTTACGGTGCTTGTGAATTCCAAAGGCCGTCCAGCCGATGATGTTGGCGAGGACGAAAGGTACGACGAGAGCAGGGACGAGGATGATAGCCAGAGTCGTGCCGTATGTGGTGGTTCCGCAGACCATGATGACCAAGGCACGTATGAACGTGTGTCGAGTGATAGAGGTAGATAGAAATTGATGATGATGATGATGTTGAGAGAGAGAAGCAAGCTGCATGTCAACAACACTCTGAAGCTTCGGGCCTCCGACCTGTGGAGGAAGCAGCGAGTTGCTACTGTACCTGCCCAAATCACACATGTTGACTGTGATCCCCAGTCGCCGAACTTCTCTACTACGCCGATCTTCGGCCAATCCTCTTTGAGAGTATCTATTCTGAGAAGCATCATGGACTGGGAGTTGTTAGCTACTCGTACTCCATTTTCATTTCTCTGGTCTTGACAAAGGTCGCAACTCACCTCTAGCCTTCCATAACAATGGCAGACGACAATGTAGAAAGAGATAAAAACATGCATGAACATAGATAGAAGACTCAAAGAAACACGGGAATGGAATGTACGTAAAAGCATTAATTAGTGTTCGGTGCATCTATCAATTCGTGAACGGCTTTAACTAAAACATGAAGTTTAGGAGACATAAAGAAAAACAAAAAAAACAAGGGGTGGTATCGCTGTTGCTGTGTTGCATGTCATGTCCAAAATATTGCTTGTCCGACCATCATACAAATGTATTGCAAAGAAAAGAGAAGTCAAGAGCAGTATGTGTATATCTAGCTCTCCGTTCTTCTAGTTGTTGCCATCATCCGTATCTTCGAAGAAGGTCAAGATTGCCTTGACACCTCCGGGTCCGAGACCGTGTGGTGGGTAGCACACGTAAATAGGGTCGTCCTGAGCACCGAGCTTCTCTCTGAATTCCGACTTCGCTGTGAGCTTGAGCTCAGTGGCGATGGCGTGGTAGGCCTTGCTAAGGACCTTGATGCGAGTACCCTTCAAGTTGTGACCGGGAGTCAGCTTGGAGCTGGCACCACCACCGAAGGTAACCGAAGTGGCACCGCCGGCAGCGCATTGCGAAAGTGCGTGCATGACGAGCAACTCGATGGCACCTGAAGGTGCACCAGGGAAGTCAAGCGAGAACTTGACTTGCCAACCATGGTCGGGCGACAGCTGGGCCATGATGACGAAACCAGCGATCTTGCCGTCCTTGTCGGTGGTGTAGTGGTATTGACGATGGGCCTCGTCCTGCCAAGGGTGGATGTCTGTGAGATGAACCTGCTTGCCCTTGCGGTTGGCTAGCCAGTCCTTGATGCGACCATCAATCTTTTGCTTGGTCTCAGCCGGAATTGGCGTGCCGAGCGGGTAATCGTGCACCTTGACACCCTCCTTGCTTGCGTGACGAATCTTGCGCTGGATATCATGATCATGTACAGCTGGGTTGTTGCCAGGATCCAGTCGTTGCTCGGCAGCAACCGAGAATGTACGCCAATCGAACTGATGCGAAGACAGAACTTCTTCAACGTCACCACCGCACAGCAGCCACAGGGGCTTGATTCCACGCTCTTTCTTGATGTAGTGCAAGTATCCGGCAATCGTACGAGCGTATTGGGACTTGTGACAGAGGGGGTCACCGACCGTGATGGCATAGCCTTGGTGAGGCACGAAACCAACGGCGGCACCAGTAGCATCGTCTCTCCAGATCTCGGTACGAGGCTCGAGCCATGAGGTGTTGGAAGCGTCTCCGTAATTGGCGATGAGCATCTCAACGGATGGCAGCTCGTATCCAGCGGAGTGGCGGTCTTGGCCTTCCCATTGAGGGTGCAGTGTGCTGGCTTCGGGGTGCCTGAGTTGCTTGACGACGGGCTTTGCGGGGAGGGACTTGGGATCGCGAGGGAAGAGAGTTGCATGGCGAATGTCGCCCAAGGACAGCAGCAACATCAGCATACGTTCCAGACCAATACCACCACCACCATGAGGAGGGGCTCCCCAGGCAAATCCTTGCATGTACTCATCGAGCGTGCTAGGGTCCATCTTCAGGCGCTCCATCTGCTTGGTCAACATCTTCTCGTCATGGATACGCTGGCCACCAGAGAGAATCTCTTGCCCACGAAGGAAGATATCGAACGAGTTGGTGATCTTGGGGTTGTTGGGGTCGGGCATGGCGTAGAAGGGCCTGGCGCCGGCAGGGAACTTGTCGAGGACATAGTAATCTGTGCCGTACACTTGCTTGATGACCTTTCCAAGCTGGATTTCGTCGCGGGTACCGAGATCCTCGTCTTCAGGAAGAGGGTTGCCGTTGTCGTCCCTCCAGCCGGACTCGTTAAGCAGACGAATACCCTCGGCGAAGGGAATGATGGGTGTCCTGTCGAGCCAAACAAGGTCCTCGTGAGGGAAGTGCTTCTTGAGTGTGTCGATCTCGTGGCGGTAATTCTCGTAGACCTTCTTGAACATAAACTTGAACAAGCCGTCCAGAACGCGAAGAACTTCGTGGTAATGCTCGTCGATAGCCATCTCCAGATCGAGACCGGTGTACTCGGTCATGTGTCTATGTGTGTTGCTGTTCTCAGCACGGAAGACAGCACCGATCTCGAAAACTCTACCAAAATCGGCCGAGATACACATCTGTTTGGCCAATTGGGGCGACTGGGCCAGGAAAGCAGGTCTGCCAAAGTAGTCGACCTTGAACACACTGGCACCGGACTCGGTAGCACCGCCTTGCAGCTTAGGTGTGTGGATTTCCATGAAGCCCTGGCCACGAAGGTACTCGCGGAAGAAGGACGAGACACCGGACTGGACGCGGAAGATACTTTGTGAAGTGTTGGTACGGAGATCAACGATGCGGTTGGCGAGGCGGGTGCGGTCAGAGATGTGATGACGGGCGTTCTTGGACAGCTCGGCTTCTTCGCGAGTGACTTCGGCTTCGGCGACGTTGAAGGGGAGAGGGGCGGTTCTTGAACCCTCGACATGCAGTTCGTGGATCGAGACCTCGAGGTTTCCAACGGAGCAGCCGGTAATCTTGCCCTGCCTGGCCTTGGGTTCTTGAACCACAGCACGCACGCGGACCACCGACTCGAGCTTGAGATGCTTGGCCCAGTAGACCATACCTAGCGAGACACCAGCATGCTCGTGCAAAACACCCTGGATCGAGGCAGTCTGCTGGCGAAGAGCGATGAAGACACGACGGCTGCTGATCTGGCGGATCATGTGGACGCGAGCACGGAAAGTGACCCACGAGCCAACATCCCTCTCGGACAGCTCGAGCAGGTTGACTTTCTTCTCGTTGGCGGGCTGAGCAGGGGCGTATGAGTTGAGAGGTAGAACGCCGTACTTGGACTTCATATCGCTGGTCTCGTCTGCCTCGGCACGTGCTTGTGTCTGCTGTTGCAGCCTGCGGTCTGCTTCGTTGTGCTCCTGAGCCTTTCTGTGTCTCTCCTCCTTTTGCTGGAGCTTTGCACGCTTGCGAAGTTGTGCCTTTGACATGGGCTCACCAGCAGCGTTTAGGGGACGTCCATCGTTGGACGATGAGGACGAAGAGCCACGGCGGAGCTTGTGTCTAAAAGCGCCCAATGGGCTGTGTGTGGGTCTGTGATGTGAAGTAGAACGGGACTGACGGCGGTGGGAGAGATCAGTAGAGGCACGGCTGTGATCGACCGAGGTGCGCGTGTCAATAGAGGTCGAGTTTCGCGGCGAGGCAAAGCGAGACTTTGAGCTGGGACGGTCTCTGTTGTCCAGAGAGGCACGAGGACGCTCGGCCATATCGGTGCTGGCTCTGCTGGCAGATGTGGGCGTGCCGCTGTCCGAGTTGGAGTAGGTGCCGCTGGCGCTGGTGCTCCGGCGGTGGTGGCCGGGCACGAGCTTGTGCAGTGCTTTCTTCATGGCTGAAGGCACGCTTCCTCGGCAATGGGAATGAGGGTATAGAGGAAGAGTGAGAAAGTGGAAGGGGATACGAGATTCGACAGAAGAGCGTAGGTAGACAAAGTTTGATTGAATGAATAGGACAGGAAGACGTGCCTGGTCGAGGGTTCGGGTCAGAGATTACCGTCCGTGGTCCCCACGAAACTCATCTTGCGCCCACCCACCTACATTGTGACGTCAAGCTTTTCGCTCCAAGCCTGCTCCTGCTACTTCTTCACCTCATACAAGCATCGTTCCTGCCTATTACCGCGCTTCTCTGTTGATCCTGTACCTCCAACCTGCGCATGCGTATTTGAACGTCATGCTCATCTACTTGGCCATCGCTTTCCCTTGCCTGCGGTGCTGTCTCCTTCTCATCCTGCGGCCTTTTGCGGCTCCAAAGCGGCTACCGCAAACTATCCATTTTCAAATTACCAGCCTTTTCCGCAGAATGCCTATTTTCCCTCTCTCGCGTTCATGCTGACCTCTCGTTTGCCATGATTTCAATTCTCTCCGACATTCTCTTTTTCGCTTAACATGCATCAGATTGGGACCCCTTCCTTTCGAAAACTTGCCTACGTGGCCACATCAATCGACAACACTGACTCCTTGTTGTTTGTGTCGCCCCGCGATCGCGATTGCTTTTAGATTGTTTTCCCCAAAGCACACACCGTGCATCATCGACATCGACGTCACCGCTTCTACCGAGTGCAGGTCGCTTTCTCTAGGCCTTTTCCTACAGCTGCTTTTGCATTCTGAATCTCCAAAGGAAACAGCTTCCGAGGCCATACTCATGAAAAACGTTTGGCTGATAAAGTATATCATTATTCACATACGGCCAAGATTGAGAATTACCGTACTTGGCTGCCGGCCGGATCCGGTCTCCTATATTTATAGGCGGGTATCCAGCTAGCCGCCATCCGACTGGAGTCCAAAAGCCTGTTTAGGCAGCCCATCGAAATACAGACACCTACGCCTCCAAATTGGCAACGACACCTCTCATTCGAACTGAAACACGCTTACGTGTAACATTAAAGGTCAAGAGTTCTGATCAACAAATCGATGTGTATCATGATACTCTATTCAAAGAGGTCCCTGGGTAGCTGGCTTATGGTAAGCCACCTCAATCTGCTGCTCCAACTGCCACTCCAACATCCATTCCTGCACAAACTGAATTTCCTGTCTTTGAGTGTCGGCTACGGTCAATGGTGGAAGGGATGCAGTGGTCTCGTTAGGGAACAAGCCATTTTCATCCCAATGGTGAACGGCTCCGTCGATCAGAATGAAAGGTTCACTAGAGGTAGAGTTGCGCTTCTTGGCACCCTGAGCATATGCATGGGGAGTTGCAGGACGCCAGGGGTCAGCAGAGCCATCGACGAAGGCAAGACGAGGGTATGAAATGTCATAACCGCCGTACTTGTTGACTGCTTCCACATCGGATGGGGTAGTGATGTTAAAGGCATCGACGCAGACAATACTTTCGTATTCGAGATCAAGCAGAGAAGAAACGATGGGAAGCTCTCCTGGAGGTGCGTATCCGGTTTGCAAGTAACCCCACTCGGAGCAGTATTGGTAGGCCCATGAACGCCAGCCGTATGATGATAGGTCATCTTGCTGGTAGTATGTCACGTTATGATTGCTAAAGCACTGGTCCTGAGTGCTTCTACCTCTAGTGCAGGGTTGCACAGACGTGACATTCACGTAACCGATAAAGTTGAGCATGCGGTTGACCAAAGTCTCTTCAACAGTGTAGTTGGTGTTCTTGATCAGGGACTCGACTTCAGAACGGAGCGAAGACGTGTTGGGGTAGAGCGTTGCATCGGATGAAATGTTGTTGCAGTATAGATCAAAAGCAGGGCTTCCGACCTTGGGTTCCCAGTTACGGCTTTGCCAGTTTTCAATGCCATTGGACAGAACAGAGGCGAAGTCGTTGTCATAAGTAATGTTCTCTAGGCCGAACGCAGTCTTGAGCTGGTAAGTGAGGTCTGTCTGATTCTTCTTGAGGATGGTGTCTACAATGTGGATGAGAGTCTTCTGTGTCGAAATGCACTTGGGAGGTCCATTTTCGGCAATCGGAGTGAAGTAATCGTAGTAATCGTAGATGGCCTTGGTCACACCGCTGGAAGAGATTGTGCCCCAGAAGACGTCAGGATAGACGACTCTCAAAANAGCGTTAAATGCGCCTGCATATGAACCACCATACCCAATGTATGCAGCAGCATCACTGGTGAGATCTAGGTGTTCAAGTCCGGGGAAAACAATGTTTCTCGCAAAGTATGCCTCATCGGCAAGCGCTTGCTCGGTAGTCAAGAAACGGAGATTCTTAGTAGAAAGATCAGGAGTGGGGAAAGATGTTCCATAGTAGCGGTGCTCAAGTACGACACCAATACCATGAGTTGCTTGGGCCAACTGAGCGAGAATGCCTTNTTGCAGATAAGGCAAGCGTCCTGAGGCATCGGTCTCACCAGATTGGAGTACGATGACAGGTCCGCCAGGCTGATAGTGCGATGCGTCAAACCAGTATCTCAAGTCGAAAGTAGCATTGCTGTGTGGCTCATATTGAGACGAGTTGTGGAAGTGGTCAACAGGCACTGAGATGTTGTGCTCCGGGTAGAGGCTCTCGGGGTCGATGTCACGCTGAGGCATTCGTCAACAACTGGGTACGACTCTTCGCGTGAAGCGTCAAACCTTCTCGAGGCTTGAGATGGCCAGATTACGCTTGTGTTGTCTACTGCCTAGGGCAGCAACAAGTGGAAGTGCATATAAGAATGGTAGAACCCTCATCGTGGCAGTTCACAAGGCAGATGGTGGTGAATGTGGTAAAAAGAAAACGAACGAATGGGTGCGGTGAGCGATTGAAGTCTTTCAAGACTGTTGAGCGGCGTCATGAATCTTGATCCTCGCCTCTGCTTCCCTGCATATTCGGTTGTAAAAGAGGAAGGCGCGTTGTATTGGCAGATAAGTACCTTCCCATACGGGTTTCTGGAAGCGGCGATCCTGGCTTGGTAAGTCGGCCAAGCTTCCGTTCGTATCTCCAGCACGAACGAGAGCAACCAGATCACGACATCAACAGATGAGAGAATACGAAGGGGAGGAAGCTGTATAAAAGAACCAACAAACGAACGAACTAAACTCCACCTCGAATAACAATGCTGAATCGAAGTTAGGTACCTGACCTATGACGTCTGTACTTTCGCCAGGGTGGTACCTGTAGCATAAATATGAGAGTCTTGAAATCGTATCTGTGCCCTTCAAGGTCGCCATATGCATATCATTCGATATAGACATCTCTGAGGTATGATATGTCCTCTATATGCTTGTTCTGAGAGAACAAATCCCATCATTGGGCAGTTTCCAGCTATGTATACCGTTATGAGATTTTTCGATATTGTCACACCGAGAACCTTGAGTGACAACGCTGCGAATGCCGTCGCACATTGAAGAAGAAACGTCATACTCAGCTCAAGTAACACTTTAGAGACCTTTCGCGTTTCCAGGATATCTTGGACTATTGTTAACCTGGTAGGGAGACATCGCCAGAATGGCAAGGTATTCTAAAACCAATATATATTTTTGCAATCAATATCACCCCAACAAGCCGCTTTAGCTCATCTGGGAGAGCGCCAGACTGAAGTCAACTTCTGTCCTTCTTGTGCGAACAAGAGTATTCTGGAGGCACTGTGTTCGATCCACAGAAGCGGCATTTGTTTTTGTCAAAATGCCCTGTTATCTTGCTTGCCGTCTCTAATCTTTGCAAAAGTTGCAAGCTACCATTCGTATTTCCTCAACTTCTGCGAAGGATTGCAGTACAAGTCTACAAGCAAGAGCTGAATTCGAGGCTTCATCCGAAGTCCATTGTCGGAGCCGCTTCTGCGGGATCGCACTACCTAATTGGTCAATGACCGCTCGAGGTTTCGGCAAAGTACTAATAAGGACGTGCCGCCAACGGGTGTCGGCTGCTATCACCATCATACCACGACGACAACCTTGCCGGGAGGTGAGGGCAGACATATTTATAAACCTAGTTGCTCGTCGGAAGTGAGAGACATCCATTCTCTCATCAAATTTCCAATTCGTCTCATATCTTATTCGTACCTGTCAACAGTCGCAACCGACAGTCCGTTGTTACATCAATCTGTTACACTGCTCTTGTATCGTTTCGTTGCTTACCCTACTTGGTCATACCACCTGCGGTTCTACAACAGCCAACGGAAGAAATTCAAACCTCAAGATCCCGCACAGACTGCGAGAACACCACTTTTACAAAATGCTGCGAACCATTCAAACTCTTCGAACACCATACCGATTGTCCAAGCTACAATTGTCAAACCAACTGCGGACAGCTGCAACAACTACCACCGGCAAGGCCGAGGGGACAATTGCGGACTCGTTCGCTTCTCTATCTGGTCAGCAGTTCGAAGCATTGGAGCCACGCTTCGTTACGGTAAAAGAAAACCTCATTCGAGGAAATGAGCAAGCCGTCAAAGCATCATGGGATAGGTTACTCTTGACTTTGAAAGACGAGGTCCGAGAAATCAAGCGATTGGGCTCGTCGATTGTACCTCAAATTGATTTCAAAGACATCGACACTCCTTCCGAGCATTTCAGCAGCGAGTACAGAAAGCGTGGTGTCGCAGTCATTAAAGGTGCAATTCCCGAGTCCGAGGCCTTGCAGATGAAGGAGGACCTAAGAGAGTACATCAAGGCAAACCCTCAGACGAAGAGTAAGCTTCCATCTCGGCCAGTCATGACTGTGTAAGCAAGCTGACATGCCTTCCAAGGCTTCCAACAGCAGGTCTTTGAACTCTACTGGAGCAAATCGCAAATCCGGGCAAGAGGTCATCCCAACCTGCTCAAAGCACAACAATTCCTGCTGAGCTTCTGGCACTCTAAAGACCCGAACGCATTGTTTTTGGATACACCGATATCGTACGCTGACAGACTTCGCATGCGCGAACCTGGTGATGCAAAATTTGCCCTTGGCGTATGTTTTCAGATCCTGAGGTTTAGTTCTCGTAACAGTGCTGACCTTTTGGTANNGCCTCACATAGATGGAGGAAGCTGCGAGAGATGGGAAGAGACTGGTTATGGCAGAGGTAAAGTCTACCAAGATATCTGGGAAGGTAAATGGGAGAAGTATGATCCTTGGGAGTCCAGCAGCCGCTTGCCTGTCGAGTCAGATCTCTACCAAGGAGCTGGTGCTTGCAGTGCTTTCAGAGCGGCGCAAGGTTGGTTGAGTTTGTCTCACTGCAGTGCTTTTGAAGGCACTTTGCTTGTCAACCCACTACTCCAGCTTGCGACCGCCTACTTCTTGCTCCGTCCCTTCTTCACACCACAAAGTGGTCCCTCGACTCGCGTGTCGGTAAACGGAGCGGTCGAGCAGGCCGACACCGATGACTATCTCTCTCCAGACAACTGGAAGCTCGAGGACAAGCCGAGCTCGTGGCTGCAGGGAGCGAATCTGGGGCGTGGTCAGGAGCTCAACGCGCTGCTCCACCCTCACCTCAACTTGCCAGAGACCATGGTACACATACCGAGAGTGCAGCCTGGCGACTATGTGGTATGGCACTGCGATGGCATCCATGCGGTCGATAAGATACACGCCGGAAAGAGCGATTCGAGTGTACTCTACATTCCCGCTTGTCCACTTACCGAGCGCAACGCTGAATACCTGGTTCGCCAGAGAGACTGTTTCTTTAGAGGTAAGCCACAGCGCCCAACACCAATGAACCAAAGCCATGCTAACAACAGCCATNNAGGCACTCCCTCACCAGATTTCCCCGGAGGCATTGGCGAAGGACAGCACATCGGTCGCGCGGTGCAAGAAGACATCTCGGCGGTTTCGGGAGTCAATGGTCTACGCGCCATGGGCTTGGAGAAGTTCGACGAGAAGACTGGCCGCACGTCAGGAGAGAAAAAGGTCATGGCAAGTGCGAACCGCATTCTTGGTTTCAACTGAGCCTGAGCACATGGTGTTGCGCGTCTTGCATGGTTAGCGTACATGGCAGTAGCAATTTTACTTTTGACTGGTTTGATGCCTGACGTGTATCACGATTTGGAAGCATGCTGCAGTGTCGACGAATTCAATATTTCAGTTGCGGTGATTGCAGTCACATCCTTGTTCACGTCGTCAGGCGACTGGTCGGAATGGGGGCCAAAATGGCTTGCTGTGCCTCTGGCGGTTTGTAGATGAAGGTCCCCGATCCGATGCGCCGCCAAGAGGGAAGCTCACTGCCGACCCCTCTTCGGCATCACCTGCCGGCCTCCGCTCTCTTGCAGCTCTGCTTTCTCACACCTCGAACAATTTCCCACGAACGCAGAGCTGCTGTTGCCCTCATGCTTTTCCCACAAGCTGTCACCGGAATACGTACCGTGCCTTTCAAGGTACGATGCAATTTATAGATGCGGGAAAAGTAAGCATCTAATACGCACCGCCCCTAGAGTTGTACATTACATACACAGTGCGACATAACAACATCGCCCATTCTACAGTCATAACTCTAAGCCATGCTGTGAGTCTTGTGTCCCGGGGTGTCCATGACGAACAAGGGCGGGCAGTATTCCCAGTTGCGCCGCCCACGATCCTTCGCTCAGCCTTCCATGCACGCAGAGCAGCACGGCCCCCTGATGCGCATGTGCATGCAGCAACCTGAGGAAGCCATCAGAAGAGCCCCGATACCGAGGAGTGGTCTATCCATCTTTGTTTAGCATGATACGTGATATCTCTACGTGCGCATGGCTATTGGACAAACCAACCATTCTTCCCGTCTGCCCTTGCCAACTCTGTGGGGGCTTTTCTGGTGTAAACCGGTCAGCGGATCGACAGTACTCTACTTGGTGGACTATTTGCAGCCCCCACGAACTCTTTCTGGCAGCAGAGGTATTGCCCTGCAACCAAATCCCCGAAGTGGACGGCGTTCTACTTTGCGGAAAAGCAGCCATCGTTGGCCACAGGAATGCAGGTAGGTGGGTTGGTTCCGTTTGATTGGTCGTCACTGCCCCCATCGTCTCTCCTCTAACCACTTCCTTCTATATATGCTCCTGCCAGCCATATCAACATGCTTCTTTCATCTCCTTTTCATATATCTGGAATCAACTTGATGTCCTGCTTGGATATTGTTCACTTTATAGCTGTCTCTGTTGGCTTCCAGCTTGACGCTTCTGACCTTCGATATTTACCACCACGCTAGCCTGAAAGACAATTCATACAAAGACACAACAACCACTGAGCCTCGACCTCTGACATTTGATCACACATCACCTCTCCTTCCCAAATTATCTCCCACTAGACACCCACCACTGACGATGGATGCGATTATACGGTCCGACTTCATGAACGATGAAGTCGAACATCCATACTACCCAGCATTTGTCATCAATAAGCCCTCCGAAGCTCCCCTAATGCAAGACTCGGCATACTCCTCCCCGCGACCATCATCTTCATGGCTCTCATCAGAGAGCATGAGCGATAGCTGTAGCGGCACATGGTCTTCTCCTACCCCAAGTGTTACCTACTCTCCCTCTCCACGACCGACAGACTATCGCAACCACTATTCTGCATGGTTACAAGCAAACTCGGGACATGGCATGCTGCCTTTCACCTCGCCGATTCAAATTCAGGGTCAGCCCGACGTTTCCGCATACTATCCGCAAGAGCTCGTTTGCCATCCTTACTACCAGAATCAATGCTTCCAGCCTCAAGTCTCCGAGGGAAAAGCACTGGAGACCTTTGGTCTAGGAGGATGGGCGACAATAGAAGGCTCTCAAGCCCATCCAGAGCATATCATGGAGCCATCGCCAGCCCCTTCGTCCACAATCACCCCTTCCATCAAGTCTTCCAACGATTCGTCCAAACAACCCATCTATCCTTTCGTCAAGCAAGAGGAACCTGCAGAGTATCATCATATCTGCTCCAATCCATCTCCAAGGAAGCAACAAGCCAACAAAGCAAAGACAGCATACCCCTGTCCTTTCCTTCCTTACGGCTGTCCGGCATCCTTCTCTTCCAAGAACGAGTGGAAACGCCACCTCAACACTCAACATCTCTCCCTCAGTACATACCGTTGCGGCCTTTGCGTCCCCAAACTCTCTGCCTCTTCCACTCCACCACAAACAAACGACTTCAACCGTAAAGACTTGTTTATTCAACATCTACGCCGCATGCACTGCGAGAGCTCGTCAGAATCCACGTCCACGGTCTCCAACATCAAGACGGCAAGATACAACTGTATTCCTATTCCCAACACGCCCGAGTCGCTGTCCGGAGAAGCTGATCGCTGTTATATCGCACCACCTTTGCCTCCTGCTTGCACGCAATGTATCTTTTGCTGTTCTACGTTCTCAGGCCCACAAGCTTGGATCCAGCGTACAGAACACATTTCTCACCATCTCGAGAGACTGCGTCGAGACGGGCTAAAGGTGCCCAAGGTGGAGAACTGGAGAAGAGATGTTGAGCTCGAGAGGTGGTGTTTGGAAATTGGTGTGCTTGTGCTTCATCGCGGGAGAGATGGTGTGGGCAGGGTTCGTGTCAAGAGTGGAAGGAGAGTGTGATTGTTCATCGCTTGCGTTGCGAGCTCTGTATATATACGGTTATTGCTTGTCAATTTGGTGATAGCGTAGATCGGTCTTTATGATGTATACGAATAGATATCCCTCGTCTTCATCTCTATTTTCTGTCTCATGGTCAATCAATCAATCTTTGAATGAGTGTTCTTGAAGTCACGCCGACAACATCCGGTGATAAAAAGGATCAACTCATTTGGAGGCAGAAACGCAAGGCAAAAATTCACTTCAAACTTTGTTCATAATACAGTCAATCTTCGCTATCTAGCAAAGCGCAGTGTCAAGCCCATATCCTGTTGAATGTCCAACCTCGTCGTCCTCTACCCCTCAATCAACCAGTAGCCTACCTCAGAATCTGTCTTTCCCGGCCTCAGATGCTGGGGTAAGGGAAGTAGGACTGGCTCTTTGTTGAAGAAAGCGGCCAGCCTCGAGATACAGAAGCGTCCCTCGTTGATGCAGTTTTCACAAGCGAACTCGCGCGGTCTTTCATCGACTTCTTGCGATTCTTCTTCATCCTCTGCCTCACGCGGTTCCGGTGCCTTGGTGTTACGTGTCGATCTCTGGGTCTTGAGTGCCGGCTTCTGCGTTGCTTTCGATGCTGAGACCTCGTTCTTGAAGATGCGGCCCCACACACAAGTAGCTTGACCCTGAATACCTCTCCTGAACTCAGTTCCAAACTTGCTCTCTGGCCAGGTACACCATTTTGATTGTTGTAGTTGTTGGTCAAAAGCAGCCAATGCATCGTCTCTCAGTGGATGCTTATTGAACTCCATGTAAACTCCATTCTCGGCTCAGAAACCAATTCGCGCTGTGACATCTTCCGGTAATCTCTGGACACCAAAGTTGAGCGTTGTGATTGGAGTGCCTGGGGCATTTGTGGTACGATTCGGGGGATTGCTTCTGGCGGTGGAGTGTCTCGTGGAAGTGCGCGCGGGTCATCTCGAATCGCCATTGCAGTATTGGGTCGAGTCTCGCGTACCGGAGACCGAAGCCCGGGGGTGTGTGAGGAAGCCGCAGGTTGAGGAGGCTGAGGCTCTTGGCGAGGTCGTCCTCGACCTCTCTTTGCAGGCGCCACGTACTTGGTTGGTCTTTCAGCGGATTGTTCAAAGTCAACAGGCATTGATCTCGTCGAAGTAACCGATCCGCGTCTGAGATCGGGGTCGAAGTCTTGTGGGGATTGTGCTGGAACTGATGGCGTAGGCTGTGCAGGTGAGGCCTGGCCAGATGCTGTGATGTTGGTAGATGTGGTGTTGAGTTGTGGAACTTGAACCGGGCGAGAAAGTTGGCTGAAAGAGAAAGATCTCGGTAGACGCAGAGCTACAACCAAGGAGGGCTTTGTGATAGGAGCAGTGGATGGGCCAGCGATCGAGGCGTCATCAGTGTTGGCCAATGTGGTATCGATGGCAGAGGGTCGCTTACGCTTGGGATTACTGCCTGTAGAAGCCACAACCAACTCCAAATTGTCGTGTATGATCTTGGTAACTTTTGCCGCGTCCTGTCCTCTTGCATCGGCCTTCTGGTCGATCTTCTCCAAATCTATGCTGAGCTTCGCATATAGATTGTCGAAGGGTGTTTTGCCTTCTTGGATCATTTCCCAGTACTCAGCATTACGTTCTTTGACCCGATTAACGTCGTCGACTACTCTACGAGCAATGACCAGAGCTTCGAAGAGCTCATCCACAGTCCAGTAGTCTTTGATCATAGCGTCCTCTGATCCTAGCGCCCACAAGATGTGCTCTTCGGTTCGAGCCTCATTGGCAACGAGGACTCCAAGTTGTTTTGCAGCAGTCTGATGCTCAGGAAAGTTCAATCGCTCTTCTTCTGATGCGTGTTTGTTGGTGTCTAGAAGGAACTGAAGGCATGCAGTACGTTGGGCTCGAATTTGATCCTTGCTTCTGGCAACTTCTGGTAAAGTGCCCTTCGCGCTTAGTCCCCTGAGGACTTCATCAAGTTGGTGTTGCATCTGTTGGCGTTGACGGCGTAGGTCATCTTGAGCCAGTAGTTGCTGCTCGTGTAGGGCAATGCTTCCAGTGTTCTCCAGAGCATCACGGCGTATCTCGTCGATGTTAACATCTTCGTCTGAGGCAATCGCGCCCAGTCCGACCGACTCTGCATGTGCAGTCTGGATCCGGGCAGACGTGGTACGGAACTCGACAGCTCTGTGGATCGCAGGATCGACCAATTTTTGGGCAGCCGACCTGTCCAAGAAGGACCTGCTCTGCATCATGCTGCGTAAGGACTTAGGATGTAAGGCAAGGCGAGGAGGATGATGTAAATATTGGATGGGTACGGCGGATATATTGCTGTCTTGACGACAAAGCCCGTGTTTACCATGTCAGTTTCACTCGTGAGCGCAAAAGGAGAAGAAAGAAACAGCATGATCTTTCTGTGTCGTAGACAACCATAGAAATGGAAAACATCCCCCAGTGATGAAAGAAGATGGCACCCCGTCTTTGAGACATGGTGAGAATGCGATAGACATTCCCTGCGCACAGAAACCAAAGAATCAGCGCCATCGAATCAGCAAGGACTGGAACATGTCATCTTCATCTTCTCCGCCGATCTCTCTTTTGTAGATACGAGCTCCTGTGAGCTAAGAGATCTCTACGATGCGAGAACGTCATGTTGTTTGTTTGTAGCTGGGTGACGAAGAGACGAGACGTTGAAAGAAGGACGCAGATCTTGAATGAGGCAGATGGACGAGGGTGACAAATATGCGTGGTGCGCGACAGGTGGTCGATGGGTATGATGGCATGGTAGTGCCGAGGCCTGCCGTGCGATGTGGCTTTGTGACAGGTAAGACGTGCAATCGCGAGGGTTGTATGTGCAAGAAAGTACAGGAGATGACAAGGTCACGCTTCGTGATGCGAGAGTTCGATGTGACAGCGGTTCAAAGGTCTAGTGAGGTTCAGTATAAGCTGCGATTCATGTAACGGCAAAACGCTATCGTAGCGCAATCGCTGACTCAGGGATCGGTCGTCCAAGGCAAAGAGAGTGGACTGTCGGAGAAGCTCAAATATTGCCGTTGACAACGTTGAGGGGATTGATATTACTGTGATAGTATCCAATTAGATTGGAAGCCGACCCAAGGAAGGATGTCCTCAATTCTTGCCAAGCGTCGCGGCCCGAGCTCTCTACTGTTGACAACATCTGAACACTGGTCCCCACTCCTCTTCTTCTCATGCGACAACAAATGGCAATAGTATACTATGGAATAGCACGAATGTGAGTGAGGGAGAAGTGAGTCCAGAGAGAAATGACTGTTATTGGTATTTATGGTCACGGAACCTTGTTGCCTGCCGAGCTTGTGCCTCGCGTTTCAGCTCCGCAGCGCTCACCTTAAGTCCTTCTCTCCAATAAGCTCTTTGTGACACCAAGGTCGACAGTGAGTCTGTACACCTCGCCGATGAGCTCTGCTCTCTCCGAATGGACTGCCTTGGACATCTCTTTCTCTTCAGCCAATGCCTTCTTGGCGACTTGAGCATCGCGTTCAGCACTAATCAGCTTGCCGCGAAGCTCTGCGATGTAGCTGCGACGGTCTTCCTCACGCTCATCACCGCAAGCCTCTCTGTGCTTGGCCTCATCGAGTTCTTGTTTGGCCTGGCCGAGCTCTTGCTGAAGGTCGAAGATGGCGGTAGTGGTTGAAGAGAGGGTTTGAGCATTCTCGAGGGCGCTGATGCGAGCCTGCGCTTCCTCGAGGGCGACGTTGCTTTGCTTCAGCTCGTTGTTGCGAGTTGCCAGCTCCTGACGCTGTTCGCCATGTCAGTGGCGGGCTCTGGAGTCGGTCACATTGACAGAACGTACCAGTTGCTTTACAAGAGCATCATAGCTGTCAAGCGTCTTCGGTTCCTGGCCATGTGCTTCTGCATCTTCTATCTTGATCTTGTCTTCGTCATGAATATCCGACATGATTGATGGTGGTGATAGTCGTAGAATGACAGGAAGTAAAAGAGTTTTTCGTCAACTTGTTGTGGTCGTTTGCAAGAGAGGGGTCACGCGATTGTGTTGTTTGTGTTTGATGGGGTCCTCCGTTGTCTTCCCATTAACAAATCATCCATCAGAAGCTGACTCGCTCATCTACAGTCTCACACACAGGCTTTGTTCTTCTTCGTTCTTCTCTGTCGCCTTTCGCCTTCCATATATTCACGAGATCATGAGGAGTAAGCCTGTCGTCACTCCGTGGCTATATCTCTGCTCCTGGGAACCATTGTGCCCTTTTGTAACACACACTATGCGATTTAATTTATACCTGCACCCCAAAATGCGGTAGGTCCCTCGTGAGGTAATGTGCCATTGGTGTCTGCTGGCTTCCATGTGTGGTTCCGTCAAGGTGAATTCGAAGCTGTGGAAGACGCCAGATCGGAGACCTGTCTTCCAACACGGTTTGATGCAGTACCAACCCTCATTCATGGAAGCTAGCACAAACTTCTCTCCGTTACTTCACGTCCGTGTGGACAAAATTCGCACTTTGACAGCATTGCATCGCGTACGCTGAGCTTCAAATCACCTAACATCCTACCTCTTGTTACTCTATCGAATACTCATCATGGCTACTCCGTACTTACTGTACATCGACCCGCCGCTACGTCGGATGCGCACATCCTACGAAGACACTGGCCTACACGGATTGTCGAGATGCGTCCTGGAACTGGAAAAGACGCATGCCATCAGTCCACACACATCCAGAATCCTTGATTCAGACGACTATGACGGAGACGCTGAATTGCTTCTTGCGCAGATACCCTCCAACATGCTTGTAAGCATTCTCTCAAACACTCTTCGAGCTGATGTCGCTTCTGGCCGCCTTGTGCTCGAGCGCTGGGCAGCGATTTCCTTACATCCCCAACACAAAGACACCTTGGAGCCAGGCATTTACGCCAATTACCTTGCCCCTGAAGATGGTTCCCCACTGGATCTCGCCGCATTCGAATACTTCTTGGACGGTTTGTACGCAGCTGTCCATGACACACTCGTGAACGATCAAGCCCAAACCAACGCCAGCCAACTGGTCGATGCCTACTATCGCATCAATTATGGTAACGGCCGTACTTTGCTCCAGGAGATCCGCGGTCCCAATCTTGTAGCCGGACTCGACCAGTTTCTCCAAACCAACGAGGCACGACTCCAGGACGCCCAGTCCCAGAACGCAAGCCACATTACCATCCATGGGGACTGCGGTTGGGCTATCAACATCCATGACAGATGCAAGCAACACAGAACATTAGTCTCATCACCTGCCCTGTTCAGACTCGCAAACTGTGTTCTGAGTGTCCTGTTCCCGCAAAGACGTTTCAAGATGCACCACTTCTGCCTGTTTAGAGCGTTTAGATTCGAGCATGCTGGCACTGGAGAGTCAATTGGCAGTCACCTCGTTACATCGTACAGTACTTACGGTGGTTTCAACTTTGTACAGGCCGGCTACTCTGTATCAAAGGCCAAAGACCTCACGGGCGTTGGTTGGATGACAGTGTGCGACCGCTACGTCAGATTGTTGGAGAAAGTCACAGCCAGGATCGACGACGAGTACAATGATCTTGTCGCACAAGCTGAACAGGAAGAGGTATGTATGACTCTGNNTATCATCTGAGTAAGCAAGAACACTGACATGATACAGTCTGAAGCACAGCGTCGCCGCGAATACCATGCCCTAGCCCAACAGAAGACCACGCTCCAAGCCCTCGAAGAGCAAGTGAAACAGGGGGCTGACAAGTTGGACTATGATCTGAAGGTCATAATCAATCTCGTCAAGGATGCCGAGATGAAGATTGCAAAGAACCAGAAGAAAGTCGAGGAGCGATTCCAGGTATGGAAAACTCTGGCAAGTGCTTTTGGTGTGACTTCTGGCGAGGATGCTCAATCTTCTTCTGGTGGAGGCAGCTCAGATACCGGTTCCATTGTGGAGTAACCGTGGAAAGATGCATCATTGTGAATGCCGAAAAGCACGACTGGATGGCGCTGCTGTCTGGTAGGCTTGCCACATCACCAGGAGTCTTTGGCCACTGCTGTCAGCAGTTGTATTGATTGGAATGATGAGTTGGGGGTTTTCATGAAGAATTTCTGCATGCTCATGGATGAGACGGCTTTGGTGAATAGCGAAGACTGACTGGTCTGTATCATGAAAAGATTCGGAGATGAATTTCTGCCTTTTGTGTTCCTACTTTTGCAGTGAATGAATCCCTCTGCAACCCGAGCTGCTTCCATCAACGCGTTACTTCCTCAAAGGCAATACTGCAGTCCCCCGATGCGCTTTTGCACAACCACAACAACAACAACAACAACAACAACAACGTGACGAAAACTGCTATCCCTTCGTCCTGCTGCATTGCAATCACCATCACCGTCACGTCAAATACTCACGACGAAAGCAATACCATGAATAAAGAGGAATCACTCGATCAGGCATTCAAGACCCTTGGCATCTTCGGAGCTCTGGTCACTGCTCGTACAATATTTGATGAGGTCAATGAGGTCAAAGCACGTAATCGGCAGCTCCAACAAGGACAAGGCACCTCAAGGAGCTCATCAAGGCAATGAATTTCAATGGACATTGCTCTCTTGCTCGAAACTATTGTGCATCCCTACAACGCACACATTGCTAAACTGTTTAGAGCAGAAGAGTGGATACGATAGAGACTAGCACACGAGCAGAAATTGAAGCGAAAAGACCCATGCGATCAAATAATGCGCAGGAGAAGAAGTGGTTCAAAGCGGCAGAGCTATATCTTCTGCAACCTCTTTGGCATCTTCTACACTTTGCTTCATGTCTTTTTGCCATTCTTGAGCTTCGAGCTCTGCACCCTTCGCTTTTCCTTTCTTTCTCTATCTCCTAAGGTTTTGAGCCCACAGTCCTGATTTGAAATATCGCTTGAGGCAATTCGGCGGTTTCGGCGTGCACAGTAACAGAAAGACCAAATGCAGAGAGAGCGCCACGGATGACACCACAAGGGAAATAGAGGANACTGTATTTGTTGCATTAGTACAGGTATGTCCTGAGGAGGGAAAGAGAACACCAAGCACAGAGGAACAGAAAATCCAGGAAAGAGACGAGACAAAAACATACCGGTTGCGCCTTCCTCAACGCCTCTTCAGCACCCCTCGCACCCCTTCCTCTATCCACACTCATCCTCCCCAGTGCCATGAACTTGTTATCCGTCAACACAAACGTGCCCCTGTGATTTGTTTTGAGGTTGTCGATTTGCTTGCGAAAAACCACCTGCCACAAATCTTTGCAGATGAATTTGATCATATCCAATGGCGTTGTTGGCCGAGGCGAGTTCTGTGATAGTTTTTCTACTAATCCCAGTCCCACACGATAGCCTAGGGCATCTAAGCGATAATGAACACTCTCTTGNNCAAAGCATCGGCAGTGTCTTCGTCATCCTCGTCTTCGGCGGCTGTTGCTGCAGTGGTACTTCTTGCGGTGGCTGCTTCTGTGCTTTTGAGGCTTTGGCGGCTTTGNTGTAACAGATGTTGATGCAGCGGTGTTTAAGGTGGCGTTTCTTTCTAGTGATGAGGAGAGAAGTGCTGTGTCTCTTTGATGTAGGTCGGCGGCTATGCGTTGGGCGAGCGGCACCAGTTCTATGAGCAGGAAATCTAGAGTCGAGGCTGCGACTTTGGGGTCGTTGGTGGATGTGGGGTCTGTGGGTTGTGTTGTTGTTGCCATGGTGTTTCTGTTTCCGTTGCTCTTTCTTCTCTCTCTTGTGGTTCTTGGAATTGCTGGTGACAGATGTACGAGTATGGGTCAGGGCGAGATTGGTTTGTCGCCGAGGGATTGAGTCGGAGATGTAATTGGCAGTATAGTGAGGCGAGTATTCGCAGAGTCTTGGTATCGCTTTCGAGGATTAATGCCGGCAAGGAGGGGCGCAAAAGAATTAAAGTCGCAAGTGTTGGTTGATCGCAGTTGCTTGTTTGACAACGAAGGGAAGTGACATCGGTGAGCTTGGACCATCTTCACATGTCCTTGCTAATCAAGACATCCTGTCTCCTATCAAGATTACGCTCAGTCAAGATGGAAATGGACATTAGAAATTGAGTAGCAGGCTAATGCCAGTCTTTAGGAGTTGTACTAACTGACCAAGGGCACTGATATCTGGAGCTGACCTGTGTTGTGCCAGGAGTAGAGTATGACCATCTCAAAGCCTACACTGAACAAAAGATATCGCTATACCTAGACAGCAACAATCAAGTCTACTGAGAAGATAAGACGAGATTTTTCTATCAACAAGAGAACATGCGCTCCAAAAGTGAATACAAAAGTGCTCCTAACGTATATGCTCTGCCTTATGCAAAAATCGATATCGCATCTCTTTGCACACCCACCCTCAAAACCCAAGCCCAGAAAAAGAAAATAGGAGAAGAATAATTTGTTGCCTGGCGCGTACATTGCATGTTTGTCTTGTTGCATAGAAACTCAACCACCTCTTGATTCGACCATACCCTGTCTCTCCTTTCGACAAATCACAATGCCATTTCATCCATAGTCGTACACAGAGTCGCAGACATCTAGTCTTCAGACTCTTGCTCAACAAGCCATTCCATGACACTCTCATAGCAGAGCACGAATTGGCGTAGACTCTGCACCATACTGAGTCTCTGCTTGCGGAACTCTTCGACCGTCTTTTCGATCAGATCCTGAGTTTCGTCATCCACCCACTTGCCATCCACTTCGTCTTCTTCTGAGTGTTGCGGTGCAGCAGCAGGTGCGGCGAAGAAGGGGCTGTTGTCGTCTTTCATCTGTACAGAGCTTCGGCGTGTGTCAATGTGCATGGGCGAGCTGTCGCGATAGTGTCTTCTTCGTGATGTTCTCTGTCGCTTGAGCATGTCGATGACTGTGGCTACCGTGCAGAATGTGCCTGTGCGTCCACAGCCGGCACTGCAGTGCACGACGATTGGCGGTGCCTCTGGGGGATCCGGTTCTGATGGGTTGGTATGCATCGTGCTGCGTACAACAGCATCGCATTGCTCCACCAATCCTAAAAGATGTGCCGGATGCGCTGGGGCACCAAAATCGGGCCAGCTTGAGTATTGAAGTTGAGTGATCTCACGCATACGTTCGAATGGGTAGCCTTCGTGTCGGAGCGCCAATTTGCGGACAATGACATATGGCTGGTCATCCTTTGCTGCGTTGTCGGAGGTGGTTGTGTCAATGCGTGCGAGGATAGCACCATCAGTAGACTTTCTCCCACTTACTGATGGACGCTGTTGACGGTGTCTCTTAATCTTTGCCGGGTCCAATGAAGCGCGCTTTTCCGAGAGGAACTCGAGACGAATGGGACCGTACTGCTTGTCTGACCAATAGTTGTGAGCCTTGACTTGACCACCCTCCTTCTCAGCAGTAAGCATGACGATAACCCTGGTCTCTTGCTGCCAGATGACATTCCAGAAGTCCTGTTGCAGCGTTAGATATTGCATGACCAGAAACGATCAAGATTAACTTACAGCAAAAGTAGCAGGAATGGGACCTTGAGTGGCAATATAACGCTTGTACGAACGCTTCGAAGAGACGTAGTTGGCGTTGAAGTAGTCACAACCATGCGAAGGAACATCCTGCAGCTTGACACGAGAATGTTCATATGGCCAGATGTTGTTGTATCTGTTCTTCGAACCCTTCTCAATACCTGCAATCTGGATGCTGGACTTTGGCATTGATTGCGTCGGTGAACCATACGAGACCTTTCCTGAAAGAGCTTCTTGCATGCGCTTCTGTTCTCTCTTCTCGATCTGCAAGAACTTGTCAGACACACGAGCGCCCTTGTCCTTTTCTTCAGATGCTGATTGTAGCCAGGGAGGGAATTGATCTTGTATCTGCTTCGACAAGTGTGTGGGGCGCTTGATTTCCATCTGGCCAACGCCACCAATAAGATCCATGTTTTGTCTGATGTTTCCAAAGAAAGGGTTGGCGGCGTTCTTCTCGGCAGGCATGGGACAACCTCCAATGACGGGTGCAATCTCGGGACCTGTCAGGTCAAGCTTCATCGACATGGGAGCACCGGCACGACCTGATTGGCCACCGGCTCTTTCGACATGCGAAGGGTGCTTCTTGGCGAACTCGGCGAAACCACCCTTGAGGATGTAACATTTTCCCTCGACTCCTTCGCTGTCAAACTTCTTGATCGTGTTAACACAAGAAGTGGCGTCCTTTAGCTGGAATGAAGCCGAGTCGTAGACGATGATGTATTTGCTGCTCTTCCAGTTTTCAAACTTTCGGCGTTGATCGGCGTTGTCTTTGAAAGTCTCGGCCAGTTTATTGACATTGAACGATGGGCGTTTGAGAAGAGTGGTAGGAATACACAAGTTGAGAGCTCCCCTCAGATGGGCACCAGCATATTGAGTCGAAACACGCAAGTCCAGTATCAACATCTCCTCGGCAGCAGACTCGAGCAGATTACAAAGATGCTGGGGAGTGATGAAAGAGGTCGAGTCGTTCAAGGGACCGGCCACAGGAACAGTATCGGCTCTGGGCTTGAACTGGGGTTGGGGAGGGAGGTTCAGGTTGAAGGGCATGTTCAGCCTGGGCTGGCTGCTCGGGCGCTCAGGTGCATGGCGAAGACCGTCTGGAAACGGCGAGTCATTAGAAAGATGTCTTTTTGGAGAGCGGCCCTGGTACGCGGATTCGGGGTCGAGATTGAAGTTACCTGCACCTGAGATGGAGCCTGAGGGAGCACGTCCACCTGATATTGAGCCAGAGGGCGCGCGGCCACCTGATATTGAGCCAGAAGGCGCGCGGCCAGACGGAGGCATGTATCTTTGCTCGGTCGTCTGCTTTGGGCTGGCCGAGATGTTGATGTTGTTGAAGAAGGCGGAGTTGTTTGCGGATGAAGATGAATTGTTCTCAGAGGGCAGTGCGGGCTTCTTGAAGTCAAAGTCATGCAGGGAGCCCAGGTTGAAGCCAACGCTCTCGGACTGACGGCGGAAAGCGTCGAAGTCGGGGTTCTGGTCGACAGGGATGACGGTGGGCGAAAAGGCGGCGGTGGACCTCACGGTCGACGAAGNGGGACTCCAGTTCTTCCTGGTATGGCGATTGGATTCCGAGTCGTAGGAGTCTTCCTGGGCAGTGTTGAAGCCAAAGTAGTTTGGGCTGGGGGTGCGCACATGGCCACGAGGTTGTGGTGACTGAAGCAAGGGACCCATATTGCGCGCGCTGGTTGATGGCGGACGAGCGCCTGGCGTTTNTGCCGCAGACATGATGCTGCGTGTGCGGCTGACAATGAGACTCTGGGGAGGTGGCTTTTTTTCTCCGAGCAAGACGAGATGCGCTGGTAGACAAGATGTATCTGGAGATGGTGATGTTGGGTGCGTGGTGTCGGATTAGGCGGCGACGGCTGTAGCAGCAGCAGAAGCCATGTGTAAGAGTCGAGTCGGGTGTCGTTGTCCACAGGCTGAGTCGGTTGGTCTGAAAGGTGGGCCTCGAAGACCTGGACCACCTGCGAAAACTCCATGACGTATTCCCCACCGTCTCCTGCTCTCCCTCATGCGTCTCCAAAATCCCCTCTACGCCGAACCACCATCCGTCGGCCACTACCTCTCAACTCCTCCGATCCCCCTTGTATCTCGATCTCATTCATGGTCCATCAATTCACTCCTTCTTTCCTCCAATCATTCTCTATCTTTTCTGCCTCTCCTCAGCTCCCAAACTCTGTCTCCCTGGACCCTGACGTCTCGACTCGCAGAACAAAGAGGCACAAAAACCGGGTCCACGTGCCTCTTGCACATCTTTTCCCTATCCACAGACCCTTTGCCCTTTTTCTCGTATCCTTTGCCTTCAATCGCCCAAACAGTTACTACAAACAGCTACCACAAGCAGCGTAAGAACTACAGCAGGTCTTATCTGATCGTCTCAACTCCTCTTCTCTCTTGCACCCTTTCGCGTGAATCCATGTCCATCTCTTTCAACACAAAACGCTCTGGAACCAAAACAAAAGTCTGGCCCAGACCCAGACCCTTCTTTGCACCATCTCGTGCCAAGTTCAGCTGCCGCAGCTTGACCTCATTATCATGCTTCCGACTTCGGACAATTTTGACAAAAACACTCACATGACCTTGGCTTACCCATGTCTCGGATGTTCTGATATCAAGAGAGAAACAGTCATGCCCCTTCCGAAACATTCTTGATGTGAACTTGCTCTCCATGTGTTAAAGTATGTAACAGTGTAGCTATGGAAATGCACAGTATGATCAATAAACAAGACACTGTCCACTGAGAGCCGACATCTCGACGGCTCTCTCTGGCTACTCCTCTATTTTGGAAAAGAATCGCGCAATTCTATACTCACTTCCTACTCTACTCTCTTTGGGAGATGGGAGATGGGTGCAGTTGCAGACGTGAGAGGCGCTTGCTGGTTGTTCAACCTCAAACAGTAGCAGTGGCAGACGAAAAACGGCTTTCGTCATGTTGCAATGCGACCGTTTATGTTTCGACTGAGCAACAATGAGGGCATGGCTGTGGTTGTGATCATGGTGTGGACGTTGCTGTATCATTGTCGTCGTCAGCATTATTTGGGATGAGACTTCAGTGTTGGAGTCGTTGTCAATGCCATCCGTACAGCTTCATGGTCATGTTTACTGCCATGGCTCAAGGCATCTGTTGCCTGCTTCAAAACTACGGTGCTTGTCTTCTATACAAATGCATCCTGTGTGATACACATCATGCAGAAGGTCAAGATAGAGTTGATTCATCAAGTGTGATTTGTGGCCACTGCTGCTCTCTATGGTACAGATTCCACGCCATGCTTCTCCTCGAATTGCTAGAGCCCCAAAACTCCGTACTCCACTGCTGCACACGAGCCACAGTTCCTTCGTTGCATGCCTTGTCTTTCCCATCTACTTCCATAGCTTGGTGAGCGAGACCTGTTGGTCGTTGTGTCTGTTGAGCACCTTTGCGGTTGCAAGGTCAAAGTCCTCCTGAGTGACGTGGACTCTTCTTTCTCTGAGGGCGAACATGCCGGCTTCTGTGCAAACACCCTTGAGCTCGGCACCTGAGCATCCATTCATCTTCTCGGCAACCTTGGTGAGGTTGATGCCTCTGGTCAGGTTCATGGAGCGACTGTGGATACGGAGAATGTCGGCACGAGCCTCGACGGTTGGTGNGGGAAACTCGATCTTTCTGTCGATACGACCGGGTCTGAGGAGGGCGGGATCCAGAATGTCGAGACGGTTGGTGGCCATGATAATCTTGATGTTCTTGGTGGGCTCGAAACCATCGAGCTGGTTGAGCAGTTCCAGCATAGTGCGCTGGACTTCACTGTCACCACCACTGGAACCCTCGACACGCGAAGAACCAATACTGTCAATCTCGTCCATGAAGATGATACTGGGAGCGTGCTCTCGTGCCATGACGAACAGCTCGCGCACCATTCTTGAACCCTCTCCAATGTACTTTTGCACCAGCTCAGAACCAGAAACTCTGATGAACTTGCAGTCGGTGTGATGGGCCACAGCTCTTGCCAACAACGTCTTTCCTGTTCCGGGAGGGCCGTACAGAAGGACACCCTTGGGTTGTGCGATACCGAGCGATTCGAAAAGTTCGGGGTGCTTGAGACCAAGCTCAATGACCTCCTTGATTTGCTTGATCTGCTCGTCGAGACCACCAATCATATCGTAGGTACTGTCAGGCACCTTCTCAACCATCATGAGCGAGACGAGAGGGTCGACGGATGAGGGAAGCATGGATGAGAGCTTGTATGAGTCGGAGAGGAGAGTGACACGCTTGCCGGCGGTGAGTTTGGACATGTCGATATCGTCGGCGACATCAACGANCTGGCGCGAAGAGTTAGCAGGACGCACAACGTGATGGCCGTCTTGTTTCCACGTACCGTATTTGCCTTCGGGATGCACCTTGACCAAGACCTTCTTTGTGCTCATGACCTTGACAACCTCACCCACGTAGGAGCCAGGTTGCTGGAGCAGGCCCAGCTCCTCGCGTAGCAGGCGCACTCTTGAGTTGTAGTCGTTCCTTTGCGCTTCCAGTCTGCGGAGGACGGCTTGACGCTGAATGATCTCGAGCTTCATGCTCTCGATCTTGTTGTGGAAGAAAGTGTCGAGCGCCATGTTGGGCGACCGGGATGATGTGAGGCGCTAGGAGAATGAGGGATGCAGATGAAGAGGTGTCGACCAGCGAGTGACGGCGAGTTGTGATGATTGATGGGCTTGTTGTAGAGATGGCGAACTGCTAATGACGATGCAACACCGGACGGAAGGTCGGAGCTTCACCTGCGAGCATAAAAACATAATTTAATGCAAACCCATTATGCCATCTATACCACACTGAATTACAAACGACACGAATTGGATCGAACACTCATGCAAGTAGAATTACTATTCTACACATCTATAAACTACACTCGCTTCTGTATTCTGATCTCCAAGTATCGAAGCGGCACATACAGCAACGCTGTAAGCGCAAAAGCCATTTCAAACCCAATATCGCCAGTCACCTTTGCAATTGGCCCTGTGTACCACACTTGCGCCATCGAGGGGATGACCAAAGCAAAAGACAGAGCACTAGCTCCCAAAGCCGCGATACCGCTAGGTAGCATGCTGGCCTTATCCCACTTCTCGTGAGAATAAGCCGAACAATCCGATTTTCTGAACCAAGCATGCTCAATAACGACGACGGCTACAAAAGCAGAGGCCCAGTACCCAATAACACCAATGAAGTTCTCCAGGTTGTTGAAGAAGCTGGTGGCGGCGCGAATAGCGACGGGAATCACGATGGCCGTAATGACGATGGCGAACAAGAAACGAGGAACCCTAACCATCCAAGGCAGCAGAAGCTGGAAGTTGAGCGTGATGCTGTACATGGTCGCTGCGATGTTTCCGAGCAGTGAAAAGGCGAGCAGGACAACAACGAATTTTCCAAAGCCACCTGCGGGTTCGAGCATGGCTGCTAGCACTCCACCGACCGAAGTTGACTCGTAGCCGGCTTGCCAGGAGGGCACATTGGGGCATGCACCTCCAATTGCAGCACCAAGGACCATCAGAGGTACTGTAGGTAAGAACAATCCACCGTACGTGTAAGCAAAGACTTTGGCACTGGACGCCTCAGGAACCATGTAGACAGCAAAATCTCCAGCCAACGCTGCCCATGGAATGAGGAATCCAGCGATGAGTGCAGAGAAAGAGAGGATGGTGGCTGCTTCAGGAATCGGCTGGACAGCCTGGTTGCTCAAATGCTTGCCTCCAGTTCCAGTAGCAATCACAATGGCGATGAGAGCAGGGATCCAAGCAAAGCGCTCGTAGCGGTGCAAAATCTTGAAACCACAGAAGCAGACCAACATGGCGAGAATAGCAATGACCACGATACCCACGTCAGGCGTCAGATGGCCATGGGTGATAGCAGACAGAGATTGACCACCGATGACACTGTCAATGACGCAGAAGCCAGTAAGTGTTGCGAGATTGAGGATAACAGGCACCGACACAAGGTAGTAACCAAACGAGAACCTTGCCTGGATCATCTGGCGCATGCCAGTCTTGGGTCCCAATGTCGCCAAATATCCAACCGGCACTGTACATAAGATACTGAAGAAGAGGATGATCAAAGAGCAATCTCTGAGTCCAAGTCCATAGCCCAGCGGTCCAGTCATACCAGTAACAATNNTCTTAATGGCCGTTAGCAACATATCCCTGTTCACGTGTCTCGACAAGTAAACATACGGCAGTAAATTGACACTCATAGTAAGCCATAGCGTAAAGATTCCATGAACTCTTGTATTCGTTCGCTCAGACAACGGAATAGGAACAATGCCTCCAGTTTCGACTCCCAACGATGCGAACTTCTTTAGCGACCATGATTGAGCAACCTCGACATCTGCATCCTTTCCAGGTCCGGGAAGTCCTTTTTCTTCGTCCGTCATGTTGGCGTCTGGTTCCTTGCGGGCGTGGTGGTCCATCATGAAATCGGATCCTGAAAAGTGACCAAATACTCGATACCAACAGCACTCGAGCAATGAGACGGCGTAAATAAATCGATTTCCGAGTCAATGGAAAAATCAAGGTGCTCTTTGTAAGCGATCTAGACCATGTTATAAGAATATGACTCTTCCTTCTCCAGGTTTTGACATGTCTCTTCGCAAAGGTCGCCACTTTTTGGCCCGAACTAGAATTTTTGCCGTTGGGCGCTTTCCGGGGCGCCGAACCATTTTTCTTTATTTAATTTATTCATCTCATCGCAAACCATCGTTGGCTGACATTATCACACCATAGCATATCGAAACTCACGTAGCTTTCAAGAAGAGTGACTGCTGCTGCTTCTTGCCAATTACGATGTAGAATTGAACATGAATCACATGAATGACGATTTGAATATCACTCTGAATTATAGTAAGCATGATTAGGAGATAGTTGAAGACTGTTTTTCATTCATAGCATAAAGTCGTTGACGGTGCGCGATAACACACGCTGGTATCAATTACCAAAAGAGCAAGCAAGTAAACACCTGTGCCTCATCCAAGCCAAAATTTTGTTCTGTTGCAGAGTCCCTCACGATTGCAGCATTTACGAAGCCTTAGCGCAGCCGTTGCAAGTGCACTGGCCGGGAGGGCAGGGGCAGGAACCCTCAGCACCACCGCAGTTGCACTTGGTCTTTCTGGGCTCCTCCGAAACGACCTTCATGTCGGCAGACTCAGAAGTGACACCGGAAGACTTGTCAGAGTTCTTGGCACAGCCAGAGCAGGCACAGTGTCCAGGAGCGCAAGGGCAAGCACCAGCGTCGCTAGAGCAGGAGCCTATATCTTGTTAGTGATGTGAATTCAAGCTTCAGATATGGTGGGACATACACTTGGTCTTGCCGTTTCCGACAGAGTGAACGTCGTTCTTGCCAGTCTTGAGGTTGGCAAGGTGACGGGCCTCGTTGTGAACGTCGAGAACTTGCTTGCTGCCCTGGTTGTAGAAGTCTCTGAGCCTCTGGCCAGTGGGAGTGCTTATAGCCTTCTCGAAGTATGAGTTCAAGCCAGACCAGGCAGCAACACCCTTGTCAGAGACACCGAACTTCTGGTCAATGCCCTGAGCCTTTGCGGTGGCCTGGTACTTGGCATCGAATTGTTGGAGAGTAGAGGTGAAACGAGCGCTGACACCGTGTTGCTGATCGAGGGCAAGAGCACGCTCGATGGCCTTATCGCTGATGGTGTAGCCGTGGGCAAGGTACTCTGCAACGATGCGAGAGCGGGGCTTGTCCTCTTGCGAGATGTGGTCCGAGGATTCTTCGTCGGCAGCAGAGAGCTTGCCGCCAGCAAGCTGGTCGAGAGAAGCGGTAGAAGTAACGTGGACCTGGTTGGCACCGAGCTGGGTGTTGTCAAGGAGAAGAGCGGTCTTGGCAGCAGACTCCTTCTCGAAGGTGACCGACGCAGACTTGACACTGTCGGCCTCGTTGGACTCGGGGGTGACGGAGATGTTTGAGATTTTGCCGCTNNGTGAAGATGCGTCAGTGTTTGCTAGGTTGTGCCGTTGAGAGGACACGACTCACCAGAAAGAGAAGAAGTCGCGAACTTCCTTCTCAGAGGTCTGGGCGGAGATGTTCTGGACGCTGACGGTAGTCGACATGATGAATTAGGTGTGAAATGTGGTTTGTGAGATTGAGGTGTTATGAAGAGATGATGGAGGAAGACGCGTAGTGAAGAGCGCTTTGCTGGGTTCATACCCCTCAAGGCGGACGACAAACTGGAAGCGTACGTCATTTGTGGCGCAGTCAATTGCACTTCCATTTCAGCTTGTATGTGACACTTGACGTCGAAACTTTACAACCTTTCGCATTGTAAGCACAAGTTTGACAAGACATGGCACCAGTAATGAGCAATGCAAGTCATCAACAACACTACGTGCTGGGATCCTCAGTCCGGGTGTTTCCAAATCGAAGCGTAGAAGGCGTGGCTAGTAAGCTTTCATCAAATCCTCTTTCCTAGAGAGCTTGGAATCAGGTTGTTGTCGTTACCTGACCACTTTGATAAGTGCCTATGCTTGATGAAATATTCGACCACACCGCGTCAGTGGAAAAGCTACCTAGCTGCCAATATCTTGCTTCACACACTCTTCCATTTCGTGTGTTCTGCATCTCAATCCAATGTTCGACAGACATGGGTAACATGGGCCACTGTAAGCCTTGCATCGTCCATGGTTACCTTCACAAACAACCTGTGTTTCCTCTCCAACTGGCAAATGGCTGCTCCATATCCCTCATTCATACCATCTTCATATCCGAAACACTCAATTGATACACATCGCCGAGTCATATATCTATCCTCTTCCTCGGCGAACGAATCGCCATGACCCCACAATCCGGCTGTTCTCAACAGCCTTTTTCGACGGTGAGATTCGTGTTTGTTGTTACAATCAGCGAACGGTCAACCCTGCGCCGGGCTTGCCCTCTGCCGTCCACAAGTTCGCAGAGCTGAGGAAATATTGGGTTTAATTGCCGATACAGAAGCAGACTGAGACCATCTTCTTACAACTAGACATAGCAGACAATGTTGCTGTCAGGCGATACGTGTCGGTCAAGAGAGACCTTTACTCCCCATCTGCAGAACCATCTCGAACTGTGAGGAGACACAGAGTGACCGTATTGGTGGCCATCTCAACCACTCACGCGACACAACCAGCTTCATGTTCCCCGCGTCCACATAGCCGTGACCGAGCTATCCCAAGTCTGGGAATGAGCCGATCAATCACAAGACGCGCTCAACGCCCCAGTCCCGTCTGTCTCTAACGATTTGCGACCATCAATGCTGCATGCCACAATAACTCGCTCACATCAGAAGAAACATGGAAACATGCACACGGTATTGTACCTCGGTGTAACCACTGCGATGCCTCAAGATGAAGTTGTTGAATCAATCGAGGATTAGAGCATCTTCCGATCGATGAGGCTGGCCGGGTAATGGAAATGAAGCATCAAGTAACGGAAACCTCGCCTCCGCAAAACCATGCCCGAAATTCCTGGTCTTCTTTAGCGTCCGAAGATAGCATATCCGCTGGCCAATCAGAGAAGGTCGAGCCGCTACATACAAAAGATCTTTCTCCTTTGCCAACATCTCTCCCTCGTCGCCTTCCTCCAAATCTTCGTCAGCGACAACATTGTTACACATTCTGCTGCTACTTGAGGACCGACTGTCAAACGTGTACCTCACATCAGAATACTACCTTTTCAATAAGCCTCGCATTCTGTTTGAAGCCTCTACAACACCCGTGAAACAATCCCCGACCTCATGTCTCCTCCTCAGAGACAGCGCCGGGATTTCAACAAATTTCCCACTTCTCAGCTCTTCTTCTTGGGTAAGTTTGTTGTTCTTTTCGCCTCGATGAGACGAATCTAACATCCTCGCNNAGCACTCGTTCGAGTCGCCGAGCCGATCGCTCTCACCTCCATCTTTCCTTATGCCTGGAAACTCGTGCTCGACTTTAATGTAACTGATCGCGCAAATGCATCCTTTTATGCCGGCTTGCTGATCTCAGCCTTTGCTCTTGCTGAATCTCTGACAGGAATGTGAGTGTTCAGAAGCTGATCAAAGTACGTTCTCGTCGCAAAACTGACATTTTCGCAGNNGTACTGGGGAGGTCTTTCAGACCGTATCGGGCGCAAGCCTGTTTTGCTCTTGGGAAGTGCAGGCACTATGCTTTCCCTCCTTTTGGTCGGCGTTTCCACTAACTTCTGGATGGCTCTTGCTGGAAGAGCGATTGGAGGCTTCCTTAACGGAAACATTGGAGTCATTCAGACTATGGTCGGAGAGCTTACCGTCAACCCTAAGCATGAACCTCGCGCATACTCGGTTATGCCCTTCGTCTGGTCCATCGGCACCATCATCGGTCCTTCAATCGGTGGAATCTTCTCAGCTCCAGCAGAAAACTTTCCCGAGGTCTTTTCTCCCCACGGAATCTTCGCCAAGTTCCCCTACCTGCTTCCCAACCTGATCTGTTCAGCTTTGATGCTGTTCTCAATTGTCTGCGGCTTCTTCTTCCTCGAGGAGACTCACCCTGATATGCAACCCTGGAGTACGGAAGATGATCTCCAGCACACTGAAGCCGAAACTCCACTTTTGGCTGCTCAGGCCGGAACGTTCACAGCTGCAGTCGACTTGCACAGCGAATCTTACGGCACCTTCAACAAGGTCGTCCAAGATCAGGAGTGGAACGTTTTGCCCGATGGAACGGATGCGCCAAAGGAAGCAGAGCCCCAGGATCAAGCTGTTTTTACCAAGCGTGTGGTCATGTTGATTATTGCTCTCGGCATTTTCACGTACCACAGCATGTCCTACGATCATCTCCTGCCCATCTTTTTCCAGGACTCGCGTGTGGAGAGCAGAGTCCACGGAAACAAGCTAAGTTCAATGGCTGGCGGTCTCGGATTGACAATTCAAGATGTAGGCGTCGTCATGTCTGTGAACGGCATCATTGCATTGGGCGTCCAAGCCATCGTATTCCCTCTGGCAGCAGCTTGGCTGGGTGTTTGGAAGTTGTTCATTGTCACCACTGTCTTGCACCCTATCGCATACATTGTGGTGCCCTACTTGGTGCTTCTCCCCGAAGAGTGGCTGTACCCCGGCATCTACGCCTGCCTCACCATCCGCAACATCTTTGCCATCCTCGTTTATCCCGTTATGCTCATCCTGCTCAAGGAAGCTTCTCCCGCACCCTCTTGTCTGGGTAAGATCAACGGCTTGGCTGCCAGCACTGGCGCCGCCTGCCGCACGCTCGCTTCNCCCATCGCAGGTATTCTCTACGGCATCGGTATTGATATCGATTTTACGGCTTTGGCGTGGTGGGTCAGCGGTGCTGTTGCCGTCATCGGTGCCATTCAGGTCTTCTTCATCAACCGCAAGAAGAGCAGTGAATGGCATCAAGTGCGCGCGCTCCCCTGCCGTTTTATGCCTCCCGAGGAACACAGACAGGAGATTGTGCACATTGTTGTCCAAGACGAGGAAGAGCAGGAAGTTGAAGCCAGCGAGCAGCAAAGATTGTTGGCATAAGGAGTGAATATACTAACCACGATTTGAAAAGAAAAAACATAAAGGTATGTATGAGACGAGGATCTAACGTGTACGAACATTGTGCTGCATGTATATGATCATAGCATTTAGCGTTTTTTGGGTGGAGTTACTTTTTGGGCATTTGGGGGTTCGTTACATCTCACTCTTTTATAGCGAGCGTGGCGTTTCTTTGGGCATAAAACGTTTACAGTAGAGCAATAGTATTATACAATCTTTATAATTGGCTTCTTCGCTCCTCATTCTACTTGTCGAAAGCATGTCGCTGCACTCTCTTCCACAATAGCATATAGCAACACATGAGCGATAGAAATGTATGATACCTTCAGCAAATAGAGTAATATCCACCGAAGTCAATCGCCTTTATGAGCTCTCTCTGGATACATCACACATCTTAAATACAACTCTGCATCTTCAGATACACACGTGTCACAACCCTTTACATGAGACAAGAATGCATACCTCAATGCAAAAATAGAAGCAAAAACCGGTATGAAAGAGCGATGCAGTGTGCATCAATCCCTTCCCTACAACTTTACGCACAAGAAGTCGGGACAGGAACTGAGGTGGTTCAAGCACATCGAAAAGGCCATGGTATCGCGGTACGATGTCGACGGAATAATTGCCTTCGTACAACCAGTGATGTCAAGTACAATATTCCGGTCGATGAACGAATACCAGATCGTGTAAATCTCAAAGTGACAATGATAAGGACTGGAGGATTGCACGATAGTAGACTGGATTGCTTGCATTGAAGTCGGAGCAGAGAGACTGGACTGTAATGCTACTGCAATGTTTGTGCTCGCCAAAGGGCAGAAGAGACTGAAAATAGGGGGTCATGCGTGTAACCAAGGAAAGAAAGACTGGGAATAGTGGAGTATCAAGGCAGAAACCAAAGGGACATAAAAGCAAGAACAAAGGGAATGACAAAAGATGTTTGTCTCAATGGGCAACAACGTGCTGATGGGTTGGTGTTTCCCGATAAGAATCAAAGAAGATGTGCTCTCCAAAGCAGCGATGAGACTGCCGTTGATGTCGATCCTTGAGTCTCTTCAAATACAATCGGATTGTTCTACCAGAAGTTGAGCGATGTACGCTTCATTTGAGAGATCGTTGTCAGAGCACTGTTTGTAGGAACCTGATTATTCAAAGATTTCGCCCTCTTCTGAACCAACGTCGTTCTTGTTGCGAATATGGCTGGCTGTGAGAGCCTTGTTGATAGGCAGAGAGGACTCGGCATCTTGTTCCTTCTTACGGAGATAGTCGGTGTATGAGGGACCATTAAAGACCGGAGTTTCGTGCTCCTGAGAGCTGTTGGGGTATGAGTCAGAGCCAGAGACAGCAAAGTCAATGCAGGTGATGCCATCAGACTTCTGCTGTGCTGTATTGTATCTTGTGCGTACGTCTTGGAGCTTTGCTCTGTAGCGTTCTTCGTGAGTGGTGGCATCAGAGACCTGCTTGTGGCCGTCGACATGAGCGTACATGTCGGCGGAAGAGAGGGTGTGAAGATCACGGGACTCCAATCTGCCATGGCCGTTGCGTTAGGTAGGACGCTTGGGGCCGGAAGGTCGGTACAGGTCGTGGGCCCTGGAATCCTTGAAGTGGATGCGTTCGTTCTTGGTTTTCACTCTCTTAATGGAAGGCGAGGTACGGTAGTTTGAGCGAGAGCCAGGAGACTTGCGCTTGGTGGCAGGGCGGAATGGTAACTCGTAGTGGCGGTTGTAGGGACCTTGCTGTTATCGCTGTGATGGCCAGGACGAGTAGTGTTGGGNGCTCAAGGGGTCTGGAGCCGAGTCGCTGGCGGGAGAAAGGGTCTTGTTGCTGCCTGTAAAGGCGGGTGGCAGGTGTCCAGGGGTTACGATCGCCATAAGATGCTGAGCGACTGTCTTCTCGGCCCACTTTCTCAGCTCAGGGGCGATCTTTCCTCTGAATGCAAGCACAATGTTGCTTAGTTGATTGGAAGTGGCCTACTGGCTTTGTTGCTTGTGCTTTTGGTTCTGTTCGTTGCCCCAGATATGCCACTGAGCGAGGTAGATATCGTGAGTGATTGCAGCCAGAATCATCATGGCGTCGGGAAACTCGCATCCGAGAAGATAGTACAGCGCCTCCTTGGTGAAGAGGTTGCTGATGATTTGTTGGCCGTCGACTTCCAAGACGAGGAGCTCATAAAGCTCTCCGCCTTGGTCAGATGGGTTCCTGAGAGTGTTTCCCTTGACCTTCCAGTGCAGACGCAGTGCATTCATCAACAGGTTTGCCGATCTGTCGTCGGCAAAGACGGTTTCGCCATGGCACTCCAGATAGTTCAGGTGCGCGCAGGTGAAGACAGGCGCCTTCTTGAGGACATCCTTTGACATGGTCAGATCCAGGCGTTCCAGGGGCGGGATATAGGTGTTGGGGGTCTTCGTAGATGCGTGCGACTCGATGTAGACAGGCGCCATGTTATCTATGGTGCATGTAATTGAGGACAGCTAGGGGCGTGTGGTGGGGATAATGGTGATGATGATTTTCCAATGGTGGGAAAGTCAATGGAGAATGAGAATGAGAATGAGATGGTGGATATTGAACCGCGGTCGTGTTTGTGGGTGTTGTGAGAAGATTTCAAGAAGCGTAGAGAAGAGAAGCGCATACGACAATAACAACAGACGGAAAATTGAACGAGTGAAAGACGAGCTCGCAACCTACTTTCACATCCTACCAGAACTTTCGAGTAGTCAATCATATGCAGTCACCCAACAAGTCGTTTGGACAACCTTCACTCAATCACAAGTACCTTCGTCTGCCATGGTCTTTGTTTGTCCAACAAACACAGCCATCTCTACCTGTACTACAGCAACCAAAAGCCCAACATGAAAGACTCCTTCTTTATGCTTGTCTAATAGAGAAAGCGATCAGCTTAATTCCATCTCCGAGATCTCCCTCTCTTCAGGCTCAGATCGCTCTTCCCAAAAGGGTCAGCAATACATGATGCAGCAAGAAGACTACTGTTAAGCTGAAGTGTTGGAGGAAGGAGCATTGATAAGACAACTTCTGTCAGTTGTCCTGAGGTGGAGACATTTAGAGTCGCCGTGACAAGGCCGCAACCAGCAGTCAGCATTTCAGCTACGAATCGCAATACAAATGGTATATCACCTAACAATCGTGATTGATCCATTCCATCGAGCTGAGGACACGATCGTAGAAGGAATCAGAAGAGCAGTGAAGGAGTAGTGAGAGGATAGTGTGGGAAATGTCATCACTCGACCTTTAGACTTTCAGTTCTGGAAGGAGCGACTCACATGCATGCATGACGCTCAGTGACGCAGGAGCTTCTGGAGCTCTCGTAGCTTTATTCAAAAGAGCTTGAGCTCGACACCGAAACACTCTCTTCTCTCATCAATTCCTGCAACTCAAGTCACACGACACTTTCAATCCACTCAATCAAACCAATCCACCTTCACATCAACCATAATGGCATCCCGCAACGCTGAGGCTTCCGCCAACTCTGACCCCAACGGCTTCCACGCCTCTGCTCCCAGAGACGAGCCTCTCACCAAGACTGGCCACCAGCCTGGAAAGCTCGTCGGCAACGACGCTGCTCCTGAGTTCCACGCCCAGACCCTTCCTGCTGGCACCGCTCCTCCTGAGCAGTAAGTTCTTGTCAATTGCTCATTTCTCGCGATCCTTACTGACCTTCTCCAGNNCACCTTCAAGCCCAACAACGATGCTGATGCTACCCCTGCTCAGGGCGGTGTCAGTGCATCAGATACCATCGGCGGTGCCACCTCCCAGCAGGTCCACACCGGTCTTGGTCACCCCGGCCAAGGTCAGTCCTCCGCTGAGCTGAGACACGACGGCTCTTCGCACAACAAGAACGCCGGCACTGGTCTTGACGGCCTTCTCTCTGGCGCTCAAGGCAAGACTGTCGACTCTCGTCTTCCCGAGCACGCCGGCCAGCGCAACCTCGAGAGCGACAAGGCCATGGGTGGTACCCGCAGCAACATCTCCAACGCTGAGGATAGAATCCCCGACTCTGCTTAAGCTTTTCGCTTTCTATTTTCCTTGGACCTGCTTCAACGATCAACGATACCAATGCCTCCGAATTTTATTGTAAAACTAGTCTAGCATTCTCCCACGCATCCACACAAAGTGGCTACTCGGTCTTGATGGCCATATGAGAAATGAAAATAAATACTTGCAAAACACTTTTCCGTTTCCTATCGTTCCTCATCTCGCAAATACAGGTCGTCTCTCTCAGAGGGTGACGAGATGTCGTGCTTTGCTTGTTATTTTTAAGCCTCAAAGCGGGGCAAGATCTATATCATCGAAGAAGCACTGACTTTTTCCGCAGCTTCATCGTGGAGGAGTACGATCGCGGCTCAACATTGAATGGGCAGAAAAAAATGCAAGGCCCGTGCTTGAGTATATTCAAGTTGACCAAGCAACCCTGCTATATCATTAAGAGCTCAATCAAAGAGTGGAAGACCCGCCGAAGCAAAACTATGGGATGTATCTAGATGGAAACGAGTTGGGATTATATGCTGAACGACCGACGAAATAACGAGCTGAGTGATGGGTGCAGTAGTGCAGTATCGAAAGAAACATGATGGATGGATGGAACGAGTAGACTCAGATGAGGTCGTACTTGACATCTGTGAACAAAGCAGTCAGCAAACGGCAACTCCCAAGCATCGTATGTCACTTGATCAGTAGACGAGGATAACAGACACCAGAAAGAAATCACGAAAAGTAATAGCAACAAAACCTCCCAAGAATGAAAACGACCAAGAAAGCAAGACATATAACTTTGTAGAAATGGTATCTCGAAAATCATGAAACAAATGCAACACTCAATAACAGAAAGCGACCCTTCCTCGCATCTTACTCAGCACCCATCATAACAGCAAAAGACTCACCAGTCTCCTTTTCAATCCTCTCAATCGACCTCTTGTATCCTTCCATGTTATCGAGCTTGTTGACATAAGCATCCAGCTTTGGGTAGTCAGTCGCATTGATAATCTTCAGTCTCTTCTGGCCAGCCTGCAGAGGGAACGACATCAAAATGTCAGCGGCAGTGAGGTCTTTGCCGCAGAGGAAACCTCCTCCGTTGGGTGCAGTGGCGAGTTGCGATTCCAAAAANNAGTCAAAGTGGGTTTTGAAGTTTGGTTTGAAGTACATGGCGTCTACTCTGCCGACGATGGTGCCGGTAATGGGGCGGAGGAAGAAGGGGATTTTGTCGCCTTTGAGGACTGTAAAGAGGATATATCGTTAGTGATCAAGGGCTAAAGGTGTGCTTGGGATAGGATCTTACANGCTGAAGATGAGGTTGGTGACCATCAAAGCCATCAACGAGCCCTCAGCATAGTGCATGAAGAAGCGGTAACGCAAATACTCTTCGGTCTCAAGCCCGGGGCCCTCCTTGCCGTCCTCGTATCTCTTGGGTGCGAGGTGAGGAGCAAAGTGCTCGGTCAAGTACTCGGTGATGAAGCCAGACTCGGCAAGGATCAGAGGGTCAGTTCTACCAGGCGCGGCAATACCGACGACAGGAGACTTGCCCAATGGATGCACTTTCTTCAGCTCGGGAGGGGCGAGCATTTCGGGAGTGCGCTTGAAGACTTGGATGTTGTAGTCGACATTGCATTCCTCGAGGAGCCAGATGAAGCGCTGAGCTCTGGATTTGTCGAGCCTGCATGATTTTCTGTTGGATTTTGCTATCAAGAAATCATGATATGTCGATGAATTTGCCTACCAGTATAGAGTGACTTTGGGAGTTTCGGCTGCCATGATGAAGGATCTGTACGACTGATGGAAGTTAGATTTGGGGTTTAGTTGTTTCACGGCGCATATACGAAAGGCTCGAGACATAAAGCGATCTACAGTGTTACACGATGAGGAGAAGGTGAAAGATGTGTTGAGAAAAGATAGTGGATAGCTCTTGATATTGAGTGAGGAGAGGATGGCAGAAACGTCAAGAGACCTGATCCTTTGTACCGATCCAACGGAGTGTCCACGGAAACGAGATAACGACTTACTGCTGATATGCGACTTGTGAAGATGGGTTCTTTGGATGTCTACAAACAAGAAGACAGATTATTTCTTCAGCAAAGAGCACTCGAGGCAATTTGTTTTGATCTGCTTCACAAGGCCGAGATAAGCTATGTTCGGCGAGCCGAGGCATCACGATCACAGGCAAGAGCGAGATCATGATCAGGCAAAGCCATCATGTCGACAGAGTTCCGCTGCACGTGATATCGGAGCAGCTCTTGGCAATCTCGAACGTCAGCGACAGCAACGGCATTGAAGGTGTGCACGACACAACTCTCCCAATACCCACTTTTAAATCACAGCTACACATCAATTCAAGATGGCTGGCGGTGGTCACAACAGTGCGCAACTTCCTGGAACCCAGATTGACCGCGGCGCCATCCACTAACACCCTCACAGGTCTCGCCTTTGACCCGGCGCTGGTCAAGTACAACCGTATGCTCCCCGCCTGAAAGAATGCGCCGACGATGTTCATAATCTGACTGCGACCGCAGAGATGCAAGTGGACCGTTACAGACACTTCAAATGGACTCCCCGTACTGCCTGGCTCTCGATTCTCTTCGCTGTCGCTATTCCTAGCTCGCTTTACTACGTCGCCAACAAGACTGATGTGAGTCGCTATATTCATAATCTCGGACCGCAAGAGCTGGGCGTCAAGAGTGGGAAATCGCACGCAGAGGGGTGAACAAGAGGAGGTACATCGAGGAAGAAATACGGCATTGGACGGAGTTCGAACGACCACTGGGGTGGACAACGGCGAGGGCGACACGACTCTTTGCACCAAAAGAAAGGCTACGAGAAGCGCACGAGCAGAACTTCGCCAGCCCAAGGCGTCCACCTTCAGGCTCCAATTACGGCCCAAGAAGGCGCAGTCTATTCTTGACATAACGAATACTGACTGCGATTATTTATAGGGCAAGTACGAGTTCCGTGGCAAGAGAAGAGGAGACACTATGAAGGAGTTCTAAGTCAAAGAGACGAATGCGAGGTCACGAACAAATGCAACGTTGAAGTTGGGGAAGATACAACAATTATACCACACATGTCAATACCCACCCACAAGAGTTAACCTATCCTTTCTTTCTCCAGTGCCGGTCACCATAGCTTACGCTGTTTGTGCAGCTGTAAACAGCTCGTCCGAGAACACATGCAGATACTCGAGTGCATACCGGAATAAATTCGGACTGTAGTCTGAAACCGTGATGGCTGTGTAAACCTTGTACCTGATTTCTATCCTCTATCAAACTTGACGTTTCGGTCTGCCTGATCCTCCTCGAGTCGAGATACTCTTACCTTGAAGGAATGGCTCAAAGTCGTAAAAAGCAACGAAAGCGTCCTGATACGAAACACAAAACACAAGAATAGCAATGAGACTCTTCTGCACACGAGAGCAGACCCTCACACAACCCCTGTGCCTGGCAGTGATCGTCACTGTGTGTTGTGCTGTGCATGGGGTTGCCTGGGACGAAATTCCTTGATCCGAGACGGTGCAAGGACCCACGAACGTCAGAGCACTTTGCAGGAACCTCAACAACTTCGACTCGAATCCTCGTGCAGCCCACGAGTGGTACCAGGGTTTGTGGTTTCCCCATTTGCAAAGACATGTGACGTGGGTAGCTTTGCAAATGCACAATGGTTTTAAGGAGCAGGGTAGTGTCCACGGAGAGACGAGGTTCGGTCGGCGCTCTTTGGATTCGTCTCTGATCCGGAGACGTTCATGCCTTTCTATACTTCCTCCAGAGTCTACACGTCGCTCTGAGCCATCAGATGGAGAGCATGGGAGCTACAGACTTTGGCGCATGGGGTGTTCTAAAACGAGGATCCGACTCTGAATCGCATCCACCCGTTGACGCGTCGGCGGGAAGCGCTGCAGACAGACGAACCCGCAGAGGAATTTGTGGGCCTCTTTCGTCTGGAGTACCACAACCCTCCCAATGGGATCCCTGTACAGATCGTCTTGCTCTTGTCACTGTGGTGATTTTTACGAGTAGGTAGGGTGATCAATCATGTCGTGACTTATCTATGCCCTCTGCCCTGGTCGCAGGCCAAATCTTTTGCTTCCTATCGCTCCTCTCGCACCACATCTACCTCTTTTATCTGTTGCAAAGATGCAAGAAAACAAGGCTTTTCTCCCAGGAGGCACTTCGCCAGAAACTGCATATGACGGCGCACAGCTAAACAATATGGAAATGGCGCCTACGACCTCAAAATGGAACCCTATGGGCTGGCAAAAGAAATGGAAAATTACTAGCATCATTGCAGCTATCGTCGCCATCATCGTTATCATTGTTGCAGCAGTTGAGGGCAGCAAGAATAGCAAGCCCAAGGCCTCGTATCCGGATTATCATGCCCTCAACTATACGCTCGAAGATAGATGGCAAGGAACGAACTTCTTCGATAACTTCGACTATCACTCTACATCAGATCCCGCCAATGGCTTTGTCAAGTAAGCACCACTACAGAAATGCACAATACTTTCTGAACAAGACACATTGTCCAATGAGAGACGTAGCTCTAATATATATCTNAGCTATGTGGATCAAGCCACTGCCATATCTACCAACTTGACATACGCTGGCGACTCTTCTGCTTTCTTAAGAGCAGATTCTACGGACGACAACGCAAAGAACGGTCGCAACTCCGTACGCATCACATCCAAGAAACAGTTCCACTCTGGCCTCTTCGTATTCGACATCAAGCACACCCCTTACGGTTGTGGAACATGGCCTGCTGTCTGGCTTGCCGATCCTAGCGATTGGCCTGGAAATGGAGAGATTGATGTCGTCGAAACCGTGAATCAAGGAAACACTGGAAACCAGATGGCTTTGCATACCTCCAAAGGATGCCAGATGAATGGCAGACGCGCCCAAACCGGCACTATCCATGGTACCAACTGCTACAATGGCACCAACGACAACGCTGGCTGTGCAGTGATGGGAGCTTCCAGCTCATACGGCGCAGAAGCGAACGATGATGGCGGTGCAGTCTACGCAATGGAGCTTCGCGACGCTGGCATTCGTATGTGGATCTTCAACCGCGACTCACCTCCTGGAGATCTCAGACCAAACAACGACACTACTCCTGACCCCTCAACATGGGGTCTACCCATTGCCGACTTCCCCAGCACCGACTGCGATATTGGCTCCCACTTCAAAAACCAATCCATCATTGCAAACATTGACTTCTGCGGTTCCTGGGCAAGTAGTGTTTATTCGAGCCAATTCAAATGTCCTGGCAAGTGCGAGGACTTTGTCGCGACGAATGCCACAGCCTTTCAGAAAGCTTACTGGGAATTTGCGAGCTTCAGGATTTACTCTGAGAAGGACGAGTAAAGTTGTGGATTGATCCTGATTTTTATGTTGATATGATACCCTTACCTTTATTGATGATTACCTCACGATCGGCTCTCCCGCGATGAAATACCGTGATGTTCTAAGCTATATGAATGCACAGTCGCTTTCCAGAGAGAAACGTGGCCATCGAGATGGCCTGGAATGATCTACTCCATGGACACCATACCGTTATAGACAGTACTGTGCATTTATATAGCTACAATGTGACAGTGTTCAGCACACAGGAATGCTATAGTCTCATGCGATGCTGGGTAGTAGGTTGTTGCTGCCTTCTGCTACCTTCTGTTGCCTTCAAAGGCTCAACCATCAGAAACAGCGTTGACGACATGAAGACCCCGCGCTGCCGATCTGCGGGTGTTTTCTGACTTGGTGCCTGGCAGCTCAAGCACACCTTGATGACTGTTTGCTTATACATACCTACTTCCCTTCGCATCATATATCATTGCTCGCATATTGCATGTTGTAAACCTGGTCGAACGTACCGCGTATCACGCCTTGAGCTACAAGGTCAGATGTTACAAACGGAACAACCTGCTTTGCCCGAAACACCAGGTCGCACATGCGTTTTTGTTTCCCAAGATTGAAACGATATAATAACTTGGCCGGGTCGTCAACCTCTTTCTTGTATGGTGGTATTCGAATCTAATCTCCATCGCGGCCTGCAACGCAAGAGACAGAGTCGTCTGGCAGCTGGAGACCATGTCCCAAGGACGTCGTGAAGCACGCCGCGAAGCACGTCGAGCAGAGTCTCCGCCGGATCCACGAGACCGTCGTCGACGTCGTTTGAATCCGTCTTCGATTGCGATTGACCAACCGCGTCCGACTGAATTCGTTTCCTCTTGGCTTGAACAACAAGACTCGACTCGATCGGGTGTGCCAGCGCAAACAACGTCCTTGACCAATTTTCGCATTTTCCCTTCAACACAACTACGCGAGACAAGTCACCCCAACTTCTTGAACTCAGCGCTTGAGCAAGGAATCACACAGAGTGTTGTCAGTATGCGGGACCACAACACCGTAATGCAGTATAATGATGCCGGTCCATCTTCTGCATCCCACCCACCCGCTGTTGATGTTGACGCCGACGATCTTTCAACCTCAGCCCCTGTTGGCGATCGCTCGGTAAACTCTCGACGCAACGGACCTCTCTTGAACATGGGCCAGATCGTTTCCAAGAATCAATCCGCCTCTGCGCCTACTGATCTGCAAGCTCTGTCTGCCGCTGACAGCGATGACATATCATCTGACACCTCAGAAAGCTCACAGGAGGGTGGTGTGAGACTGTGGCCTTCTCACGGCGAATTGTCTCTGGCTCGCTATACGGGTGTCGACAACAACGTACCGCAGTCGAGTCAATTCCCTCGTCATGTCTGGGGTCCGCGCAACATCGATGTCGGACTGGCCTGTGAAGACGAACGTTCGGCCAAGAAACCAACATATCCCGACAACCCTGCACTTCTCCTCATCTATCAGCTGGATCGCAACACACCCGAGCCTACGCTGCGCTTCTTGCCATTCATTCCCGTGTCACAGAAGAGAAAGAACAAGAGCAAGAACAAGCGTTTCATGATCCAACCCTCGCACAAGCAAAGCATTGATGCCTCTCAACTGACAGCCAGAAGAGCACAATGGGTCCCTGGTGAGTTTCCTGTTGAACTCTTCGAACTCATCAACCAACACCTGTCCCGCGATGACATCAAGTCGATGCGTCTGGTAAGCAAGGAGTTTGAACGTGGTGTGTCAGGCTCTCTCTTTGACACTGTTGTTGTTCCATTCAACACGGAACTCTACGAGATGATTGAGCAGAAGGTGGTAAAGCGCAACCTCAAGGGCAAGCGCAGAGCCGACGACCCTGTCAACAACTTTGTCGACCTGGATCCCGGCTCACTGCTTTGGGAGAACGCCTTGGACGACACAGAAGATAAGGTCTATCGCGGTCACGGTCTCAAGGTCTTCGAAGGCTTTGGCCACCACATTCGTCGCTTCGGCATGAGTTTTGAGATCAAGGAAGACGCCCTCCAGAACCCACCCAAGAAGAACAAACTTGACAGCCACGAAAGCTACTTTGGCTCATATGAATGGCCATCACAGGAGTATACACGCTACGAACTACTGGCTGGTCTTGAACGTACAGCAGACGAGACGTCACAAATGAAGCTGGCCTTCTCACACTTGTCAGTTGTTCAGCAGCTTGCACTTTCCATGGACAGCGGCCTTGGATGGATGAGCGGTCCTGACAAGTCGCTACGCAGTATGATTCTGCAGCGACCTTCTCCCCTTTTCGGTTGTTCGCACGGCATAGTGGACGCACAACAACAAGAGCGCATCAGATTGTGGGAGTCTATCGAGTCCGCACATGCCAGATTAGGTGCTTTGGACGACTTGAAGGAGGGCTCACTCGAACGTGTCAACCTGGAGGAGAACTTTTTCTTGCGTCTTCCATTCTCAACCACCCCATACGCCTCCNNCCCTTCTCTGTGGGCCACTGCTCCTGCCCAGCAAATTGTCGCCATGGTGCCTGGTGTTGTCGATAACGAAGATCACAACGCTACTGAGACAGGAGTCCTATACATTTCTCCCTCCGACACACGCGACCAATCATCCCACGCCGAAGCTCAGAGATTGGAATACTCAAGGAGACTTGAGAAGTTCAGTCCTGCCAGCTTGAACACTCACCAGAAGGAGTGGCTCTTGGAGGCCGAATGGGCACAGAGAGCATTCCTCACCACATACATGCTCGGCGTCGTGGACAACAGCTCGGTGTTTGACAAGGTGTCGGTCCTGAACTTCCGCGTCTCCAGCCATCTGGTACCTTTACTCTGTCGTCACGACTTCTGGACCGCTCTTCCAAAGTTGCAAGAGGCTTCACTAGCTGTCATCCCTGATTGGCGCACCGTCGAGAGAGACGAGGCTGAGATCGTCGAGACCAAGGACATCGATCCTTCGGTCGCCATCGACAAGACATACAGTCTGCTTCAAGACTACATCGGTGTTAGACCGAACATTACCAAGCTCAACTTCTCTTGGGCTGCCGGTGGCGAGCACGCTGAGGGCATCTTTGCTCGTAACCACCACATCTTGCCTGCCCCCATCACCGCCATTGCTCGCTCAACAGCCATTGTTCCAAAGGATGACGAACTCATCGATCTGCCACATATCAGAGATCTTACTTTCTCCAATTGCTGGTTTACACCCATCTCCATCGTGGCGATAGTCAAGAAGCTGCGCACAGAATCTCTCAAGAAGATTAGGTTTGACTCTGTTTCGCTTACTGCTATGCCACGCGGCAACATTGCCGTGGCCAATCCCAACAATCACCTGATGGTCAATCCGAACCTGTTTCCTCAACAAGCTCAGGGACCTGGTATGATGATGCTAGGTGGTAATTTCGCTGCCCAGTTCGGCGCCCAGGTCTGGCAAGGTCCGCCCCCGGGTATGCCTGTCCAACAATGGGCTCAGGCAATGATTCATACTCTGAATGCCACGACACAGCAGCAGGGTATTGTACTCTATCAGGTCCCTCAAATTTGGACGAACCACCCGATGGGAATGACGATGCAGCAAATCCATGGCATGTTGGCCGGACTTGCCGCTGGCAATGGTCCGCCGATGCCCCAACCTGGATTGCTCTATCAGCTTCCNGCAGCAGCAGCAACAGCAGGCCGGTGCAGCCCAATTGCCACAAAACGGAGGCCCTCCACCATTCCAACCACCACCCTTCCTCAAGCCGCTGGCTGGCCTTTGGCCCCTCAGCCCGCAGCTCAAATCGCTCCTCCGCCTCAGGTCAATAATGGACCTTGGTACGAGGGTCACCGCATTGGTTCATGGGTCTGGGTGATCGACAAGATAAGCCCAGGACCTACACTCGAAATGTATCAACCCCGCGACGAGTTTGAGCCCGCACCCGAACCACGCAACAATGGCCTCGTGTCTGCTGAGTTCAGTTCATGCGGCTACGTACAGCTCCGTGCTCCAACCTTTGGCGACCAGAACAACATAGAAGCACCTGCAGCGTTCCGCATGAGCCGCCACTTTGTCCGTCGCCAGAGCCTTCTATCACCGGCCATGCTTACTACCCAGGACAAGCTCCTTGGCACGATCGTACAGTACATGTCTGAGCACGAGACAGATGCTCTTCACCACGCATGGGGCATGACAATTGGCTGGAATGACGCAAAGCTCGCCGAAGAGGTCGAGTATGATGGCTACCTCACCGGAGGCACTGGCCGTTTCTCAGGAAGTGTGACCAAGAACTCGGTCATGAAGGAGGCTTATTCTGCTCAGCAGTCTTGAGTGATTGACGAGCAATGATACGAATTTCATGTCAGGAAAAAGGAAAGGAGTTGATTGAATGTGTTGACAATTGTCAAGAATTGTTTCTTTGTTTTTCGCAGCATTGCAAGCATGATGGGACAAGAGTTACTGGAGATTCTGGTTCTTGAAGGGGTGTGAAAGATGGCACGCGATTGAGACACAAAGAGCAACAGACTCTAGTAATGAGGCAGGATGAGAGAATTGTGGATAGATGGAAAGTCGAAAGAAAACCCAATGAAAATTGTAGAGTATTGTAATGTGTTGTTCGTGGTGCAGTTGGAGAGTAAGAGGTGACGGAGATAACAGTGACATGGCCCGAGATAGGAAATTGCTCGGAGGCTGGCGGAAGTCAAGCCGAATTAGATGGTGCCAAGGCGATGGATTTCTGGGAGCTTTCTTGAGGTGCTCGTCCAAAGTTTGAGAAGCATCCCCTTTACTTTGACACTCTTGATTCTGACAAGTTACAACCGATTTGGAGCTGTGTCTTACCACCTTCATTCGCGCCTTTTCGCCAAATCACATCATCTCTGTTCCTGTCACTCTAACTCCTACACGGACTCGGCATCAGCCCACCAACCATTCAAGTCCCGGGAACAAGACACTTTGTCTAGTATATACGACTTAGTGCGCTATCCAGCGCCTTGAATCTCTGGCACTCTTCAAAGCCCATCTGTCAACATCCGAAACCACACACAATCACAATGTCGGCCAGAGCCGCTGCTCAGGCTCCCCTGCAAGATGCTCAAGTGCCTAGCACGAGCACTGCTGTGGATGCGCCCAAAGAGAACATCTTCATGTTTGTGCCAAACTTGATTGGTAAGCTTCAACATGCTCTGAACTGAGCTCGTTCCTCTCAAGCGCATTCGAGAGCTGACATGAAATTCNNAGGTTACGCTCGTGTCTTCCTCGCAATCGGCTCCCTAAACTACATGCCCCTCCATCCGCGAACATGCGCCCTCCTCTACAGCATATCATGTCTGCTGGACGCCCTCGATGGCTACGCCGCCCGTGCCTTTGATCAGTCCACCAAATTCGGAGCCGTGCTGGACATGGTGACGGACCGCTGCACCACCACCTGCCTCCTCGTCTTCCTCTCAACCGCCATGCCGCGCTGGAGCATGGTCTTCCAACTGCTCATCAGTCTCGACTTTACCAGCCACTACATGCACATGTACGCTACTCTTGCCATGGGCGGCAGCGGCAGCAGCCACAAGAAGATTGATGCAAAGAGGAGCAAGATCATGTACTTGTACTACAACAACCGCACCGTCTTGTTCGTGTGCTGTGCTTTGAACGAGCTCTTCTTCATTGCTCTCTACCTACTCGCCTTCTCTTCGCCCTACCTCAGTCCTTCGCTTTTGCAACCCGCTGGTGAGAGCGCTTCTCTACAGCCTGGTTCGCCAATCGCGCCNCCTAAGCCTTCGACAATCTTCTCCAGCCCTTGGTCCGCTGGCGCAATGGAGATGGCCAGGTGAGTTTTTCCTCCTTCCAACCCGGAATGAATATTCGAGCAAGAATACTGACTGTCATGTAGAGCAAACAAGATGGATAGTACCGTCCCGTGGATCTTGGTCGGCATCTCTGCTCCCGTAATGTTGTTCAAGCAGTCGGTCAACGTCATCCAGATCGTCAAAGCCAGTCAATGGCTCGCCCAGGGTGATCTCGCCGAACGTGCNAAGGCTGGACTGCCCAAGAAGACGCAATAAATCTTGTCATCCTGGAAGCAGAAGAGGAGAGGCTGTATGATGTAAAAGAGCGAGGGACAGGGATACAGGGAAAACGAGGGAACAGAGGAAGAGAAGCTTTTCTCTTGCTTCTCTTCCACTCGAACTTCACAATACGGGTCTTTTCACGGCTGAGAAATAAGACACCTGAGGACGCAAGCACACACATGTACTTGAGACTCGATTCAACTGCTCGAACCAATTGTTCTGTCACGGTCAGGTTGCTATATCCTTGATCAAGGCTTGATATCGTACAGCGACTAGCTCAATATCTGCCTCTGACTAGATATCCTCTTCTGAAAGCTTTTCATTTCTCTTCAACTTATTTTTTCTTCTTGTACTACTTTTACTTCTTCAGAAGCCTATTACCCGGTTGCCATGGCTTTTTACACAAAGGACGGCAACAAGAGGCTCACAAAATCTGATATATCAATATTTACTTTACCCCCCAACATCTATCCTCGAGACTTGTCCAATACTTGTGCCTTGCAGGACAGATGGGCGATATGTTGTGTAAGGCTCCCTGCAGAAAGTATAGGGTTACACAAAGCAGGGTCGAGCGATTTGTTTGAGAATAGATGAAAAGAGGCTCTGCAGAGAGCTGAGCATGGTAGGTGCAGCTGCGACTTGAAGTACACGAACTCGGATTGTTACACATAGAGATCGACTCTGCAGGTGTCTCGGATGGCTGGCAGGACGATACCATTTATCTGGCTCGACTGGCTGATTTGCTGCATGCAGTTGTTGTCTCAGATGAGCATCGGGGACTTTTTGGTATCGAGGTCATCTCACGGCAACGGCGGCGGCGGCGGGGAGATTCTCATGTGCGAGCGTTTTGAGTGTTTTCCAATTAGACCTCGATATCGTAGGCAGACGATGGTTCGGGAGGCTCTCTCCGAGGTTGTGTACCGGTATCTTTCATGCGTGAACGTTATAATCCGTGCCTCAGTACGTGCCTCCCAGCCCTTACTGGCAACCGCATGCGTACCCGAGAGAGAGCAATCCCAAGAAACCGGGAAAGCGCAGAGAGAGAGAGGCTCTGTGCGTTTTGTGAATCTTCAAATCTCGATGTCGCATATCAAGGTGGCTGGTCGCAAACTTCGATATCTGAGGAATCGCGATGAGCCCTCAAACGGCAAATGACGAACAAGCAAGCCATTGACGAAAGGTGGGAGAAGTGACAGTTTAGGTATTCTCGGTTGCAAACATCATTGACAGTTGACGTGGTTGACGTGTGATGTGCTGGCCTTATTATAGCTCGTGTTGCTCGAGTCGTGGGCATACGGGCAAAGGCAAGGAACATAGAGTAGGAACACGCGTATGCCATGCCATGCCTTTGCACCGAGACTAGGAACATGCGTATGTTATGCCTTGCACAAAGATCGATCAGCTTCTACAGTGGCATGAGGCGTAATGTTCGCGGGATATTCACGGGTTGCCCTTCACGACGCGGGCAAAGATCTACTCAAAAACACACTCCTTAAAGTTCATGCAAAAGGACGAACAATTGAGCACCGATAACATTGGCACAATCCCAAAGAATCGGAGTCTTTCCGGTTGCATTGAACGCTTTGATATAGCAATGGCTTTTGCTTTGCATGCAAGGGCAAACTGGAAAGTCTGAATTGCCGACATAAGTTTGTGCATAGCGCTTGGTATAGGTACAAAGTTGCGTCCAAGCGTGAATACAATGATTGAGGTACCGTGTTGATTCATCGACAAGCCCCGGTGTGTTCGTGATGGATCCGATGGCTCTTGCATGCTCGAGTCAAGTCAATGATCAAAGAGATGCGTTATGCAGGTAATCGTGTCTCCCGCCTTGCGCAACAAGTGTGATCTGAGACAATCTAAGAGATAGGAAAATAAATGGCTGGGGGTGATGTTGTGTAGAGGCTCGGCAAGCAACCGAGCGTTGAGAAGAGTAAGCAGGCCGCATTTCTACAACCTGCCTCTGCACAAAAACTGATTGGCAGAGAGGCCAATGAAAAGCACAATCAAGGCAGAGGTGCAAAAGCAGGGCGCTTACCGTATTCTTCTCTCTCCTCCCGGCAAGACCACCGAGACGAGAGGCGCGACACGTGCAATAAAGAAATGGATTTCCTGTGCCTTGGAAGTGGGCATCCTTTGACCATGGCAGGGACTTCTTTCAATAGCAAGTTCGATAGTAGGGAAACTGCGATTGCAATCCTTCAAAAGCAGGAGGAACGGATAATGGTAAACTTGATGGACAGCCACCATCGCTACGGGCGGCCCTGTCTTCATCCTCCAAGGACAAACCTGGTTTTTCGCGCAAGTCTACGGTTGCGGCTGGAGGAGGAGTCGTGCAAGTAAGCGTGGATTTTGTTCCGCCTTCTTTATTTGGGTATTCAATTCGTGGCCGGGTCGATCATGTTGAGGGGGATCTTTGTTTCTTGCAGGGAATGGGCGGGAGGATCTGTTTTGATATTGAAGAGTACAAGTGACTTTTGTTTAAACATGCTGTTTCTCAGCTACAAACGAACAACCAATGGAGGAACATAGAGAGGGCACACCGGCAGGTGTCATGAGGTGTCGAGAGGGAACTCTCGAGATGATCGTTGGACGGGCGAACGCATGCGAGCCACGGTACAGAGCAGCGGAGCTCGAAGGATGAAACATGTGGATCCCACATCTCATCGATGTTGCGCTGCCGGAGCCTAACTTTAACGCTTGCCCTCACCTCGTGCTTTTCGACTTTCCTGGTTCGGCATCGGTTCCAGCCCCTCTTTTCTATTGCGAATATGTCATTCTCAGGTTGACCATTGTTGCTCTCATTTCAGCAGTAGGGAGAGATGATTTTAAAACCAAGAACGGTGAAGAAGGGGAGTGCTTCATTAAAGACTTCCGTCCTAATCTTCTTTTCATCTTCCCCAAAGAACCCCCATTTCGGAGTGATTTGCGACAGATCCGTTCAGCTACGACAACACACAGACGACCGCGCAGCAAGAGCATCCTAAACCCGGCGTTGGGGAATACAGCATTAGCCTTGTGGAGCAACCAGCAGCAAAGCATCAGCCCTCTACGGCGCTGCGCTCCTGCCGTCCCATCATCGCGAAAAACGTCCCGCTTGCATAACTCGTCCTCCACGCTTTTGCACCATCAGGAATTCCAAGGCCAACCCTGGTCATCCTTTTGCCAAATCCAGGCATACGCCTTCCCGTGGGGTCCACCAAAAGGGCAGGATAGTTGCTAGCTGAGAAGGCCGAATCCACCGCCAGCCCCCAAAAACCTGTCATCGAGGTCGTTTCGTCGGGATCGCCTTTGCAGAAGGCACTACTACTGTACACTAAGGCGGGAGACGTACTGCAGGCATAAGAGCCTTGTTCCTTGTCAGCAGACTCACCATTACAACAACCCCTCCATCCGCAGCACATTTCGACTTTTCCATTGTTTCCTTTTTGATCTTCTCGAGGACCCTTGCATGAACATAACAAAGCAAGAAACTTGTCTTATCTATTTTCGAAGAAGCCAATTCAAGACCCATAACTTATACGAGAAACAACGTCCTTTGACTAGGCCCGTTGAACCCTGGACCACAGCAATGGATTCTACTACTCTCGTTACTTTTCTCTAGTAAGTCGCCGGATTCGAGTCCGAGACTCGAGACGACATGATGCTGATAACATGATTGTAGCAAATCAAGACCGGATGTTCGCACAGTAGAACTTTTCGGTTCATGGGACAACTTCTCAAGGCCGTACCGCATGCAAAGCGATGGACACAGAGGTCGTGGTGTCTGGACTGGATGCCACTCATTCGAGAACATCATCTGCGATGGTGATCGCATCAACCAGCTAAGGCCGAGAAACGGTGCCTTGAAGCAGGGTGGAACCTACTGGTACTATTACAAACTGGACGATGCCGAAGAAGCCTGCGACTCAACTGTCTTGACTACATGCGCATGCCCACTACTCCCCGGTCAGATGGTCAATGTACTGGAAGTCCCTATCGAAGTCATCGAAGCACCTCAACGAGTCTGCAGCGCCTCAGCCGACATGCCAACTACCTTGGAAATCCCCATGACCATCAATCCCGAAGACAGATACAAGAAGATCTACAGCAAGCCGCCTACCAAACTCCCTCGCTACTACTGCTCTAGTGACGCATTGCGGGAAAGATTTGCAGCGGATGCAACCATGTCGAGAGATCTTAGATTTAGGGAAAGACCTTCTTCTCGCGGTGTTAGATCTATCAAGCGCGTTCGCCGTGAGGAACCCGAGTATCAAAGACCTGGTGCATGTCAAATTGATGCTTCTTGGGATGACATCGAAACGCTTGCCAACATACCCGACTTCGACCAAACCATGAACGACCTACCAGAGCTCAGGCCCTTTGCTCCTTGCCCTAGTGCTTCGCCTGAAGAGAGACCGGTCACCCGAAGCGGAGGACTTTTCACTGATTTCACCAAAGGCTTGGGCTTCTCCTTCTTTGGCTCGCTCAGACAACCGAAGAAGAACACACACCGGCTTAGCCAGGAAATCGCAATCGAGGTTGATGAAGCACCATCACAAACACCTCAATACGACGGCGCCTACGACGAACCTCAATCCACACAATGGCCTCTCAGCCCTCCATTGTCTGAACTCGCAGATGAGGAGAACTGGCCCTTGCCACCTCTGAACTGCTTCCGACCTTCTTCTTCCCACACACCACTTCATGGCCCATCAACGCCGACCTCTGCAATTCCGATTCTGAATCTCAACAGCCAGCCCCGAACCAACACATACCACCAGCCTCTCACATCACCAGCACTTTCTTCTTCGGCCACATCAGACGACTTCCACCCAGGTTTCGGACCCAGCAAAAGCATACCCGGCAGTTTCGACATGGCCTCTCCAACCTTTACAGCCGACACCCTCGACTCGTCATTCTCCTCCAACCTCACAACACCCGACCGCCTGAGCTTCCGCCTCGACGACTCCAGCCACCACCACTCACAATCCTCCAACATTGACACCACAAACTTCCACACCGGTCTCGAAGACTTGAGCCACCGTCTCTCCGCCCTCTCCACATATCCANNCCCTCATCCCACTCAGACGACTCTAGCGATGAACACCNNACAACAGAAAACAAGATTTTCTCTCTTTCTTNNCCCGCCAGCCGCAAAACCGCTGTACCTTCAAAACGTACAGGCACGCCGCAGTAGAAGCAGTGGTGACTGCGAGCAAAAGTCCAATGCGAGTTGTTTGACGCTGAAACCTCTTGGTACTGCGAGGGGAGAAAGACCATTTTCATTGTGTTTGCCTGTGGGTGCTGGGGAGTGGGATGCAGAGGACGCAGGGTTCACTAGTGATGTTTTGGGGGCTTTGGGGCTGGTTTGATAAGATCAAGATACGGCGTTTTCCTTGCAATGGTGCATGGTAAAGGGTGTTCTTGCTGTACATATTCTTGTACACATGCTCGGGGGAAGGGGTGAGCTTTTCAATTCTTTCTGTATATAGTATCTTTAGTATGGTATAAGCCATCAATCAGTCCTCACACAAAGACACATGGAAATGCTTCCAGTAAGCATACAAACCTCTCTATAGTTACGTGGAAATGTGGTCGTGAGTGTGACCCTGGTATACCGCATGAGCAAAGTCAATCAACATCGCATGCAACAAACCTGCATCTCACCAAGCATCTACCCATGAACAACCGAATTTATTGGTCAGACACGTAGCCACGGTGGGGCAAACCTATAACACCGAGAGCAAAGAATGGATAAAGGTGTTGGATAGTTTGAAGGGAGACAGCTGTGAGGAAAACAAGTTGACTTGATCAAAGGTGTCAGAGGAGTTGAAGAAGACTTCATATCACCATCACGGCTAACACGTGAGAGCAATGTTGTGTTTACGAAAAGGTGGTTTGCATCTGTTTCTGCGATATCATCATTAGACAAAGAGAGCAAGGAGGTTAATCCCACGCTCTTCATCCATATCCTTATTTCATCCATGTTCACGTATACGTGAGAAGCGAAAAAAGCTCAAAACGCTAGGAGGAAGCCGAAGAGAGAGGGAAGTTCATGTCAATTCGTTACAATCTAGCTGCGAACGCAGAAACAGTCAGCACATAAAGCCACACTCCTTCATCAGATCACAAACACTCACTTGGCAGGAGGGTTCTTGATAAATTCAACACCCTTGCTGATGTTGCCGCCCAGACCCTCGTAGCACTTGGTCAACAGCTTCTTCTCGTAATCGTTGGCCGACGAAACGACATTGATGGCCTTTTTGGCACCCTCGGGGCCGAGCTCGACGGGGACGGAGAAGAAGTCGCAACCAGTCTCCTTTTGGATGGCGTCACCGCCGTCGACGCCGGGCAGGTAGACGAATGTGGGCTCGGTGATGCTGGACTCGCCCTTGACGGCCTTGAGCAGCTTCTCGGCGAAGCGGAAGCCGGCGTAGGCCATGGAGAGGGTGGCGGAACCGGCGCCGTCCTTGGCCTTGACGACCTCGTCACCGCCGAATTGGANCGCCTGTAGGGAGAAAGAAGGTCAGATTTGCTGGATGTGAGAATGAGAGGATCACAGAAACTTACGGTTGGTCAGGGCATCGAGCTTGTCCTCGGGAATCTTGACGGCGGGCTTGGCCTGGCTCCACAGGGGAACAATGGTCTCGCCAGAGTGACCGCCAATGACGGGGATAGTGGTCTTGCTGGGGTCGCTCTCACCGGTAATTTCAGCGACAAAGGTCTCTGCGCGGACAACGTCGAGGGTAGTGACACCAAACAGCTTCTTGGGGTTGAACTTGCCGGCGGCCTTGAGGACCTCGGCGGCGATGGGAACGGTGCTGTTGACGGGATTGGAGATGACGAGGACAAAGGCGTCGGGGCAGTACTCGGCCACGCCCTTGATTAGGTCGCGAACGATGCCGGCGTTGATCTTGAAGAGGTCGTCACGGGTCATGCCAGGCTNTGCCTGTTGCGGGATGTGTTAGTCTTTGCCGAAGCCTGTTGTTGTCGAGACTAGCAGCGGGAACTTACGGGGGATACCAGCGGGGATGACAACCATCTCAGCACCGGTAAAGGCGTGCTTCATGCCATCGTCCTTGGGGAGGAAACCCTTGACCTTTGCGGGCGACGAGATGTGGGAGAGATCGGCGGCGACACCAGGGGTGTTGACAACATCGTAGAGCGAGAGCTCGCTGACCAGAGGGCTGGACTTCATGAGAAGAGACAGAGGCTGGCCAATGCCACCAGAGGCTCCTGCAACGACTGGAGAGGTATACCATGTCAGCTCCTGACTCTGTTTACGGAAGTCCGAGAGGCCTCTCTTTACGTACCAACTTTGACCATAATTGCGGTGTTTGTGTGAGGTAGAGGAAGTTTGAGTGTTGAGGAAGGAACTGTCACAGAGTATAGAACAGAAAGGAGTCTTTGCAAAGAAGAAGAGTGAGAGGAAACAGAAGGGACGACTTGTCTCGGACTTGGGAAACTCAGCTGCACCTGCCAATGCTGCTCTTTGCATGTGAGAGCTTGGACCCCAAACCCTCCCCCGCTCGGGGTTCGAGAGCTGGCGCATCACCAGTGTTGAATGCCCCTCCTCACGCATATGCACTAGCAATACACCGACATACGCCCTCCGCAGATCCGACCTGTCGTCCTACTCAACACTCTTACTTCAAGTTGTATACATCTTCGACTTCCCTTCACCCTCTTGCATCCTCATCAGTCTCAATCACAGCAGCTATCACTTCCATCGGGCTTTGCTGGACTTCACCCCGCCATGCCGAGGCCGGCTTCGGCTAATGACCAAACAGGGTCTTTACGGATCATATGTCTCTCCAACATCCCGATATCATCAAGGTACTCAGCATGACGGAGCACCTTCTCCAGCACAGAGATAGCCAAGGCTAGAGATATAGAAGAGAATAACACGGAAAGCCTCAGTCTCGAAGGCTTCCGTTCTGAATTCGTGCGCCATCATAGAGGCAGAGTGATAGTCCCGTAAAACCAAAATACAGTCATCCCGTAATCTTCCTTTGCCCTCTCTGTTGCTGTGCCTGGAACTTGTCGGCCTTGTTCCGATTGTAGTCTGTCTGATGCATCTGGCTCTGTCCTGTCTCTCTTTTTTGTTTGCTTTTTCCTTATGTCGTTGTAGTAGTAGTAGTAGTAGTAGTAGTAGTAGTAGTAGTAGTGGGGGTATCAAGTTGTTTGTCGTGTTCACGCTGCATCCATCCGTTCATACTTCGTACTGGTCCCTCTCGCCCTCGGCATCGTCTTCGGGTGCACGATAATGGTGCTGGCCGTCGTTAGCGGTCATTGAAGGATCCGCCATTCTTGGACCTTGAGGAGGATACATTTGNNCTAAACACTTCAGTCAGCTTCGTTCGAGACACTCGTTCAAGTCACTCACCGTTTGTTGCATAATGTTGTAGCCACCAGCATACATGTTAGGGTCAAAGCTGTGTGGCTGCGCATAGCCGGCCGAGGGTGCAGGAGGCGGGTACATGCCCTGCTGCGTCTGGTACGGCTCTTGTGCCACGTGCTGGCCCATGGCACCATAGTCTGTCGGCTGCATGTGCTGCTGTCCCTGTTCCTGGCTTTGAAGCTGTGCTGCCGCGGGCGGAGCCTGCATCGAAGGTCCAGCAGTCGCTATCTGCGCGTCCGATACTGGGAAGCTGCCCGGTGGGAAGTCTTGTCTGCGTTTGTGTTGAGGGGTGGCATCTTCGCGAGGCACAATGTCGATGAGGAAGTCAAACATGTCGCTCTTGGCCAGGGCGCTTGCAATGTCACTACGTTGCAAGGTGCGTCTCTTGTTCTCCTCTGCGTGGATCCATGCGCGCATAGTAAGCTCGGTGATGAATATGTCGCAGCCCTTGGCGAACAGGATGGGTGCTTCGGCTGAGATCATCTTGACTTCGGGATCGGCCTTCATGACTTTCTTGATACGAGCCAGTGGTAGTTGGTGGATCTTGTAGTCATGTTCGTCCGTCTCGAGCTTGGTGACTTGGTTCTGCCAGTATGTGTTCAGGATGTCTCTGTAGTTGCCGGAAAGTCCTTGGGATACNNCTGTAGAACCAAGGATGTCAGTGCAAGTCTCATGGAAGTGTCGTATGTCCCGACTCACGTTCGACCATTGTCCGGTAAATGTCTCTGGGGGAGGGGCGCTACCCTGTGATGCGATNNCTGTAGTTGGTGTCAGCCAGACTGGTTGTAGTGTCGCGCACAGCCTTGGACATACGTAGGAGCTGGCGCCTGTGCCGCAAAAGTCAGCTGGAGCACATTACAGTAATGCGCACTCATTACACCTACCATAGTGACCACCATGGCTGGCATCATAGACAGGACCTCCGTCGCGTCCATCATAGCGCTTGGGCGGAGGTACGTTGGAGCCAGAGCTCTGCATGGCGTTGTAATTCGGATTCGACATGACCAGTCAAGATCTCTGGTCTTGCTCGAGCTATATGCGCCGAATATCTAGACGCCTGAAACGATAACAACAACGTCAGCACAACAAACTGGTATTGAACGGAAGGTCAATCGAGATGTTCAGGTTCGCGTCGCGTTGCCGAACCGCGGGCGGAGATCGCGCCCGAACCTCTCTTGCTCTTTGACATGCTTTCGCAATATCAACGAAGCATCTTTCCAGGCCATGGTATATGAAACCCGCGACAAGAAGCCTGAGGGGAACTCACCGACCTATAATTTGCTTTTTGAGAAACCAGTAGAAGCCCTGGCGAATCGGATGGCCTGGCTACACGCTGGGCCAGTACCCGTAGCCAACCTGTGACTGGGCCGTACGAGTGGAGCTTTGACACGCTCTGGTTGGCAAACCAGACTTTGAAGAGAGCGAATCCCTGCTTCCTATCAAGACGAAAAATAACAAGAGCCACTGATATCGCGAGCGAGAGAAATGATTTGGTCGTTGATTGGGGATGAAAGCTGCCGTGATGCACTTCGGGCATGCAAGAATCATCTTTCTCATCAAGAGCTACGGAGACAGAGGTACCCAAGCCCTTCACTCTTCCACGTGACCATCTTGTCTACTATATCTCGAACGCATGCTTTGCTGTCAATCGGCGGATGCCCGACTGTACCGTTTGTCTCTTATGCCTTGTTTCCCTTTGCTTCTTCCCGCTTTCCACATAGGCAAACCGCCTTCCTGAATCCTGATACTGCTCACGGGATGCTTGCATAACCCACCACGCGATGTGTACGTTGGCATAATACAACGTCACTACAAGGCAAGTCTTGATTTGAAAGAACTTGATTTACACCACAGTGTCAGCAAGGCAGATGTGTGTGACATGGAAGAAAAGCCTGAGTGACATGGAGAAGACAAACTTAAAACCATAAAATCCGAAATCCTACTTTATGTCATTTTATACAAGAAATACTGTACACAGCTGAAAGACGCCTCCAAGATGCGAAGAAGAGTAGAAAGCCCTCAGCTTAGTTAGGCTTGCCGTAGGTACCCATGGGTGCCAATGAGCCCGAAGCACCCTTGAAGATGTTGTCGTGGATCATGCCATCGACATCAGCATCATCGATGCGGTCGCTGCGTCTGCCGAACAACTTCAATCTCTCATCAATCGAAGCCTTTGCCTGTGCAGCCTGTTCATCCATCTCTTTGCTGACATCCAGACTCGAGTACTCCCACACATTCGCCTTCATACCCACACCGTAGTAAGCGTACTTTTGCAAGAAACCAAGCCAGATCTGCACAACCTCGGGGTGTGCATCTTGGATCTGAATCAGTCTCCTCAATGTGATACGCTCAAAGTTCTCCTGACTCTTCTTGTGCACAAAGTTGGATCTAGGAACGGTCCAGCGCTCGGTAATCTTGGGGAGCGGTACAGGGCCCTTGGCGGGGATGTTAAGGTAGTAGGCGGCGCGAAGAGCAAAGTCGGCGAAGAATTCGAGGTTGCGCACGCTGTAGGAGCGCAGTTGAAGGTCGGCAGCGGGTACGCCGTGGACTGGTGTGCGCTTGAGAGGCCTGAGGTAGTTGAGATGGATGGAGCGAGGAAGACGGAGAGCCTCGAGTTCGCGCTGGATCTCTGGGCTGAAATAAGGCTCGCGTGCTGGGAGTGTGACACCTCGTGCTCTGTAGTGGAAGGCGTCTTAGTATGCCATGTCTGCTGTGTCGTAGGCCGGCTTTGGGATAGCTTACTCTTGTGCAGTCTGGCTCATGAAGTCGTCAAAGTCGACTGATGCATCGCGCTGATGTTCGAGCACGGCTGATTGGTTGCCATGCCACGGTTGGCGAGACTGGTATACTGTGCGGACTTGAATAGGTGTGGGAGGCGCAATNNCTGTCGTCGCGCGCCACGTCAGTCGCTACTTGTCGAATGAACTGATCAAACCCACCCTTAGACGCTTTGCCAGCCCAAAAGGCGACCGTAAATATGAAGCCATTGTTTCCTGCCCAAACACTACCGCCGCGCTCGCAGAATGTCAATCTAGAAATCACTCCCGGGATTCCCTCACCGCTCGGCAGACCGGCTTCTTGGCATCTAACACCTACACAACTCAGACGACCAGCAAACACATCACTTTGACGGCACTCTTCTCTAGGAAACTTGAACTATCTAGCGACGAACAGCCAGCATGGCAGCAGTAACTGAACACTTGGCTAACCCAAAGGCTTCCTCCGAGGCCTACCAACGAGCCTCTGGTTCCGCAGACTTCATCAGGTCCAGACTACCATCCCACCTACAGAAGCCTCGTGTAGCTATTGTCTGCGGTTCCGGACTCGGAGGCATTGCAGACACCGTGACGGCTGATACCAAGCTCGAGATTGATTATCATGACATTCCAAACTTTCCAAAGACCACCGGTGAGTCTCACGGTTGTTGAAGGGATACTGATGCTGATAAGCACATTNNAGTTCAAGGACATGCCGGCAAGCTCGTGGTTGGCACTATGGGAGAGACCAAGGTCCCTGTTGTCTTGTTGGTAGGCAGAGCGCAGTAAGTGAGAAGAACAATAATTGCATGATAGGACGTTATATGCTCATTCGTATCTTCTATCAAGNNTTTCTATGAAGGTCACACCATGGAACTCGTAACTTTCGCCACAAGAGTCTGCAAGGTGCTTGGTGTCGAGACCATGATTGGTATGTGTCTTGGAGTTCAGCCATGGTAACAACACTGACGGTGATACNNAGTGACCAACGCAGCAGGCGGACTGAACCCAGGTTACAGCGTGGGCGATATTGTATGCCTCAACGATCATCTGAACATGGCTGGCTTGGTTGGATTCCACCCTCTTCGTGGACCCAACTCTGATGACTTTGGTGTACGTTTCCCTCCTCTATCAGATGCGTATGACCTTGGTCTACGCCAAAAGGCACACCAGACATGGCAGAAGGTGCGCCCAGCCAACGGCAAGCGCAAGTTGCACGAGGGAGTGTATGCGTTTGTTGCTGGTCCAACGTACGAGACTAGAGCAGAATGTCGTATGCTGCATCAGCTAGGCGCTGATGTGGTCGGTATGTCGACGGTGCCTGAGATTATTGTTGCCAGACACAGTGGCATCCGGATCCTTGCGTTCAGCCTGGTGACTAACAATGCTGTGCTGCAACCTGTACCGCGCGGCGACGATGCAGCATTGAGCGCCATGTCACCACAAGAGCTCGTAGATCACCTGGGCAAGGGCAAAGCGAACCATGAGGAAGTGATCGAGGCTGGAAGGGAGGCCGCAAAGGATATGCAGGTGCGTATGACCGATGATGGTGGTGGTGGTGTGGTGTGTAAAGGGATATGTCGACTGACCGGATACAGACACTGGTGTACAGCATTGTGTCGGATTTGTAGTGACGACGCCTCATCTCTTCTTGGGGTCGAAGGAGCGCTTGGCTTGGAGGGCCTTGTAGTATGACTTCTTTCCGCTCGTCTTGGAGGTCTGGATGTCGCCATACTTTCTCTTGAAACGACCAGTGTCCTTCTCGCTGGACAATACTTCGTCGACAAAGGTCTTCTTGCGATCCTTGTTGTTGAGTCTGCCAGAGAAGTACTCGGTAGGGCCCTCGACGATTGTGCCGACCTGAGAGTATTCTGGAGGTCTCATCTTGCCGCCATCCTTCTTGTAGTGTCTATGCGGATCAAGCACGTTACGCATCTTCAGCAGCTGGAGATCTCTCTTCAACTCGGGAGTGAGGTCGGTACGAGGCATGTTGTACCATTGTTCACCGGCAGTGGCTTTCTTAGACTAGAGAAGCGAAGCATGTTAGCAAAGATCTTCTCTGATGATGATTCTCAAAAGGTGTGTTTGTGTGAATGTGCCTCAGAGTAACTATGAATAAAAAACTTCAGTTTGTGCAGAGGGGCACCAAGACGGTGCCCTGATTCCGCGTCAGGAAAAAGTTGGGATAATTTTCCTCATAGGCAAGGGAGAGTGAGAGGTAAAAGGATAGCAACATACCTCAAGCATCTTCTTCTTGACAGCCACAGGATCCTCAACCTTGCGGATCTGGTTCGACAACTTGCGGTCCTGCTCAGCCAACAAGCGCGAACGATCAACAGTGGCGACATCTCCAGCGTTCGAGACATAAGGCTGCACCATCTCTCCAGTGTTGAGCTTGGGGAAGTTGAACTGGCTGGCCTTGTCTTTGTTGTCATTGTCGAAAAGCGCAACGCTGGCGTTCTCCTTGCGACGTCTGGCCGCCTGAGCGAGCATCTCTTGCATCTGCTCATCGCTCAACTCTTCCTCATGTTGAGGTGTGAATGAGATTACGTCCGCCATGTTTGGATGGCGTCCAAAGGAAAGAAGAGAAGAGGTGCAAGAGTGTCGCAAGCCGGAAACTTTTTTAAACTCGCGCTTTGCGCACGGCTGGTCTGTGCACGACGCCAAGCATGAATTCACCTTGTTCCTTCCTCGACTGTGCACAACTATCGTCTTCACGCGCTGCACATCGCCCTCCATAGATTTGTGGAAGGAACGAATGAGTGCCGCGTGCTCAACTGGCTCTATTGATGAACACATCCATTCGATGTACATAAACATATACAATCTTTGAGCCTGACACTGTTTACACTACACAAACCGAAGAGGATCATCCTTGCTATATGTATCACCCTCGAAGTTGAAGACGAAGACTCGCACGTGGCCATACACTCGAGAATCACAATCGACTTAAAAACATCATCGTCACATCTCTTTTCGGCAATCACTTGATTGGAAATGCTAAATGGTAACATATTACTTCTTGTTATACAATAAAAGTACAGGCAATCTATAATCGTTCCTTCCGAATACACTAACCAAACTTTGAGCCATTCGACATCACTCTACTCCTTGCTAGTCTTCTTCTTGGAGTGCCTCTTCGCAATAGCCTTCTCCATCGTAACAGACTTCAACACGTACATCTGCTTCGTGGACTCGACTGCACGAGCAATGATGTTGTCAACCTCGTCCTGCATGTCAGCAGCAGTAAGAGCCTCAATCGAAACCGCACCCGAGATGGCATTGTGGATCCTGAGGACGGTGTTAGTCTTCAGTTCATCGAAAGCAACTGTGTTGGGGGTGGTTGGTGAGGGAAGTGAAGGCATGCTGATGACGGTCTTCTCGAGGTGAGTGAGGTGCTGGCCCGGGATGTCGTTGTAGGCGTTAGCCAACATAGGATGAATACCGTACCAGCCTCCGCGGCTGAAGTTGTCCTCGGATTCGTCAGCAGTGAGGTTCTTGACAGGAGACTTGATCGGTGCATCCGACTTGTCATCCGACTTCTCGGAATCATCAGAGTCATCGGAGTCATCAGAGTCAGACTCGTCACTCGAGCTAATTTCGGACTCTCCATCATCTGCGCCTGCGGTCACGGACTCGCCGTCACAAGCAACACTAGCCTTGAGATTACCCACAGAGACGCCACCAGAGGAGACCTCAGGGGAAGTATCAGAAGAAGAGTCGGGTGAATCATCAGAGGCAGCACCGGGGACATCGACAGTGTCCTTGCAAGACAACTCGATCTTACGGTGAACACGGTAGTAGTCCTTCAAGAACTCAGCCCAAGCTTTTTGGCTCTCCTCGGTGTAGTGCAGGAATCTAGCTTCGGGTCTGGAGAACAGCTCAGGCTCAGGCTGAGCTTGGAGGAAGTTGGTGGGCAACTGTCCGTACCTACCAGACTCGAGCTTCCAGCGAATCTTTTCGTCAACGTTCTGACGAGAAAAGTCTTTGCGGCGGCGCTCCTCGTTGATACGGTTGAGGTTCTCCACTTTGTCAGTAAANNAAGTCAATGGGGGAGAGATGTACTTCTCGAAACGGTGCTGGACATAGGGGTAGCTGGAGTCAGCCAAGACATAGCTGTAATGAGCGAAAGTCGAGTGGCTGACACCAACCTCGGTAGCAAGGTCGGAGACGTTGTACTCGGCATCTTTCCACGATTCAAGGAGATAAGCGAACACGCCCTCCTTTGGTACAATCCCAGCCCAGCGAGCGATGCTACACAAAAGGTCAATCCAAGCACAGATCTCGTCAGAGTCAAGACTGCCGGCATGAGTGCGGACCTCAGCTGTAGGAGGTCCGTTGGGATTCTTACGGTCACCCAAGCCCCTTAGGCTCAGAGCGACGTATTTGTCCTGGGAAGATATGTCCTTGAGCTCCTGGATACTGGATGCGTTCCTGATTAAGTCCAACCAGCTAGGAACGTTGAAGCTGGCAAGACATTGCTCGATAGACTTGGAAGTCTCGGCCGAGATGGCAGGGAGAGGGGCAGCGGCAGCGGCACCAGTCGGGCTGTTCTGCGGAGCAGTAAACTGAAGCTTGCGGGGCTCGATGTTCTTTGCCTTGCACCAAATCTGATTGTGGACGTGTTGGATCATGGTCTTGGACATGGCTGGACACCATCTGTTATCAAAGTCCTGCTCGGTGTCGACGAGGCCAGGCTTGTACAAGGCGTGGAATCCATCGACCTGGATGCCAGGAAGAGGATTGTGTGTGTTAAGGCTCCACATACCTGGGACCGTACCGCCGGTCGAGCCGCTGATGCGATAAGTAGGGAGGATCTGGTCGAAAGAACGCTCAAGAGCTGTCATGGCACCCAGAAGCCCTGAAACGGCGTCGAGTGGGAGACCATCATCGCCCTGTCCAAGATGAACGTGGAAGCCTGTGGTCTCGTTAACAAGCAAACAGAACCCAGGCTCACTAAACGCCTCGTGAAGAAGCTCGAGGAAGCATTCGATCTCCTCACGCCAAGTCCACCGAAGAGGCTCTTTGGTAACAGGACACTTCTGGTTCAGAGGGCAGGACGAGATGCCCTCGAACTTCTGCACACGAGAGATCAGTTCCAAGCTGGCGTACTCCGAGCCAACAAGATCATTGCCGATCTGCTTTGCGGATAAATCGACGGTCATGTCATTTGTCAACGTCCAGTAGTCGTTGGTCGTATCGTCCTCGTTATCGTGGATGGGCAAGTAGCGCAAGTGCTCCTTTTTCTCACAGTTGCAGGGAAGCTTGACCTGGCTGTTGCTGAGATGGCTACGAACGTATTGCTCAATAGATCCATACTGCTTGGCGATCCTCTTGGGAACGATGGCGACGCATTCGAGTTCGATGCCAAAGGTAAATTTGGAAGCACGCTGACCAGCAGCGGCATTGTTGTTGATAATCTCAGACATGATTGTTAAAAAAGAGTGTCGGGTATCGGGGTAATGAATGATAGTGATGATACAGTAAATCGCCTGGATTTTTTTTTCGCGAGTAGAATTTTGTCAAACCTTTTTGCTACTGGCATAGCAGCCAAGTACCATTTATATGTCTATACAGTGGACTCGAGGGAGCATACAATGCGCTTTGTGGGGGATGACAAGGAGGACTCGAAGCTCAATTTCGACACACAATGGTGGGTATGGGAATATCTCTTTGAGGTGCTTGTTGATCAAAGAAAAGGCAATGAAAGACTGCTCAAAGAGCTTCGAGATGAGGAGATGAGAAGATGTTCCTCGGTGATGTGATGTAGAGAACAAAGATTGCGTGTACTGACGAGAAATATCGTTCAGACATGACTTTGTTGTCTAGCGTTTCTCTGTGATTGGGTGATCTAAGCTGCAAAAAATGTAGGACAGGACAAGAACGCTCATTGCAGCATCAGGGTCTGGAATATACAAGGTATGTATAGCTGTAGTGGATGGTTACGATGATTCGCAAATGCCGAAAGAAAAATCTCCGCGACGCAAACAAAGGAACAGTGGCGCCACGACGAAGCAATTGTGTCAATGTTTGCAATCGCTTTGAAAAGGCTGGACGAGTCTCATAGAGCCGGCGTGGTTGTCGGCTTCACAGTGCTACGCGATCTGGAAGAAGTCGTGGTCGTGGACGCATCTTTGCAACCCCACCAACCTGGCGTCAGACACTTTGAGCTAGAGGCCGTCGTCGGAATGGATGTTGTCCTTGTAGTGGCCTCGTCCAGACAGCTCCACCACCCTGGAGTGCGGCAAGTGGTAGTCGAGCTAGCAGTAGATCGTGTTGAAGGACTAGTCTTCGTCAAGCTGACAGTTGACTCTGTTCCGTTGCTCGTGAAGAACGACCATCCAGAGCAGTCAGTGCAATCAATGTCCTGTGTACACATGGGTACTGAGTCGTACGCTTCAATGACATCCTTGATTACGCTGGTTATCCTGTGCGTGCCGATTGAAACTCTCCAGCCGAGCTCACCGACCGTATCGTAGGTGCAATTGTAACCAGTGTGGCATTTGCTTTGGAACGCATAACCTGCAACCGTGCATGGAGACTCGAACGAATTGCAGCTTCCAACATAGATCGGGTCCGCCGTGTGACCGAAATGGAATGTCCCTGTGTAATGGCGTCTGGCATAATCTCCTATCTGGTGACCTGGTGGAGTGGGAAGACCTAGACGACGAGCAGCAAGCGCATCAGGGAAAGCTTCAAAGGTCAGAGTCGGTAGACCATAAGTAGTTCCGATAAGAGAAGACACCACGCCTCCCAGCGAATGTCCGGTTAGCCAGATATTGGCGTCGGGGTACAACGCCGTGACGTTATGGTAAAGATGCCGAGCAGCATGGTAATAGCTGCTTTTCTCCCGCAAGCTCCTTACCAAACAAGTCGAATTGCAAGTGTACGCAGAAGTCTGGCAATCACATACTCGTTTCCAAGAATACTGTCCGCCTTGCCCACAACAGCAACTTCCGAATAGATTATCGTTCAGCCTGTCGTTGTCTGTAGTTTCGGGGGCGTCAAAGAACCACAAAGATGTCCCCTTGAGACCAATAACGACAGTCTTGTTCTCGGTATCGGCAAAGATATGACCGCGCAGACCATCTTCTTCCCAACCAAAATCTTCCGTGTAGTTGAACCCGTCACCAATGTCGATCCAGTCGCCTCTACGGGGCACGGAAACGTATGCGTTGGCAGCCATGTGCACGAAACTCAGAACTGTCTTCTTGTCCGTCACATCAGGACCGGGAACTTCGTCTATGTTCCAGGCTTGCGCATCCAAAACTTTGGGTTTGCCGGAAACGACTCCGTCTTCGAGCAAGCTGTCAATGATATGTCGTCTACGATCACCAAGGCGCTGTATCAGCACCGGAGCTGACTGCACGGAAAAGGATTCCCATGCTGTACTAGGAGTACATGACCCATCTTCATTCCCAAAGTCAAGTCTTACTCGTCGATCAGAGACGTCGATTTTCCGAAACAGACGTGGATAACGATGGGAACCTTTATGGTATATGTGCCTGAGAGTCTGTTGGTATCAAGAGCAAATGTCAGACATGTCAACTTCTGCACCAAGAGACATGGCAAGGTACAAAACTGAGCTCCGTTGATGGGGGAAGCTTGTATGGAGCTTCGAGAGGTAGTTGAGTGTCATGCGTGGTGGCGTGAGCGAATACGAGGACAAGGAAACACAAGGAAAGAAGGTAGATTATGTTTGTAGTAATGCTGCACATCTTGATGCGTGCTGATTTACGAAGTCTGATGTGATAAGCGTATTCCGGGTATGTTAACAGATGGATGCTTGGACGAGAAGAAAGCGATGCCATAAGAATGGTGGAAGGAGCGATCGGCGGCTGGGCGCAAACCAGCTGTAGCCATTGTGTTGACATCGTCCTTTAAGACTACCATTATCCATATGCAGTCATTTGCTTCGACAAACAAATGTCATGAACAAACTATAGACAAACTTACATCCATCCCACGGCTTCACATCGCAACATCATAAGCTATGGAAACGCACAAATGTAATCCAACCCGGTGTGCTTCCATTGAGAGCTGCAAGATTAACCCTCTCCTTGAACATCACACGAGTTCTTAAACTATCCTGTGTCTATACAGCTTATCATGTACTCTCTCGTCCATTCTGAGAGATAACAGCCTGGGACACAACAGCCCCTTCCTAGTCCTCCAAATCCAACTTTGTGAAGATTTTCAACACCCACTCCCACCACCCCTGTCCACTCACTGAAGGATGCCGAATGCTCCATCGTTGTACTCGAAAGTAGACATGGTGTGTTTAGAGTATGGGTTAGGGGTACGTGATAAACTATACTCTAACAGTGTTTTTAGTTTGGTATGTAGAAAAAACTAGAAACACATGAGACTGATGAAACGAGGAAAGAAATATGAGCATTGTGTGACTCAACGCTATGAGTGACTCGAAACCACGAGTCTTGCTAGGGTTTGAGCAAGTTCGAGGAAGCAAAGCCATCACGACGAAGAGCCCAAGCGCCACGCGAGTGGCAACAAGATAAAAAAAAGAGATATGGGGATTTGTGGCTTGAGAGACAATCACCTGTATTTCTTTGGTGCGGTAAAAAAAAAAAGAAAAGAAAATTTGCCTGTACACAGAAGTGCAGTGCTTGACTGTGAACCTACATGGATGGAAGGCTTTCGCAAAATCTCGGCTGCATTGGAGTGTAAGGGAACCTCGTAACACGCTCGAATACTGGCGGCTGCAGATGACAGCGATCGAAATGAACTTTCGTCTGTGATGCCAGTAATGGTGGGCGGCGATAGAACAAAATCTGTAATGTAATGTATTTTCCTGATCAGTCCAGCTCTTCGTACAGCAATCATTATGGCGTCTTGCAACATCAAACTTTCTATGTATGTCGACTGCTTCTGATTTTGATCCTGTCAGCGAGACACAAGATCGCGCTGGAGACCTTGAATGTCGTACTGAATGCTTGCGAACCGTAGTTCGATCGAGTCGTGCGACGTGCGTACAGCCAGGTGACCGTAACGACAACCAGCGTCGTAAAGATGAAAGCGAGCGAGGCAACTGCATGTGGATTCCAGCTCTAGTCGTCGAAACCACTCCACTCCTCATCTTCTTCTTCTTCCTCATCTTGAGCTTCGCTCGGCTCCTTCTCGTTCATTGTTTCGGCAGGATCTGCGTCGGGATCTCTGACGAAGCCGGCAACGAAGAAGCCCATAGTACCCTCATCAGTACCTCTCTCACATCGGATACAGGCATCCGCAAGCACTTTCGCGTCCACCAGATCCTCCTTGCCCTGAAGCGCTTCTTTTGAAGCTTCAGGATCACNCCNTCTTGTCCACCTCTTCATACCATCGACTTGATCCTCGCGTCTCATAATCTTCCAACCACGTTCCTTGGCAATCTTCGAAGCGAGAGCTCTGACGACAACATTCTCGTTCTCCTCAGCATGTATTGAGCATGTTGAGTATGTGACCTTGGTAGCGGCTGGGAAGGCGAAAGCGTGGAGCACAATCTTGAGTTGGAAACCAGCAAGGTTGTTCAATCTTGTCTTCAGCTTTTCCTCGTCGTTCTCAAGCTCGGCTGCTTGTGGAGTCTCTTCGCTGAGCTCATCGTTGGTTTCGGTGACGACCGGAACCGGGACCTCGACAGCTGCACTAGCCTTTCTCTTGCGCTTCTTACCCGAAGGTGCGGGAGTGGATGAAGGCAGCGACGGCAAGTGCAAGACTGCCGTGTCGTCACGACCGATGATACCGCTGCCTGAACAACTGGGATCAAGTAGAAGAGCACCAACGTCAGCAAACTCCTGTGAGCGAGGATCCAACTTCGTAAAGTCTTGAGAAGCTTTGACAGTGATGATTTTGCCGGCACCAGCCAGTTTGACCATCTTCTCCAATGTTTGCGCTCTGATAGGGTTGCGCTCACAGGCCGTAACGGAGGCCTTCAGTCCATATGCTCTCTGAGATGAGAGAATTGCGGCAAGATGTGTAGTCTTGTTGCCGGGTGCCGCGCACGCATCTATCACTTGGCTATCTTTAGGTTGAGGATCCAGAAGATAGGCAGGAAAGCATGAGGCTTTGTCCTGGAAGATGATCTCACCAGCATGGTACGCAGCATGCTTGGAGAGATCTATCGAAGGAGGGATGGCAACGAGGTCTGGGATGTGCTCATCCAAGTAAATACCTCGAGGAGTAGTGCTGAGTTCCTTGAGCGATGAGACCTTGGTGAAGTCGGCGAAGAAGGTGCTTTGTGCCTTTGCCATGGATGTTCTCACGGCATTGACACGAACCCAACGAGGATGGAATGCTTTAGTACCGTTTGCGGTGGCTTCTGCACTCTCGTCTGCGGCGGCAGCGTTGATGTGTGCGCGGAAGGCATCCAAAGTCGCGAATCTACCCTTGATGCGGCATTTGGTGAACTCGGCATTCAACCTCGCCTTGTGACGAGAGATGGCGAGATTTAGGGGATGTGTTTTCGGAGCAGCGACTCCCTTTTTGGCTAGGATAAGATCATGGGCCAACAGCAAGGCAAGAGTCGGGGTCAGNNCTACGGAAAAAGTTAACCTGCGGAAGCAATAATGATAAATGTCAGGAAAAATCCACTGTCTGGATCGGAGAAAGGCCGACCCGAATAGAAAACAAAGAACAAAGACATCAATAACACATACCTTCTTCTCAAGCTTCAAGATGTCACTCTTTTCAATGACCTCCTTGAGCACAGAACTCCATTTCGTGGTCTCGGCTACCAGAGCGAAGATGGCGCCAGGAGAGCTTTTCAAGTCTTNTTTGCCAAAGATGCGATTCTTCAATGAACCACCCTTTGCTTCTGCATTGGCGAGGATATCGGAAGCTTCGTAGTATAATGACATGGTTGATGAAGCTGTGTCGAGGGCTAGAAATAAAATTTGTTCGAGAAGGAGCGTATCGCGGCCGTATTGGCGTCGGCGGATTCGAAACACACCGGGTGTCTCACGACTCGACAGACAGGTGTAGTAGCATTGACACTTTCATGATGAGCGGTATACAGATTTGTCTGACTAGTTCATACTTCCTAGAAGCTCTATTGACCTTTGTTCGACCAGCTCACAAGAGATGTCTTGGTGTTGGATGCTTGGTGGTGATTTGATTGCCAAGACGATGCTCAGCCACGACGATCAGCCTCGTTCCAACGGCGACGGACGTCTGTGATGGCATGCGGCCGGTTGAGTCGGGAGCAACGAACGTCAAAGCTGGGGCTCTTTCCAATTGATCGAGGCGCACCATGGACTCGATCAGGCTGACTGTTGTGCCTGGCAGAAGGCCGACGCTTCCGAGCAAAGACTGACCTAACCCTCTGTCTATATATCCATCTTCGTAACCCATCCACCTCTCCCTAGAGCTCCGGTGCCTGCCATTCTTCCCGCGTCCTGCCCCTCGGTCCTTGGAGCTTCCTGTGTTAGCCCTAGCAACCCATGCACCAACATGACCTGAACACCATGTCTGGTATCAACCCTAGTCCCGAACGGCGGCCGCGAGCACTCGCCGACATTCACTACAACAACCTGATCAATGACACAGCAACGTCATCCGAAGATGAGGGTCCCGAGACTCGAGCCATTGCACCAGCCGAAGTACAATCCCTCGTCGGAGTCAGTCTTGGACGAGCCCAGACGCGCCTGATCTTGCCTCAGACTCCGGCAGCAGAAAAGCAAGCAGCCATTGACGAGCAGGGAGGCTTTTTCGGTGGTCCCCAGATCCAAGATGATGCAGACCTGGACGACGACGATGCACCCACGCAAGAGCCAGAACGTGTGTCCAGACCAGTGACAAGAGACGGAGAACTAGTGCAAGAGAGACCAACAACGGGACAAAGGCCGGCGACGACAACAGGGGAGACAACGGTGCGCCTACCCTCACCATGGCGCGCTGCGCCTAAGAAGTTCAAGAGGACGGACGAGAGCCGCTCTATGCTCAAGGATGGTTTCCGCCGACGAGCTTCCTCGACCAGTCCAGGTCCGGGCTCCTCGCTGGACAACTGGCGAGACGCACTCAAGACCAGCATACACAACTTTACATCGCCCTTCTCCACCACCCACCCGCAAGACCCTGCCCACAAGACCCGTCCGCCCAACAGACAGAGACGCTCAGGCTCTTTGTTCGCATCATTGGCTTCGCTGTCGTCCTCGTCGTCCACCCACACACTCCCTACGAGACCTCGCAGAAATAACAGCATTGCTGGCATACCCGCCGACTCACAACCTCGTTTACCTGGAAATCCTCCGACCGCATCAAACGAGTCGATTCCTGAAACTTCGTCGCACGAGACGCCTCCTCACCATGTTCTGCAACACCCCAAGACCACATCTGTGCAGAGAAGCCCACCATCAGACGAATCCACCTCTGGTAACGGCAACCCCCACTTTGTTCCAATTCGTCCAGCCACCGGCAAGACAACCATCGGTCAACCTGAAAAAACTCTGAGCCCTATGTCCAGAGTCAATAGTGGCAGGAGTCATCGAAGCTTGCGACGCTCTGCCTCCGAGTCCTCCCTACATACTTTCCGCACTCTCTCACGAGTACCGTCCCTCGGTGACGACAGCCGCTTCGAGCATGTACAAGCACAGGTCAACAGCAGAATGAAGGCCATCAGGGACAGCTGGCAGGACACTAATATCAGACTGCCACTCTTGCCTTCATTTTCTTCCTTGTCCGAGCTTTCCCTCACACGCGCAAACTCGTTCTCGAAGAAGAGTCAAACCTCAAATCCCAGCTCTTCAACTAATGCTCTTCCATCATCTGCAAATCAAAGGTACAGCACCAACTTGCCCAGAGCGACGACGGCCCCGCAAGCGAACAAGACTGCCCAACAGCATCCTCATTTCTCCAAAGCGCTTAATGATTTGACTGGTGATGTCGTTGTACTTGGAGGCTACCGTGGTTCTATACTAAGATCCGCCGAACCACCCCACAGACAGTTGTGGGCACCTATCAAGGTCGGCTTGAATGTGAGGAAGGTAGATCTCGAAGTCGGCCTCGATGCCGATGCTGACGAAAAAGCCCAAGAAAAGATCATCCCAGGCGGCATGCTCACTCACATTGGCCCTGTTGACATATCTAGACGCTTGTTCAAACGTATGCGTGCCTCTGAAAATGTTAAAAGTGGGAAGCTACGCGTTCATGATTATGGCTACGATTGGCGTTTGGAACCACTGTTCCTGAGCAAACAGCTCATCGAGTTTTTGGAAAAGCTGCCGTGCAACAGACCTGGAACTCCCAAGGAAAAGCGTGGTGCAACAGTCATTGCGCATTCTTTGGGAGGCCTCATCACCAGGCATGCTGTGAATCAGCGACCAGAGCTTTTCGCCGGGGTGGTGTATGCAGGTGTGCCCAGGACTTGTATCAACATTCTCGGTCCCTTCAGGAACGGCGATGATGTGCTCCTTAGTAGCCGTGTCCTCACTGCTCAGGTCAACTTCACCATTCGTACGAGTTTCGCTCTCTTGCCACTCGATGGCCGCTGTTTCTTTAACAAGGAGACCAAGGAAGAATACCCAGTCGACTTCTTCGATCCACAGACTTGGATCGACTATCGTCTCTCTCCCTGCATAGCTCGACCATTGCCATCTCTCAACGATCCTCCGCCGCCGACCGGCCTGGCCGGTGTCATGAACAGCATGGCGGGCGTGATGAACAGCATGGTGCCCGGTCGCAAAAACAGCATCTCCCGTGCAAAACAAGCAATCCAACACCCTGCCGCCCACGCCATCGATGGCCTTGTCAATCCTCCGGAAATGGACGGTTCAGCAGCGGCTGGCAGCAGCGACAAGGCCGAAGCGAAGGGCAACATCGACTACAACGGTACCGACAACATGACACCTCAGATGGACCCCAGCAGCACTGCTCCCTCCAAAAACTCGACGGACGCAGCAAACAGCGATCCAAACACATCCATCGCGACCACTGTGACCATCCCTCGCGACCAAGCGATCGCATACCTCACCCGCATGCTCGCCTCTGTCAAAAGGTTCAAGGAGGAACTGTTCTTCCACCCACCTCACGCAGAGGCCAACGCATACCCACCCGCCGCCGTCATCTATGGCAAAACGACACCTACGGTATACGGTGCCAAGGTGGTTAGCAGAGAAGCCATCAAACACGCCTCCGCATACGACAATCTGGCATTTGCGTCAGGCGATGGCGTTGTGCTTGCCAAGGCTGCCATGCTGCCTGATGGGTATCAAGTCGCTAGGGGTGGACTGGTGAGCTCAGAGCGCGGTCATGTTACTCTACTAGGTGACTTGGAGGCCGTGGGGAGGTGTTTGAGGGCGGTGCAAGCGGCGAGAAGAAAAGGTGTTGGTATGGGTGCGCAGTAGACAAAATACACAATCACTAAACAACGTCATCAATCATTCACCTGCTTTTAGGGACTGTAATGAGGGATAAGGGAACGAGGTCATTGAGGACAGGGACGGTGACCTGATGACTTCCTTTTTCTTTCTCAGGCGGGAGGGTTGAGCATCGTCTCGTCTCCACTCCCTGCTTTATACTGCGTAGGTGCGTCATCGTGCCTCCATCGTCTTCAAGCTAGTCCTCGAACTCATTCGATCTTCTTCCGGGTGCTCCCTACTCAAATCTATAGGATAAGAGTAGGCAGGACCCCATATGACTGGTTAGTCAAGCAGGTGCGATGGTGCGAGATCTAAAACGAATGTACATGAGTAAATGCAAACTGCTATCGTTCTTACCGTAGTTTGTGTTTTTGCCAACGAGCAAGATGGTAGATGAGTTCTGTCATGCTCAAAAACGCCATGACTCCCCCACTTGACTGTATGAACAAAGATTCGAACCATCTTCCGTGCTATCAAAATTCATGCCTTCACGCGTGGTTGAACCGAATCTAAGACACAAAAGTCAACTATCAATTCCTGTGGGAGGTTGAGACGATTTTCCTGGGACCGCGGTATCTTCGTTCTCCTATTCGCCATACCGTCCATATGGTTTAACCCGGTATTATGTTCGTGCAACGCAGCGGAAGGAATAAGCGCTGTGGCGGCGCTTGAAGTCTATATCAGATGGCTGACGACGCGAAGCTGTTGGAAGTTGCGTTTCAGAGATGTGGATTGGACGAGTAGACGCTACAAACTGAACATGACATGGGCTCCATTGGGTTTCCAAAGCGATGGCAAGGATTTGTACCCAGGCTATCGGATGTGCTCGAATGACTTCCGTGGTTCTTCTCAGTCGGGCGCAGTACCGAAGGATCTTATAAAAGTAGGACATGCCTGCCGTTTGACCAAGCTGTTTCTCTAAAGCGACAAGAATATTAATCATCTCATACGAATTTACGATCGAATTCACGAGTCTGTCCTGTGGATCTTGACCAAACAACTGCCAACTCGATAATGCCGTCAAACAAAGCCCGACTGTACGTAGCGCTTTATGTTCGGGCAGGAACTGCTAAGATGGAAGGCAAAGAGGATACGTGCGTATGCAGGACCACCAGAGGAACCATCGAATGACTAACCGAGTTTAGCTACCACTGGGCATTTTTGGTGGGGCCCAAGAGCGACAACAACGACGCAAGAGGCGTACGATATCACGCCCGAGATCGTGCGACCCAAGGAGCGGACTCTGCCTGGGCTTTCGAAGAAGCGAAAACATCTATGACTCCCACACAAATGATTTTGGTTCGGGTTTTGATAGCCAAGATTGAAGATACAGATAAGCTTGCTCAACTGCTGCGACAGATCCCCATAAGACAAGGGCAGCAGGGCTGGAATTGTGTCGCTTGGATCAAAGAAGCGCTTTCTCAACTTGAGATGTCGAAGAATATTCTGGGTACTAGCGTAGTTGGGTGGGTAGCTGTCCGTGATGCAGCTATGACATATTGCCAGAGGAAGAGAGACCAGCATCGATTTGACGGCACAGTCCAATTTGACACTTCACGTGTACCGACTTTTGACTTGATCCAAGAGAAAGAAACTATTGTGTAGAGTCTAGTGTTCTCAGAATAAATCTCCAAAATATCGTTGTCGTACTTGCTCCATTGCAAATGCTTCCGGCATTGGTTCCAGAAACTTTTCAATTTCATCTCTCCAGAACAAGTTTTGTGGATTGACCTGACAGGCTGTAGTATACTCCCAGTACGGTGGATACCATCCTGCGGTCTCCCAGTCGATGATACCAACGATGTTGTTGCCACGTAAGAGAATATTGAGACTGCTCAGATCGCCGTGAGTAAAGGTAGGAGTACCCCAATCTCGAGAGTGCAAGCTTATAAGTCTCGAAAATTCCTCACTGTCGTCGCTGTGTGCTTGCGCGCCGTTTCGCAAATGGTCGTGAAACTCTTGAACGCTCTTGAAAGGTCCGAACCGGTCCTTCATTGACGGTATTCGAAGATCAAACAAAGGCCNCCCACTGACGCTACATATGGCATCGCTCTGCTTGGTCAGGCTGCGCATCTCGAGGACCATCTTCTTCAAACTGTCCAGAACTTTGAGTTTTGAAGCTTCTGACCTGTGTACCCAACCTGAGGCAGCCATTTTACCATTAATTCTCTCCATTAGGATGTAAGTGCATCCTTCATGGGTGAACGCAAAATATACCTTCGGAACAGGGATACTGGTGTGTTTGGCGATGAAGAGCATGGTTTGTGCCTCGACGATGTCAAGGCGGCCACCGTATTTTACGCATAAGTTGCTAGTCAGCATTAGTACACTGCCGCTGCGATTGCGAAAGTGTCTCAAAAGATTGATGGATGCTAGTATGAGCCATCTTTGCAATCGAGTGGGCTGAGGGACGTCCAGCGGATCGTTTGGCATTGTGGTGAATGTGTTCAAGTCGACAACGTCGAGTGAACTCAGCGCAGCAGCGATCTGCTCACGCCGATGTCATCTGATGCGAAAAGGGATTTGCTTTCCAAGTAGTGTTGACAAAAGCGGTCGCAGCCAAGTTTTGCACGCTGATGGAGAGTGAAAGGTACAAAAGTAAACAAACTGCAGTCGCGAGTCGCGACAGGGGTCGAATTCCTCAATGCATTGGCACACGTTGGCAACAAATTGTCGCAACTTCCAACCCCAAGATGAGGAGTTCTCATCAGCATTGTCACACGAGTTCATTATTATCGTTTGCTCTGTCTTTCAACTTTCTCGGAGATTCTTTGTTTAACCATATCTCTTGTCTCGAATCTCTTTGTAAGCCCAACAAATCTATTCTCACGAACACAATCCCTTTGAGACAACATCCAAGACAACATTCTAGAGAATGTCTATACATAGACGCATCCCATCAACATATATTCAAACCAGATCCAACACTACCAGCCAACAACTACCAACAACTAAACACAAGACTCCACAAACATACCAAGATGTGCAACAAGAACACTTCTATCACCACCACTGACATCACTCTTAGTGATCGCTTTGGCAACACTCCGAGATGCAGATCTTGTGGTATGCCTTGTGTTTTCACGCCTTACTCTGCGGACTTGATTTGGTACTGCTACTACTGCAAACTCTACTACTCTTGAACAATCCGATCCCTCTAGGTAGTTGCATTGCTCCTCACACTCCTGATTTTCCCTGGTACGGTGATATTTTGATTATGGGTCTCTAATAACAAAACATATTTTTTTCTTTCGAACTACTTTTTCCATATCTAATTTGTAACATACTTTTCTTGTACTCCTATCCCTCACCTCTGATGTGATTTTTGCTCTCATTGATGATGATGACTAGCATGATCATGACCCTTGGCCTCTTCCTCGTCAAGAGGGTTGCGCCAATCTTCCCATCCATCTTCAAAGCTCCTACACAGCAGGCTCTCTATTTGCTCATTAGTCAAATCTTTCCTCTTCATGATCTTTTCCCACTTCTTCATCTCTGCATCATTCAAGAGACAACCGTCAAATAATTCTGTGATGGCCTTGACGTCGATGCCCTCACCGATAAAGACAATCTCCTGTCGGCGGTCACCCCACTCGCCCTCAAAGTCTTTCTTGATGAGATCTGTAACGTCCTGGCTGGGTGAAGGCCATTGCTCCTCTGGGACTACAGCGAACCAGTTCAGGCCACCAGAAACGGTGAGCATTGCTCCAGCTTGCGACCAGTCGCCACTGACAAAAGGGCGAGTGGCTAGCCAGATGAAACCCTTTGAGCGAAGCAGCTGCTTAAATACAGGGTGGGCCTTCTTGTTCGCTAATCGAGTTGGTAGATCGAGGTCTGGATACTTGGTATCCAACGCATCCTGGTCGTCTGAATCCACGGAGGTGGCATCAGTGTCGGAAGCTGATTTAAGGCTCGAAGAACCTGATGAGTGGACAGCGGCGTCGGAGTGCGATCTGTCCGGAGACTCGTCGACCTCATTCTCATCGCTCTCAGATTCGCTGCCTGCACCATCGTGCTCTTGGCTGTCATCTTCATCTTCATCCTCATCTTCCTCGTCGTCTTCGTCTTGTGGCTCCAGAATTACAAACTTATCATGGACTAGCTCGTACAGGCGACCAGGCGAGAANNAAGGTCTTCTTGCTCGGTAGACAAAGCTGTTGATACCATANNTCTGGCACGACGTCAGTACTGATGAGGTGTGTTTGAGGCTGGCCACTTACTCGAGCGTTTCTGGCCTGGGCGCCATGACCGTACGACCATGATTGTCAATCATGGACATTTCGTTGATACTCTTGAGCCAACCGGAGCTTTTGATCGAGGTCTCTTCGCTATACATGCCGGTAGCGATGATTTCTTTGACGTCCAGAGGCTTGACGCCATACGGGTTTTCGGATCGCTTCGATGCTCGAAGGCTGGTCTCGATCACCTTTGCTCCGGGGTTCATGGTTTTGAGGAGCCCACGAATGCGAGCTAGCACGTCGTCGTTGATCATGTCAANTCAGAGAGCTGTTAGTGACATGACGAACTGATTGATGTAGCCGTCACTCACCTTGTTGATAATAATCACGTCGGCGAACTCTATTTGATCGATCATCAAGTCGCTGACAGTGCGTTGGTCCTCTGGCGTTTCCACCTCCGACTGAAAGCGTTCGTGCAAAAGCTGAATAGTCTCGAACTCCTCGAAGAACCTGAAACCGTCCACAACCGTAACTGTGGTGTCGAGTGTGGCGACTTTGTTCAGCCCACCATTCTGGGCACTGGCCAATTTGTGAGACAACACGAATGAGTCGAGAGCCACATCAAATACTCACATCTCGTTAAAGACCTTCTTCTCATCCTCGTCGAACTGGTCGAGAGCTCCATCGGCCCCCATCATTGCCTCAGTAAAGTCTGTAGTAAAGCTCTCGGCGACCTGTTGCGGCTCGCTGATGCCAGTGCTCTCGATCAGAACATAGTCATATTCACCAGCTTTGGCCATCTTGGCTAGCTCGATGACAAAGTCTCCACGAAGCGTGCAGCAGATGCATCCGTTCTGCATGGCGATCATCTTCTCTGCTTCTCGACCTTTCTTCTTTCCGTCTACTACTATGATGCCTTGATCCACATTGACAGCGGCCATGTCGTTGACGATCATCGCGATTTTCAGTCCATGGTCTTTTGAGTTGAGGATGTAGCTGAGAAGTGTTGTTTTTCCGCTTCCCTGTTGCAACATAAGATGATGTTATCAGATGACTGATACGTTGGACTGACCAANGAACCCCGACAATAGCGTGATGGGAAGATTTTTGAAAGGCGATGCTTCTTCGACTTGTCGTGTCATTTGGGTGTGCTTGATCTTCTTCTTCGCCGAAGATGCCTGCTGTGAGTTTTGCTTGCGTTTGGGAGCCATGATGTTGGAGAGAAACGCAATCGGCTGCTATAAATGCTGACCTTTGTGAAGTGCCTGACGACCACCTTGATGATTTCTGCTAACCCATGATTGGTCACTTACCTTCGCGGTGGAGCGAAATATCTACCTTGATGGCAGACATAGCACCCGTGCACAGCATCTAATAGACTGAACTTGTAGAACAAATAGCCGAAGGGTACGATGAGTGGTCAGCAACGCGCTGTACTCGATGGATTGTCGCGTCCGTTGCTGTTTTCGTGCGACGAGACTGTTGAGTAAGGAGAACTTGGCTCCACAGCACCTTGATGGCAGCGTCGCTTGCGAAAACTCCTGCTCCTTCCTCGTGGTACTCTTCTTACATTTTTTTGCTCTCTTATTGGTGTCTTGATATGTCGTCCGAGGATGATTCGGGAAGGGACGTGTTGGCGGGTGGGTGACGACTGCCGGGCGGTCAGGCAAGGAATGGCGATGACACCTCATGCCGATGTGACTTCCCGTCTTCCTGGGCTTCCGTCTTCGAATTTGTCGAACAACTCTGAATGGCTTTTGTCGTCCGAAATTACTCCTGTGGCTTGCCGTTCGTCTCCCGAGGTCACCTCGTGTTTCGCGATGGCCCGCCTGGTAAAGGAAAAAGTGGTGTTACGATGGTGGAGACTCGACCCTCGAGGAATGTTCTCGAGCACAAAGACGCGACTTGGTCAAGATGTGTTCAGCTTCACCATTGCAGCGACCCTGTTGGCAAATCAGATCTAAGGACTACGATACAAGCAGTACGGTAATCTGGCCCTTGAGCATTCATCAGCGACTCGGCATACCCATCGTTTCTTGCAAAGAGGCTACCACGACCGAGACCATGCTCAACTCCTTCCACAGCCTCCCAGATAGGATGGATGGCGCTACTTTGTCAAGTCCGGACATTGGTAGCTGACTGCGAGGTCAATGTAATGGTGGCCTGCTTGCAGCGAAGTCTTCTAAGATAGGCGATCTGCTGGGCTCAGGACTCGCCAGCACGTCGTGACTCATGCTTTCTCGGTAGCATGTGCGTTCAGCAGGACTGTATGGTAGAAGGAAGTCTCCTGAAAGTCTCTTTCTTGCGTTTGGAGGTCACGTTCCATGCTTTGAAGAAGATCTGCTTGAACGCAGCCGGTCGGGCGATTGCAATGCTCAGACATCACGGAGCTGGCATGTGACTCTTGACGCGCAGCAATGCTCTAAATGTACGCTGGTGATACTTTGTCCGTCGAATAAGTAGGGCAAGAAAGAAGAGAGATAAGCGGTGTCATGAACTGGCTGCAGAGCATGGTGCTTGAAGTGCAAGCTTTCGGTGACTTGAGCGTTCGAGGACCAAACTTGAACGTCGCTCTCCCTGTCCAACAACCTCCAAAGCTGCACAAAGTGGTTGCGTCGACTTCACTGTGTATCTTCGCTTGACCAAACAGGAAATCCAACCACTAAATTTTCTTTCTGCTCTTGAACCTGCACAAGCTTTACCATCTGCCCAGAGCCACTGAAACATCCTTCCTTTCATCACACAAAGCATTCACACCAAACAGAAGCCACAATGAAGATCCTCGCCATCCTCGCCTTTGTTCTGGCTGCGCTACTCAGCACAGGTAATTGAGAAGATCTATCAATCGCCCTTTGTGTTTGTGGATGCGCTGAAAGCACTAGTCCACGCCCAGAACGGTACCTACTCTACCACTACGTCCACCGTCACGAAGACGGTTTATCACACCGTGACCACCTCGGTCAACATCGCCACTCAGCCTGGCTTCGCGCCTCATGGTCCTGCCTTCGGCTCTTCCGCCTATGCTGAGTACGATCCTTCTGTCGAGCTGAAGAGCATGGTCGTGCAGACCATCCAACTCACTTCCACCATCTACTCGACTGAGGTCGACGGTGTGGTCGTCACATCTCTGAGCACTGTCGTTGCTCCCGTCACCTCTACATCCCTCCAAGAAGTCATCTCTACCGACTTCCAGGAAGTTACCTCGACCACTACCAAGCACGCTGGCACCACTGTCACTGCCACCACAACTTCACTGGTCGTCTCGGCTTCGACCCCTAGCGTAGCTGCCACTAGCCTCACCATTCCGCAGGAGGTTGCGCAGATGTGGGGTCTGAACGGAAGTGAGCAGGTGGAGGTCAAATCTTGGTTGGTCTTCAGTGTGGGTTTGCTGGGAGTGGCTCACTACCTATTCTTTGCTCACCACTGAGCACTCCCCTGGGATGAAAGGCGCGTTCGGGTGCCGTGAAACTGCACAATCATGTATCGTAGCTTCGCCGAGAAAATGAAATGAAGATTGTTACCTCGCTCCCATCTTTCGTCTCACCATGATAGTCATCCATAAAAAACACAGAATGTTCTACGAGATGTATCGATGTCCAACGAGAGCCTGTCGAAATGTGGTTGCAGTTATGGCTCTCTATGGTGCGTCTGCTACATTGTATCACATTCTGTATTTTTACAGTATACTATCACCTATGCTTTGCGGTGTGGAGGAAACAGGCAGTCACGGTTCTCCCCCTCTCCATGTACCGCACATATGTAGCTATAAGAATACACAATACTTGTGGGTTACAGAATGAGTCCCAGTGGGAGCCAGCAATCCTTCGACTCTCCTTGGACACAGCTTCGGTTCGTAGTCCATCTTGCGTTCTGATGGCTTCCAGATCGACCTACGTGCTAGAGGAGAGAGTTTGCAGATCTACTTCGTGCCTAGATAGACTTGCAAAGATTGATCGAATCTTGCAGGCCGTTCTCCGACTCGTGGAAAATGGCAGTTTCCATCGCTAAACGAGTACATCCCTCGCTGTTTTGAGAAGTTACACTATTGGGTGTTCAGTATACGCCCTGGACGTTAGGGTGCAGTCGACGATCGGCAGTTGATCACAAGAACGGTATCGGCTTCGTGTGCTGCCGTGCCTTTGCTGCTTCTTCATCCTCCCGCTTTTATGCTGGTAAGAAGAGCACAGGTCCAGGGGTTTCAAATGCAAGATAATCGATTCGATAGCCCTAAAGGTCTCTGCTTCGAGTTGTACGAGACCGTGAATTTGATGCTTTCCCAGCCACTGAGGCTCTCAGTGCCACGCACGCCTCATCTCCACAATGGCCTTCTCACTATACAACAAACACAAGGCCCCTAGGCCGGGACTTATGCGCTCAATCTAAAGGTCAGTGACAGGCTTGTCTGATATGCTTAGCGAGGCTTGATGTGATAGGCGCATGCATTGATGAAAAAATCCCGCGTGTTGCGAATTAATTTGCTTGCTCCCCAGACGTTTTTCCCCACATTGTTTGGCGCACCGTGCAGAAGATGGCTCCGGCTGGATGCCTCAAAGGCGGCTGTAGAACTCGTTGCTCCCCCTCTTTGTTTCACCATCGTCCGGCCTCGAGGAATTTTGACAGCTTCTGCCGACGAAAAGGGCCTTCTACAGAGGAGATCACTTCGCTATATTGCTGCAAACAGCCTGGGCCGAGTTGCCGACTTGCCTCATTGGACGGAAAAATCCATCAAGTCAACTATAGCCTTCCACGCTATGGCGACGGCTTTAGAGAACTGACGATGCCACGAGCCTCGAGGGCGAGCGAGATTGACAGTAGGGCAAAACCACGGTTAACGAAACAAGTCGGTATAGGGCAAACAATCTCGCACGTAAGAGACAAGGTATAAGTATCTAGGTGACCGCCAACACATTGACAGACCAAGCAACACAAATCAACTTCCTCAAGCCGGCCTTGAAGTACTTTTCTCAACAATCTTTCGTTTCTCACCAACCAACCCCCTATTACTGTCCAACTACTACTTTCGTTCAATATGCACTTCTCTTCCCTCGTCGCAGCTGCCATTGGCGGTGCTGCCATGGTTTCTGCTGCTCCCGCAGCCTCTCCCCTTGAAAAGCGCGCCACAACTTGCACCTTCAGCGGCTCCAGCGGTGCTGCATCTGCCACCCAGTCCAAGGCTGCCTGCGCCACCATTGTCCTCAACAACGTTGCTGTCCCTGCCGGTACCACCCTCGACCTCACTGGTCTGAAGACTGGCACACACGTCATCTTCCAGGGAACCACCACCTTCGGCTACAAGGAGTGGGCAGGTCCTCTCGTCAGTGTTTCCGGTACTTCCATCACCGTCACCGGTGCCTCTGGCAGTGTCCTCGATGGTGACGGTGCTCGCTGGTGGGACGGCGAAGGCTCCAACGGCGGCAAGACCAAGCCCAAGTTCTTCTATGCTCACAGCTTGACCACTTCGTCCATGTAAGCACATCTTGCAGTGCACTTGATAACAAGCAGTGGCTAACAAAACCACAGCAATGGACTCACCATCAAGAACTCTCCCGTCCAGACCTTCTCCATCAACGGAGCCAAGACCTTGACCATGGATTCTATCACCATCGATGGCTCCGCNCGAGACAGCCTCGGACACAACACCGGTATGCTTCCTGCCCTACCCCGACACGGTCGGTACAATTATCTTACAAGACATNNAGATGCCTTCGACATCGGAAGCTCGACTGGCGTTACCATCACCAACGCTGTCGTTCACAACCAGGATGACTGTGTTGCCATCAACTCTGGCTGTGAGTTTATCACAATCCCTCCGTCGCCCTTTGCACACTGCTGACCCTCACTACTAGCTGGCATTACCTTCTCCGGCGGCTCTTGCACTGGTGGCCACGGTCTTTCTGTCGGCTCCGTCGGCGGCCGCGACGACAACACTGTCAGCGATGTCAAGTTCCTCAACAACAAGGTCATCAACAGTGACAACGGTATCCGCATCAAGACTGTCTCTGGCGCCACTGGTTCCGTGTCCGGTGTCACATACAGCGGAAACACTCTCTCCGGCATCAAGAAGTACGGTATTGTCATCGAGCAGGACTACGAGAACGGCAGCCCTACTGGCGTCCCTACCACCGGTGTCCCAATGTAAGAATCATCCTTTACACAAAGGAAAGGCGGACCATTTGACTGACAATCTCAATAGNNCACTGGCTTGACCATGACTAAGAACACTGGCACAGTTACCAGCTCTGCCACCGACATCTACATTCTCTGCGGCAAGGGCTCTTGCTCCAACTGGACTTGGAGTGGCAACTCTGTCACTGGTGGCAAGAAGTCCACTGCATGCACCAACATCCCCAGCGGTGGTGCCGCCTGCTAAACGTAGCGGACAGAGTCGCACGCGTGCGTAGGTTGATGCAATGGTGTAAGGAACGAGGCTCGAGGGATGAACGATAACTCTATCAATCTTTTTCTTTCCATTTCGTACAAGCCTTGATCAAGCACTTTTCCTCTAGCATTTGGAAGAAACAATCATATCCTTTTTTTCTTGCCCACGAACTTTCACTCACCTTCACTTGTGCCAACCCTTTTGCTCGAGACATTTCGTGAGCGGATCTTTCACACACAACACTGTTCCTCTTCCATCCCTGACCACCTTCGACCATCGCGTCTCCAAAACAACGACTTCACGCAAAGACACCCTCAACATGGGTGACACTTCTACAACTACGAGCTGGTCCGCCACAGACGATAGCGCCATCCCTCCACACATCAAGGCCTACGGCATCCTCATCATCTGCGCCCTAGACTTCCTCGCCGCCAACGACATCGCCTCTTCTCAGCGCGTGGCTCGTCTGCTCCTACACAGCCCCGACGTCTGCGACGAACACAAATCGGTCTGCCACGGCATCCTCGCCTANCACATCCGAGAAGGTCGTGTAAGTTTTGCTCACCCCTGATTTGCCCGTTCCTGCGCCTTCCCACTTACTGACTTAAGGCTCAGGACCGGCGAAAAGAACGGCTGTCACACAGCTCAAGCAATCGAGATGCGCTCCTACAAGCGAGAGGATGTGAAACTGATCATTATCCCCCACGCNACTCCTCGCACTTCTGGCAACAACATTCGTGCTCCTCTACCCCCTATCCTCAAGAAACCCACCACCAACCCACCCTCCCCCAACATCATTCGCACCCCTCCCACCCCCATCACAAAAGACGCACACTGGGTTCCCCGCGCCCGCGCCCCCAGCACACCCATCAGAAAAGACGACGCCTGGATCACTACGCCCCCAAAGACTTCTACTGGCACTCAAGGCACACCCATCACTTCTTCNCGGCAAAAGAAGAAGGTTAGATTTGTTGAGTCTGTCGATCCTCTGGATCCATTGAAGCAAAATATGAAGAAGCCGAAGGTGGGAAAGCTGTTTCCGGAGTTGATGGCTAGATTCGAGATGCAGTGAGTGCATTGAGTTTGGTCTTTGAGGGCGCATGGAGGGTGGTGAAAGGAAAGGCAGCAATGAAGTTATGATAAGAGATACCCCTTTGCAAATGCAGGAATCGAATCGAAATGTTTCTTTGGACGTTGCTGTGTCTCCAAATCACACTGTGCATTTCTATATTACATCCAGTAATGTGTACTGCAAGAGGAGCGACAGGTGATGTTGGTACTGGTGATAAGCCCGGAATCTACTCGCATGAGCCAGAGGTCATTTTCCCAAAACGTTTCGATGCATCTGCAGCTCATCGCGCGTTTCTATAGGATATACAGCTAGGGTAGCGGTAGAAAGGGGATAGCTACTACCGACCAGAAGCCCGATCCACGCGAGTACCAGTACCCAATGGAGGATGGAAGACGAATTCTGCTCTCCGAAGACATGACCAGAGCTTCTGACTGTTATAGAAATGCAACGTGGTGTTTGTATACACAGCAAGACCAAGGAAGCACGGCAACAGAAAGACTCTCTCTGAACACGGCATAGAGTTTCAATTGCTTCTTGCATTTTCATAGCATTCACGGCGGCGACAACGATGGAAGAGATATCTGAATCCCAGAGGGTGACAGTGATTTTCGATTGACGACAATATGCTTTCCTCGTGCTTCTCAGTCCACTATTCCACCTGTAACACACCAAGAGTGCGTTCCTCCTCCCCTCTCTGCAGCCGAAGATGAACAATAGGCGATGATGGTAACTTAAGTTATGTCAGACAGGCGCTAGGTACGGATCAGTGATGTTCTCTCAAGTGGGGGTGCATCTATTCTTACCTTGTTGGATGATTCATAGTCCTTGAAGCAACATTTGACATTGCAAGCAGAGAACTTAATAACAGACAGTCGAGGCGATTTCAGCATCGATGGCCAGCTTCAGGATGATCAGCGCAGCGATAGGGCAGCCGAAGCGCAAGTAGACCGACGAGAACGTGAGTGAGATGACTATGCTGGCGGCGATGATGGGGATCATCAGCCAAACCAAGAGGCCAGGGCTGCTGAAGAAGACCTTGACTTGGTTGAGACGAGCATAGAGCAAGATAAGAGTGGTGAAGATCTCGTAGGTCGTCTTGGGTCCAATGTGCTGGACGGAGAAGCGAATGACGGTTTCGAAGACGCTCATGTTAATGGTGTTTGGTATGTGTTTGTTGATCGATTGCGTCGCGAGGACGGCGATGTTGGCTTGAGGAAGGAGAAGGATGTTGAAGCTTGTAGACAGGAGAAGATGGTTCGAAGCGTGGTAAAGAACAGAGTAAATTCAGTTTTTCTGCGTGCAGGAAGCTGTCAGGGTCCAGGATGAAAGTGAAGTCGATTTCATGCAGTCAACAGCGACTCTGGTCTAGAACGATGATGCTAGTCATTGTAGCTCTTCACTATATGATTGTCATGTGGTGGACCTATTGATGTTAGCAGTCAGTGTTGATCAACCGCCTTCGGGACATGCACAATGACTGACCTCTTACATGATCGTGACCTTCTGTGATGGTGGTTGCTATTCGAGCCACATGTACGCATCGATGAGAGTAATGAAGGTATGAAAGACATCTTGGTAACTAGGCTCGGCTCCAGGATTTGCTATGCAGGCAGCTACATAGCTTTGATCGTACATAGCGTGCAGAATTATCATCCAGACCAAGCCGAAGAGGCCCAAGAGCCACATGTCACCGAACGAGATCCGGATGTCAAAGAAGCCCGATGTGAGGATGAACCAGAGTGCTACTCGAGCCGCAAGGTTCATGAGACGAAAAATGATGATCGCGAACAAGGAAGTGGTTGGAAGAGCCATCGATGCGTTGTACGTTGTTGCTCCAGAACACGTTCGTGGTGGACTTTTGGTACGTCGACGACTGTCTCGCAGATGGGGCAAGGAGCAGAGTGTTGGCAGTATTGTTCAGCCACAGTTATATTACCGGGTGGTCAGGACTTGAGGGTGAGCATGTGGTTGCATTGCAGTACTGCGTGCATGCACCTTCCTCACGAGCTGTCGATAGAAGGACGGAGTCACGACAATCTCGATGTGCATACTCGACCGCAGACTGGGCGTCAGGCAGGTCGTGCCCTTTCCTCTATTCTGCCATGCATCTTGCTCGGGAAGGAACTACCTACTCGACCGTAGCGACAACGGAAGTCGCCCGCTGCTTCTATAGTCGGGGACCACGATTTTGTCCGTCTTAGATGAACATCGCGATCCGATGACCCTTATCTACTCGTGAACACAGGATGACCTGGACAACAGGCTGTGTTCACAATCGGAACCTTAATCGCTGTAGCCTGCCACTCGCTCGCTATCACCAGCACGGATCGTTGAGGCAGACGGTGAGATGGTGATCGTTGCTGGCGCGGCAGGGACCACGACAAACCTTGTCACGGCTTCCAAGTATTCAGAAGGAGACTCGAATAACTTATCGTATAGGCTTAAGCAGTAAGACACGCGTCCGATGGAGAGAGAGAGAGTTGAAGGAAAAAGGAGCCCTCCACGTTCGGCCGACGCGAAATGAGACGACCATGACATCATCTTCCCAGCCGCCGCGGCCTCACACGCCGAAAGTCAGACCTCGAAATGAAGCCATGATCTCGACATATCTTTTACCCTCCTATTTACTCAAAGTATCCGTGCTTTTGTTCTAAATCTTCTTGTCTCCCATACATATTTTCCATGTTCCTTTGATCATGTCGCGCTTCCGATTACCGCCGATTCTTCGACCGCGCCTGACGCCCAAATACGTTGCCTCCTCTATTGTTGCCATCTACGTTGTCTACTGCTGGCTGTGGGGAATGCCTTTGTTGTCTTCGAACCTCCCCGCATATACGGGGCCGCATTCTGTTGGCGTGATTGATATTGAGAGTCCTTGCGATGGCCGAAAGACAAGCGACGTCAAATTCAAGTCGACGGGCGAACCTGCATTCTTGGTATTGATGTATGACGCTTAAACGACCAACAGAGCTTGCTAACATTTTTCGTAGCTTGAAACAGTATTGTTTTCTGTATACTACCCAGCCGTGAAGGGAGCAAAGTCTGATAAGCCGAAACATCTTTGGGTGCCTAAGCCGCTCTCAATCACAGCAGAGGGCTATGCGAAATTCGCCCACATCAGCAACTTCCTAACCAACAGTATTTTCACCGTCGCACTCTGGGGTATCGCGGGCAGCACTGCCATTCAAGCGAATGTCGATGTGCCTCTACGAGAAACTGCGCCCAGCTTCGAATTCACCGAGCATGGAGAGGGCAAGCCAGAGGTAGGAAACGATGGTTTCCCCGTGATTGTCTTTTCCCACGGCATGGCAAGCTCTCGCACAGACTACACACACTTCTGCGGTGAGCTTGCTAGTCGAGGATATGTCGTGGCTGCTATCGAGCACAGGGATGGTAGCAGTCCCGGAAGCATGGTCATGAACGTTGATGGCACCGAAAGGTCAGTGTATCACTTCGGCCTCGGCGATTTGGATGTGGACAACAGCTTCGACACGCCTGAGCTCAAGCAAGCACAACTGGACTTCCGCCAAGCAGAGATTGAGGAGACTGTTCGGGTGCTGCGCGCCATCAACGACGGCAGTGGCGCCACTATTCTCGAAATGAACCCTCGCAAGGAGGGTGATGACCTGCCCAACTGGGAGAGGAAACTTGACATGACCAACGTAACCATTTCTGGCCACAGCTACGGCGCCACAGGAGCTCTACAGGCCTTGAAGGGCGCGCCTTGCCCAGAACGACCCTTCCATGGTGGTCTTATTCTGGATCCTGGCAAGTCGAGCGGCCCTCTCAACCACGACATCGATGTCCCAATCTTGATCGTTCACTCCAACTCATGGTCGAAGAAGCACTCCATCTTCTTTGGTCAGCCTCATTTCACCGTCGTGAAAGACCTTGTTATGGATGTCAACAAGCGTGGAAAAGCGGCTTGGTTCATGACTTCCTTGGGTACATCACATCCTTCAGTCACGGATGCTCCTCTAATAGAGCCCACGCTACTGAGCTGGACAACTGGATCGACTATCGATGTAATAGACGGCGTGAGAATGTACGTCAACGTAACGGAAGAGTTCATGCTCTTCCAAAAGGCACACAGGCGGACAGGACTGCTCGCTCTAGAGGTCACGCATCCCGACTACGACAGTACCTCTAATGGCACACAAGAAATGCCTGAGCTCTATCAGCGATTTTGGCAAATTCATGTCGCGCCAGATTCAGCATGATCACCATTTATCCATACTATACATATACTTCGAGATCAATTGTCTGATCTTCCGTAACGAGTTCGATCACTCCAAGGAGTGTCCTGTCTCTGTCTCTCTGGACAGTTGTCTGTCTCTTGATACTATCTTGTCTTTTTATAGTGATACGTGACCCTTATGCTGTCTATGGGAGAGGCACAGCGCTGTTTGTTGTCATGCAATGCCCTCATCGAACCTTGCTTTCTATCTCCCAGGGAAAGGTGATGCAGGGTATAGTCATAGAAATGCACAGTGCTTATATAGAGCAGGAATTTTCCAAGGAAGCCCGATACCGTGGAAGACTCTCTCTGGCCGTTCACCCTTCCCTGAAACCATCGTGAATCTTCATAAAGCTAAACTGCTCCGATGCTGTCTGTGGGAGATCTGGTAGTTCAAAGATCATCACATCTCCAGACTGTAGCACCGCAGAGTTTCACACTTTGCGAACCATGTGCCCTCGGGATTCAGTGAAGACATTCTAACAAAACTCACCCATCCACCTATCCCTACTCGACAACAACAACTTTTCGTGCTTCTCTCCAATCCCCTGGCCAACCACATCCCCTGCTCGCAACCCCCCCTGCCACCATGAATCCACAAAGACCCCTCCGCGACGATGTCACCAACCTCGACACCCGCGTGCGCGCCCTCGAGTCCCGCACCACCATCCTCGTAAGCTCCATCATTGCCGCACTACAAAGATCCCTCCCACTAATACCATCACAGTGCGCCGAGCAGATCTACGATGCCATCACCACCAAACAGGCATCAGAAGCCACTCTCCTGGCCATCACCCACCAAGCCTGGGAGATCTCTGTGATGTCCAGCAAGACCAATTTCGCCGAAGAGAAAGTGGAGAGACTTGAGCAGGAGATCGAGCAGATGAAGAAGGAACTCGCCGAGGAAAAGAAGAAGTGCAAGCAAATGGAGATTAAGATGGATGTCATGTACAAGTGGTTCAAGTTGCAGAACCAGTAAAAGTGCCATACAGTAATATGGGAAAGCAACAACAGTATTCCCAAATACGAATCACCAACTTGACAACCTTGACCTCAAACTCCATAGCTCCTTCCCTTTCTCATCATAAGCATCGCATCAAAAGCTCAACTGTGTAAGACAAGATGAAGTCAAACGAGTGAAGACCGATCATCACGAGCGCAAGCAACGAGAGGCTAAACCGAGCCAGTCGGCCGATGTTCCCAGATCATTGTCAACACCAAGACTGTAATCATCCTCCAGAATGCCGATCTAAGAGATCGGCTTCTCACCCGTTGTGACTTGTCTCTCAGGACTGGCTTCGATATCTGCAACTTTCTCGTCGGCGCGATTCTGCTCTAAAGCACGTACATGCTGGTATTGCACCCTAGTCTTCCAGGCCGGAATCTTCTGCTGGAACAGCGCTTCCACTTCTTCAAGACTCTTTCCGGACGTCTCTGGGAAGCAAAAGAAGACGTGGATGAACATGGTAACACAGAAAACGCCGAACACGACATAGACTTTCCATTGAATGTTGACGAAGGCGGGCGGGACGAAGTAGCCTGGAATGAAGAGTGTCAGTATATCGTTCCAGTGCGGTCATCGAGCAAGAAAGCAGGGGTTGTTCTTGTGCGATGGCAGTGTTGTCCATCCAGCACAACGGCACTCACTCAAGGCAAAATTCATGATCCAGTTTGCAGCAGTGCAGAGAGCTACTGCTTTGCCTCTGACTCGCAGGGGGAACAGCTCTGGTGGATAGATCCAAGATACGGGTCCCCAGGTGGGTGCGACTGTATAAACATGATGGTCAGTCAAGGTAGACAAAAGAGGGCGAAACAGAAGAAAAAAGAAAATAGAACAAAGAACATGATACGCCAGCACACGACAATCATAAACGCTTCCAGGGATGATGGAGATCTCGAGATAGACTCACAAGATGCCACGAAGAGATAGGTGCAAGCAATGACAGCCTTGGACGGTGGTCCAGAGATCTGCCAACTTTCCTCCGGGACGTTGTTCACACCACCAGGCGGTGCTGGATGACCATAGGAAGCCATAAGACCAGCGTTGATGAAGAGCCAGAGCGCCATGAAGAAACTTCCGACCAATAATGGAAGCCTTCTACCCCAGCGATCGATGAAAATCAAGGCGAAAATGGTCATGAAGACGTTGATGACATATTGGATGGAGGAAGCGACGAGATTGTTGTTTCCCTTGAGACCTGCCATGCCGAATAGATACGTTATGTAGTACATCGGCACCGAAAATCAGCATGATAATCATGTAAGAGGCTGCTTATAGCATGGTGTGATTATTAGAGGAGTGTCAGGATATGATTCTGATTTTTTTGCTTTTCTTGCTTGTTTTCTTCTGTTCGAGAGAACATCGTATGGGCGTGAGAGGACGGTTGAAAAGTGTAAATAACTCACCATGACATTCATACCAGTCAACTTCGTTCTAATGTCAGCATCCCAAACTGAAACCTCGTGGCGCTCGACTTACTTGTGACCATATCTAGAACCGGTCAGCAAACTGGCGAGTTCAAATTCATATTCAACTCACCTGAGTAAATACGCCAATGTGGGTTCGATTGATCATATGCGGCTTGAAGAGCTCAAAGTACGAGACATCTTGGTTGCGTCTCTCAAACTCGACCATCTCTTGGATCTCTTGTAATTCACGCTTGACGAAAGGGCTATTGGGGTCGCCATGACCATGAACTAGTGCAAGGACTTTCTCGCAGTCCTCCCAGCGATCCTTGCGAGCTAGCCAACGAGGGGACTTTGGACGATGTCGATGTCAGCACTACAGCAGGTCGTCAGACAATAGACACATACTTCAGGTAAGAAGAACAACCCGATCAGGAGGAAAGCAGCTGGCAGCGCTTGCAGTCCCCACGGTACCCTAAATGCTTTTGCACCATCGAGGTATGAGCAGCCGAAGGAGATGTAGAACATTATTAGAATGCCTGAGACAATGTCAGTCCTCCAAAAAATGTCCGAAACGGAATGCCTCTCACCCCAAGTGATTGCCCATTGCTGCGCTCCCACGACTCGACCTCGTTTACTGGGATGGGCCAGCTCTACCTCGAAGTCAGTAACATAATCCCGTACTTGTTTCAGCACCAACATACCAGCGACGTAGACAGGAACTTGAGCTGACTCGATGCCGACCTGCAACGCTTTGTGTCAGAGAGTTGTATCATTCATGTATCGACAGTATCGTCGAACTTACGGACAAACCGTTTATGAACCGACCGACGACAAGTTGGCCAATGTTCTGTGACGAACAAACAATCATTGAACCAATGATCCTGGACCTTATCAGTAGTCGCAGCACTTATTTGCTTTTCAGAACATACCATATGACAGCTCCGATCTGGATAGCTCTTTTTCGACCCAGCCAGTCAGTGAGGAAGCCCGAAACTAGAGCACCAATGAAACTGCCACCTGGCATGGCAGCAGTAATTCCTCCTTGTACGTCTGCTTTTGGGCCGGAGCACTCTGGGTCGTCAGTAAATGGTGGGCCAACAGGACCCTGATTGAAGTAGCATTTGTACTGGTTGGTGCCCAAACTTTGATAGTCAGCTCGAGATCCAGAGACGGTCCGAGGTTGCTTACATGGCCGACATAGATGAGATGTCGAAGCCAAACAATCCACCTCCAATGACCGAGATGGCCGTAATGTAGTAGATGTTACCGATCTTATACATACTGTTGATTTAGGTGTCGCATCAAATTGTTAGTGGAGAAGAGTGAAAGCCACAGTGGATTTCAGGGCGCAATGAGACAATTTAAATACAGTGTGGGATGCTCTTGCTCATGTCGCCGGATTTGAAGGATTGCTCTTGGTGTCGGTCGCTCTGCACATGGCCAACCCCGCAAGCAGAGATCAGCATAAGCTACAGGTGCAGCGAAACATCGCATTGGTAGTTGTTCAGGACTAGCATGCAACCTGAAGATTGGGGTTACAGTGCGCGGCTCGTGACATATTGTTTCCGAGGGCATAGGGGTAGAATCCGGCGCGGGGTTGGAAGGACGTATACAGTGTGCTGCGGTTGTCCACCACTGTCGCGGAAGTACTGTGGTATAATCCAGGTAGGGCTTCAAGAGGACTTAGAACCAATAGTAAGGAACTGGCTCATATACAGCAAGGTACCTGCACCGAATCCTTCTTGACTTAGTCGCAGTCGATTGGTGCGTTACTCAGCCTGACACCGCTCCTGCTTGCTGTAAAGCGGTGTTGATCAACATCCTTCAGATGCCTTGCAGACCGCGCGAAAGCAGCATTTGAGTGCGTGATCAATCTTTTCTCGCTTGTAGCGCTCGACTGGGAAGGGTCGAACTCAAAGCTCTCGTAAGTCGATAGCGTAGAGACCATGACAGCCTCTTCAGAGGTGTCGGCGAGGGATCTGTCGCATCAGTCAAAGATAAGGAGGGTGCAGAAGGAACACAAGCGATACCAAGGATTAAGCCAAGGCGGATTGTAAGATGATGAAACAGATGCCAGGGCTTGCTTGCGTCGTGTCAGCCACGCTATCGGCAGGTGTCGGGTCGATGTCCAGGTGACCCTTAGTGCTGCACTGTTGGTATGCGAAGCCATTAAATCCGACTGTTGCTCTACACGATATTCACTTTATGGTATATCCGTTGGCAGGATAGGAAGCAGAGATTGAGAAAGGAAGGGACAAAGGGTGGGCCGATCGCGCGGCCCGATCGTCGGCCCGCACCCCAAGAGCGTTTCTCATCGATGACATCTTCCATTCATTGTTTTTCCATGGACCAAAAACCATCAGGATGGAAGCTCTTTTAAGCGCCATCAACCGTCTTCCGTATGGTGATGTGGTACAGATCACCATGTCATCCTTATTGTCTTCCCTCTTTGACGCGACACCGAGACCCGGCCTGCAGCCTGTTCCGAACACAAAACCCTTGACGTTCGAGGCTGCCGTCCTTCCTCCGATAATCTATTTCCTTGCCCTGCTATTTTTACCGCCTCCTCCGCCGCAGTCCATTGATACTGTTGCGATCAAGTTACTTCGGAATGCCCTGGCGTTGCTAGCCGGAGTCTTGTTCTTCCGGCTGCCATTAGCTTACTACGTTCCTCAAAGCATCGGACTTAATTACCAGCTCGCTCTTGTCGGTCTCTATGGTGGATGCAGAGTTCTAGATGCATTCTTCATCAGTCCCTATGGCTTTGGGCACATACCTCGTCGTGTTCGCTACAAGCACATCTCTCGAGCACATACACCTGCAGTAGTCGAGGCCGATAACGAGCCTCAGGACCAAGCCAAAGATGCAGCTAAAGCTAAAAGCGATGAGCAAAGTGTTCCTGAAGCTGTCTCCGATGCTGCCACTCATGCTCGTCGTGGATCACTGGCTGACTCATATTACGTGCTCGAGAAAAAGCTTTCCAACCTCAGCGAAATGAAGCCTGTTTACGAACTAGCGACAAGCGAAGAAGGTTGGCCGCACAATTTCTTGGATCGCGCTTCCTGGGCTCTTGAGCTCGAAACCAGCATGCGCGGTATTGGTTTTACCTGGACAACAGCTGACGTGCGACACTCTCGTAAGACTTGGCTACCAACTGCTACCAATCGTTTTCATTCAATTTTCTTTCATGTTGGCCCTGTCTTGGTTGTCTGCTTTGCCATCATCAGGACCACCTATGTTAACTATTTCGAGGGAGTGCCGCAAGCTGAGTTTGGCGTTCATACGGAGAACTTGTTTGACAACCGCCTACCTTTATGGCTGCAACTCATCCTGACTGCAGCTCTTGGTGCCTTCCTTATGGCTGCGTTTTCTGTGGCGCACTCCATGGCTGCCATATTGATGAGTCCCTTGGCGCCTTCACCACTTGCGTACTTCCCTCCTCTATACAGCACTCGCATCTGGGATATCAAGTCTGTGCGAGGTTTCTGGTCCTATGGCTGGCATAGGCTCTTTGCTCGGTTGTTCTTGGTATACGGTGTATGGCCTGGAGAGTGGCTCGAGAGGAAGCTCACGGGCAAACGAAGCCATGAACCAGCGGATATTGGCAAAGTACTTGGCGGCTTCATCTCCTCTGCCTTTGTCCATTCATTTGCGGTCAGATCGGTGCTTGGTGGTGAATGGAGTCGTGCTCTTGGAGAAGCCAAGTTCTTCGCTGCCAACGGCTTTGCTGTTGTGGTCGAAGAAGCTTTCCGAAGACAAGTCATGGCTTGGAGGAAGAAGAGAGATTTACCTTTGGAGATGTGGTATGACTCTTATGTTGGGCGTATCTGGTGGATTACCGTTCTGTTGTTCAGTGGCAGAAACTTTGCACGCGGTTGGGTGAATGCTGGTCTGGTCAGAGAGATGGCTGGCAAGTAGCAAGCGTAGCATTTGGTGCATCGTGCAAAACGCGGAGATCATCCCCAGAGGAGGATTATGATTCAACAATGCCATGTCGCTCAGACAAGATGACCACCCTTGAGATTTTAAGACAGCCCGACAGACTGTATCGCGAGGAGCTAGAGGAGTATTCCTAAACGGCTGCTGACCATTTGATCGTTAGCCTCCTAATTCAGCACATTCCTGCTACTTTTCCAGATTTCTCCGCATTTGGGATCGTCCATGTAGGATCTACATTCGAGACTCTACGTCATGAGTACCTATGTACATGAGATCACAAGCTCACCACCAACAACTATAGACTGACTCGACTGCTGTTGCTGTTGGGTTCTCTTCTTCTGCAGCTCTTGCGCAATATCAGCTTTTGTAGTCGAAATATGTCTTTTGAAGATCCCGAGAAGAAAAGTGAAGACGGCGATGATGTATCAAGACCAGAGACCGGACGCCGCAAGTCATCGATGTCGAGACGAAAGAACAGTGCATATGAAGACCCCTTTGCAAGGAAGGAGAGCGTAGACGAGGGTGATATTCAAGATGCAGAGATTGACTATCAGTCGATGGAGTGGTGGTGAGTCCCGTATCATCTTCGGTCTAGATACTTCCTTGCTGACCAAGTAATAGGCAAGCCGCCATGAGTATGTTAAAGCTTCTAAGGGAAACATAGAGTTGGAAACTGACAGTAGCAAGTCATGATCGCCGAAACAATTTCGCTGGGTATTCTTTCGCTGCCTTCGGTACTTGCGAGGATTGGTCTCGTGCCTGGACTTATTATACTTGTTGGACTTGGAATAATCGCAACTTATACCGGATGGGTACGCATCGTCTTCAGAACGTTATAGGTATCAATGATACTGACATGGAAACTTACANNGGTTATTGGACAATTCAGAATGAAGTATCCTTGGGTAAGAAGTATATGCTCCGTGACTACCAGAAAATCAAGCTCATGCTGTCGTAGNGTTGTATCTTTTGCAGACGCAGGCGAGATTCTATTCAAGCCACTCAAAATGGGTGCCATCGGCCGCGAATTCTTCGGTGCAGCACAAACAATCTTCCTCATCTTCACCATGGCCAGCCACATCTTGACCTGGACCATCTGCCTCAACACCATTACCGACAGTGCCACATGCACAGTGGTGTGGGCAGTAATTGGCCTCGTTCTCTTCTGGCTCTTCGATTTGCCCAGGACTCTCAAGAACGTGTCATTCATGTCAATCGCGTCCTTCATTTCCATCTTTTCTGCTGTCATGATCAGTATGATTGCGATTGGCATTCACAAGCCTCGAGGTAACACACCGCTGGCTGCAACTACCGTGTTGCCGTTCACGGACGCCTTCGTTTCTGTCAGCAACATCGTGTTTGCTTATGCTNNGGGTTAGTAAACCTGAATCACCACATCACGGACCTCGAATATGTACTAACTAATGTGTAGCCACTCGTGCTTCTTTGGATTTTTAGCAGAGATGAAGAACCCTGCCAAAGACTGGACGAAAGCCTTGATATTCCTCCAGGTGTGGGATATCGGACTGTACATCATCGCCGCAACAGTCATCTACGTATTCGCTGGTCCAGATGTCACTTCGCCCGCTCTCGGTTCCGCAGGTCCCATTATCAAGAAAGTTGCTTGGGGTGTTGCGATTCCAACTGTAAGTCGAGTTTGGTTCTTTTCTACTTTTTCTCTTTTTTTCTCTCTTTTTTTCCCTTTCCCCCTTTCTCCACTCACCTTTTTTCCAACCCGAATCAACATACAAGTATTCTGACGAGAAGCANNGATCATCATCGCAGGAATCATCTACGGTCACGTAGCCGCCAAGTACATCTTTGTGCGTTGCTTCAGAGGCACAGTCCACATGACCAGACGTACCAAAACCAGCACCCTCGCCTGGACAGGGATAACTCTCACCATCTGGGTAATCGCTTGGATTATCGCTGAAAGCATACCTAACTTCAATGATTTGTTAGGTTTAATCAGTGCTCTGTTCGCATCACACTTCACATATACGCTCAGTGGTGTGTTTGGACTCTTCCTCAACCACGGACACTGGTTCGACAACCCGAAGCAGATTGCACAGTTTTGTGCCAACTGGGTGGTTATTGTCATCGGCGCGACAGTATGTGTCGCTGGTCTCTATAGCTCGGGCACGGCGATTGCTGCTGATGGTGGAAATGGCTCGTGGACTTGTGCTAGCAATGCTCAGTAAACGGAATCAAAGGATGACCCTACCCACGCTCGGTCAGATAGCTACATAAGGGGTCCTCTCCCCCAACTAGTATTGATCAAGCTTCTTCCTTCCTTCGTTTTACCAAAACGAACAAGCCTTACAGAATCGGCGAACCTTCCAACTCTGCCAATGTCATATCTACCCGCCCCGAACCTGCCGAGAAACACCGTGTCAACGAGAGTACCAAACGTGAAAAGCTAATAGGAAGTCAAGCTTGAGCAAAAAGAGAGCAGCCTGTCAAGGTCGACGACACCTCCAGAGCGATCAAGGAGAAGCAACCTGTCGTTTCCGCAGAGACTGCCACCAAGATGTCTAGCAAGGTCAGCGAACAGCCTGGTACAATTCGTAGCAAGAAAGCTCCTAAGCGTGAAGGTTCGCTGTCCAGCATGGCTGGCTCGGGTCGCGGCAAAAGGGAGGACAGGCATGGAGGCTCCCTTTCCAGCATGGCTGGCCCAATCCATCGCCAGCGCTAATCTTATCGAGTATCCCAGAAGTACGACACTCTTCGCGGTATGATCGGGAGCGACAAGAAGAAGGTTACGAAGTAAGCTACGACACCAACACCATGTCAAGGGTCTCTACTGACAGTGAATGAAAGGATAATTTTACTTGAATCAAATCGTACTGAACATTAAAGTGGCAAGGCCCAAACAATCCTCTGCCTCATGGGTCTTTCCTGGGATATCATATTGCGTAAATCGTGAACAGTGTTGAGACGTAAACGTCTAGTGTGAAGCAACATCCTTCGCTTGTCTCATCTTGACCCAAACACCATCTGCGGGACAGCAGGTAAGTGTCAGGCGCATCTTGGGTTCGGTATCGAGAGTGGGTCCAGTAGGCTCGATCTTGTCAAATCGCTGCAGCAGTCTGACCATGACATAGCTGGCCTCAGTCAATGCAAACTGCTGGCCAATACAGATTCTAGGACCTCCGTTGAAAGGCAGATAATCCCAGCCAGGTCGTTTTGAGGTCCACCTTGATGGCTTAAACTCATCTGCGTCCTCGCCCCAGATATCCTTGCGTCTGTGCATAACGTAGACCGAGTAACTGACATCAGTACCCTTGGGAATGAAGATCGGCGAAAGACCATCCGCACCACCACCACGAGGAATTGTGGTGTCGGTCAAAGCACGGCGACCGTCCATAGGTACCACTGGGTAAACGCGAAGAGCCTCGTTCAAGCAATGTTGAAGATACTGGCAGTCCTTCAAAGACACGAAGGTGATGTCTCTAGGATTTTCGTAATTGCCAAAATCACGAATGACAGTTTCGCGGAGCTTCTCAAAGACATCTGGGTTCTTGGCCAACAGCAACAGCATCCAGCTGAGTAGACAGGCAGTAGTGTCGCGACCGGCAATCAAAATGTTGAGCAATTGAGTGCGCAGCTCGACGGGATCCTGTGTCTGAGCAGCGAGCTCTTCGAGGAACACAAACTTCCTTGTAAGTGACGGTCTCCTCTTCTCAGAAGTTTGCGCCTTGATTGCTTTTTCCACGTAGTAGTCGGCGAAGTTGTGAACATCTTTGCAGAGCTTCTTGAAGTGCTTGTCGTGAGCCATCCAGTAGAAGTTACCGAATCGTGCGCCTTTGAAAAGGTAGCCTTGAGAGCTGTCGATAGCAGTGCCGAACACTCTCTCGTCTCTCCAAGCTGCAGCTGCGCCAGCTTCTCCGCCTCTGAGAGCTGCAAGCTGAGTGTCGATGCTCTCGCCGAACAGAAACTCAGTCGAGCTATCGAGAGTAAGACGGAAGAACAAGAGCTGCACATTGGTCTCTTCGACCCAACCATCGGCGTTTACAGGCAGAGCCTGCATCATGTTCTGTACATGCACCTCCTCGAGTTCCAAGTCGCTGATATTATCGCGAGCGAACTGGGGACGAAGCAGTGCCCGAGAGTGCTCCCATCGCTTGCCATCTGATGCAAANNCTGTGATCTGAATCAGCAAGCATACTAATGCTCAAGATAGGTGGACACCTACGATACCATCACCCATCAGAGGACCAAAGTTGCCGATTCTTGCGGACCCTAGTCCGAAGTCTTTAAATTGAGTTGCTAGCAAAGCTTGAATGTTCTTGGGGTCCGATGTGAAATGAGCCTCGTTCCCTAGAATGGATAGGCGCGTGGTATGCACGGATCTATTTTGCGACTCGGACAAGACTTCTTCCCGCTCACGGAGATACGCGGGAAAACGACCTGCCTTTTGAGCCGCCATCATTTGTTTGATCGTGGAGATGCCTAGATGCGTGGCGGGCCATAGTGGTGCTGGCTCGCAGTCCAACTTGCGAGACTTGATAGCATGTTGTCGGCGAATATGGAGTAGACTGATGCCTTTGTATACTATCCAGGTGATCGAGAGCCAGAGGAAGGCATAGAGTATAGGCGCCATCTGTGAGGTTGATAGACTGAAGGGTGTAAAGAGGGATCGGCAGGTCTCTTAAGAAAGCGACCAGAACCCTGGACTTGCCCTGCCACCCTCGTGAACGATGAGCTGGGTTACGCTTCGGCTCTCGGTAACGCGTATCAGTTTTGCTCGAGTCATCAGAGATGCGGATGGTAAGAGAACGGCCGTAAATGCCCGCCAATGAACGACATGTCAGAGACATTTAAGTTGGCAGCGACACCCAACCAGTCTTCGTATATCTTGGCTTCCACAACGGTCCGGAGGTGATCCACCCTAGATATCAGGCATAGCTTGCGAGGGTACATCACCTTGAAACGATCATGATGGGATAAAGGATGTCTCCAAGCGCCGTATGGGACCGCCAGATGCGCGTGAACGAATCATAGTATCATCCCTCCCTGGACGTGTACCGGAGTAGAGGGAGGAGCAAAAGACGTCGGCAAGACCTGATTTGGCGCGTCATTGGGATTAGCCGTGCTTCTCTTGGCAGTGTGGGGTAGTGTGTGGTAGCGGTTCGGACGATCGCTGTCTCCCTTTCTTGTTCTTTTCTTTTCTATGACTTCTTGAGCAAGCAGAAAACAGTTGTATTGTCTGGAGGCATGCTTCCCAACCTGTTGACGGCTTGACGCAGTTGGAGTATACATACCTCAGCGCGCGTCATGAACGCCGACACGTATGTGGTGTGATTAAGGACACTGGATAAAGCTGTGGTGGCTTGCGGACAAACGGCGCCCATACCGTAACCGGCGTCAACGAGAGGTGTGGGCCTCGCATTGGTTCGCGAGTTCGCAAGCACGTTTCCAACGCGCACGACGGACCCATCGTCCTTTTCCTAATCGCGAAATCACGCCCGTCCTGTACCGGTGACATGGGTGCGGTATGAACGGCCAGCCTGCTTGCTGGCTGAGAAGAAAACAACGGTCTCGAGCGCCGTCCGAGCGACGAGGGAGGTTGTCGTCCCGGTTCCATCACGGGTGCACGTCTGACTTGAAGAGTTGACAAACCTTACGGGAGGCTGGTCACACGCCTGCTGGTAGTCATTTTGTGGTTGATAAAGAAGCTTTCTCTGACACATTCTATGCTGGAAATTTTGGTTGACGATTTCTAGGTGAGTAAAGGGCGAGTGTGACGCTGGTGAACTCAATTCGGCCATGTAACACAACATGAATCCTTTCGGGCAGTCGTCTTTCCAACTCCTCCAACATGCTCACCAGACTTGGGTTGCTTGTCATCTCAAGGCTCACGACTTGGATCTTGTCATCTGCAATATGGATAAGTGTCCGAACCTCAGAAGGAATCCCACGAAGGTAGGGTACATAACAACATTCGGAGCTTTGCTCAGCATGAACACGCCTCGCTGGAATGTCGACGTGCGGCTCTGTTTTGACCACAGAGCTCCTGGTGACACAACATAACAAACCGATGCTCGTGCGAACCGCCGCCATGGTTCTGCGCTCTCGTTGATCTCAGCGACTCATCTATGACCAATCTGAAGCAGGACCTGTGGCTGTCTGTGGGACACGTCTGCACTGACACTGAGCCAGCTCTACGTGGCTACTAATCCTACTTGTGCTGATAAACGTGGGTGTATGCAAGCCATTCACTTTCAGGCTATGCTCACACAAGCCGACGGCTACAGGCATGTCATGGTTGCACAGGTCGCTGGCAGTCAAACCTTATGGATTGCGAAAGACCCAGCATATAAGCAATGCTGCTGTCGCTCCTCTCGCCCCAATTACCAAGCTTGCCATTAATCACATCCACAATGGCGAAATGCGGACGTCGATTGCTCCCAAACTTCATCGATGAGATCGCGTTGGACAACCCAAACTTGAACTTTGTTGAGATACCCAAGTCTACTGATATCAATGAGGGCCTCTACCAAATCACTTTCCTTGATCTCGCCAGAAGCATCGATAGATGTGCCTGGTGGTTAGATTCGCAACTAGGCAAAGGTCATGGCTTCCCGACATTGGCTTATATCGGACCTCACGACCTAAGATGTCTTTTTTCTTGTGCTCTACATTCCTCTGCAGTGCTACTAACAACGAACCTCGTAGATGTTGTTTGCTTCTCGGAATAGTGCTGCCGCTCTACTCGGTTTGCTTGACCAAGCGGACTGTAGCACTTTCTTGATGCCTGTGGACGCACCGCTGTACTCGGACTTGTTGATGAGTGTGCTTGCAGAAAGACCGATGCAGACTCTCGATCCTCCGGATCTTGCGTACTTCTTGGACATCGATCCGAATATGAAACCTTATACATGGGACAGGACTTTTGAGGATGCGAAGCATGACCCGCTAGCAGTCTTTCATACATCCGGAAGCACTGGTATGCCGAAGTTGATAATTATGAATCATGGCGCAGTGGCTGCTCTCGACGCTTTCAGGAATATCAGGACTCTTACAGGCCAGATAATACAGACCGATGCTTACATTATCGTCCTGAGCGACGGCGAGAAGTTCAACCCTACTGCAATGGAGGATATGATTAACGACCACCCTTCGGTCGAGTCGGCTCTTGTCTGCGGTCAAGGCCGTGATCAGTGTGCGTTGCTCGTGGAGCTGTCATCTACAGAGTCCGGCAAGAGGACAAGACCCAAAAGGAAGTTGTGGAAGAACTATGGCCAGCTGTGCAGAAGGCCAATGAGAATTGTCCTGAGTATGGACGCCTGATGGAAGATATGGTAATCGTCGCAAAGCAGGGCAAGAGGATGGTTCGAGCGGACAAGGGCACTGTTCAACGTAAACCCACGCTCGAAACCTTTGCTGCTGAACTGGATGAACTTTACCACCTGCAGGACCCTGATGCATGTTTGGCTCAAGCAGATCGTCTAATGGATCTTGGCAGTGTCAAGCAAACTGTGACCAGTATTGTACAAGACATCCCCGGATATCGGACAATACCGCCCGTCCAGAGTTTCTTCGCTCTAGGGTTCGATTCGCTTTACGCCATGACTATAGCTAAGAAGCTTAGAACCGCCTTTCTCAACTCGCCGATACCCATCACTACCAAAACCATCTACGACTACCCAAGCATTAATCTGCTCTCATGTTTTTTCTGTGGATTGACAACCGGACAAGAAGATTCAGTCAAAGCAGTGCAGATACTCTTCGATCGATATTCGCCGATGAGCCGACGGGCCTTGCCTCTCGAGACATCCCGGGATGCTACAATTTTCCTTGTTGGCTCCACTGGACATCTGGGTACTCAACTCCTGGTTCAACTGTCGAGCAGAAAAGACGTCAAGAGTATCTTCTGCTTGAATCGCGATCCCCATGGACAGGATGCTCTTGACCTTCCTTTGGAAGCTGCAACTTCGACATACATCAGGTACTTTCATGCAAACTACTCTCAACCACGCTTCGGACTATCCGAATCAGAATGGCTCATAATGCAGAAGGAGATCACGCATGTGATACTAAACGCATGGTCAGTCGACCTTTGCATGCCATTGTCTCACTTTGAGCCTAGCATTCGTGTCGCTGTTGAGATGATGGACTTTTGCAAGTCTGCGGACCACTCCCCAATCTTTGTGTTCATCTCTTCCATAGGCTCTGTCCTCGGCAACTCCAAAGACTGCATCACGGAGGAAGTCATTCACGATTGGCTGAGGGCAGAATCTATGGGCTATACACAATCGAAGCTTGTTGCTGAGCGTCTCATAGCCACAACCGCTTTGACTACTGGTGTCAAGAGCGTAGTTTGTGGTGTTGGCCAGCTTGGTGGAGTCTTGAACCATGAAGTGTGGAAAGCCAAAGCACCCCAATGGCCAGAGCAAGGATGGTTACCTGCTATGCTGGCTTCCTCGCTTCAGCTTGGTACTGTTCCATCTTCGCTAGACTCGCTTGGAAGGATCGATTGGTTACCAGTTGATGTCGCTGCATCCACTGTGTGCGAGCTCATGTCTGCCGCACCTGCAGTTCACGAGGTGTGTCAGGTCTACAACATTGCCAACCCGCAGTCTACCACCTGGGGGAATCTGTTGCCCAAGCTGAAAACTTACCAAGATCTCGAGAGAGTAGCCTTGGTTAATTGGGTTACGCTACTGAGAAAGCGCATCGATAGTGGACAGGAGAGTGACTTGCCGGCCATGAGACTGATTGATCTCTTCCACAGTGCTTGTGGAGACGTGGTCAAAAAGCCTGTGGTCGATTGTTCGAAAAGTCTTGCTCTAAGCCCGACTCTCAGAAGCACACAGCGCATCAGTGCCAATCTGATGGAGCGATGGATCAGTCAATGGAGTTTCAGCAGATGAGTTTCTGCATGCATGAAGTATCAGGGAAAATGAGGGAAACACAAAAAGAATGCCACCAGAGATCTCAGGAAATTGTACTTACGATGTCTTTGTTGATTTTTTCGAGTTGTGAGTTGATCCAAGGGTTACCCCCAGCAGTGACCTGCTTCAGCGCAGACAATCCTTGTGTTTGCAAGATCATGCCTTTGCTTCCGCAGTTGTAGAACATGGCAAGAAAAGAATAGCTTGTGTTTGCAAGACTACCCGATGTAAGTCAGTTCAGTTGAACGGGACAATGTCCCGCGAAATACCGCACCTTTCGGTGTCGCCGTTGTTGATCAGTTGAATTCGTGATAGTCTAATGAGAAGTCAGCAAATTGATCTCGCAGAGGCTCGAACTCGAGATCTCTGGCAGCGATTGCCCATTGGGCCATTGAGGGATTTTGGAGGAGATGGCAGACTTGACTACTTTTCAGACTCAGGGCAGGCGCGTGGCTAGAATTTGCATTCGAAGATCTTTCTCAAGTTGTTCTTGCATTCTGCTAATGACAACATCATTTGGCCCTCGAAAGCTTGAAGGATAGAAGGTGCGCCTCGGTATCTGTCGCGATGGTTCCCCTATCAAGGAGTAGCTACGATCTGAACCAGAAAGGCAGACTCACCCTCAATGACACGCTCTACTGCCTGACAGGTTGTATTACCAGGCCTTTCCGCGGCTTGAATTCTCTTCCTTTGCTGGCTGCCTTCTTCTAGTCTGCCTCTGTATCAAGAAGAAACCATTCTTAATTAACCTTCCGATGAGCCGATACTTCTCTATGCATCACACTTCGAGTCGGACCACATTGCAACCGCCAATCCAGCGTACGTTTGGATATTCCGCACTCGGTTCTACCCCTCGCTTGAAATCCATCACCATCCGCACTCTGCGTCTTCACCATGGATGGTTCTTTCTAAAGCCTCAAGTGCTGTCTCAGCTCTTCTTCTTTGTTCTCTGTGCTTTGGAGATCGTGGTTTTGGAAGTCCATGAGCATGCATCAATCTTTGTTTTCTTATGCATTGACTATTTAAGCTCCACTGCTCAATCTCGTGATCTCGAGAAAAAGACTAGTCGGGGTTACAATTCACCAACCTCCAAGACAATCAGTAACGGCCTTGCTCTTTGCCAAAATCTAAGTCAACGACAACGTCTGCATAGCGATTTGACTTACGAGGATCATGATAGAGCGACTTGCAACCATGAACCCCGCTCTTGATCTCTACTTATGGAAGAGTGAAGACGCACTGCGGCTGCAGCGCAAAACATCTCTGTCGAGGAAGCAAAAGAGAAAAAGACTACTCCCAGAAATGTCGCTTGGATAGGAAATTGGTTCACTTACGATGCCATACGTCTGACTAACCATTGAGATTCAGACGGCTCAGGAGACTCCTGGCGGGAATACCCAGCTTCAGAAGGAGAGAAGTGCCCGTGTTTGCGAGGCCACTCCTGCACCGAGTGTCGCCGGAACTGCACATGCTCCAGAGTAAGTAGAAACTTGTGTTTGCAAGGACAACTAGATACCTGGGTCTCGTTCGAGACGTGTGTTACGAGGCTCGCTAGATCCCACGTTGCCGTGTGATGGCAGGCTTCGTAGCGTATCGAACTGGTGAGGAACCTATTAAAGTCAGCAAGAGATTGGGTTGAGCGAAGATTCGAATGCGAGATCTCTGGGAGCGAGCTGCCATTCGGCTAGAGAGAATGTGTTGCATTGCTAGAGATCTTGTTTGTACACATAGCCATAGCTGATCGGTGCAGAGTTTTGCTGTTGGTTGCAAATAGGTGAGGCGGGTAGGACATGTTTGAGCAGCAAGCATGTTCTCTGTCACACTTGAAGCTTTATTCATACTGTTGTCCTGCTAATCTTCCCAACTATCAAACCGTTTGCTACCACAGAGGCCAGTTGTCGACTCTACTGCTTGGAATGATATATTCGTTGGGATATCATCAAGCCAAGTGCCACTGCCACTGATGTACCATCGAGAAGCATGTCTGTTGGCCTTGCAGCAGATTCACTCAGAGCATGTTTGAGCAGCGAGATTCTATCAGTATCTCGTGCAGATAAGATCTTGTTCTATCAAGACCGACCATCTGATGTAGGTCCAAAGTGCAAGACAATACCTGGATACGTGTGAAGCCCTTGGAGAGGGAAAGACAAAGCGAAACAGTATATCAGATGTATAGAAAGCTCACGAAGACACATGCTGCATGCTATAGCTGATCTATGGTGCATGTTCAGGTTTGATCAAGATCTCTTTGTACGTCGACCAAGAAAGGACTCATGAATACTGTACAAGAAAAGGAGGTCGGCCAAGCCCGGAAAGTGCCGAAGATCGAGCGAATTTCATTTTTCTTCTTTTTCCGCAGACAGAATCAAATCATCCAAGCTCCGCGCTTCGAGCTTCCCGAATCATTCAACCACACCTTCAATCTTCTCCATTGCAGTCATCGCCAGCTTTATGACACAAGCAAACATGTATTTCGGCCAAACCAGCACGACATCCAACATATCAGCGCTCAGCTAGCAGATGGCTGTCGAGAAAGCACAAACAACGATGAAAGTCGCCTCGTCGGTCACTGGCAACCGCCTTTGAGAGGTAGGTCAACAAGGCAAACTGGTTGCAAGCGATGATGAAAAGAACTGCACATTTTTGGGATCAGCTTGATCTTGCTAAAGACGGACAATGTTCTTGCTTCTGTTACCCAACATCGGTCGGGTCCTTCGAATTACCAGTCATTCCAATCTGCCGACTTCAAACCATGGACCCGCAGCAGCACCAATACCATTCACAATTCTCGGACCATTCCACGATCTGGAACAACTCTTGTTCCCTTATTGTCATTCATGCTCCGGGGCCCAGCCAATCGCTCCTTCCGGATCCATGCAAGTCATGTCGTCCTCGCCTCGTTCGTCTCATCTCTCGGTGTCAACGATCTGGTGATCATGGAAGAAACCCGATGTTATCGATATCGTCAGGTTCGATTCGTGTCTTGCAGACTAGTAGCCACAGTGCATGCAAGGGACCACCGACATGCAAACGTCGATCGTCAAAGGCTTGCCAGAGTGCTGGGCCGAGTAGCCGTAACATTTCATACCGCACTCCACATTTGAGGAAGAGTCGTGACCGCACTTCAGCTTGTGACTGCCTCTGCTGCAGAAAGGAGCCATGGTTTTGACCGGCTCAACACTCTTGGCCTCCTTTCTGGCCTTATTTTCTTCTGTCTGTACATGGTGAACCAAATGACAGAGCCACTTTCTGAGCACAAGAGGAGGTGCCACGTTGTCCGTCTCTCGATTGCGCTGGAACATGCGTTTGAGAACTCCGAAAGCGTCGTCTTGCGCTGGGCGACTTAGTCCGATACAGTTGAGAAGTTCAACGAGCTCCACCGAGCGTTGCTTAGGCGGAAGCTTGCAGATTTTGAAACCAATCTCGCTGACGCGGCGAATCAGATCTTGCTTGTCTTGCTCAATACGCTGGATCGGTTGATGTGGTTGGTGCTGTCTGCCTCAAAGTCTTCCAGGTATTGTTGAATGTCGGTCCCCGAAGATGGGGACGACGTGAGCTGTCTGGAGCTTGCAGAAGTCGAGGAATCAGGTGCTGGAATCGTCGAGGTTTCTGACACCGCATGAGCAGTGTTGTCGACAGGATGAGCCCTGTTGATATCGACTGCGTGAGTGTTGTTGATCTCAACTTGGCCTGACCTGGACAACAAAAGGAGACTCTCTGCGGCATCTCTTGATCGCGCTTCCCATTGCTGAATCAGGACATCATCCTGAGGCGCATATGGACTGGGAGGAAGGCCAGGAAGTTCTTGCGGTGCCTGGGGTGGCGACGACATGTTGCCAGGGGTTAGGCAACGTCTTGGTATGGCGTTGTTGTTGTCGAAAGGCAGGAAGAACAAAGATTTGCTACAAGTCAAGGTGGAAATGCCGCACAACTACGCGCAACGCTTTCTCGGGGTGGATGTCGAAGTGAACGTTTGATATCTTTCATAAGTCGAACGTCGAAGCTCTATGCTTCTTTGCAGTCCTACGATCAAGCTGATTTCGAAAGCCAGACAATGGGATGGTATGAGATAGCAGGGGTATACGATTGCCCTTGGCCTAGATGTAGTCTTGAAGACTTGGAGGGGTCATCAAGGAAACCCATATGTGGTTTCGAAGACTTGCATAGGTCACAGAAGAGGCCCATATATACCCAATGTGAGCCTCTGGGACTCTGTTTCGACTTGCGTCTCGAAATTCGACACGATGATGTCGTTCAGGGAAGGGCTCCCATTCGTTTCCGGAACCACGGGACTTCTCACCACTTCACTGACGTTTATAAAAATCCGTTTCATCGCAATCCCTCTCTCCAACCTACCTCAACGCGCAACGACGATTCTTTCGCACAACGCAAGGTAAACATCAGAACATCTACTTGCAACACTGTTGCTGACCCGATAGAAGCATGGACGAGCACCAGAAGATAATTAACGACATGGTTGAGGAGGTCATCTACGGAATGGTCGATGAGGTTATGAGAGACGCTGTCACCAGAGCTGCTCGTACCATCATTGAAGAGGTCATCCACGACATGACCAAGACCGATTCCGCCGTCTCTGCCCTCAAAGAGACCATCAGACGCAGTCTCGATGCCAAGGTTGAGCCGTTCATCAAGGAACGCATTGAGAAGGCTGTCGACGAGACTCTTACCAAGGCCGCCCTTCAAGCCGAGCTTGAGATGGTTCGTTTTATGTCTCGTTTACTCAACTCCTTCACAACTAACATCTGTCCAGGCTAAGAAAGTCTCCGGCACTAGAGCTGCCGTCGTGAATATCCTGGAGGACCGCATGGATCTTCGCTCCCGCCAGTTCGAGGAGTTCAGCGACCTTCTCGAGTCTGTTGCCATCGATGCTGGAGAAGATGGTCTTGGCGCCAGTGGTCCTTTCACCAGCATTCTTAACCACGCCCACATGATCAATGCCAAGGATGATGAGGCTCTCAAGCAGGCCATCCACCATCTTCAGAGCGATCTTCCTGGTGATGCCGAGATCCACCAGATTGAGGAAGACATTATCAAGATGGCCGATAAGATACGGGGTGTTAAGAGGGAAGGCACTACTGACTGAGTGGGGAGAAATGAATCTAGGCGCTGTTGCCTTTCTAACCACCGGTCCCGTGGCGACGCTTAGTCAAACCTGCACCTGAGATTTATCGCACCTGCAGTCTTCCATTACGAGAAATCAAGTCTTCTGTTCTTCGTCATCAATTTTCCCTTGTGATATATGTCAATGTCCTTACCTCTTCTTGCCGTGCCAACATCTCAACTGATCTATGTGTATTTTAATGGAGATGGGCGATCCTTTCCATGACGGTTGCATTACTGTCAGAGTTGGTTATATCGACATGCTTGAATCGGTCTTGATCGAGCGAGAAGGCAGGACCCCCACTCGAGAGGAGGTGTAAAGAGAGGCCGTCAAGATGCGTGCAGCCGAAGACAGAGAGTTTGACTCCGCAACAAAGATTCTTTTCGAAAAGAACAGCATCGAGCCTGAATGGAGTGATGTCGATACCGCCGTTCGCACACAACCAAATAAATCCAGATACGACTCTGACTACACTTGCTACTCCACACCCGAACTTCTCATGGTCTACCAACATGAACAACATGCCACCAACAAACAAGGGCAATCCTCTGGACCTCACCAAAAGATCTAACCAATCTGCACCAAACACGCCAACAAAGAAACAAAAGACAAATCTGAAACAAACAAACGCTGGATCTGTAAGATCTTCACCGCCAATTTCGACACAGCCAAGCTCTTTAAGCGCCATCAGGCAATCCAACCGTGGACCTGAGTTCAAGCGAACACAAAGCCACCCAACTCAAGCACTGCCAAAACTTCATCTCCAGTCAGATCTCAATGACAATATGTCAACAGTACGCAATGGCAAAGCAGTCCCTTTGGCTACGAAATCAGGAGTAGGGGAGGCCAGATTGAGAGCGATTGCTGCAGCAAAGACTACAACCAAAGCATCGTCACAGCCCCCAACAGGAAACAGCGCAGAGAGAGTCTTTGAAGACCTGACGAACGACTCTGATACAGAATTGGCTGCAACACTCAAAGATAATCCACCACTTACAAGCACGAGAAAGTTGTCCTCCCGACCAATCTTTGCTAGACAAGGCTCGAAACGCCCTTCAGCAGCAGACAAAGAGGAACTTCCCACTCGACCATCCTTTGCCAAACACCATGAGACTGACTCTCCCATGGATGACAAGATTGAAGATCTAAGTGAAAAGTATACATTGGTCAAGGATACTCGACAGTCGCTATCTTCATTCTCGTCGCAACAGTCAGCAGCTACTCCCCAAGCCACTAGACCAGCCTCGGTTGATTCTTTTAGGCCGATAGATTTCTCAACACAACGTGAGCTACGGGATGCTTTATGACTTGAGATTGCAACCGCTGATGAAGACAGTCTCTGATCGCATTGACGAGTACATCGAAGAGGCAGTGGGAGGAGTTGACGACCGCACCCATAGAATCTTCAAGGATGTTGTCCTGAACGCTGGTCTCTGGATTGTAAGCCGGTATCATCTGTGTCTAGAGAATCAGGACTGACTCTTCCGTGCAGCTCCAGAGTATACAAAGTCATGATCTTCTCCTTGCGTCTCTATGCACAGAAATCACTACCAACGAGCGCAACTCTCGTGCGGCTACCAAGTCGTTGGAAGCGGCACTCGACTCCTACGGTCTCAAGGATGTCAATCTCACGCCCAAGGCCGTCGAGCATTGCCAGGTACTTGACAAGCAGGAGCTGGAGAGACAGAAAGCTCTAGAGGAAATGATCGAGAGACTCGAACGTGAGAACAAGGGCAAGATGGAAGCGATGGTTGAGATANNGGCGAGATGCAGAAGGAAATAAAGGAAGAAAGGGACAGGTGTGACAGGGAGGAGCAAAACGAGATGAGAAGAAGGTATGGCNGAACAGACTAAGGAAAAGAGCAGGAGTGACTATGGCGATGATATCACGAAGAACGGAGAGAGCAGGAAGAGGAAGAGAGATATCGAGACGGAGGATCACATGGACATCGATATTCTGATGTGAGAGAAAGAGGAGCAAAGACAGTATGAGCTACGAAGCCGAGGATTATAGCTGTACAGTACCTAGCTTTTCTACCACAAATAACAGTATGGGATAGCCCACAAAGGCAAAAAGGACTCATACAGTCGGCTTCATCCAGTACACAGCATTAAGACCTTACCTATGAAACATACCCACAACCTTCCACAAATACTCACATTCCATCGTCATGCCTTGCCTCTTCAAGGTCTTCTCAAGCAAACAAAATCTTCTCCCTCTTCCTCTGCCGTGCAGCCACCGGCACCGGCGACGACGGAAACGAGGCACGCCCTCGCGCTCTCCTGATGGCAGGACTTGTATAGCCGCCTCGTACTCACAGAAATTGTTTGCTGACGTACAGAAAAAGGTCCAAGGGATCAGACACGGAGAGATGAGGAAAGATACTACTCAGGTACGCTGTTGTGGGTGTCCGATACGCCTTGTATATGCGAGCACCATCAGTAGCCAGACAATGAGCTTTAGATTATCTCGTGCCAATGCGTACACAGGCAGAGTACGACATGCGTTGACGCAACACCTCTTGATGGCTGGGTCATCTTTTACGAGTACGGAGAATACACTGTTTCTCTGGTACAGTCATTGATCAAGGAGGGGGATGAGTATGAGATGAAAAGATGGAGATGGGACCAGGACCTGCTTCGGATGATGAGGTACAACACAAGGCATTGAAAGTAGACATGGGGACAGAAGAACTGTTGAGAATACAATGGGTTTATTAGTGGCAAGGTCTAGTACTCACAGTAGACCAAAAGACTCATCAATGTGAATGCGTAACATGCCAATCTCCACCTAAGCCCCAGCAGCCATAGCCCAATCTTTCAGCCATGTAACATATACCCTCAGTCTCTATACCATCATCTCCATTTTCCTTTTGCCAGGTGGTACCCACCACGTACCACCAAGGGAAACTCAAACCTTGCCTCACCAACACAGCGTTGATATACAACAAAGTGCCACCCACGGTATCCAGCGGGAATATCTCGTCGCTGTTTGCAAATGGCAATAGGTCTTGCATATGCTGATCTCTGTCTTTGCGCACACTGCCACGGTGGTACCAAGCATTGAGGTCGTAATCGTATGTGTTGCCATCCGAAGCTCTGGTAGTAATCATTCCCACAGGCAAGATCTTCTCTGGCATGGTGATACCAGGATTTTTGGTGATTTTTGGATTGGCAGCTTGTTTGAGCATTTGGGCGCAAATGTTTGGCGTTGCGTCCACGATGTCGGCGTCGTAGTAGAAGATGTGTGGTTCCGTGGTCAGCGCACGGAAGAGCAGGATGTTCCTCGCAATGGCGATTTGACGGCGGCGGACGGGTTGGAAGGAATCTGCGTGGCGGTCTTCGGGGCCTTTTTCTTCGGGGATTGTGGGTGTGTAGAGGATAACCTGGGCTTTTGCGAGGGTGGAGTGGGAAGAGATGTGAGAGACATAGGAGTTGTATGCTGATTCTGTGGTTGTGAGGATTGCGAACGAGATTGAGGAGGAAGGCAGGCCGGAGGTGTCGTTCAGCATTTCGAGGAAGGAGGGGAAGGTGCGTGCTTTGCCGTTGACATGGCCCCAGTGGGATTCGTCGCGGGTGACGACGAGGATGAGGTGTTCGGCGGCCGAGGCGTTGTTGATTTGGGTGTGATGGCGTATTTCAGGTAGGTTGATCTCGGTAATGACTGGGGTGGGTGTTGAGGCTTCTGCTGAGCTTGGAGTGCCGTCTGCTTTGGCCGGCACCTTTGGACGGTCTCTGGTGGGTTGGTTCTGGCCGTGCTCTTGGTGGTAGTCTTGGACAGCTTTTTCTTCTTCGGTCAATTGCTCGTCGTCGACGGCTTCCTTGCCGGTCGAGATGTGGTCTCCGACGTCGCTGGGGCGTTCTTCATCTTCCTCTGGCTTTTTCTTCTCCTCCTCTTCTGCCTTGTCGTCGCTGCCAACGTCTCCCCAGGCTGCGGATGTACTCTCTTCCTCGGCAGGCTTTGGGTGTGGAATGTCCCAGATGGTGCGCGAGATATCTTGGTTTTGGTCTGTCGCTGGCGATAGTCTGGTTTTCCTGGTTGGGTGTGCTGGAACAACGATGATGTAGAGAAGTGCGACGATAAGCAAAAAGGACAGGATCCGCACGGTCGACTTGAACGATGTACTGGACATCATGATGGCTAGCGAGAGACGCGAAAACAAAGAGCGAGTGAAAAGATTCAGACGAACGGAAGAAGACCTACAAAGACTGGCGGGCCAGCCGCTACCTACATAGCTTGGTGGATGTGGCCAACGGCTGAGATTAGGGAAGCTGAAATATACATGTGCATGGTGGCTGACTGAAACGGACGGCACGCCGGACTTCAGCTGCGGCAAAGAGCGAGCCAAATGAGCGTGAGTTCTGAGTGAGCAGCGGACGCGGTCTGGACCGGAGGACGAGCACGCAAGAAGATGGTATATGGCTGGGGCGGCGGCATGCATTCAAACCGTTTGGGTTTCGGAGGCCCGACAACAGAGGTCAAGGAGAGAAAGAGAAAAGAAGAGAAAATGCAAATAAAGCTTGACTCGCGGACTCCTGCGGGGTGAAGCTGGGCTGAGTCAAGCAATCCAAGTGCCAGGCTGGTGACGTCGAAGGTTCTGGATGATTCTGGCAGCAACCCTGCCTGCCTTGATCTTGCTAGCACCATCTGGCGCTCGCTGGCGGCCAGGAGTTTCTTCTGGTGCTGCGAGCCCAATCTCTATATCAACCTCGTCGACGTCTTTATTCTCTGCTCCACCAGAACTTAAGACAACACACAATCCTCACGCACAGCATTCACTTCTCTACGCTTCACGACTCACGAAACTATACCAATATACCATTTTTGTTCATAATCACATACACATAATCTCATCAAAATGGCAGCTTCAGGAATGTCATTCACCGACAAGGCCTCATCCGCCCTGGCCGATGCTCAAGACCTCGCACAGCAATACTCGCACACACAACTTCAACCAATCCACCTGGCCGTCGCTCTGCTAGANCCCCCACCGGATCTTAGCAAGGACCAGCAGAACCCGTCCGGCCACGAATCGCACGGCGCATCGTCAGCACCTCTCTTCAAGCAAGTCGTCGAGAGAGCCCATGGAGACCCGCAACTACTCACCCGCGCCCTCAACAAGGCCATGGTCCGCCTGCCCAGTCAAGATCCCCCACCAGAGCACCTCTCCATGAGCCCTGCATTCTCGAAGTTGCTGCGCGCCGCCGACCAATTGTCCAAGACACAGAAGGACAGTTACATCGCCATTGACCACTTCATCTCTTGCCTCGTCCAAGACACGACCGTCGCCAAAGCTCTCGCTGAGGCCAACGTGCCCAACACCAAGCTCATCGACAACGCCATTACCCAGATCAGAGGCAACAAGCGCGTCGACTCCAAGACTGCCGATGCCGAAGAAGAAAGCGAGAACCTCAAGAAGTTTACCATTGACATGACTGCCATGGCACGAGAGGGCAAGATGGATCCTGTCATTGGCAGAGAGGAAGAGATTAGAAGAGTCATCCGCATCCTGTCCCGTCGCACAAAGAACAACCCCGTCCTGATTGGTGAGCCCGGTGTCGGCAAGACTACCGTTGTCGAAGGCCTTGCTCAGCGCATCGTCAATGCAGACGTGCCTGCCAACTTGGCCGCCTGTAGACTGCTCTCGTTGGATGTCGGTGCTCTTGTTGCTGGCAGCAAGTACCGCGGTGAGTTCGAGGAGCGCATGAAGGGTGTTCTCAAGGAGATTGAGGATGCCAAGGAGATGATTGTGCTCTTCGTCGACGAGATCCACCTGCTCATGGGCGCCGGCTCTTCAGGAGAAGGCGGCATGGACGCTGCCAACTTGCTCAAGCCCATGCTTGCCCGCGGTCAACTGCACTGTATTGGTGCCACCACCCTGTCCGAATACCGCAAGTACATTGAGAAGGATCAGGCCTTTGAGCGTCGTTTCCAGCAAGTCTTGGTCAAGGAACCTTCTGTCCCCGAAACTGTTTCAATCCTCCGTGGTCTCAAGGAAAAGTACGAAGTCCACCATGGTGTCACCATTCTCGACGGCGCCATCGTTTCCGCTGCCACGTTGGCTGCTCGCTACCTTACGCAACGCCGCCTTCCCGACTCGGCTGTCGACCTCATTGATGAAGCCGCGGCTGCCGTTCGCGTCACTCGCGAATCCCAGCCCGAAGCACTCGACAACATGGAGCGTAAGCTTCGTCAGCTCGAGATTGAGATTCACGCACTCAATCGTGAAAAGGACGAAGCCTCTCAGGCGAGACTTGCTCAAGCAAAGGCAGAGGCTGCCAACGTTGAGGAAGACCTCAAGCCTCTGCGCGAGATGTACGAAAGCGAGAAGGCTCGTGGCAAGGAGATCCAAGAGGCCAAGCTCAAGCGTGACCAGCTCATCACCAAGCAGCAAGAGGCCGAGCGCATGCGAGACTTGCAGACTGCTTCCGACCTCAAGTACTACGCCATCCCCGATCTGGAGGAACGTATCAAGCAACTCGAGAAGGACAAGGCCGCATCTGACCTCGACCAACTCAAGCAAGCCCAAGCATCCGGCGAAACTCCTCTTTTGACTGACGCCGTTGGTCCTGACCAGATCAACGAAATCGTTGCACGCTGGACTGGTATTCCTGTTACTCGACTGAAGACCACCGAGAAGGACAAGCTTCTTCAAATGGAACGCCATCTCAGTGAGCTTGTTGTTGGTCAGAGAGAAGCTGTCACATCGGTCGCTAATGCCATCCGCCTGCAACGTTCTGGTCTTGCCAACCCCAACCAACCACCTTCATTTCTCTTCTGTGGTCCTTCGGGTACTGGTAAGACTCTGCTCACTAAAGCATTGGCCGAGTTCTTGTTCGACGATCCTCGCGCCATGATCCGCTTCGACATGTCCGAGTACCAGGAGAGACACTCACTGTCGCGCATGATCGGTGCACCTCCTGGTTACGTCGGTCACGATGCTGGCGGTCAGCTTACTGAAGCACTTCGTCGCCGTCCCTTCTCCATCCTTCTCTTCGACGAGGTTGAGAAGGCAGCCAAGGAAGTGCTCACCGTCATGCTCCAGCTCATGGATGACGGTCGCATCACCGATGGCCAAGGTCGCGTTGTTGACGCCCGCAACTGTATCGTCGTCATGACATCCAACTTGGGCGCTGAGTACCTTGCTCGCCCCAATGCACCTGACGGCAAGATCGACCCTACAACCAAGGAGATGGTCATGGGCAGCCTGCGCAACTACTTCCTTCCCGAGTTCTTGAACCGTATCTCGAGCATTGTCATCTTCAACCGCCTTTCCAAGAAGGAAATCCGCAGTATCGTCGACGTCCGCCTCGAAGAAATCCAGACCCGTCTGTCGCAGAATGGAAGAAATGTTCGCATCCAGCTTTCAGCAGACGTCAAGGATTACCTGGGCTCTGCCGGATACTCACCAGCCTATGGTGCTCGTCCTCTGGCACGCTTGATTGAAAAGGAAGTGCTCAACAGACTTGCTGTACTTATCCTCAGAGGCTCCATCCGCGATGGCGAGACTGCTAGAGTTGTGCTTGAGGACGGGCATATCATGGTTCTGCCCAACCACACTGACTCTGATGGTGAAGATTCGGAGATGTGGGATGAAGAGGATGCAGTTGCAGAGTTGAATGGAGATGAAGGAGATATGGAACTTTATGACTAAAGAATGATGATGAAGACGTGAGATGAGAAGAGGTAGATAAAGAGCATTGGTTTTATCAAGCATGGCGTTTTCGGAGGGATTGAAAAAGCATGGTTATTTTGTAGCTGTTGAGAGTTGTTAATACAGAATTTAGTATCCGAGACTTGTATCTTGCTCCTTCCGTTGCCTTCTCATGTGCTTAACTCCAACATGTTCACTAATATCATCTCTCCCAAATGAAAATACGACACTATGGCAGGCTATATCACAATCTTATATGATACCAAAGGCGTGTCTACAGAAAGGTGTTGAGATAGTACATCTCTCTAAACATTACTCCAATCTTGACAGGTATCGTGTCTACAGCTACACTTGACACACACTACCACGCTAGGAAGTGTAGTAAGACCACTTACTCCAATCAAAGTTATAGAACGAACCGCTGATATGGTTTTTCCTTGAACACCGACATGTCACTCGTCCCTACTGCCTGAGAAGTGGTTGCTCTCTGCATTACATGATGCCGTTCACTTGCTTTTGTGCATTTGGTTAAAGTAGGGCATAGGTACTGCTAGGGCCGTGTTGGCGTCCGTGACTGTTGAAAGTTTTGGATTGATCTCGGCTTCGACGGTCTAAGTGAGGATGGAGTCTTGTGAGTGTGTGTTCGTGGGTTGACGACGGGGCTGGGGAGAGGGGATGAGGCTGGATGTTGCTTTTTCAAATCACCGTGTTAGGTAAGGTGTTCGTCGCTCTGTAGCATGTACATATCTCTTGGTGAATCGCGGTCGAGGATTATAGGACTTGTGTTTGAGCAGCATGGTTCAAATATAAATCAGGTCGCTCCTTCGAAGGGCAAGTTTGTTACCTAGCAAGCATGGTTACCCTGAAGCACTTAAGAGTACCTTCGATAGTCATGAAGAGTAGTCATGGTGAATGGACGAGTAGGATGTGCTACAAACATAACGTGCGTTTACACCAGTCTCAAGGCGGACACTCTCGTCGCTGGAAACTTGTTTTTCAGACTTTTGCTTTCGTGAGGTTTTTCCGCAAGTTAGTTACATGGTTAGCGACGAGATTAGGCACATAGAAAGGAGCCATGCTCGACATTGACCCGGCTCTTGAATGCCGGTCGCATGGCTATTGCATGGGAGGAACCGATATGTGGCGGCGCGGGGTCCTCGATGTGGTCCCATGGTGCCACAGTCGTCCTGTTGATGTAGTTGCTGCGATGGGGGAAGTGTTTGAGGTGATAAGGATTGTCACATGTCGCTTATTGTAGTGACCGGCGCCCGTGTTCGCTGTGGTTGGCTCTCTCGGTGTAACGCGATGTTACCTACCTTGTCCAATGTTGATCTTGCACGATATATCAGCTGTAGAAACACACGGTGCTCTGCAAATAGAAGCTGTGTCCAGAGAGAGCCGCACAAAGTTGGCTCTCAGACATATACCATATCTTGCCAAAGCAACAACGCAACAGAGACGAATGTAAATGGGAAAGTGTAAAGGTCATAGTGGCGGTAAGAATAAAAGGGTGTTATCTACACAACTCCGGGAGCCCAAGGTGCTGTCTTTGAGAAGAAGGAAAGAGAAGAATCATGCTTTGTTTTACACATCGGCCTTCTTGGCTTGCCAGATTCTCTTGACGCCCTCGGTGAGACCGACATCGTTGGTCTCAAACTCGTAGAAGCCAATACCGGCAAGAATGGTGGCGGCATTGAGAGCCCACATGGAGAACTTGCGGGTCTTGGGTACGCGCTTGCTGGGAAAGTAGTCGATGATGCATGACTGGAAGCCAATGTGCGAGTGGATGAGGATGGTGGAGATGAAGAGGCCGTCCATGACGGGGTTGAGCGAGCCGGCGGCGAAGGGAGCAATGGTGAGAGGGATCAGGCCGACCGAGATGAGGCGCTCGAAGCTCCAGTGGTAGCTACCGTGGGCGTAGGATGCATCGGGAACAGTGGCGGCGTCGTTGACTGGTAGTTGTGTTAGTTCCAGGGTGTGGGATCGAGTTGACGGGCGTCACGCACCGGTGCCCTTGATGACCTGGGGCAATGGGGNGAGAATGGCGCGAGTGGGCGAGGCGTGGAAGCTGCGCAGGGCCATAGGTGTGCGCTGAGCCAGCAGCTGGCGCGACAGCAGGGCGGGACGGAACGAGGTGGCCATTGTGTTGTGAGTGCGTTGAGTCGGTATGCTGCTGCGAGTACAAGTTCCGGTATGCTTTCGAGATGTTCACGAAACGCGGAGGACCATTGACAGAGACGTGATTGGCTGAGAAGGATATGCCGAGGTGATGCGGAAGAAAGTGGAAGAATCCCAGTCTCAAGGCTTCGCACACCCGTTCTCGACGCTACAGAGGGCTGACCATCGTTGGCGGACGGCAGGTTCCGAAGAAAAGAGGCAAGTCCGACGTCTCTCATACCAGCAACAGCATCCAGCGACAGCTGCCACTACCACCCACCCTCTCTTCCCCCATCTCCGCCCATATCCCCGTCGCCGACAATGGCCTCGACAATGGCTTCTCGCAGGCTCGCATTGAACCTGCAGCACGCTACGCGCAGCCGTACCGCCATCAACGCCATCAAGAATGGCTCGCTGTCGCGCTTCCGCGGTCTCGCTACCCCCGTCAGCCACGGCTCCAAGACTGAGAGCACCACCCTCAGTAACGGCTTCACCATCGCCACCGAGCACTCGCCCTACGCCCAGACCTCGACCGTCGGTGTATGGATCGATGCCGGCAGCCGCGCCGAGACCGACAAGACCAACGGCACTGCTCACTTCCTCGAGCACCTTGCCTTCAAGGTACACACCACCAACCATATCAATGCAAAGACCATATCTAAGAGACGTTGTAGNGGAACCCAGAAGCGCAGCCAGAGCCAGCTCGAGCTCGAGATTGAGAACATGGGTGGCCACCTGAACGCCTACACTTCGGTGAGTCGGTCCTCTGACTCTTGACTCAACCGCAAATCTAACCACACTCACAGNCGCGAGAACACCGTCTACTACGCCAAGTCGTTCAACTCGGACGTCCCCAACACCGTCGACATCCTTTCCGACATTCTCCAAAACTCCAAGCTCGAGACCCAGGCCATCGAGCGCGAGCGCGACGTCATTCTTCGCGAGCAGGAGGAGGTTGACAAGCAGCTCGAGGAGGTCGTCTTCGACCACTTGCACGCCACCGCCTTCATGAACCAGCCCCTTGGTCGCACCATCCTCGGCCCCAAGGAGAACATCCAGTCCATCAGCCGTGACGACCTTACCAACTACATCAAGACCAACTACACCGCTGACCGCATGGTCCTTGTTGGCTCTGGCGGTGTTCCCCACCAGGAGCTCGTCCAGCTCGCCGAGAAGTACTTCAGCAACATCCCCATGGCTCCTCCAACTTCGACCGCCCAGGCCATCGCCAACGCCCAGAAGGAGAAGCCCGACTTTGTTGGTTCCGAGGTCCGTATCCGTGACGACACCATCCCCACCGCCAACATCGCCATTGCCGTCGAGGGTGTCAGCTGGAAGGACGACGACTACTTCACCGCCCTCGTTACTCAGGCCATCGTCGGTAACTGGGACCGCGCCATGGGCAACTCGCCCTACCTCGGCAGCAAGCTCAGCACCTTCATCCACGAGCACAAGCTCGCCAACAGCTTCATGAGCTTCTCCACCAGCTACAGCGACACTNNGGGTAAGCACTCGCGCAACTCTTTTTACGTTCGTCCGTCACTAACACGACACAGTCTCTGGGGTATCTACCTCGTCACCGACGCCGTCACCCGTATCGACGATCTCGTCCACTTCACCCTCCGCGAGTGGTCGCGCCTGTCATTCCAGGTTTCCGAGGCCGAGGTCGAGCGCGCCAAGGCCCAGCTCAAGGCTTCGATCCTCCTCTCGCTCGACGGCACCACCGCTGTTGCCGAAGACATTGGTCGCCAGATCATCACCACCGGTCGCCGTCTCGCACCCGAGGAGGTTGAGCGTGTTGTTTCTCAGATCACCGCCAAGGACGTCATGGACTTCGCCAAGCGCAAGCTTTGGGACCGCGACATTGCCATCTCCGCTGTTGGTCAGATCGAGGGTCTGCTCGACTACTCGAGAATCCGCAACGACATGACCAGAATGCTGTCGTAAGGATAGTCAAATTCTGTGTTTAATGTTTTTCTTATCTAGATGAGAGAGGAGACTCTGAATCTCCCTTTTGTTGGAAGTCTATATGATAGAAGATGCTGGGGGCCATTTTTCTGGCCCGGCGGAGCATCGCAAACGACACGATGGAGAGTGAGATGCCGATCCGGGTTGTTAGTGTTCACTCTCAAAAATGTACATTTAGCCCGTTTTACTTTTTTTTTCAAATCTATTTCATTTTCTTTTGTCTGTATGTTGACTTTCCTGTGTTCCCTTGAATATCCAGACTTTTGATGCTATCTTGTGCTGTGCTCTGATTGGTCCAGTCGAAGCCAGGCTGTTGCGCTGTTCTGGCCACCCTGGACAACCGAACCTCTATCTTCAACACCACGACAATTCATCATATTTGTTCGAACAATCTCCTCGAGCATTCCTTGTTCAGATAGAATTCTCTGTGATCCCGTTGAAACATCCATATCGAGTGAGACGCGCTGTACACTTGCGATCATAAATAATATCAATTGGCTTTCTGGATTCGCAACATCCGCCGGTCAAAACACATACATCTCATCAATTCAATCTTTGAAATCAAACTTGTCGAGGCCCGTGATCTCGGCTGACTGAGATTCAAGTGCTAGTCAGACCTGTCAACTCTTTTGTCGACGCATGTCAAGATGTCGGACTCGGTGCTCAAAGCGATCTTCTATGCGAGGTTTCACGAGGAGAAAGGTATGTGACGCGTCTTACACCATCTCAGCATCTGTTTTCTCGTTTGCGGTTGTCTCATCAGTTCTGTCATTGCTTGCACGTGTGGCGAGATATCAGGGCGATGCTACTGTAATCTGTACCGCTAATCGAAGGATCACCGAAATTTCTCGAAGTCGAATCTAAGCACACTGCCAAATCGAAAGACTGGAAGTCGAATGCATACTGATACCATCTCAGGTCCCACAGTCTTACACCAGGTCCCTGAAGGCAGTGTCATCCCTCTAGCAAACGCAACCCAACAGCCTCTTTTCCACTTCCCCAGCGTATCCAACCACATCATTCCTCGCCGCGAATTCTGCGATCGCCCATTGAGTCTGCTGGCTTCTCACCACCGCATCATTGGCTTTCCCGTCTGTATACACAATCCGGTTTTGTACCCACGCTCTGATTTCATCTTCAACTTTTGTCTTGTGGTTGATGAGAAGGCGGAATGGGGTGCTTATGCTAGTGTGGTTAGTAAACTTGCTCGTCTGATGAGGAATCTGGAGGAGCAGGCGGGGTGGTTGAGTAAAGAGGAACAGAGGGAAGGGTGGATTAAGGCCGGTGAGAGGGGGTATGGAGGTGGTAATCGTGTATTTGCGATCTGCGAGATGGTGTTGGAGGATTTGAATTGTTATTGCGAGTGTATGATTCCGATTGGTAAGATTGCTCGTCGCATCAAAGTGGGCTTGCGAAGAGATGCTAATGAGATGCGACANGATGATTCGAATACGCTCAACCTCAAGTTGTTCCCCACGAGGTCACCGCCGCCACCGATACAGATCTATCATGTTCCGCTGAGCACTGTTCGCTTCAGTAGCTTGCAGACGAATACTTGGGATCTTACTGTTCAGCGAATCATACCGTATATCGATGGTATCAATTCTGTTCAGAAGATTGCCGTCTTGGCCGACACAGATTTGACACTCACTCGACGAGCATTAGCCCATCTGCTATACTACGGCTGCATCTTGATGCTAAACACATTCCACTTTGGAGCCATTTACGCCCCAACAGCCGAGATTGGCGTCTTCGTCGAGGACACAAAGATGCAAGATGAGTGTAGACGATACATCGTAACACCACACTCACCCTTCAAAACCAGCATCACCGGTTCTTCTCCCAACACAAACGCACCCCAAGCACCTTCTTCCTCCTTCAATCCCTCCACCAGCTTCCTCGCCAACAGAAACCACAAAAGCAGCAATTTGAATCCTTCCTCGTCAGTCAATACACCCCACCCACCCTCACGAGCAACAGTACTCCATCTCTACGCGTCTTTACGTCAAGGCCTTCCGTTGCGTGACTGGTGTCTCGCTCACGCTGCCTCTCTCGCTTACATCGATACCCGCCGCTTTATCACTTTCGGCATTATCAAAGGCTTCCTCTACCGCAGCCACCGCTACGCCATCGCCCTCCGTGCAGCAGATACCGCCGCTGACGCAGCAGTCGCAGAAGAAGCCCTGCGCTCCCGCCGCGAAGCAGAAAAAACATGGCGTAAAGCTGCTATGAGCAGTGGATGGCGCACCCCTGTTGCTTCACACGCCGAACCTGCTCTAGATGGTGGGTTTGGGGGTGTGGTTGTCCGGGTCAAAAAGGAAGTAGATGGTGATGATGAGGAAGTTGCTGCTGCGGAAGCTAAGAAAGAGGAAGAAGGTAAAGAGGGAAAGATGCCTGGAGCAGAGGAGTTGGGCAAAGGGAGGAGTTTGGCGGATCAGTTCTTGGCGAGATATTTGGATGGGTGTCATTGTTTGGATGAGGTGTCTACGGATACGGGGATGAGTCAGCAAGAGGTGGTTAGGAAGTTGAGNGGGTTGGGAGATGTGGTGTTTCTGAACCGGTAGGCAGGTTGTGGTAGTTGGTGTCTGAGAAACCAATGTCAACCAGGGAGACAAACGCGAAGGAGCGATTTAGTCAATCGATAACAGGAAGTCGCAATCCACTACAGTAATTACACAGAAGAAGAGGGATCTTGAATGTTTTCTTTATTCTAAAGAAAGGGTCGGTCGTATTTCTCCAGTCCTTTCCCCCCTGAGATCCTGCCGACGCAATTTAAGAAGAGAAGAGTAAGATGCTCATAACAGCGTACTCCTTTGCCCTGAACGCCCAGTGATGGAGAACCTCGCATCCAAAACTTCCTTTGTTTTGGCTCATCGAAACTCCCATCCCATGCCTCAAACGCCAATACCGCAGAGAACCCACGTCAAGTTCCATCACCTCAGCGATCTACTAGAAAGTAACCTCACCCTCCTCGCCCATCATGGCGCGAATAAGCTCCTGACGCTCCTCAAACAGCTCAACCAACTCTCTGCCGTACTTGGCGATCTGTTCAGTCTCGTCAACAATGAACTTCTGGATCTCGATCGACTGATCCATTTGGGCCATGGTATTCTGGGTCACGGAGCGACCCTTTTCGAGGCCGGTGTTGATGGTCTTGGCCTGCTTCTTAAAGGCGTTCTTGTGGTTGACGCGGATCTGCTCGTGGAGGTCGAGGAGGGTTTGGGTGGCGGCGATGCGTTCGGAGAGGGAGGTGAGGGTGGGGTTGTTTACGCGGGCGACGGTCTTGGAGACGGTGGTGGTAGACATCTCGGATGCGAGTTGTTGATGGGCTGTGTTGGGTGTGTAAGAAAGGGATTTGGTGTGGTCACATGGGTATGTTAACTTACGTTCTTGATCAAGATGGTTCTGCGTAGGAAAGCTGACGGATGATGTACGCGCAGGAGATCTGGGACGATATGGAATGGATGGGTGAATATAGAGAAGTCCTGTCGTGCTTTCTTGTGTCAACAGAGGCTCAGAGACCCGCGAGGCTGGATTGACATACGCGTTGATGATAGAGATAGCGCTGCGCAGAAGAGTTGATATGGATGTGTCTTGCGTAGAAGATGCAAGATGGTATTGAATGCGTGTGTAAGAAGAGAGGANCTGATTGTGAATGGTGTGAACAACCTTCAATCCATCAAGGTTGTGTTTGCGGTCGTAAAGAANGTGATGACGGAGAGTGAAGATGGAAGTGACATTTTCCGGTGGTGAAGGCAAAAACGACTCAGTGCCGAGAAGTGATGTCGTCGACAAGATGTCAACAACGAGACTCCCGCCTGGTGATGGAGCGATCAGAGGGTGCTGTCGAAAATCACAATCGATCCTGATTCTCAGGGCCTTACCAGGGAAGGAACAAATGCTGCGTGCTTTCCGATTCTTGTTACAGCTCAGAGATCTCTCCCAATGCGGATCAAATGGCTAACAGGACTACCACGATGTGCGGTCAATCAGACATACAATGACAGATAAAAAGTCTTAGAACGCTGTTAACTAGATATGCCTCTATCCGGGCTTACAATTCATAAGAGCGAGCTTCAAGAAAGGGAGCACTCACGTCCTTTCGAATGCAGAAAGATCAAGATAGCAGCAGGACGAAGAAGGACGCGAAGAGTATGGTGATCAACTTTCGAAGACCGGCAAGGTTTCAAGAGAAGGAGGCTGAATGTATAAAATTACACTCACTTACCCCTGAGCCTCAAAACTCACTCACTTTCTCTTCATCCAAGTGATAGATACTAGTCAGAATGGCTTTCTCATGCCTCCCCTCGGGGAGCGACCTGCTGCACTCTAGTGCAGTGGTCCTCAAGGGGTTGAGCCCTAGGGGCGCCGGGTTCGAGTCCCCGCGTCAGACTACTTATTTCGCAGCAACTGGACCGACCTGAATCCTGAACGGGACCCTGGACTCTGGACTCTCAAAGAGCAAACCAAACTATCCGGCGAAGTTTGTCTCTCTACCCACAACGGCCCGTAGGTAGAGTTCTGTTTTGCGAAATCGTATTCGAATTGTAGCTACCATGGACATTATCGCAGCTCCTTCGGTGCTCATTTGATAACGCCACAGATCCAAAACATAACACAGATTCCATGCGCGAGAGGAGCCGATGACCTTATTGCCTATCTGGAGTCTCATTGCAACATGAAGGCACATGTGATCATGGCAGCTCTTCTGCTTGGAACAATCGATGGCAATGTCAAACCTAGTCACGGAGGCACAAGAAGTGCTGTTCATGTACGATGGCTTGAATCAATCGCAATAATCATCTCGTGGCTCTCAGGAACCGCTTCCTGACACACTAGCACACCATATCCTCAGATTCTCATCTTTGTCTGAATCCTGAGCTCGACCGGAAGCCCACAGGTCACACCGCTACTTTACGGTCACCTACGTTTTATCAACTGGCCGCAAGGTTACGAAGCTCAAGGTTCTTCATTCTCACCAAGTTCGTCAGCGTACTGAGCAGGTATTCATACACGTACTAATATCAGTGGATCTCCCGTGCTGTAATATAAGGCAGAAGCATCTATCAAAATGCACAGTCCATTCGCAGCACAGAGTAATGACCAAAGAGAAAGACAGAGAAGGGAAGAGACCCGAGTGATATCGTTCATTCTCACTGGCCACAACTACAACTACTATACCGCTATGCCTTTTGATAGTTACACAACGCAAACTGATGGGAGAGGAGAGTCTTCAATGCGAACTTACCCTCAAAGTGCGAATGAAGGGGTTTCACATCCTCGAGAATCACCTCGAGATCCCATTGTGGCTTTCGTCGACCACATTCGTCCGTCTCGGCGTAGATCTCGAAAGCCGGAGAGATATATATGGTGTCAACAACCAATGCGTCCTCTCACCTTTACTTCAGCAAAGTCACCACGTTGTTTTTGTGAGGACAAGGTACTCGATACGTCCATTGTTGATGGCTTCTCTCAAAGCTAACGTAGTTCAAGCAGGAACCATGAGCACCATCAAGGAGGAGCAGGTGGTTGACGCCAACATGGGAGACGCGAGCAACGAGAACATCGCGGGCTGCGTCGAGGCCGACACCAAGGTGCAGGACGACGCCCCCGACATGGAAACCTCTACTACTGCCAACGAGCCTGAGGACACTGCTGGCAGCGACGCAAAGAATGCTTTCACCAACGCCCTCGCCGACAACGAGCAAACCAATGCCGTCACCAACCCCATCAACGACATTCCCTCCGCCGAGCAAGACCTCCCTCCCCTCACCATAGACCAATTGATCGCCAAACTGCAAGACGACAACAAAGCCCTCAACGCCGACAAATTCGCCCTCGCAAAAGAAGTTTTCTACCTCAGAAGACAAAACAACTCTCTCTACCATGCCGGTAAAAGAGAGATTGACCAACTCAAAGACATCATCACCACCAAAGACACCGCCCTCACCACCACCAAACAATCAATCACCGGCAAGCAAAAGCAACTCGATTCCCTCTACGCAACCCTCCAACGCCAAGAAAAAGCCATCGCTGCCAAAGACCTCCAGATCACCAACATGCAGCAAAAGCATGAGGCAAAACTGTACAATATCAAACTTGGAATGGCGAGGTTGCTTAGAGTGACGAACAAACTGTGGTATGGGGCCAAGAACGACTCGGAAAAGATTAGATCTCAAGCTGAGCAGATCAAGGAGTTGATCAAAGGTGACGATGAGGAGACTCGGGATGCAGAGGAGACGGAGAGTGAGGAGGAGGACCGAGAGAAGCAGCCTGCTCAGGGAAGAGAATTGGTGGTCATTGATATCGAAGATGATGAGGTGGCTGGTGGTGGTATTCATGACGCTGTTGCTCAGCAGGCTGCTGCCGTTGAGCAGCCCGTTACTACTCAGCAGTCTGCCGTCTCTGAGTAGTCCGCCATGGTTGAACAGTCTACCGTCATAGAGCAGCCTGGCATCACGAAACAGCCTGCCATCACGCAGCAGTCTGCTGCCGACGAAGAACCTCCCAACAAGCGCGTCAAGCTGACCGAGGAAGCTTGATCGAGTCTTCAAGAGATACTGAGAGAAGGAAGGCGCGACACAATTCGTCTCCAAGACCAAAAAGTCTAACATCGAAGTCGTTTCATCCGAAAGAGCAAGGGCGCGAGACGACACCCACAATGGGAACTTTGGCATACACAAGAGGCTTTCTCGTAATTCAGCTCGAGTAGTCTTGAGCGTTTCTATCAAAAAAGAACCAGCGCCTTCGATACTTCAACCTCTTTCCATTTTCCCTCTGTGAAACACTCAATCGGCAGGAGCATACTTACTCCTCGCCCTGATTTTGTGCCCATAGAAGTAAAACAGATATGGAATAGGCACCATAGCAGCACTAATACACGCCAAAATCGTACACGTATAATGCACGCCCAGATTCTGATAAAATGGCACACCCACAACCGTCATGCCACCAGCAGCCACATATCTAATCAGCGTGATGGATGCCAAAGCCGAAGCAGCATAAATCTCATACGCATCAATAATGTACTGATAACTGCTGATGAAGATGCAGAGGATGCCGAAACCGAACAGCACAGAGGCGCCGAGGGGTGACCAGATACTGATGTCCGGGTAGGATGTCCAGCCCATCCAGAACATGGCGATGGGGATGGTGGGAGCGCCAATCATGGCGTACCAAAGGCGGAACTCTGGGGNGAGCTTGTCTTTGCCGTTGGCTTTTGCTTTTGNCATGCCTTTTGCCGCGAGATGGCGGATGAGAAAGACGAGAGGCGAGGCGAGGAAGAGGCCGAGTGCAATGCCCAAGAAACACAAACCTTGGACACCAATGCTTACGCTATGGATTTCGCCAAAGATGAAGTCGTAGCCGTCGAGGAAAGTGAACAGGATGATGTATACGATGGTGAGGTACAGGGCGATCAATATGATGATGGGTTCTGTAGCGGTGAGGAGGAAGGGTCGGTAACAAGCACGCCCGAGGCGGGTGAGGAAAGGGTCCATACGGACTTCGACTTCTGCTCTGTAGCGTTCATCGTTGGTGATAGCGCGTAGATGTGCGGCCTTCCACTTTAGCAGGATGGGGGNGAATGTCTCGGGGAGCGTGAAAANAACCAGAATCAACACGAGACCAGACATGATGATGGTGATCCATTCAGTCCCNNTGGTGTTTTGTTAGTTTCTGCTAGAACGTCAGGGATTCGTGCTCTAAGACTTACATCTCCAAGAGATCAGAGAGCTCTGCACGATGTATCCGCCCATTACAGGACCTAGAATGGGACCCAGAAAGGCGGCATTGGCAAAGATGGGGAACATCAATGTCCTCTCGCTTGCATTCCAGATATCAGACAGTGAGCCACCTGCACAAGTAAGAGGGGTACTTCCGAAGAAGCCAGCAAAGAAGCGAGTCGCGAATTGCTGCTGATATGTTTGCGAAGCTCCAGCTCCGGCAAGGAAAGCCATATAGATGACCAATGTGACAATGTAGATGGGATTTCTGCCCAGCGTCTCTGAGAAAGGGCCAGCGAAGAGCGCACCTGCTCCAAAACCTATGAGGTACAGACTACTCTTGTTAGCGTTTCCTCCATCAGATACAGCAAGAGCGACTCACCCAGTAGCCAGACTCTCAGCAACCTCTGAGATGCCAAACTCCTGACTTGCAGGTTGGATGGCAACAGAGTCAATCGACGAAGCCACACCAACCACGAAACCAATACTCGCAACCATGAAGGTGATCCAGAGTCTGATGCCCCAACCCCAATTGTGTGGATTCAAGTCGTCTTGGTCTCCTTGGAAGTCGACAATAAAGACATTGCCCTCGCCACCCTCATGCTCTTCTCTCTTTCGCACCTTGACACCTGTAAGAATGCGACCAAGCGCAGTACCAGATCTGCTGAGCCCCGATCGCCCGCTCTTTGTCGTGGATACACGCGCAAGGTCTGCACTACCCTCTCTCCGACGCGCTTCCATATCGTGACTGTTTGGCGGAAGTTCATCTCTTCTTTCGCCAGGATCGCTGGGTTCGTGTTCAGCGCCTACATCATACTTCTCCTCCTCTTCTTCTGGGCCGTGTCGTCGGCCTGAGTCTTCTGCTGTTACTCCGAGAGTGGCTTCGTCGACTGCTGTGTGTTCGCCGCTGGATGCGGTTGATTCACCTCGCTCGACATCTTTCTCTACATCCGAGGCTCTTGACGTGCTGATGGGAGGAAGGTCTTGATTCGCGCGGTCGACTGCTCGTGTGCAGTTGCGGTCTGTCTCGATTTGCGCTTCCAAGGTTCGGCGAAACCTGTGGTATTGGAGATATGATTGCATGATTGCTCAATTCAGGCCTCGGCCTTTGTTCTAGCGGTCTTTGAAGGATTGACCACCCAAGGCAGTTACTGCTGCATGCACAAGATGGAAGGAAGAAGGGAAGTGAAAAGGCGGATGGAGAACCTACGTTGATTGGAGTCCGGGTACCTACCGACAGAATTGATAAGAAGGGCCTTTTTACTTTTCTCGCAGACTCATCATCATCCAAATTGGGTGCATGGTTGAGTGGACGGGTCGTGGTTCAAGAATCAAAATGACGTCTGAGTTTTGATTGATGATGAGCGCGTCTTGCGGCCCGCTCGGTCCTTCGGCACACCGTTTGATCGCCAATCGTGCACTTCTCTCCGATCAAGACAGAGCCTCATCTACATTCCATACAGTATTGACACTATGAAGAGGATTGTGTCTTATTGTTGGTGTTGTTGTATAGTCGGATTGTCCGCTCCTGCTTCCTATCCCTCACCCTGAACCCCCAGACCAAGCATTTATCTACCACCATATAGACAGAACGAAACATTCAAACATAAACCCAATACTCGGCTGCATACTCGACAAGAATACTCTCTTGCTGCCCTTGACACGTAGCAGGTGGCTGCCCTCCAGCCGTGTTGACTCTGAATACTTCCTTCAACTTCTGGCTTCCTTCGACTCCAATCTTTTCCGTCAACTTGAGCCATGGCACAGCTCCCATACCTGCCCCGTCCACACCGATGACCGCTCCTTGTGGCGCAGAAGTGCCGTTGACTTTCTTGAAAGCTCCGATTCCGTATGAATGCATCTGCGTGTCCAGGTTGAAGAATGGCGTAGTCGCATCCAAGAAATAATGGTGACCCGCCAGGTCCATGTTGATCGGCGACATGGCAGAAGAGGAAGAAGGCAAAGGCAGATTGATGGCGATACCAGGGATCATTGAGAGCAAGGCAGGATGGTTGGTAGCAATGCAGGAAACATTGTAGAGTGATGCCGTTGCGCCCACGGCTACTGGGATCGCCGTACTGTTGGAGAGATCGCAGGTATAGTTCTGCGTGCCGCGTCCAATAGAGACGTGACTCAAACTCAAGTTGTAGGATGGTGGTGGGAGAGGTGTTGGAGCTGCGGCGCGTTAATCATGATATCTTTTGAGAGCATGAGCAGGCATAANTGTCGTACCTTGAGGTAATTTGGCTTTTGACAGGTCGCNAAGGGCGTAATCGCAGCCGCGACGAGTTGATGGAACGTGTCCAGAGTGTGATGCCCAGAAGGAGGGAGAAGACCAGCGTTGTTCCAGCGTTGGTGCCGCAACGACAGAAACTGGTAGTAGCACTGCCACTGTGGTAGTGATTGTCGAGATTCTCATGTTTGCGAGTTGTCAGAGCCCAGTCCGAGATGAGAGTTGATGTCACCACTGCTCCAGATGGCTACGAGATATAGCCCAGCAAGAGTCCGACTCTGCAGATGAGAAGGCAACTTCTGATCGAGTTGCAGGCCTACCAGAAGGACCCAAGGACCACTCACGTACCAAAACCGTCAAGGCAATGGGAAAGAGGCACAGCGGAGGAGAGAAGGATGCAGAGCAGGAACAATTCCCTTTTTCCCACTACACCAAGAGGTACCAAGATTAACACGAAACAAAGAAGGTGAGTGCAGAAGCGCCCATCCAGACCCTTATATTCAAGGACCATCTCTTGGGCGCTTGCATGTTGCAACACGACATTGATTGCCCAGGTTTCAATGCATGGCTGGATGGCGCAGAAGACGTGCATATCATACGGACAAACAGACCTTGCCCGCAATTTTTCGCATATTCGGCAGAGATGTGATTGGGCCAGTCTGTCTGAAGAATGCTCCGGCGAATGGATGAGGCGTTTCTGTGAATAGCAAACTGCACGCGACTCAAGAATTTGCGGGTATGCATGGCTGGTCGATGCGGGATATCATGCAGGTATGCAGGTGATGGTTGCGATATTGGTGGCTGGTCTTTTCTTAGTAGCAAACATTCTTGATACGATTTTCTGTCTGTTTGATATCAGCATTTCGAACTGCTCGCGAACTCAAACCATCGTTTGATAACCCAGTCATCTGAGTGCTGATGGTGTGTGAGAGATGAACGGCACCAAGATCTGACAAACGGCCGGTTTGTGCACTGCTGCATCTTCCCTCATGCTGTATGACGTTGAGCATTTAGCCTCCATGCCTAGGCCATCAACCAACCCAGTATATGTTATCAATATACCCTTTCAAGTGCTTGATAATCAATCTCACCAATAGCAAAGACAGATAAAAATGTCCCATCAAGATCATCGGTGCATAGCGAGGCGGGATCTTATGGGCGCGTAGATTGCTGCAGCCCCTCCGACATGGGCGCTTACAGCTTCGAGACCATTTTGTATCCACCATCAGTTATCGGGCTCTTATCAGAGTCTCGATATTCCTGAGAAGGTCGAGGTTGAGTAGTAGGTTATATTTCTCATACAGTCTTGAGAACTGTAAGCTGTGCAGGAGCCAACTTTTGTGAAGAACGAAGAGAGTTGGAGCATCTGCTGCTTCACCTCGGTCTCAATGGCGTGTCCCAATTGTAAACATGAGCAGAGGGTCCAAACAAGTCTCTACAGCCCATGCTCTGTATACGGCAGTGAAATTCTTGAGAGCAATATGAGCCTGGGGTCTGAGAATATCCAAGAGCTCGTCAAATGAAGCTGATGATGCAGCCTGAAGATTGACACGTTTGACATGTGATGGAGGAAAGCTAGGGATTGGCTGTTCACGGCTATGAGACTGACTGGCCAAAAGTCTTGACCCGAGCAGAATATGGATACCAGCCACCTATTTCCACAGCCGCCTCTGTAGTACTTGAGGAGACAGAGAATGAGAACAGATGAGATTTGAAGCAAACAACAGCGTCCGATACAACAGTCAATGTTCACTATCAGAAGATGTAAGGGTGATGAAGATGATGAGCTTGTGCGCTGTTGCTGACCAGACTCGCACATGTCTTGGCGAACCGGAAGCGGAAGGCTCAGCCGCAGCCGCATCAGAAACCTGAAATGTGGAGTTGAGATCGAGGAAAGCGCGATGGACGGCTCTGCTTTTCATCTGTCTCTCTCAACCTCGACAACAAGACGAATAACTCGAGAGTCGCTGGACCATAATCCAGCGATATTGCTTAGACACAAATTACACGCATTCATCTATGGGCTTCGACACTGATACCGTTCCCGTCCGTTTCTGCTGCCCCTTCAGCATCTCTTCCCCTGCCGTGCCCGACACTGTCGCCGGTCTGTCGCGCACCGACTCGAGTTTCGCTTCTCTGCTGTGGCCTGTGGTGCCAGGTCCGCCTTGACTGAAGGCGGACGTCTTTCTAGACACGGGCTGAGAAGCGCAAATCACATGCGCACACTCGCTCTCACACACCCATCCAACTCCTGAGACCCTGTGAAACCAGGCACATCTCAGCCACATCTATTCGCCAGAGTGCGTCTGTTGACAACCATCTTCCCTCCAGAAGACAGCATCATATATCACATACACGTTCGCCCAACCCGCAACAACCGTTACCAACACCAACATGCCAGCCATGGATCTTGACCGTAACGACGTCGCCGACACGGCCGAGGAAATCTCTCCCCGACGTACCTTCACCCTGAGCCCGCCAGGTACCGCTGCCGAACCATTGTCGGCCATTCTCAAGAGCGATCTGATGAAGAACAAGAGAAAGAAGAAGAAGAAGGGTGGCATGGCTCCCGCTGCTCCGGCTCAGAATGTCATTCGAGGTTTCGAGACTCCCATTACATCTGGCGGAGAAGAGTCGGACGCTTCGACCTGTCCTTCACCCCTCATGACCCCACGTATGCGTGGTATGAACGGTTCAACCTACAGCCCGAGACTCAGTGCCTCGAGCGGCTCAGGCATTAGTGCCCTCAAGACGCAGCTCGATGCTCTTACTCTAAGTCGCCCACCTTCTGCTCCCTCCATGACGCGTGAGAACAGCACCGCCTCCAACTTCGACAGCACCCCAACCATGTCCTCGGCTGCCAGTGACGTCGATGCGAAAGAGTTGGAAACCTACCAGATCGACCTCGAACACGACTTTGCCAGTGCAGACGCTTGTTCCACCCCCAGGCATGCTTTTCCTGTCGAGGGTGGCCTGCGCACTGAGTCCGTCTTGCGCAAGATGACAGCTGATGACTTCGAGCCCCTCAAGTGTTTGGGCAAGGGAGCCTTTGGCACAGTCCATTTGGTCAAACAACGTGCCACTGGTCGTCTNTTTGCTCAGAAGCAGTTTCGCAAGGCTTCCCTGACCGTCCACAAGCGTCTTATCGAGCAGACTCGTACCGAACGCAGTATTCTCGAGAGTGTCAATCGCCATCCTTTTGTCGTCAAGCTCTTCTACGCTTTCCAAGACCATGAGAGACTCTACTTGATCCTGGAGTATGCCCAAGGTGGCGAGCTTTTTACCCACTTGGCCATGGAGCGCATGTTCACCGAAGAAGTCGCCTCTTTCTACATGGCAGAGATGGTCCTTGCTCTTGAGCATCTGCACCGCAACGTCCGTGTTGTCTACCGTGACCTGAAGCCAGAGAATTGCTTGCTGGATTCGGATGGCCACTTGCTTCTTACTGACTTTGGCTTGTCCAAGGTCGCGCTGGAAGAAGACTCGTGCAGCTCGTTCCTTGGCACTGTCGAATACATGGCACCTGAAGTCGTTCAAGCCACTTCCTACGGCTTCGCTGTCGACTGGTGGTCGCTCGGCGCCATTGGTTTCGACTTGCTTACAGGTTCACCTCCTTTCGGCGGCAACAACAATGCAAAGATTCAGCAGAACATCCTGAAGCAGAAGCTGCAACTGCCTTACTTCCTTGGTCCCGACTCGAAGGATCTTCTGACACGACTCTTGCGTAAAGAGCCCAACAAGCGTCTCGGAGCCAACATGCCGAAAGACCTCGACATTATTAAAAAGCACCGCTTCTTCCGCAGGATTGACTGGAAGAAGCTTGCAAAGCGCGAACTGGAGCCTCCTATCCGCCCTCTCATCACGGATCCGGAACTAGCCGAGAACTTCTCCAAGGAGTTCACGGATCTGCCCATGTCTCCAGCAGATGAGAGAAAGTCAACCATCATGCAGGATGCTACCATGACAGGCATGGAGATTGCCTCGAGTACGAAGGAGCTCGAGTTTGGATCCAATCCGTTTGGTGGCTTCAGTTTTGTTGCCAGTCAGAGTCTGCTTGACAAAGTCGAGTTCATGTGATTATCATTGAAGAACACAATGGAGTTTGGACAGAGGTGCGAACCATACAATGAGGTGTGAGGCAGGGTTTCTGAATGATCATGCTGATTGGTAATTATATATTGCTCGTGTTGTAGAGACGCAGAGATGGAGGTTTCTCCTCCAATACATCGGTCAATACAGTCTATGTGCTTGTCGCTGCGGTGCTACTTCGTTTTTGGATCATGGGATGCACAGGACAGGAGCCGAGGATCTGTTTCCATACCCCGCGTCATTCCTCCTTTCAACATTCTCACGCGGTTCAACATCACCTTGTGAAGGCACTTTTATTGGGTATGCACATGCAACGTGCACATGCGGTGAACGTGTGAGCGACGACTGCTTTCCACTAGAGATCCGGCACCCATGAGATCAGCGGTGACGGATACCCAAGGCCATCGGCAGCGAAGCCATGCAGAGCAACCCAGGTCATTGAAGTCTGCAACACATCACGACAATGATCTGCACAACGGCATGGAGCCAGGTTGCGGCAATGAACACACGCTGCGAATCGAATGGGACATATCGCATTGCGTGTAACACACCTTGAGGATGAATGCAAGTGCTCGAGTGACTACAGAGAGGGGCCCGCCTCTGTCCAGTATTGCCCAATGTCACATGCATATGTAGATTTCAGGAACGGGGTTCGTGACGGTAAAGACTGGTTGTCAAAGTGCCTGAATGTGAATGATCAAGCTTTGATGATGAAGATCTTAAGTATCTCAGTCGCGCGTAATCATGTGTTCAGTCTTAACCAGAACCCTTCTCCTTTTCGGACTGATGAACCTGGACTGCCATCGAAACGTACAATGTTGGCCTATGTTCTGAGCACATGTGCTTTGGCCAGGGAGACAACATTCCAAGGCAGAGCCGCAAGGGAATGATCATACTTGTCCCTACTTACACCCACTCAGTACTGCTGCGCGACCGACGGTACCAAGAACTCCTGCCGGGCTTTTAGATGCGCATGATCCACCAGGGTATCGTATAAGTTTATAATTGGCTTAGCATGGATGGAGAGAGCAGGTGCGTCTTGCGACACACGACATATGACGATCGCTCATGTGGTCGACGGCAGTCGTTCCTGCCTTTCTAGACTCATTTGATAACGCTTCCATGGTTCAGCGTGTTTTCAACATCTCTGAATCGAGACACCGTCACTTCTTCATCGTGTCCACTCATCGCCATCATTGTTCTTGCTCTGGCTCTCTTTCTTGTAGTCCTCACAACCCACACTGCCCGCATACCACCACCAACTCGATATGCGTATACACGTTGTCTTCATTGGCATTCTCGTCTCCTGCACTTCTTCCGCAAGCTCGCAATCTCTGCCCGACGTATCAGGCGACAACGACATCCATGCCATCTCACGAAAGAGAGCTCAAGCAGTGAAAGAAGCCTTCGAGTTTGCCTGGCATGGTTACCATACCTTCGCATTTCCCAACGACGAACTTCTCCCTGTTAACAACTCTTATTCCAACTCCAGAAATGGCTGGGGTGCTACTGCTGTTGATGCTCTCAGTACTGCCATCTTGATGGAGTCACAGGATGTGGTCATGACCATCTTGGAGTACATCCCAACGATAAACTTCAACGTTAGCAAGGACAATTCACCGGTCAGCTTGTTCGAAACGACCATTCGCTATCTTGGTGGAATGCTTTCTGGTGTTGATCTTTTAGACGGCCCTTACCAGCATTTGACCCAATCGCCAAACGATACTATTGCCCTGACATTACAGGCTGTCAATCTGGCCTCCAAGATGGAGTTCGCTTTCGACACACCGACAGGCATTCCCGCCAACAATATCGACTTCAAGAAAGAGAGTTTCGACATCTCTCAATCGACCGGACTTGCTGTCGCTGGTTCGTTGGATCTCGAATGGACTCGCCTATCAGACTTGGTTCAGGTACCAAATTTCGCGAACCTGACTCAAGACGCCGAACAGTATATTATTTACCCCAAATACGAGAGCAACACGATACAACCATACCCCGGTCTTCGCGGCACAAACATCGACCTCAGTACAGGTGAATTCCTCGATGTGATGGGTGGCTGGGGCGGTGGTGACGACTCTTATTACGAGTACCTCATCAAGATGTTCGTTTACGATCCCGTGAACTTCTCTGCCTACAAAGATGAATGGCTCAAAGCAATTCATTCCTCAGCCTCTACCGAGATCTTCTCACATCCTTACTCTCGTCCCGATCTGGCCTTCCTCTCTAACTGGAATGGACAGGATGCAATCCTCAAGTCCGGTCATCTCGTTTGTTTCGCTGGAGGAAACTGGATCCTCGGCGGATTGGTATCGGAAAATCAAACTCTGATTGACCTGGGCCAAAGTCTCACTGATAGCTGCATCTCAACTTACAATGCTACCCTCACAGGTATAGGTCCTGAAGCTTGGAAGTGGGAAGACGAGAATTTGTTCGAGGATGAAGATGAAGTGGTTGACATGTTCATTGAGGGCAATGGCTTCAACATTACCAACCCCAGCTACGACTTGCGACCTGAAGTTCTCGAGTCACTTTACTATGCCTACCGCGCCACGGGTGACAAAAAGTACCAAGACTTGTCCTGGAAAGCTTTCCGAGCCATCAACGCCACTTGTCGTACTGGATCTGGCTTTTCGTCAATCACAGATGTCAATGCACCACATGGAGGAAGCTTCACCAACTTCCAGGAGAGCTTCATGTTTGCCGAGACTTTCAAGTATGCTTGGTTGATCCAGGCAGAGGATTCCAAGGTACATGTTGGGAAGATGGGGGAAGAGCAGACTTGGGTCTTCAACACTGAGGGTCATCCTTTCAAGGTTCGGGCTCAGCAGCAAATGTGAAGGTGACCGAATGTGTGGAGTGCGTTAAGGATGATGTTCATGTATGGTAAGTAGTGGCTTAGAGAGCTCGAATTGAATTCCTATCAACTTTTTCACGCATCGCTACTGTTCAATATGATATGTACTGAAGGGTTTGCCGGTGACTATGTCTTATAAGAGGCTCTAGTGCCATGATCTATGCCCTAGAAAGAAGAAAGACTAGTATTTTGTTGCAGTCGAACATCGAAAAGTGTTTCTCCTCAGCAAGGATGTCGATGGAGAGTTTTTACTGATGGCCATCTCGGCAAAAGACTGACGCATTATTCTGTAAGCGAAAGCATATGCCATGAGGGTACGGAAGATGGTATTGGTTCTTTTAGGGTGTCCTTGTTTCTTTCGTCTCAGGTAGTATCGCGGTTTTGAGCCTTTCTTCCTGTGCGATTATTGAGCTCCTTGCTGTCTCTCTGTCTCACTAATGTAAGTGCATGTCTATCGCACTGCACTGGTTTATACTTGATCATCCACGTACAAGCAGAATACCATAAATTGGAGATTAGGTCTCAAATCTACCTTACATTCATCCTTGTACAGACTGAGCTTGACAGAATAGTCAAGAGTAATTTTGGCTCAAGCAATCTGTTACAAGATAGGTTCCAATAGCAATAATGGTAATCATGCACTAAGACCTTCGATAGTTTCTAACAAACCGCTAAGGACTTGAAAACTGTGCCATAAGCAAAGAAGTGCATTGAAACTAAACGGGGCATTTTTGTTCTGTTAGGGTGTTATGCTTTCATCGATCTAGTGGTATTTACGCTATTAGTCCCTATCATAAATTATTAACATATCTTTACAGCCCTCACTAGATCTCTGTGTAGTGAGATCCACCGTCATCTGATGATTCTAATGTCTATCCCTTCGTACTAGCTGATCTTTGATGATTTGTGGGCAAGTAGATTAGCAAAGCACAACCTGGATTCTTGTCGCTTGGTAGAACAGAGTCGCTAAATTATATCTTGATTTTTCTTCATATCTGTTTCTTTCGGAAACGGCCAAGTTTGACTGGGAGCGAAGTTAATGACTACTTGTGGGTAGAGGATAGCAGTTGGTTACGAAGAGCCATGATCTTTCACTCCATGATACATGGATAAAAGAAAAGCAACAATCAGGAAGTTACACACATGCTGCCCTGTTAACACTACGACAGATAGAAAAGACAAGATACGATTCACAAACAAAATGCATCCCACCACGCACCCAAAGCTCCACCTACGAAAGCCCCCACCAAACCGACCATCTTCGATCCCCCGCCCCTTCGCAATCCCTGGCCCAAAAAGACGAAAAATACCTCAAAAATGAACAATATCTTCTTCTACGATCCTGTCTCCTCAAATTATCGCAAAAGACGATTTGACACGGACAAAAGAGTAAAAAGTATCGACGCCTGTGTGATTCGAACACACGCTCCGCAGCTTCGCGCCGGCGTCGAACTTTAAGCGGAGCGAGAAAGTTTGACGTCGAAGGCGCGAGGATGTAAACAACGATAAACAATGAATTCCTAGTAAGCCAAGTTACAATAGACCATCGTAGAAGTTGTTTCTAATAAAGAAAACCACGTGTTTCTATGTGATGAATTAAGTTTGTTCGAGTTTAAGATTTGCGTTACCTATTCGTCGTAATGCTTACTAGGGGAGTTTAGACTCGACGACTGCGTGATCTCCAATCTTCGTAGGCTTCCGAAACACTACGTACTACCATGGGGAAAGATTAAGTCGTGTTGTTGTTTCCGTATATGCTAACAGTTATGGTATAATCGCAAAAACACATAGCACTTTTTCTAATAAAGCAATATCCACCGAGAGAATTGAATATCTAGACATTTTAATGGCTGCATCTCTAAGTGCAAAAACACTGTGTATTTTGATATCGAGTAGACTATCTTAATACTGCATAACGTTATAGGAGAAGGTTAAACAAAAATTGTGGAGGCGGACATGCAAAAAGATCGATGCCTAAGAGATTCGAACTCTTGCTCCCGAAGGAAATGCCTTAGCAGGGCATCGCGTTAACCACTCCGCCAAAGCGCCTTGCCGAAGATCCAAACTTTTCCCAATCGGGAAGGTTCGGATTCGGGGTTATCCTGAGATTGGTCAGATCTCAAAGCTGGATGGGAGGATGCCGGAACGTGGGGTATATAATGCTATCGTAACGGCTTGGCGTTGGCGAAAATAAAAGATCCAAGTATTGCTGCAGGGAGGCTCGACTGGCGTGCAGTCAAACATTGCTGAAAGAGGAAGGAATGACACAAGTTCGAAGAGGAAGGAGCGACCGAGGCTGTCGTGGATCGATGGAGGAAGGAACGACCAGGAAACCCGAGGAGGAAGGAACGAGCAAGGAACTTGAGGAGGAAGGACGGACCAGCAGATTCGAAGAGGAAGAAGCGACTCATGAAATTCGAGAAGGAAGGAGCGACTCAAATCTCAAGAAGAAGGAGCGACCCTCAAACCCGCAGAGGAAGGAGCGACCAGCAAATTCGTGACTTCCATATTGTGGTTGTCGCAATAATCAGGAAGGCGCCATGTGTGATACATGGTCTTAGCAGTCAGATGCCGAGTACAAAAACAAAGCATGTCTGTGGTGTAAAGAGGCGGAAGCAAAAAAGAACGCGATGTTTTCCTCTCTGCCGAAGCTTTTTTTCTTGTCCTACATAACGGGGAAAGAACTACTGGAGCTATGGGTGTGTCTAGTCTGACCCTACATAGAGTTCACTGACAGTATATCATGCGAAAAAGACCTTGTGTGAATCGCTCGCTACTCGAGTAAATGCTTGCAGATAGATAGAGCGATTTAGACCAAAGGAGAGGGTTATGCGTGCTGTGTGTTTTATTCACTGTCTTCATGCTGTCGCGACGACATACTTGCTCAATTAATTCGATGATGGTTATACGACTACAGACTACTCATAGCAATCTCCCACCTGTGCTCCTTCCAACTAGACGCTTATACGGTAATAAGAGGATCAGTATATGGAGCAAATGAGTGGGCATTGTTGGTGATACTTTCTATAGCAGCTAAAGCGGCTACAGGGGCCAACGATGAAGGCAAACACGGACTCTTGTGCTCTCGCCCTAGACAAATACTTAACCCGGACCCACCTCCATGAATATGGATTCCTCATGAGCTTCTTTCTCTTTCATCGACTTGGTTGACGCTTGCTTCGTGGAGAGGGCATCGATAGCGCTGGACCTGTTCCTGAACGCCAATGATTAGGCGAACAAGCGGATCTTACCTCGATGCTCTTGCAATGAGTTTTAAGCCCGGGAAGACAAGGGCGCGGCTACTGATCGCACTCCTCAAGGTACATAGCAGAGTCCAGTCGACCAGGTGAGCATACAGTCTCACGACAAAGCGAGAGACACCGTTCCTTCGACTCGTTCGAAGTGCCAAGGTCGGCCGCTGTCAGCCGCAAGAACAATAAAGAGATACGTAACCATAATAACAACACTGTTCCCTCATGATCACGTCTGACAGAGTTCAGGGCTGGGTCTTTGACGTTTCTGAAGCCTGTGGCAGTTTTTGTGATGTCTATGGCTCTTGTGACCAGCCATGCCTTTCGTAAGCCCTGATTCATTATTCCTCATCGCTAATTTTCTATCATGCTAGCAACTGGCCTTTTCGCGTTTGGAAGTCTTGTCGAAGGTGAGCTTGCAGTAGTAGTCGTACGCTCCTGTCGAATGTGTTGATGGACACCCGTGGCTGATGTTTTGCAGGCACGTTGGTAGGGGCTCTTCGGAAGCGGGCTCACGGCCCGATCATCGTCGGCCCGGGGTTTTGTTGTCGTCGTCGTTGGCGCCAGCTGCACAACTTTTTCCAACCTCACATTGATGCTTGATAGGATGGTCGATATGGAGTCCTGCAGCGTCGAGTCCTTGGACAAATTTCTCCTCGAATGTTGTTGATCTGAGAAATAAGCCCTCGCCGGGACAGGGGTGATCTTTTTCGACGGTTGGTCAACAGCGTTGCCCATTTACAAGCCGGCGATCGTGTCATGGTATGTACACCTTTTTCATGCTGATGTCCTCCTGAATTTTTCTTCTGCTCCTCTCTCTCTTACACGGGACCGTATTTGATCTTGACAACAGTGCATGCATCTGGGATGTGCTTCCGAATACAAGGCCCAACAGTCCAATTGTCGAGGTCCATCAGGTGCTGGACGAACGGTGTTGAGAGTGTCAACCTAGCGTTGATGTCGTAGGTCACAGCTTCTTGTTCACCACAAAGCCAGTTGCAGTCGACAGTGGTAGCTGCCTCGGAGTACCAGTACAGTGGTTGACGTTGTAGATCGACACGCTGGATGATTGCATCTCGAACTCTTGGCCAGATATGGAAGTCGATGTAAACAGGATGCGGAACGAACATCTGGTATGGTGTCGGTCTATACCAGTCTGGAATGGCGAGATATGTTGCCGGAATCGGGTGGACAATCCATCGCATGAGGAGCCACTGGAGCCACATAACGGCCATGCGACATGGCAGGGACGGTATGCCAAAGCTATTAGCAAGTCTTGCGGTCCACTGCGATAGCAACGAAGCCCTTTGGAAAGCAGGCTCGCTCACAAGGGCTTCCACATCTGGAAAAAGTCCGAACAAACGATCTGGAGCGACACCGGAGATGATGTGTCTTTTGGCTTCGTCGATAAAGTCGACGTAAACACTGGACATCATGTCGACACGGTCATTAACATACATGGAGGTGACTGCCCATACGGGAGCTGTCAAGTCCACACCAAGCGACTCGGGGGTGAGGGGCAGCGACATTGGGGCAGTTCCAACAGGGCTGAACAGGTTCGACGAGATGGTGATGCTATCACCTCCAGGACGGGCTTCGTTGTTCAACACTTCCCGCTTTGTTCTGTGGCCGTCGAGCATCTTTGTGTGCCTGTCCAATGCGACCGAGCCTGGGCCTGAACTCGGGTCTGCTGTGGAAGAAAGGGAGGGATCGATCCATAACTTCTTGTGGTCGCCTGCAAGGTAAGTCGAGTCTGAAGCATTGCCATCGAGCATCAAGGACGAATTTTGCCCGGGACTTTGCATGTCCAGGTACGGGTCGCCCTCAAACAACAAGTGTTGCGAGTCAATCTCAACGAATAACGAAGGTGCCCAGGGAGAAGCCGAATATTCAGTTCGTGGTAGACTCGTTTCTCGTTTGGCTCCGTCCACCAAGCCAGGACTGCCGGTTGCAAGACTGGCACTCCGCTCCGAAAGCGACGAGTCGTATAGGGGAACGCTGGTGAGCAGAGATGGACCTGCTGGGTTGTGAGCAAGTCCAATGCCAAATGTCGACACGCTTTTGAGTGTCGGCAACGCNNTCTGTTCAATTGTCAGCCAGAGACTTGCAAGAAGCACAACATCATCGCGCGCACACAAAACATACTGCTCTATTGACTGCTCTCCGTCACCCATGTCCGAAATGCCGTCGGCCATGTCGACGCCAAGGATGCTGTCGATCGTGTCTCCAAGTCTAAGCTGGGCGAGGATTGCCGTCGCTTCATTGTCGGTGCTATACCTCAACTTGTTGACAAACAACTCGAGATTCCTTACTCTCAGCGAAAGCGACGAGACCTNTTGTTTCAAATCTTCGGTTCGTGTTGCACCCTCGACGACATCATACGCGCATGACAGACCTCTGGTCTGACAAGCAGAACATGAAGGCCGCTCGCCGTTGCACTGGAATTGAACACTTGTCAGCAACTCTGGCAACACGAGTAAAATCGTTGGGCGAGGATTGCCAAGTACCTTGCGCTTCCGTTTGCGACAGTCACTACAGGCGACAGCGGTGAGTTTCCTGGGTGCATTCTGATGACTGCCAGAAGAACCAGGCGTTTCCCCATCGACAACAGTGGTTTTCCCACGTTGTTTGTCTCTGTCCTGAGGCATTGAACGATGGTGGTATTATGCGAACTATCCAGGAGAAACCGAGCCTTGCTCTAAGATCCGGCTTTTTACCACGGAGTTGGCCCCGCAGTATTGTAATAACACGCTGGGTGTGTCGGAGCTTGGCTCTCGAAGCGTCAGCGACGCGACGACCTAGACCTGAGAAGACACCTTGAGATCGAGCGTTACCGATTGAACTCGTCTGGACTGTGTAAAGGCGGACCTGGTTCCGCCGTAGGAAATGATCTGAAGTGGGAGGGTTGATGGGCATGTGTACAACACCATGTACTCCGATAACGACGACTGGAGAGCGGAGAGGAGCAAAAGAGAATCAGACCATAGAGGGCAGGAGCAGCGTGACGCACATGGTCAAGGTTATCAAGAAATCCTCGACGATGTTGCAGAAGACGCGACTTCCAAAGCTGACTGATCACAACCCTTCTTCACAGGTCTGGACACTCAAAATACTTACATGACAGAAGAAGGCGAAGAGCTCGTTCGAACCACATAGTGTAGACTAGGACTGAACAGGCAGAGGGGTCGAGGGCTAAAAGCTCTCCGGGAGGAACTCCGTATCTGTCGGATGCCTCGCCTGCTCCCCATTGATTATGGCAGGTGCTCCGTAGTCGTTTGTTGCTTCTACATACTGTAGCATGACTTGGAATCGTAGGTGCTGAGCTCTTTCGCAATACTTCCTCAAACACTCGAGGAGTGATCGGTTGAGATTGTTGACTTGCATCAGGATGTTCAGACAACGCCTTCAATGCTCGAAGACTAAAATTGATAGAAAGCAAGAATGACATGCACTGTACTTTGGCAAGAGCTGAACATGGACAGTCAATCAAGTAGATGTCAAAGGGCAATTTAGTCGACGCTAAAATGTGCTTGACACTTGGAGTGCACTCCGATCTTGAGGGAAAGGGTGCAGCTAGATTGAAAGAGACTTCGCAAATGTACCGCTCAAAGCCTAGATGCCTCGACGTGACACACATCGAGATTCGAAGGATTCGATAAGCCCTCGAACCACCCACGATGCTAAAGTCTTTCTGTTCGCAGGTCAGTAGAACACTTTCTGCGATCTTACATTCGTGCTGCCATCTGGATTGGTGCGACTGGGCGCTGTCACGACCTTACAAACAGGAATTCTGTAGATCACCGTTGACACCGACGCATCGTTCTCGGATTGTCTTTGCATGCACCGGAGAGTCGGAGACACACGAACGTGGCATGTTGCACTCGACTTTTGAATACCATGTACTCGGAGTATGAACTCCGCTTTCATGACATCACGGCCACGAACCCAAAACCGCAACTTGCACATAACTTTTTATTTCCATCTCACACCCCCTCCCTGCAGTCATGTCGGGAGCCAACTTCAAAGAAATGCTGCAACAGTATGCTCACGAAGGGTCGAGTGCATCTACAACCACTGTCGCCCCAACGCGCGTCTTACGGCCACGAGCNACGTCCGACACCACTGACGACGAATTCAGAAGAGGACAATACCAATTCTGATCAATCGGCTGAGGAACCAAAGCCTGCACCTGTTACCACAAAGTCATCGAAGAANNACGTAAGGCGCCAAGCAAGTATGCGCCACCATCTAAGTATCAACATCTTAGCCCCCTCACCGACATCCTCGCTCCAGACCTAATAGCGGTCTTCGTGGGCACCAATCCCGGCATACGCACTGCAGCACAGGGGCACGCATACGCACATCCTTCAAACCAATTCTGGAAGCTCCTTCACTCAAGTGGCTGCACTGATGAACGACTACGACCGGACCAAGACGTCGAACTGCCATCTCGATACCTTCTTGGTAATACTAACATCGTAGAGCGACCCACCAAAGATGCTGCCGAACTCAGCAAGGTCGAGATGAGTGATGGTGCCCCTGTTCTGGAAGAAAAATGTCGTAAATGGCGTCCCGAGTGCGTCTGCATTGTCGGCAAGGGTATCTGGGAGGCTATTTTCCGCCATCGGCATGGCAAGAACCCCAGCAAATGCGAGTTCCATTGGGGCTGGCAGGATGAAAAGGAAAACATGGGCCGTATCGCTGATGTTGGAGAGGATGGTTATCAAGGCGCCAAGGTCTTCGTCACGACTAGCACGAGTGGTCTTGCCGCCAGCCTTAAGCCTGCTGAAAAGGAAGCCATCTGGAAGCCATTCGGAGATTGGTGCAAAGAGAGAAGAGTCGCTCGGAACTGGCCACCCGCTCAACCGCAAGGTCAGGCGCAAGATCTACCGGAAGTTTGATCCCTCGAAAGCCTGACACAGTCCGAACATGCTTCGCTTCACGTTCGCTGGCAAACAAATATATCAAAGTACACAAAGGCAAAGTTCTCGCGTCTCCATCAGCACAGCCTCCCATCTCTTCTTCACTTGCGTCACAATGTGGACAAGTGTATCTCCAACAGACATGGTATCCGGATACTCTACAAGCATGGTTGAAATGTCAAAGTCTCACCAAAGCATTAAAAAGTTCAAAGACATGGACGATTTACAACCCCTGTATGTTCATAAACGCCCCCAAATAGGACCAATGTGACATATGTATACGACTCAAACAAGCCGATAGAAACACTGCATGTGACGGCCGATATTCGGAGTTAAACCCGAGTTGCAAGCACTGTATGACTTGCTTGCGGAGGCGGGCCACATCGCCGATGAGGCATCCTTGCGTGGACCAAATCCATCACCCAATAATCAACTATGACATGTTCGCGGATGCGGACTGCCTTGCCGGCATGTCAACCGATATCGTTACCTGATGGTATTCTTGATTCTCCTATTGCACCCGTCGGTCTGCGTGAACCCGAGGCCGTTACGAAAACCCTTCTGGATTGCCATAATTTGGATCCTCCTGTTCGTATCGCTTTGCAGAGAATGCGGTGGCTCGGCGTGTCATCCCGGTAGCGCGGCAGATGCTCCGTAGACGGCTCTGAGTAACAGACTCGTCCAGCCCCGAGCTCTTTGTTTCTTGACGAGCGGATCTTGACGAGCAGATTCTTCTCATCGGAGCCAAAGCATGAGATTGGATCACAATGCATCCGCCTCTCCTGCAGCTAGTGGTGCAAAGAGTAAATTCGTTGCAAGCAACACACGGCCACTTCCCGGTGGTGGTCTTGTATCTCCGGAGGAGGCAGTTGCGAGCGTACATCTGTGCCTGCGCAAACGCTCGATCATCGGCCACTGCAACCATGGACATACGTAGAATGCTGGTTGTCTGAGCGACTTCTCATGTCGTCCCATCAAACTCGCTCTGGGCAGCAGACGTCTTGCACTGTTGAGATAGTCTTGTTTCTCTAGGATTGCGAAGAGTTTCCAATTCGCAAGGCCCTTTGTGCTAGTTTTTGCTGACAACAACCACTGCCGGTAGACTCAACAGCAGGCGGCTCACTGTAGTGGCCAATTGGCTTAATCAGGAACATGATCCAACAACATTACTTGTGGACGCCATCCACTACCGCTGCTACCTTCTGATGCGACCACAGAATAGAGTAAGAACGACTCACCATCCGACACCTCGACCAGTCCGACCTGCTGGTCTCGAGCCCTTACGACCAGTTCATCCTGGCCTCGAGCCTCCACGACGAGAAGGAACCATCGCACTCATTACTGTCACTCCATCCTTCATTGGCGATTCCGCTTAACCCTCCATAGCCGTCAATGTCAACCGCTTGCATCGCGCACCTTCCACTACTGCAGACAAAACCCACACATAAGACATAGAAATAACAGTCGCAATTGAACATCGCGAGTACTCTGTTCTTGACGCCAATTCCCGCACCGCTCTCTCTACACGACTGGGAGCAGAATACCGCACTTTCAAGAGAGGGCTGCAGAGTAAAGACGAACACCATTGTCACGCATGAGGAAAAGCGGAATCGGAGAAGACCAACGATAGTGAACAGCGCCTAGGGAGCATCAAAAGACGCAATGAGATGCGAGCACGGGACAACCAAGCGGAAAAGAGAAAGAAGCGATCGATATGGAGAAGGAAAAGAGGGCATTGCGCAGGGCATGCGTTAAAACAGTGGCTCAAAGATACCATGGTATACAAGGACTGCAGAACACTCAAGATACATGCATACTCTTCACTGAGGCATCAGCGTTAAGCATATCAAGAAGTTTGCAAGGCCACAGAACTCGGAAACCATCATTGCGGCAGGACGATCATACAGAGGCATACTACAGGGCCACCAAACGCAGTCGTCCATACAGCTTCATGTGTACTCATTGTTTGGAGTACCATAGTCACCATCGACAAGCGACACGTAAACTTGTTCATACAAACCTCAAAGATAAACTTGTGAATTCGGTAGCCAAAACGTACGGACGAGGTCCGAAAAGTTTCGCATGGAAGCAAAGAGCAACGTATTGCACAAGCAAACAGCAATACACAAGATACAGAGAACACCACAAAGAGACAGGGTAGCCATTTATACTCCGATGTTGGTTGTTGCGGAACATGACCATTGCAGAAATATCAACAGCTTCGTAACTATTATCGCTTCTTATAGCTCATTAACCATGTCCATATATCCATTTTATCCTCACAGCATGAACACAAGCACTCATCTAAGCGTGCTGAGTAGATGCAGCATGCTTAGTCTCCGATGCCTTCTTGGTCTCAGACTTTCCAGCAGCTTTGCCAGTTGACACAGGCTTCTTGGAACTGCCAGTCTTCTTTGTCGACTGAGGTTGGGGAGCAGGCTTCTTGGAGCTAGACTTGGGCTTGGTGGTGGTCTTCAGCGTGGAGGCGGGCTTCTTGGCGGAGACAGAGGCCTTGACGGAAGAATGCTTGGACGAGACGGAGGCCTTGACGGAAGAGTGCTTCGAGGAGACTGAGGCCTTGACAGAGGAGTGCTTGGATGAGACTGAAGCTTTCACAGAGGAATGCTTGGATGAGGCGGAGACCTTCTTGGAGGAGACCTTGGATGACACAGAACCCTTCTTGGAAGAGACAGAGGCCTTCTTTGAAGATACCTTCTGAGCAACGGATGAAGGCATGTGGGTAGTCGAAGGCTTGTGGGTCACTGGACCGGGAGCCGACTTGACAGAGCCGGAGCTCTTTGCAAGAGCAGAAGAGCCGGCCGAAGAGGCAATCATCGAAGCAGCCATAGATGAGCTGAAGGTAGAAGATGCAGGCATGGTGCTGTTGATGGAAGCCCTGTATCGGCTTAGTGCGAGTTACTAGCATGATATATACACGACGTACATGGAGGCATTGATAGGTTGACCTGCAGCCTTCGAAGATGCTCCCTGGCCTGAGCCTGGCCCTTGCCAGCACCAGGCATTGCAGCGAAATCATTGGTCTTGGGTGCAGATTGAGGAGAAGCCTGTGCCAGAACGGCAAGGATGGGGAGAAGGAAGGTGGCAGCGTGCATGGTGAATAGTTATTAGAGAATAAAGGTTGGTGTGGAAGAACAGTAAAAGCCAGTAACAAGTAACACACAGTCGGAGAAGAATATAGAGATAGCACGGAGAAGAGATTAGAGGAGAAGATGCACTCGTTTAATATGGATACTGTGCATACTGAGGACAAGCACAGCTAAAGTGTTTCAGTCAGGAGCCCCCATATATTGAATGTCCAACGGCCAAAACGGAGGGACTAAGGATTAGCATAGGGAGACCAACGGGCACACCGTTTGACAGAGTGCCGAAGAAGTGAAGCAGAGTGTTGAGAATTGAGAGATGTCTCTTCGGCGCAATACCTACAGGTTATTGGTATGTCCGAATGCAAAGCATAATCGGAGGAAAGGGTATTGGCCAGGGAGACACTTGAGCAGCAAGCATCAGGGACGCCGAATGGAGAGCGGCACACGGCAAAGTTCTATCAAGCATGCGGTACGTGTTATTCGAGAAAGACGCAAAGCAGAGGCCGTTGAATCTCGGGAGGCAGAACGGGTCGTCCAGACTCGGTGGTCGAAAAGCTTACGTACAGATGGCAAAGTATGTCACTGGCATGGGATGTCACTGGCGGTGAGACCAGGTCGTCATGGACGACGGAAACAGTCAACAGCGTTGGACTGGATGGACAATCAGGAGATGCAGTGATAATTCGAGTGAAAGTGCATATGAGCGGAGAGTTGAAGAGTCGGCGGGGCCAGCGAGGCGGAAGTGGAAGTCGCGACAGCCGATGATGCTGCCAAGACAAGTGTACAGGCGCAACTTTTGGAGCTGTCAACAGCCATCATAGCTATTCCATCATCGCAACATCGTCGTCCTCCTCACAATGGCGCTCCAACCCACCCCAGACCAGAAGATCGACCGACAGACGACGACGCCCTTCCTGCTGCGACTCTACTACCGATCCAATGGCTTCCACTCGCCCAACGAGTTCTCGACGGTGCCGCCGCCCTCATGGTTGCAGCAGTCGAGTCTGCAGATCTACACCTGGCCCTCGTGCACTCTTGCAGAACTGACCACCCTCCTCACCACCGCCTTACCGAGTTTGCTTCCGTCACCATCCGTCGGCACCCGCATTGGCTACCGTCTGGTCTTTCCCGACACGCGTAGTGTTCCGCCGTCGGGCGCTTCAGATGCTCCAGGACGATGGCTATCGAAAGAGCTGGGTAGTGTCATCCTCGGACAGGGCCACGACTATGATCAAGAGAACGACCCTGCTGGTCTAGGACGCATGGATGGCGACGCGCAAAAGACGCTGGCAGACGCCCGCTTCGTCATTGGCGACTACATCTCGTGCGCCGTCTTCCCTCCCTTGGCTGACGGCTCTGTCGCTCCTCTGCCCCCTGCCACACCTGCCGTCAGAGGTACATCTGGTCGAGGAGGTCCACCACCGCGCGGCGAGAACGGCCGTCCACCCAGGCCAGGAAGAGGTCAATTTCAAGGAGACAGAGCCTTTGGCCCACAAGGCGTTCCCCACGGCGAATGGAGACGAGGCGAGAGAGTCCCCGAATATGCTCGCTCGGGTCGCGGAGGTGGTGGTGAGCGTGAACGTGGAGGAGGCAGAAACAGACCTTACTGAATGACGCGACAAGAAGACCACCCCATGCATACGTCCTCCCTAGGATCATTCCTGGCCATCTGAGCATAAGCAGCCCGACTTGACTTGACAGCAGCGCGTTTCAACTCGCGTCTGTTAGCACTCTGAATAGCGCACACCCCATCCACAGCAGCTGCCTGATTCACTGAGGCCGAGACGCTCGCCGAGCTGAAGTTTGCTTGCGCCAGCTATCTGAAGCATCCGTTGCAAGTGCTGCTTGTGATGTTCAACCATAGAACCACCATAGCGTGACGAGCCTTCGCTGGTGAGTTTGCTGCACCATCTGTTCTATATGAGTCCCTTTGTCGATGGTTCCTATAGCCAATGAGCGCAAAGCAGTGCATCTAATACAGCAGTATAAATGACTCCATAGAGAGAAAATACAAACTGTGCCCCATACCATACATCTGCGTTCTTTTCCTCTACTCAATTATACTACCAGCCGAACAAGCTGCCACCATGCCAAACAGTCGATCTTTGGCAACCGGTGGACTCAGTGTCGAATTCTCACTACCTCGTCATTTAGGGACGCGGGTCGGATTCATTAAACCTTGAGTGAGTGACTCAGCACTAGCAGCCGATATTTATGGCTCCAAGCATGCACAAATCCGTATCAGAGACTTTAAGCGAGCTCAAGGACCGCTCATTCCGGTATAGGAGTGCATACTTGATCGTTGTCGATTATTCAAAGTGTTGAACAGGGTGACCCAAGCAGAGAGAAAGACAGCGGAGATAGCTAAACACCGAACCGAGGCCCTCACCCTCCATCCAGCCACATCGTCCTCGTCATCTCTTTGCGTTTACCCAAGAGCCCAAAGGCGTCATCCAGATGTTTTGAAATGCGGATATCGACAGGGATGATGATGCTATCGTTCTGACGGGTAAGGAGGTCGTTGAACTGCCGAACAGGGGGAGCGTTGTCTTGGTAAACCGCTTCGTGTCTGCCATACCTCGCACCATTGGTAGATCGAGTTGCAACAGGCACTTACAGAGAGCTAGGCATGGAAGCAGCGCGATAGCCGCTAACGCTTCCGCAAATAGTGATATCAGAGCTTGAAACAATGTTTTCGATATTAAAGGGCATCTTGCATGCTCCCAGCAACGTGAACAGAAGATTGCGGGTCCAGACCTTTGCCTTACCGTCTATGCCGTTGATCAGCAAGATCCATGGTTTATATAAAGAGCCTTGAAGCTCTCGATCTGTTTACCAAAGAAACACATCTTACTCTCAATATATCGAATTAGAATCATGAAGCCCTCACAACTTTTGCTCGGTATTGCTGCCGCTGGTGTTCAGCTCGCAACCGCTGCTACACCAGCAGGCTCCGAACCTCAGGTCCCTAACACCCTGGGGCTTGCCTTTGGCAAGAATGTCGTGCAACCCGGCGAAATGATCGATCAAGCTGGTAAGTCTCTCTTGCACCTTCTAATTCTCATATCAAAAGCCACTAACACCACACCAAAACANGTCGCCGATGCAGGCCAACCCGCTCTCTACGCCCCTCACCCCAAAATCAACAACCGCAACGTAAAGAAACACCCAGGAAACCCCCAAGACAAGACCTACATCTTCACAATGGTAGACCTAAACCTACCCTTCTTCGCTTTGCCTGCCACCACAGACTTTGCTTCTCTTGTTCCCGGCATCGGTCCCAACCGCACCACCCGCCTCCACTGGTTCGAATACAATGTTCACGCTGTTGCNCCCCGCCAACAACTCCAAAACTTTTCGGTCCCAGTGGCCGAATACGAAGGTCCTCAGCCGCCCCAAGGAGATGAACCGCATAACTATGTGGTGTATCTGTTTGAGCAACCCGAGGGTTGGAAACCTGATGCTGCTGCGATGGAGAGCTATAAAGACGAGACTTCGTTTGCGAGAATGAATTTCTCGGTCAAGGCACTGGAGGCACAGGTTGGTAAGCCCATTGCCGCAAACTACTTTGTCGTCGAGAATGAGAATAATACAAAGAGTACCTAGAGGGACTCGTAGGGGAACGGGCCAGGGCAAGCCGCTTGGCTCAGCACTTGTTAGGACGATAGACGAATTCATATATTGGTAATATCTGACCAACTCTGCAACACTGCAACGTGAATGGGTTTTGGCTGTGTCGGTGTGTGCTGTTGAAGGCCCTGTGCTCAACTTGGCTTGCTGATGCTCATTGCCATCATGATCGTAAACCAGTCTAAAGCCATGTGCCGGTGTGGTCGACCTGCAAGAGTTTGAGGTGAGCTCAGCCCGGTCGTTGAAGTATTGGTAAACTTCGTGGCAATGATACAGGACCGGCAAACACTAGACAGAGAAACTAATTTGACATATCAGTACTGTCAACGCAAAGGGAAAAGTCACAGAGTGAAACCAGAGATCAAAAGAGAAAAGTGAAAAACGGACAAATGTATTTACATGTCCAAGAATGTCCAATTACCCAAAGGTATGGAGGAAAAAGAGGTATATACAAGAATGTTAGGAGGCGCTGAAACAACAATAGGGAGCTTCGGATCACAAGCGGCTGTACTTGTGCGAATAGCTGCTCGTCCCCTTCTTGAACTTGGGCAAAACACGCTCTCCCTTTCGGAAGCGCCTCAGAGCCCAGAAGCCGACTATCACACCAAAACAGCCTCCGAGTGGGAGCAACACACTCCATACACTCTTGGCTGTTGTTGTCGTGTCTTCGGTCGCAATCTCAGAGACTTCGAGGGCATTGCCTTCGGCGTCCGAAGCAAGAACGCGATACCGTGTCTCTGAGTTGCCGTCAGGTAATAGGAATGAGGTTTCAAAGGCGACCTTGTCGACTACATCGACATCGGCAAATTCGGCATCTTTCCAGGAGTCGGCAGATTGTAACGTCCATGTCGCTACTTCTGTAGCGCCGCTCCAGGAGGCGTATAGCCGTCCAGCCTGTATCTTTGCCCTAGGAGGCTCGGCGGGCGCACCGACCCAATCAGCCTTGAGCGAGCGGTAAGATGTTACACGCCCGTAGTGCGAGATGTATTGTGCGCCATAGTGAGCTTCACAGATCAGTGTGCCGTCAATGTCGAATTCTGAGAAGACTGGCGAGTGACCCCAACCCACGAAAACAGTGTTTGTCGATGGCAGGACTTGAACAGAGCCTTGGGAGGCAGCGCGAGTGTATCGGTCCGAGACGTATTTGTGTAGGAGTTTGGCGGTGTTGTCGGTCGTGCTGATCTGAATCATGCGGGCGGTAGAGTATGAGGCGTCGAGGTGGAGGGNGCCGGCATCGCTATTATCGAAAAGGGTAAGAGTGCCTTGGTCCTGATCCAGCCAGCGACCGTCGTGTTGCCAGCTGAAACTCGTGGCTTCGCCGGCTGAGATGTCTTTGAAGGTGTTTTGCTTGCCTCCGAGAGTCCAGACTACGTCGCCAGTGGTGCCATTGACTTTGATTAGAGAGTGGAGGTGACGAGATGAAATGAGGTAGTCGCCGTGGTCGTCCTTTTCGACACTGTTGATGTGGAACCAATCGTACGGAATCGACTCCCAGTATCCGGCCAGCGGATGCGTGTAGAACGAGTCCATGACAGAGAAGTGGTCTAGCGCATTCCACTGGAACAGCAGCTCGCCAGTTTCGACATCGATCTCTTGGAACAGGTTGTTGTTGACCCAGCCATCCACTGGCCTCCGCATTGCAGTCATGTCGGTTTGTGATGCATTGTAGATTGTGATAAGCGCCGTGCCATCTTTCGTTAGGGTGAATTCGTGAAGGTCGCCCTTGAGGCCCTCGCCGACAGCCGAGACTTGGTATCTTTCTTGGTACGAGGAGTCGANGCTAAGGGACGCGTTAGTCTTGGGCATTGACAACAGGCAATTGAATGCACTCACCATATAGTAGTTCCCATAGCCATAGCTCGATCCTCGGAGACCAGCCCAGAAGGTAAGGTATTTTTCACCCTTGTATTCCTGGACTTTCAAGTTCATGGCCTGTCCGTACTGATCTGTCTGCCATACGAGATTACCTCTGGCGTCCAGGATCATAGGTCCAGGGTGTTCGACCGATTTACCCTGTGGAGAGATAAAGATGAAGCCGTTGTCGCATTTATCGTCCCATCGTACTTGTTGTAGGTCTGGCGAGGTCAAGTTGTGCGACACATAGCTCCGTTGCGGATAACCACCATAGACGGCAAGATCAAAGAATGTTGATTCCAGGGAAGGGAAGATCCAGCCGACAACGGGGAGCACAAGTTGGTGGACCGCCAATAATGCCACGAGGAAACCAGCCACAGCAGCAGTCAACAGACCGACCAAGCGCAGGTGCTTGAATAGTTGTTGTAACATGTTTCCGAGAGAGAGCGACGGGGCAGGAGTCGACAAGACTCCGTTGAAGGAGTATCGAAGAATGGACTTGGGGAAGAGAAAGGAGGTTATTTGCTTTGTTTCATTCAAGTGTCCCGGACCAAACACAGCCGTGCATCAAGCACAGCCCTGATACATTGGGGAAGTAGATCTTATAGATTCGTAACGTAGCGACTGCCAAGTTTGCGGCGCCCGTCAAGTTCAGGGCTCGGCGACGGCACGTCTTGTGACGGCCGTGTCACTTCATCATGCTCAAGCGTATGGACCGTATCTCGAGATACGCTGTTGGAATTGGTCCAATTGAATGTCCAGCCGATGACATGGCTGGGCTGTTTATGCGAGCGGTTTTGCTCAAGGAAGTAAATTGTGGGTTTCCTTGACGGCGGCAGCTGACTTTGACTTTGACATGGCCTCACAAGACTCGTGCTCTGCATGTGGCTGCCACATTCATGACTCCGACTTGGCGTTCAGCCGCCAACCTTGAATTCGTAGATCGACCACCTTGAGCCTTTGTCTTCTGTTCGTGATGTCGCTGACATCTGTTTTGAGTCTTCAATCCTGAAGCACCGTCTCGCTGCGACGCTCAATGGGACTGTATCGCAGTGTGCGCGTTGTCTCAGGTTCTCGGCCCACCATCTCCATACGCTCCTCAAAAAAGGTGGATATCGAATTTCGGCAAGAGCTACCCCAAGCCGTCCTGCCAAGATGCGTCTCCGCGTCGTTGAGGGATTATTTGAGAGCTGGAGAGGGAAGAGCTTGGCCAAGAGGTGACAATCAATCACACACCAAGGTTCGAGAAATGTGATCGATTCTGCCACCAATCGAACATGTTCCCAGGACACCGATTGCACCATCGAAGGATTCGATAGAGCGTAGGTGGCTGCTTTCATACACCAACTTGCGAAAGTGTTTCTCTTGCGACTGTGCTTTCGATTTCGGACAAGTCCGCTCAATGACGCGCATGGATTGGCATGAGTGAGGCTGTGTAAAAATCTCCAAGCAGAAAAAGTCCAAGGTTTGGTTGAAACCAGACCCGTTTGCGTTGATCGTGGGGAGGCGCTTTCCACCTCCGTCACGCTTGTCTCTTGTCATTTTTCCCAGCCATTTTTTCCCTTATCAGATGCATGTTGCCAAGTCGCGACCAGGAGGTTCAGCTCAGGAGAGACTTTTTGTTTCGTTGCTGCTTGCTGCTGCATTGCTCGTCAAATCTCGAATTCGCGACTACTTTTGTGTCGAACCTGACCTGCAGGCGCGAGGTTCAGAAATGTTGATGCTCCAGAAGCCAGTGCATTAGGGGCGCGACGCATTGTTATCGCTATTTGCGGTCCTTGTTCCAAGATCGATTTCCAGAAAAAGCCAAGCATGCAAGAGAGTTTCACGAGTACTTTTGTCCCTTGGAGAAGCACACGACAGTCGAACAGCATGGGGTTCTCGCACATAAGAGGGGTTTGCTTAAAGCTGCTGCCTTCAGAGGATTTAAGGCTAAAGGTACCCGCTCGTATTGACAGCTTCCCGGCTTCTTGAGCACGAGCGCAGCTGCGTACGACGACCCTTCTCGTGTTCTCCAGCCACTGAATGGTTTCTCACTCGTGCTGTGCTCTCCAAAGGCCTAGAACATAGTCGAGGGGGCTTGCAGCAATTTTAGATGCTTTTACTGAACGGACGTCCGTCAGACATCCCTTGTCGGTGGTGAATAGAATCCTTGAGATTCATGCACGCGACTTGCGGAGACATGCAGTGGTCACCGCGGACACCGATGCAGAAAAGACATTCATTGCGCATTATATACTGTGGAAACTCATCATAACTACCCGGTCACGTCTACCGCCCTCGTCATCATCACACCCTTGCCTGAATATGGCGGCACCCAAGTCCTCGCAGTCTCATACATGTGCTGCTCGACCAGCGAACCCTGACTGCTTGCTCTGTTCAACGTATGATCATCATTGCTGAATTCATCCATCTCAATTCTTGGGCTGGCAATGATCGTATGTGTCCTCGACGCCGTGTTGTCGAATACTTGAAAGCCCTTCTGATCGACGTAAGTCGCGTGCGATCGTGTGGCGCGATGGGAGCGGCTGGTGTGTCTGTTGCTGTTGCTCGCTAAACTGTGCTTCGTCCTGCCGTAGCCCGTGTGAAAAANAGACGGTAGTGTTTTCTCGACCATGCTCTTGAACAATGGCCGCAAAGCCGAGAGCGATGCCGCTGTGATGCCTAGACCGGGCTCGGCGACGGAGAGGAGACCAGCGTCTATTGCATGTTTGAAGAATCTGGCGTCGACTGAAAGGCCACCGAGGTAGGCGATGCGAATGATTGACGCAATGCTTCCGAGACAACCCATGCTCAAGAGAACACCGGCTGAGATTTTTGCCCGACGTGGCATATGAGTGTTCCAGAGGACGATGATTGGAAGCGTTGCAAAGACAACGTCAGATGCGGCGTTGAGAGTACCAGACAGATAAACCAGAGGCATAATCGCGCCATTCGAGATGCACTTCCCTTTGGAGGCATTAATGAGTAGGTCCGGTGGGTTGCCACAACGAAAGGTGACCAGAAAGATGAAAACGATACTGTAAAGAGTGTAGATCCCGGTCGATATGTAGATCAAGCGACGCTGCCATTTTGCTACGACGATTCGGAGGAAGAAGATTGCCAGGCTGATTTTGAAGAGAATCGTGGTGAGAAGGTAAAGGGCGTTGTAAACGACGACGAACTGGAGCAGGTCAGCCTGAATGACACCAGTCAGGATTTGATACACACGCACCTCCAATGCCTTTGTCAACACTATCCAGATTGCTTCCAGATTCGCCGTCTGATAGGCTACTTCTACTTCTGGAGTGCGGCAGTACCTAGCCTCGAGTATCAAGCAGGCGCAGAATGAGGAGAATGTAACNNCTACACATGGTCAGGTCGAGGGATTTGCTACGATATCTCTGAGACTTACCGATGACATAAGGAGTATGGCATCGTCCCATCCGAACGCTCGAATCATGAATAGTCGAACATAGACCCGGAAACAGATTGATAGCCAGACCAGTACTATGAATGTGACACCAAATCCAATCATAAGATGTGCCTTGGGTTGTAACTCCAGCACATTGGGAAGAAGTGATATGTCGAATGTGCCTGCCATGACGCTGTCTACTCGTAACGACAGACGCAAGTAGGAGAACAAGGAAATGTTGCAGCGACACGATCAAGTATATACTTACCAGATGCCAGATCTATGGGCCCGCTTTCCCCAAGCCACTCGCAATGTCAAATTCATGAACATTAGCAAATACTGGCGGATGAACCAATGAGAGATGTTGGGTCTTCCAGCTCAAGAGGACCGGGCGGGGTCTAGTAGGCCATCGCGAATATCGCTACCATGTAATGGTGGTTCAGCTACCGGGATCTTCTTTCTGTGTATGGAGAAGGTGAAGCTCGTATGAATCGCACCGGCGCTCGGTTCGCAGCATGGTCCGCCTGCAGCACGTAAGGCACAAGATATAATATCGATCGTATACTCGGGCAGATCTGAACCAACAAAAGAGACAGCGGCTCAAGTCTGCAAGCAAAAACCCGGAGAGATAAAACACATCTTAAAACAGATGCTGCTCCGGGCATGCCGAAAGGATGGCTCGAGACAGAGGCTCTGCACACGTGGTTCCTGGTATCCGAAAAGTCTCGTTTTCTGACAGTGGTTCGCGTGGGTGTTTAACGGCTCGCTTGAACAGGGTTTGATAGAAGTCTCGAAAGACGCCACAAGAATGCTAGGGCAGACGAGGATTCATAGGTTCCCCTCAGCGCAGTATGTTATGGTGATGGTAGTTTGCACATGTCTGTGGATTCCAAATGCATTCTCAGCTGTTCGGCAAAGCCCTATTGCATATAATAGATGAGAAGACGGGAGGAAGTTCAAGTTGGTGATAAGCGAGGACGAGGTTGGCGTGCATGTCAAAAATTTGGTAGAGGCTATCTGTGCCGCACTGGCGTAGTCGTAGGACGATGTTAGCAGCCCTGTGGAAATGGAGTAGAAACGGGCAGGTGGAAGATGAACATGAATAACAACATGTACTTGTGCTGGAGCGGTGTAGTGGAACAGGTATATGAAGATGCGGGGGCTCATTCGAAAAGGTCGATCAATAAGGAAGAAGGACCGGCAAGTGGTCAGTCCTTCCGCTACAGTATTTCAAGTATGTTTGACAAGAGTAGAAGCCGCCTCTCTCCGGTTTCTCTCCTGTTGACCGGATGTAGCTGAAATGACAGTTGCTAAATTATATCTTCGTCGGCGATTTTCAGCAGGACTTACGGCCGGACAAACCGAGCAAGCATGCGAGAAGAAGCAGATTGAGCAAACAAGCTCAAGCGCTGTGAGTTCCAATAGGCGAGGAGTGGAAGAGTCGATGGAAGGCGATCCTGTGGGCTTGGCGTTCGTGTTTCAGAAGCGACAGACATCGACTCCCGAGGCTCGGCATGGGCGGCATTTTCAAGACTCACTCAAATCTGAGAAAGCGAAAGCGAGCGGCCGGAACAGGACGCGTTTCACAACTGACCGAGGACATCAACCTCGGAAATTGATCACGATTGCTCTATACTCGGTTCCTCCTCAGACTATTCAACGCGTCTTCGAGTTGACAAGATGTGCTGCTCTGAGCCCCTGATCGGACAGAGGCGGTGAACCCTTTGAACGCTGAGACGCATGCCGTGAGAGCGAATAGCAGCTCTTGCTGTAGAAAGAAGCCTTCTTCTCGTCAGTCTACAGAGCTGCCGTGGACGACTGGTCAGGACGTGGAGATGGAAAAATGACAGGTAAGGTGATGAGATGCACGTTATGCAGACAGCTACTGCAATGCGAACGAGCAAGCAGCTGCGAGCTACCGCCATGTGCAGTCGAATTAATCAAAATGACCAAACGAAAAGAATTGCAACACTCGGCAGAGGCCCTGATTTTCTTGCGTCGACCGTCGACTGATTTGGTCGTGTTACTAAACAAACGCACCTCAAATATTGACTCCTGGACAAGCAGATTTGGACCACGTTCTGGCGCTCACCTTCATCTCTCCAAACTACCGCCCACTTCTTTTGCTGTGAAAAGGTGCAAATCAATCCAAGCACCAGGTCGAGCCATTGAGAGTCCAGTTCAAACAAACGCAATTTCGAAGCAACCTCAAAGCAACGGCAGCAAGCTCTCCCACCTCTAACCTTAATTGGTCTTTGTTCACGCGAGCACAAGAACACTTGGATGTATCATGCCTACGAGGTATGATACGACACCGCCNTGGGGCAAGAAGCGCAAGCGAGAGCCTTCGACGTCTTCCAACTCGACGAACCGTTCGACGTCACCACCAGCACACCGAGAAGACAGTAGAGACGTCATGACCGACAACCAAGACNNCCCTCGTCGACGACCGACACCATGGACAAAGCACAGTGACCCTCTTAGTCCGAGTTCACTAGCTCCCCTGGTGCGAAAGGACGACGACTTGCAGCAGGCTGCCAAGGTCATGTTTGGCTGGACTCAATCAGACCGGCCCATCGAAGACTCCCTTGGTCACATGAAACGCATCGTCGACCTCTGCCAGGACGAAGCATCATGGTCGGGTAACAAGAGGTGGAAACAGGTGGTAGCAACCTACGAGTCCTGTGGAGCTAGTACAGATGCTGTTCAAGACCTCCTGGACGCGCGAGAGCCCTTCTGGACGCATTCTCGTGTCAAGCATGCATCGACTACCTTGGCCACACCCAGGGCTCTGGCTGAGTCGATACGCATCATGGTGGCTGAGAGTGAGAGGGCCAACGGCCACTACCTTGACAGAGAGGCCAGGCATCAGCTCATGCAGGCCGTCGAGCGAGTCTTCCCTCACACTCAGCCTGTCGTTTTCGTACCAGACAGCCCGAACCAACTTATCTTTGAACCAGTGACGCACAACCGAGTGCCCGTCGCACCTGTCGCGCAGATGAACAAGATTGACAAACCCTCACCAGTGCCAGCTGCTCCTCAACAGACTCTGTCGGCAACATTGGATCCGCGTCTCGCGTCAAGACTTCCTGGCTGGGCGCCACCGACCTCGGAGAAGGACATGAAGTCACGAGCTGATAATCTGGCCGACTCGTCTAGTTCTAGGAAGTCTTCTGCCGCCACCTTGGTGATATCAAGTCCCCAACAACCCCCTCTCAACTCGCCAGTACCAGGCCCGAACCTGTCGCAAGTTATAAAGCCAACACGCCCTAGTCATTTCGTCCCAGAAGATACTCATGCTCAACACGCCATCCTACCGAGCCCGTCCGCCTCGCCGAACCTTGCCACAGCCCCCATTCAATTCAACATCGCTACCGGTTCAAATCAAGCACCTCTGGATAAGCGCCCTCGTCTGTCGATAAATTCAGATGTCAACAATCCNCCTAAACCCATCAACAACGTCTTCTCTCTACCCCCGTCTGAACGTCGCAAATTCTCAGCTCTCAGTATCACTACCCAGCCTCCAACGGGTCCGCGTAGTCTGCCCCTGTTCCAGGCCAAGATCACCCCCAANGGGAGTCCAAGGAGAAAACCACTGTCAAAGCACGAGATCCTTCAGGCTTGCGATTATAACAGAATCCTCGCCCAAGACGCTAACCTCTGTCCCACCGACGACAGCACATGGCTTCTGCACTTTAAAACCTTCAACGATCTTCAGGCTTCACTTGGAAAGATCACCATCTTGCGCGAAATCAGTATACCTGTGCTTACCTATGCGCTCGGCAAACCCTTCCAGGTCTTTGGCCTTGTCGAAAAGTCTTCGTTCATTACGCCACAGGTCGAGATCGACATGATCAATACGATAGCTCGTACCTTCCATCCACGCACGTTCATCATGCGCAGACAGAAGAGACAGCAATACAACGCGCGACTCATGACCAAGTGGCTGATCGTCTTCGAAGAGCCCCTTGACCGCGAAAACATTACCTTGGATATGAAAATCAATGGTATTCGCGAGACGTTGGAACTCTTTGGAATGGACTGTTCGGAAGAGGTTAAGCATTGCTGGGTCTGCTTGGGAATTGGTCACCATGCTCCTTCTTGTGCAAACTTTACGGAGGTAGTGAAGCTTCCGCATAATGATCGCCAATACCTTTGGAAAACGCCGCAGTTGAAGTGAGCACTTGGGTAAGCAGGAGGGTGTTTGTTGGGAAAAGGCCGCAGTCAAAGTGAGCTCTCTAACAAACGAGACAGTGCATTGGATCAAGGCAAGGAGAGTGAGAGGCCACAAAGCACCCTGATTACTACAGTAATAATTAATGCCATCACCCTCCCCAGATACAACAGTCTGTTTTTCAATATACCATCAAAATGCACAGTGACGTTTGGATAAGAGATGTTTCCGTGAAAAGCCCTCAACATAATGACTCTCAGTGGATGTTGCTGCTCTCCAGAAAGCATCGTGCATTGCGACAGGTGATACCGTCAGAGCTGGAGAGCCGGAGAGAAGAATTTGAAATATGAATATGATTCGATACCCGCTGCTATATGCAAAAGTCTCTGATCATAAAGCCAGATCTTGTCAAGGGGTCCTTTAACGTGACAGTCTTTAGTATACGGAGAAACTACAAGGACTTCGGTTGAGCTCGTGTAGCAAGTCGAGAAGTTGCGTGTCCAGGAGTAAATGTTTACTCGTCGTTCTTACAAAGCCGTGTGACGTGATAGCAATGGCGAACGCACACTTTCATTGGCACGACGAGGGCTAGAAGAAGAAAAGTAATGACCTCCATAACCGTATCAGTAAAAAAAAAAGAATAGCACAACAGAAGAAAGTATGCAAGAGGCAGGAGAAGGAAAATCATACATGGAAGGAATCAGTCACAAGAGCAACTGTAAATCCAAAAATCTGGTGCAGATTTTTTTGTCGTTCTTTCCTTCTTGTATCTGAATACATATAGCCTGCGCGTAGGGCATCGACCAAGATTGACGTTTATCTAGGGCATTGAGACAGACAAACATTGAAGTCGATCAAATAACGATTGGCTATTCGCTATACGGATAGTTGGGGTATGCAACACCGTCAACTCAGGTCAAGTAATGCTCTGGTGATTGTATGACGCCCCTCTCTCTTAACAGTTGCTCACACGCAGCACGCTTCGCTAGATCGGGACAGGAGTTCAATGCACTAGAAGCATTCTTATAGAGGAAAGATGGTATGCTTGCATCAGCATCAAAATCGAGCAGAAGCTTAACAGTGTTGGTCCAGCCATGGCACAAAGCGGTATGCAATGACAGGCAGCCTGAGGTCGTGTATTGATTTGCATCAGCGCCATGTTCGAGCAGTGTACCCACGACGGACTCATAGCGCTGGTAGGACCGACACGAAACGTTGTAAAGCAGGTTTCCCTTATTGACATCTGCGCCATGCTCAAGCAGCATCCGTACGATGGTCTGATAACCTTTCTGCGAAGCGAGATGAAGTGCAGTACGCCCATTTTTGTCTGTTGCGTTGAAGTCCGCCTTGTTCTCGAGCAACAAGCGCACAACGGCCTCATGTCCATTCTCAGAGGCTGCACAAATTGCAGACATACGAGAGGAGCTCAACCGATTAACGTTCTCACCGTCTTCGATCAACATGGATACGATAGCCTTATTACCAAGCGCTGAAGCTCTGAGCAAGGAAACCCGAATCCATACTTGTTGATTTTACCAAGTACGCCGAATCTGAGAAATAGTTTAATCGACTCTGGGTCTCCATGTTTGAAGGCCGCTTCGACAGAACTGTTTATCTCATTGTTGTTCAAACTTGCTACTAGTTCTTGGTTGTTCTCTAACAGTTGTCTTGTTACTGAATACTGACGAGTCTGTACAGCCTGCCGAAGCAGAACTGCAAAATGCTTATGATTTGAAGCTTCGGGTACGGCACCATGTTTGAAAAGAACCTCGACTGCAAGTGTGTTGGACTGAGCTATAGCTGCATGCAAAGCATTCCTATACTCTTTTCCAGTCGAGATAGCATTGGGGTTGGCGCCGAATTGGATGAGTAATTCCAGAATCTGTTTGTTACCGACAACAGCGGCTACTATGATAGGTAAGCCGTATCGTCCACCTGTGGCATTGACTGATTGGCTTTGGTAGACCTCAGCCCGAAACAGATGCAGAAGATTTCTTTCTGTAAGGATATACAGCAAGCTTGTTTCGCCGCAATAGCGACGTGTCGCGTACGCCCCAGTAAAGTCGTGCAAGAAGAGCCATGTCCCGAGCGGGAAGTGCTTCAGGAATATTTCCTGCGGCGTTCCATGGCTTGCCGCGAGCTCGGCGTGTTTCAAGACACACGAGATCGAGTAGTCCAAGAACGGAAACTTGCCTGCACTCCTGGTAGAAGACTCCAAATAGTGGTGGGTTGCTACGCTCGCGACATAGCGTTGACAGTGTTGCTTAAGAAGGTCATGTATAGGGCCTGCCGAAGTAAAGTCTATGCCTGCTTGGAGTACCGAACCGCTTTCTTTGAGGAGGAAGTCTCTCACAGATTCGTGGATAAATTGTATGGTTGGTTTTCTGCCCCTCGTTGGCTCAGCAAGACCCTTAGACGAGCTTAAGATGAACCTCTTTATGTCGTCTGTCGTGATATCCTCGGGGTTCCACGCTCTCACTGGCTCTGAACTCGATGAAGACAACATCGCAAAGTAGAACTCTTCAGGGCTCAGTGGTCGATCTGCATAAAGAACCCACTTCAAGCAGAGTTTTAGATTCTCCATATCCTCAGTGTCCCTTCTTAGAATATCGTCGAACAACTCGTCAAGGCCTTTCGGGATGCCTTTGAGGCATTCACTGATAGCGTGGAGTTTGCCTTGGTCACATGCCTTTTGAAGCATAGGCACAACAAGCACAACCCATAAGAAAATACCCTGTGATTTCAGTTGGACATCAGTCTTGATCTGTTGGACACGTTTGCTGCTGCTGTTGCGTGTCCTGAGATTCGAGCGTATGAATTTTGCGATGTCCTCCGAGTGACCCTGTTGAGCTTCAAGAAGCAGCTCAACACTTTTGTCGATTGTGATGTACGGGTAGTGTCGACTGGAAAAGCACACGAGGAGTCTGATCTTGTTTTCGACTGCATGTTGTCCCAAAGTCTCGAAGAAGCGGATCATCTCTCGCACCTGATCCTCGTTGTTCTCACATTCGTCAAGTGCGTCAACGAAACAAACCAGATGCTGGTTCTCAAGCCTTTCGATGGCTTGACGGAAGAGTGTTTGTAGGAATTCGGTTATCCATGAGTCTGGTGAAGTGGTTTGTAAACTTACTGCTTCATTTGTGTCAAGGACAGCCTGGAGTTGGGGGATATTGGTGAGCAGTTGAAACAAGAGTGAGCGATACATTCCAGAAGTGGACTTCTCCAAATGTTCGCCTCTGGCGTTATAGAAATAGGAGATGGCTATTGGGCCTCCTGCGGTCTTTCTGGCCATTGTGTACGCATGCTTCATGAGGGTCGATTTGCCTGCGCCAGGCTTTCCTTTGATCCACAAGAAACCGTGGTGCTCCAGAAGCTTTTCCTCGTTCTGCCAGTCTAGGTACTCTGATTTACTCAACAACCACTCACACGTGGCAGCATGCGCATTCTCAAGTGTAGCGTGACGAGCATCAAGCTGTTCAAAACACAAAGCTTCCATTTTAGCTTTTCGTGCATCTAAGTCTATCGGTGCGGGAGTGGATTGTGATCCAGTGCTTGCTTGTTCTGCCCTGGATAGGATTGATGTTGGATTCTGCCATCTCGAAGTCGACTGTCGACGAGGTTCTTTTGACATGCTGTCTTCATTCTCCTAAAGTGCTCGTTTCCCAGACGAGCCTTCTGCTGAGTCTGCGTCGTGTCGTCCAGGAGTCCAGTGATCAAGGAATCCTTTCGCAGCCGACGCCGCCGTTGCTGCTGCATAGCGTTGCCATCTCTTGTTCTTATGACTATCAGAGTAGTCGCAAACACCCTTGATGATGACACAGGGCAGGTCATCCCAGACACCAGCACCCTCCATCTCGAAAGCGATTATGTTATCCTTACTAGCGATAGCATCACGATGTTCAGCAGACTTCATGACAATGCTTGCGGAGCCGACCGTGCCTAGGTGCACCTGGGGCGTAGGAACTCCTGAGGCGAAGCGCGTGCGTCGAGAAGGTGTATCTGGAGCGTCGACACTACATCCGAGTACCTCGCATTCCGACTCCCGTGCTTCGTTGCATGAAGATTCGCCGGTGGATTGAGGCAAGATACAAACGCAATCACGAGGTGAGATGTCTCTGCGATGCATGTGACGGTACGAGGCAGCGAACAGTCTATCGTGCTCGGCACCAGGATAGGTCGCCATATGTCCCTTTTCTTGCAAGCTTGCGAGATTGTGCAGTATTGTTTCTTCCAGCTCCTTGCGAATAAGTGGTATCTCAAGCTTGCTGAGAAGGCCTCTGATTTCTGTGTTTGATCTACCGAGTGTATCCTTCAGGCCGCTCTTTCTTTCAATGCTATCGGGGTACTGTCGGCCAAAGTAGAATTCGACGACCGAGTTGCCGATGATGACATCTCCAAGGATAATTGGCTNGTCGAGAGGTGCCCCACCACATACACCGACTATGAGGGCGAGTCTGACCTTCTTCAAGCTCATCTGGAGATTGGAAGCGACTCTGACTGCACTAGTTATATTCATGCCAGGCATATGAGCTAAGACGATATTGTGTTGGCCGATGCGGCCGGTCGAGTAGGTATTCTTGTCCTCCTCTTGCTTGCCATGTCTGCTATGACCGTATCGGTCGTAACGTTGGTCGAACAGATCCAGAACAGCAGCAGCCTCCAGAGGCAGAGCACAGATAATGGCGACTTCGAAGTCGTCGCGTGTTTCGGGACACATCGAGACTCATTGCAACAGATCAAGAGCTGGGTCGGGTTTGTCGTCGAGACGAAGTTGGACCAATGCCGAGAAAAATATGTCTCCGGCCTCGAAGGCCTCAGCCAGGTAAGAAGCAGCCTCGACAGGCAATCACGCGCCGTCCGGCCTGTGGGCTTGCAGGCTGCATGATGACTGGCGAATCACCGTTGACTAGAATCAGCATACAATGGCTTCGCAAACGTGTTGAAATTGCAGCCCTGCATGAGACCATGTCGTTGAAGTCTGTTAAATACTTCGAACAATTCGTTCAGAGGGGTGATCTAGGTCAAACAAGACAACGTTGGACGCGACGACATGTGTTTGTCGCGCTCCGCGGGATCGCGACCGATCGAGCCCCGAAGATTAACCAGGAGTGAGATCTCCCATCGCTCCTGCGTTGCTCAGTCAATGCAAGGGTGTCGGTCATCAAAGAGAGAATCTCGGCGATATATGAAAAATCCAAACGTCACTGCTAGCAGCATGCGTTCTTGCATTGGCATAAAGGGGTCGGACGTGGTCTTTGCCTCGTTCAAAGCCGCGCAAGCCTCAGTCTCAACCATCCTCGTACCCGTACTTCCAGGCGTCAAGTTCTGAAAGAGGTGAAAACCCAATTCGTTATCAATCAATCGAAGCGCCAATACGGAAGCAGGCTCAAGACTACAGCCAACTCGCGTGAGAGACAAGCTATAATTATCCACAAGTTCAGGTACACAACAATCTGCGGACCCCGCGCGCGCCTCTCCATTGTGTGCACGCTTTCTGCATTCTTTGTTCAATCCAGCAGTCGCAGTATATATCGTCAGCTTCGCACAACTTGGAAAGAGACAAGCGGCGCGAATCATGAGACATTTCATCCTCCTCCAAACGATACTCGCTACAGCCGCTCGATCTGCTGCAACCTCAGGATGTCGCAAACCTCTTCCTGCCTCAATAGAGCGTGGAGCTGCCCGCAACACCAACTCGCTAGAATTCGTCACCTCTGATGGGACTGTCCGAGAATACGGCTTACATGTTCCGACCTCATACGACGAGGATACTCCGACGCCTCTCGCTTTCTCCTTTCACGGTCGAACGCGGACTTGGCAGGAGCAACAAGATATATCTGGAATGTCTAACGAAACCATGAATCCGAACTACCTAGTCGTCTATCCGCAAGGTATCGATGAGCAATGGCAGGGCGATCCGGATGCCACCGGTTACGACGATGTCGGCTTCACTCTTGAGCTTCTGACCAACCTCTCGAGTACCTACTGCTTAGACACGAACAAGATCTATGCAGCTGGAAAATCGAATGGCGGTGCATTTTCTGCAAACATCTTGGCCTGTCATCCCAAAGCTTCGAAGCTCTTTGCCGCTTTCGGNGGTATCTCAGGCGCGTACTACCAGGGTGATAGCGAAAACGACTGCAATGCGGCAACAGTACCCATTCCCTGCAACTCGGGCCGATCTCCCATCCCGATCTTTACAACCCATGGCGATGCTGACGAGACAATCCCTTACGATGGTGGACCTCGTCGCGACCGATGTCTCCCAAATCTTCCTCACTTCATGACCGAGTGGTCTGAACGTAATGGATTTGGCACTTCAAACACATCAAGCTCGCTCTATCACAAAAATGTGGTTCGATATGACTATGGTAACAACACATACCCAGGCATCAACACGCACTATCGGGTCCATGGCCTCGGCCATTATTGGCCTTCTGTCGCCAATGGAAGCTCCTTCGACGCGACNCCCCTTCTGCTTGAGTTCTGGAACAAGTGGACGCTGGATGCTGTAAACACAACTTCCCCAGTCACGAGCACTTCGTCTACAACGTCACCGGCTTCTAGCACGTCATCGACCAGTTCTGCATCGGCATCTAGTGGTGGAGGATCCAGTCAGCAAATGAGTCTACAGCAGTGGTATCTTGGAGGTCTTGGTTCATTTACCTGGATGTTTCTCGTCTAGTGCTGTGATGACTTTGAGCATTTCTATGCCATTGTACCTTGCTATAACGATCAAAAGTCTTGTCGAAGGATATCGATCATGATTCTGGCTGCTTTCAAGGTTACGCTTAGGATACCCATATATCTATCTCAACCTGATCATTCTCTTGACGCGTTAGGTGCGTCTAAGCGAACTGCTGCAATGCTGGAAAAAGGCATGCTCCTGTGAAACCACGACCGTAGTCAAGAGATGAGTGGTCATGACAGGGTTAGATATGCAAGATCTCGTTGTCACAAAGCCCAAAATCAAAAAGACAAGTTGGCATGCGCCCGGCAAAAGTGGCGCCGAAACATTCTTCTGTCCCTCTATGATCGTATGCATGCAAACGTCAAAGTCTAGCATTGGTGATCAAAACTGGATGCAAAACATACAGCAGCAGGGATTCCCACGTGGTCACCCACCGTAGTACTGATCTGCCGTTCAACTGCTTATGTATGGCAGAGCGGACGGGATGCCCAGTTTTCAGCTGACTGTGGCCGTATGTGCTTATCTCATGATTACGCACAGATATATAGCATCGTGAATCAGCTCACAGTGATACATACTGAGTTCGAGACAACAGAATCTAGAGATGACAATGTGATCAAAACTTGTTGTGTTATGTCGAGAAGACGGATCGTTCAAAGATCTTGATGTGATAAGAGAGAATCTCTGCTCATCTTTTCGCAGCCTATGCCACGATATCGAGAAAAAGTTCGTCGTGCTTGTGTCCGTGTTGAGCAGCTGTTCACGCTTCCACAAGACAGAGCACGGCAACCCGATTCAAGACAACAGCATGTCTTTAGGCATCAAACTCTGCGTCCTGTGTAATGACTTGTCATATCCGTAGAGCAGAAACCAAAGTTGACGAACATAAAGCAGCCGCTTGTTGTTACTAGAAACACGATGAGCAGATCAGGTGTGTGCTGATGACTGATCTAGGGCTTTATTGTTCAACATCGTGTCCTGCTACTTGCGAGCTAGAAAGGAAGAGATTGTGTGAACGAAGGTGCACCAGGAGTGCGATTCATGTGAGGGTCATGCAACTGTCATAATATCTTGATGGTTTTGAACAGGGAAATATGTATTCCGGTGATCGACAACAAAGCTGCGTGATAGTCATGGGTTTCTCGCTTATACACCGAGATATATTGGAAGATCTCAGGGCAGCACGAGGGGTAGGGCAAGGCAGTGAGCAGGTATCGAGTAGGTCACCAAGAGTGGAGTTTATCATGTTCTTGGGACAAATCCGAAGACCTGGATGGCGGATGTTCTTGCTTTATGAGCAGGGCTTAGGGCTGAATTTTCCGCAAATGGGTGCGAATCGGACAGTGAGAGTCGCATTTGGAGCAAGTTCGAACGACGTCGTGCATCGTCGAATTGATGTCCCAAAGCTCGGAATAGTGAGAGGCTCGAGTATAGAATTGCATAAGGATCTACGCGGCCCGTCTCCGTATGCATGTATGTTCCTGGTGTCGTCAGATCCAGCACTATAAGTAACAAGACTTGATGAGAAGACAACGAACCATGAACAAGTTGTGGTCTTCGCATCGTCTGCTGACTCCGGATTGAGCGGCTTCAGTGCCGTCAAATGAGTGTATGTACTTGACAAATGATCTTTCCCGGATTCAGCCCTTGTTGTTTCGATCCAAGAGTGTCCTAGAAGGACCCACCAAAAGTTGCAACAGTAGAGGTTTCTTGGTTCCTCTCTGGTGTGGCTCGGTCTCGTTCGGATTGAGGCTCTGGATATGGTACATTGTATGACCTCCGATGAACGATTCGAACGAAGATGAACTTTGGTCTTGCTGGTGTAAATAGCGCAACGTGATGTCTGGAAGCAGAGTCATGCTCAAACGGCTTGATTCCTCATCGTTCTTGACTCGCCCTTGCCGTAAGCAAAACGACTGTCTTGATACTTGACTCTTCACGATCAGTTGGGTATGCCGTGGGTGCCGAGAGAAGACAAATGCAAGCAGAAAATGGCGGCACGTAGTCTTGTAGACGTTGCTTTCTGGAACCACTTCCGGGAGCAACGGCTACCACGAGTCGTTGGATCTAAGCACTGATCCGATGGATTCTGACATTTTGTCCAGTATCCTGACAAGTGCTCGAAGCCCATCGGCCGCCTTGGACTGTGAGAAAAGGTGTCGTATTCGGGACGACCTCAGATAGTCAATTGCATGAAAAGGCTCCAGGGCTGGGCAACGCGAAGCAGACGACAGAATCAAATGCCGAAATTTTGCCTAGCTTTATGCGAATATTTCGACCCTGCTTTTCTCGACGGCATAGTTAGGTTACGGTACGTTCAACCCTGTGATACAAAAACGGCAAGCCCTCGTTTCATCTACAGACTCAATCTTCTGCTGCTTGCGCCTCGAGAAAACGCCATTCCTTCGAGAGGTTGGCGGGAAAGCTCGGCCACAATTCGTTGGCTAATGAGATCGAGAAGCGAACAAGCTAGCTCATCACGACGCCCAACGAACTCGCAGGCATGCAGGGCGTCACACGCAAAGTCGGATAATATCATAGATTGATGAGATGAGTGATTCGAGAAGGTATCTGATCGTGAAGACGAACATCGAAATGAAGGAGGTTTGGATCAGCTTCCAGTCTGTCTAGACGACGTGCCAAGCTTGATTCAACCCCATAGGCTGCAAATTGTCGTCGTAGACACAGCACCTTCCTCACTTGTACACCTGCTGACAAGAACCAAAACCGGCTCTTCCCAATAGCCCAACGCAAGGCCAATTCAGCCTTGAGACACGTTGGGTGTTGGATTGCTTGCCCTCCACAGCTAAGTGGATAGACGCTTCTAATCATCTTCTTGACTTTCCGCAGGGTTATTTTCGCACATCCCATGAACCCTCCGAGGTAAGCACGGCACTCGTATTCGCAAACTCATCAACCGAAGACCCACATGGCGCACCCCAGATCTCTCTAGACAGACTTACCAGGGCTTGGGGACGCAGCGCCACGTGAAAAGCTCGAACCAGGTCGACGACAAGACTTTTAACTACGACACTTACGGTTAGAAAGTTCAGCAACAGAACTCTCGCTTTCCTAACGTCCGTCCACCATGCTTCCTCTCGGCCGGTGGCCATCGCTCCGTTCGACAGTTGCCATCCGGGCGGTTTGTCAACAACGCCCTACAAAGCGCGGGACCCTCTTTGATGATGATGCTCTGACTAGCGAATCTTGACGAAAACTTGACCACGGCAGAGGACCCCGGATAGATTGGGTTTCCTTATTGAATGAACCTCGATTCAGGTACATAGGCACACGGTTGTGCCGCTGCCGCGCATCAGCCTGTTTTAACCTTACACCTATACTGTTCATGTTCTTTTGTTCTGCGTCAATCTTGTGATATCCTTCTTACCTGTCGGAGAACACGGTCTTCAATCGCCTTGATGTCTACCTCATCAGGAGATTTGCAGCTTGCTGCAGCAGCAGCAGGTTTTACTTTNGGGGTAATTACCAAGCATCATACCTGACCGACCATGACTGACAGTGACCAAAGATTCGGAACCCTCACGGTATGGAGGGCTGTGAAGCAGACAAAGCAAAATAAATCACCCCATCGAAGTGCCTTTGTCTATATGATTTGGGGAGAGATCTTAGCGAACCTTCTCATCGGTATCTTGGGATGGCTGTTCCTGAACGGAGTCTTGCAGGCTGAGTACGTTGACTTTTCTCTTAGCATCTGACCAGAAAGCTAACCACGACTGGACAGTCCTGTTGTATTATTCTTTATCCTCTTCTGTTATGTCTTTGAGGTTCAGCTGTTGCTTCAGATCATTATCAACCGTATTGCTATCATTGTCGAGCGCAGGACAATGGCAAAGAAGCTGAAATGGGGCACTGCCATCTTCATCTCACTGGTCAACATCTGCGTTATGTGCATTGTAAGCCTATTTGCATCCTTTCTGCCTTCTCTCAAGCTCTAACAGTCTCTTAGNTGGATCCCTGCTCACATGGCTAAGCCGCCAAGTCAGACCTACGTCGAGATCAACAAGTACTGGGATCGCGTCTCCAAAATCATCATCTGTCTCGTTGACGCAGGCCTTAACTGGTACTTCATTCATGTTGTCGATGCTCGCTTGGTCAAGCAACACGGTCTGCGCAAGTACAAGCCGTTGATCGGATATTACACTCGTCTTGGAGTCTTGTCCATCTGCATGGACGTCATGCTCCTCGGTTTGATGGCACTTCCCAACCAGGTGGTCTACATCCAGTTCCACCCTGTCGCATATGTGAGTCATCCTATCGTTCTGAGTCTTTTCAGTTCTCCGATTCTACTCGATTTGTTTGCGTTGAGGCTAATCACAATATTANNGATGGTCAAACTCTATATTGAGATGAGTATGGCCGACCTCATCGTCAAGGTCGCAACAACATCTGAAATCGACGTCCGCCAAAACACATCATCTGGAACTCCCTTCCCTGACAGCAGATCATATCCTCAGCGTACCTTCAACGATCGCGACACTGTCAATGGAGCCAAGAACACCGCGCATATCGGCCACACACAAGGCACCCATACCAACAGAGAAGATGTTAAAGGTATTCAGAGACAGACAGAGGTCCAAATCTTCGTTGGAGATTCTGACAGCGACAACGTAAACGACGATCTGGACAAGATATCATCGAGAACATCTGCCGAGAACAACTACAACAATCATGGCGCGCCTCAATACAACTCCAACAACCCTTTCAATAAGGTTCACAACCAACACCGTCGATCCGACGAGTCACAGATCCCTTTGAAGGATCTCACCAGGGCTGGCGAAGCAGTATAAGCTCGCTCAAGACTCGACACCATTCACTTCTCTCATACACTTTGCACACAGTCTGAACCAGACAGATTTTATTCCCTTATGCATTCATGAATAATACCCTTCATTTGTTCTATCGCATCAATTCTTCCGGCCCTATTGAACAAAATGTGACTCGATCTCGAATGCTTCCAGTTGATAGGATATCCATCTTTAATTCGCTTATTTCAAGGCGAAGGATCAGCAAACTCTTTCCCACGTTGTCTACGTAGAGTGTCAAGTGCCATGTAAAGACCAAATATTCACGGGAAAATGCTCTAGCCTAGCCAGTGACAAGTGTCAAATCATTCCTTTGCGTAGAAAACGAGAATGAGGCTTGTCCAGAAATTCCAGGGGTTGATGGCTTGACTAGGTGGTCGCCTAGGTGCGAGCGCACGGCCACGAGCTAAAATTTAGCTGTCGATCAGCGGGTTCTTGCTCGGGATCCCGAGGCCGGCAGGGCCCGGTTGAGATCGACCTGGAGTCGGTGTGCGTCTTTTGTTCCAGAGCCATGACCTCCACGACGCGGATAAGACCATGCTAGCTCTTCTATGAGGCATCTGGTGACTCGTGAGTGAAGCTATACCAGCTTTAGGAGCTGCGACTCGTGATGATCAATAGTGAGTGGAGTCAAGAGTGAGGCGCAGGTAAGCTTAAGTCCAAGGTTTCCGTGTTGAGAGCTTCATTCGTGAGCCCTTGTTTCTGAGCACTTTCCACATATCAACCATTGCAGACCCTTACAGCAGCATCAAGACATCTCCAAGTCACTCCATCACAAGATGAGCTCTGCACCAAGCAACCACGAATCCACCAACAGAATTGGCAGCACGCCAGCCCAGGTTAGCGCAGAACATCAGCTCGGCGGTTCTTTCGTCAATCCTAACCATGTGCCTTCAACGTGTAGNCGTCATGTCATCTCCGCTGCCCAAGCACAGGAAGTTCTGAATGCTGCCGCAAAGTGCGCCGAAACCGTCACTCCGCAGTGCATTGCTATCTGTGATCCCTCTGGTCTTCTGGTCGCGTTCTTGCGCATGGACAATGCTTATCCCGGCAGTATTGACTTGAGCATCAAGAAGGCTCGTACCACAGTACTGTTCAATGGACTGCCCAGTGGTGTTGTCTACGATCTTGCACAGCCTGGAGCACCATTCTATGGTAAGTGTGTGGGGACTCGAGCGCTCTGGCTCATGCTCACAGCCTCGTANGGCATTCAAGAGACCAATGGTGGTCTGGTCGTCTTTGGCGGTAGTCTGCCCCTATACAAGGACAACTTCCTTCTGGGGTCGATCGGTGTCAGTGGAGGTTCTCCCGACCAGGATCTTCAGGTCGCACAGGCTGGCGTCGACTGGTTGAACAAGTCCGAGTAGATCATCCAGTCTCATGATCAACGAGCAGTCACAAGCTACAGCATGCTCCAGCACCGGCGTTCTGGGAAAACATTCATTTGATCAGCGAACAATCTCTTTCCGTCCGATCAGCAGCCCGGGAACCAGGATGGCCCAATAGTCACAGGACCTATAGAACAAACGCACAGACTTTATACAAGTCATGAATACGAACACTCCATCAACAAGCATCATTTTTATATTTCCCCCTTCTTTGCACTTGGTCAACAAACCAACGCCAATCCTTGACTTCTCCACTTTGTCCCAAAGCCATGCTATCCCTCAGCTCTTGCGCGCTGAACTTGGCTAATCTTGCGGCACCGCCTTGGTAAGCACCCAGTACTGTCAAGCTATTGCTGGCAATGTTGGCAGCGTCCTGTGCGGACCAAGCAGCCCAGACTGCGTGCTCGATGCTCACCGCTGCAGCTGAAAATCCATGAGCCCTTTGCAATACAACAGGATAATCTGGGAGAACACTCTGTTTGGTGGCGTTGTTCTCTGGCGTAGAGAACATGTTCGCCAATGCTGCACCCAAGTGTGGAAGGTTGACCAGGAAATTATGCGTCCCATTTGGAGAGTAGTATTCTGCAATATCGAAGACTGGGACTTGACTACCAAGCACTGCTTCAAGGTTGAACTGAGGCACCAAAGGGATATTCGTATCTGCGAATGGTAGGACCGCTCGAGAGTGACTGTGGACAACGCTATTCACGCCCGAATATCTCTTGTAGATGGCTTGATGAATCCACATCTCAGAGTTGGGCGACAGAGAAATTGAGTGATTAGCCACAGGAGCTCCGTTAGAGATGTTCCATTCGAGATATCCAGCGTTGGAGTTGATGAGCGACGGGGNGTCGACTGGATCGAAGAAGAAGGTGGTGTTGGTCAATGGGTTACGAGCAGAAATGTGTCCGTAACCAGTCACGAGCGAAAAGTAGTCAAGAATGTGGTTGGCGGTCACAAGAGTGCACCAGAGCTGATCAAGACCAGACATGATGAAGACACGATTTTGTCCGATGCCTGCTGATGATTGTGTGAAGGACTCGACTTGGGAACGAAGACGCTTTTGAATGGGAACATATCGCAGTGTCCCATCTACAGTCAAGAAGCATGAAAAGTCAAAGCCTTGACGAATGCATGTCTTGCAGCAAATTTACCAATTACTGGCCTGTATACTTCGCACGTCGTGCAGCTGCAATGCCTGCATTGGGTTAATGTCTTTAGGCACCGTCAGCACCAGTCAGAGTCAGGACGTATGGCAAGCAGCCTTCGACAATGTACTGTTGACACCGACTTTGTTTCCTGTCGCTTCCATTTTGTGTATCCGTGATAACAATTGAGGAGGTTGGAACCGGAGCTCGAGGAGAGGAAAGTGGGGCTCAGCCAGCTCAGAGCCGCGGCTTGGCGACGATCAAGCGTCAAGTGTCGTTGAGGGCAAACCCTCCATCCTGGACGACTGTCAATGATTCCATCTGTGAACGTTGACCTACAGTTGTAATGGTAGCGGATATCTCATCGTGCCCGCTCGAGATTCTCCACTTGATTGCTGCTACCATCGACTCCGAGGACCTGGCTAGTCTACGCCTTGTCAGCAAGCAGTGGTGCGACTTGTCCAGCAAGCTTTTCGGATTGGCAAAACTCCAACATCTTCGTCTCATATCTTCTCCGTACAGCTTGCAGAGCCTGGTTGATCTTACAGCACATCCTCTTTTGGGCCCTTGTGTCCAGTCTTTTGAGATTGGGATCTATCGCTTGAAGAAACATCTCGTGAATACTCACCCGCATGTCGAAGCAAGTCGTGCAAACGTCGCAGCTCTCACACAATTTCGATTCCAGCAAAGTGGCTTGCATATAGTCCTGCTTACCGAGGCACTCAAGAACTTGAGTAGACACGGTGTTGTACCCAAGATCGGATTGTTCGAGGATGTGATTCGTGCTGCCTCTGGACAGGACTATTATCGTCGTGGATATGGTTATCATGAACTCTATGGTTCAATTGATATCGCTAGCTGCGGCGGCTCACGAGCAACACAAACTCTTCTGGACCTGATCACGGCAGGCAAAAGATCAGGATGTCCTACAAGCGGAATCTCCATCGATCTCCAATGGAATTCGCTTGCTCAACAAGCAATCAGCAGACATCCAGGATTGGACCAATTGATTGAGAAATTGACTATGCCTGATACAGACAGAGCCGTACCTGGGTGGAACCTGGCCGTGAAGCTCACTGATCCATGCGATAAGAGTGTATCGCACATCGCTGAACTGCATGATCAGGGCGGGAGTTTGCGCTTGAAACATATATCGTTAGAGATGTATGAGATCACTGATATGCCTCAATTTGACCGAGGCGTTTATGGCTCGCTTGTCAACATTGTGCATCATACGTCCCAGCTCCAGCGGGTATCACTCGACTCTTGTTTTATTGACACGTCAATCTTTGAGCTACTGATTTTGAACTTAGACAGCCTGCGCCATTTGAATATGTCCGCCACAACATTTCATGATGACAGTCTTGAAGATGGCATCGATTTTCTTACAACCATCAAGACTTACCTGACCTTGCAGTCAATCATAATGTACAAGCTCTACTTCGAGAACAAACATAGCCGCATCTTGGTCGTCGATGAGCAAGTCGAGAGAGAAGGCTCGGAGCAAATCATCAGTGCTATTGATGACCTTATCGGCACCGTCAATGCAACGAACGTAAAGTTAGGACGGATTGGCAACGATGAACAGCCACTTGACAGCCAGATCTGATTCCCTGGTAGATGCCGAAAGCAGTCGGATTTTCTTGGAAGTCACCAACAATCCTTTGATTGGACGTGAATACTCGCTTACGTTCAGAATCGTCATGTCAAGCTCGGAGACTTTCGTCTACTATATCGTTCAAGAGCGGGGCACGAAGTCTATGTCGAGCTTTCAAAAGCAGCTGTGCTCTCTCTGGCGAGGAAACTGCACTCCCTGTCTTCTTGAGGTCTCTATCACGCCTCATCAAATCCTGAAACCACAATCTATTCCCGTTTGCAGGACATTCCTCGGCCATGTTACCATTAACACACATCTTCACGTTCCTGACATCGCGAACATCTCAGAGATGACATTCATCCCAGCTCTTCCTCTCGATATATGGGGCATGATTGCGACCGCGGCGGATTCGAACGACCGGTCCAACCTGCGTCATGTCAGCAAGAATATAAGCATAGCTGCTACAAGACCATTCGGACATTCCTGTCTTGCCCATCGCCGCTTTATCATTTCTCCTCATAGCTTGTCGGGCTTGGTCCAGCTCACTGCACATCCTGTTCCGGGAACTTGTCTGCGGTCGATCAGCTTAGGCACATGGCGTATTCGAGACTGCTTCAGAGACTCTCCAGCGATATGTGACGACACGGAGTACAACGACGTCGCATATGGAGCTGCCCTTGTACAACATCCTTTTGAAAGAGACGAACATCATCTACCATTGTTGAGCAAGGCCCTGAACAACATCAAGCACCACAGTATCGAAGTGGGTCTTGGAATACACGACGATGTGGTTCATGATCAGCTGTCCGAGCACCACGATCCTCGAACAATTGAGTCAGTACCTATGTCTCACTGGAGAGCTTGCTTGCGCTGAGCATATGGCTTCGAAGAACTCTACGGACAGCTAGTTCTGAGTGTCGTAGGAAGCTGTGGGCACGAGCTTACACTGGAGACTCTTTGGAAGGCCATGTACGAGTCTAAATACTATTCTGAAGCTTTGACTCTTGATCTCGACATGAACCCCGATGTCGCAGCTTGGGAACCTTTTCTGGATAGGATTCTTGAAACTATAATCTTCCCGGAAGAGCCGACGTAGCCGCTGTTCGACCTTACGATGAATCTCTGTGCAGACCCTAAAAGTACTGCGGAGTACGGGTCAGTACGTGATTCATGGAAGACCATGCGATGCGATCAAAGTCTGGAGCTTAANAACCACTCTGTCCAATGTCCTCTAGGATCTCAGCCACCGCCTGATCTCTACTCACGACCATACGGCGATTTCACAAGCGTGCTACATCAGAAGTGGTTTACAAAAGTTGTTTTGCGAAACTGTGAAGTCGACCTGACTTTTCCATACGCGTGGCTTCCCAATCGCTCAGACGTATTACGAAACTTGGAGTTACTGAACATGAAATTGATTGGCTACGTGGACGACCCTGATAGCAGCATGCTGGATATCTGGGAAGATTTGAAAAATTTGTCGAGTCTGGAAGTTTTAGTAATTGATGGTTTCACTTTCATGGGCACTTTTCGCTGTTTTCACATATGTGGCAGAGTCACTTGGAAAGGTGTGAAAAGATGCGTTGGACTGCAAGAGATCATAAACATGATCGATGAGTGGAGGCTTAACTCGAGTGAACCAGGTGGACAGTTCAAGATGCCCGAGGTAGACTGACACGCATCTTGACCACGAAATCTGCTTACACACCTCATTCTGTTGCTATTGAGATCAAGCGAAACCAAAGAAAGTCAAGGGTGCAATAGACGCTGTTCACCAATCTCTTCCTATCTGCAGAAGTATTCGGTTGGCATTTTGAAGAGTGATCGATGCAGACAGTCTGGGGTGGCAAGACGGTGGGACGACCAATCGAGGCCATGTCAGGCACTAAATGACCATCACATTGAATCCACCTTACGACAGGGTTGACGCAATAAGTCAAGTTTCAGCTTTCGCGACAGTTCACCCATCCGTCAAAAAATAGGTCCGACGTCAATGCGCTCGAAATTTGCGGGTCGAGTTACACGATGGTCAAACAAGCAATGTGCATTGCAGTTGGACCTTGGAGGTGATCCTGCCAGGAGCATCCGTATCGAAAGTGCAATTTCAAGTCTGGACCTGCTATAAGATCTGAACTTCTCTCGATTTCGTGAATTCTGCCCTCAAACACTTTCTTCTTCACATCCACTTCTCAATCCCAGTCACTCTTTACAAGATGCTCTCCTCTTCTTCTTCCACCGCGCTGGCCGCTCTGGTGCTTGCACCTCTGGCACTTGCTGCTCCTGCTACCTCTCCCAACCCCGCTCTCCATGAGAGATCCCTCAACTCTGGCAAGGGTACCTGGTATGGTATGAGCTGTGGCGAGGAAGCCTGCTGGCAGCAAGGCGCTTGCGCTTTCACCGACTATGTCCTTCCTTCGTCTATCGCTGGCTCTACTTGCGTTTCTGAGGCCATCTGGAACAACGGCGAGAACTGCGGTGGCTGTGTTTCCATCACCTACAAGGGCGGCGCTAAGAAGATTGCTATGGTAAAAACTGTTGGGTTGTAAACGTCGTGAGCACTATACTGATTTCCTGTCTAGGTCACCAACAAGACTGGTGGTGACAAGAACCACTTGGACATGTCGCCTGACATGTTCTCCCAAATCGCCAACAAGAACCTCGGCGAGATCCCTATCGAGTGGGAGTTCGTTACTTGCCCCATTACCGATGGTCTTCAGATCAAGATGCACGGAGGCTCGTCGCAATACTGGTTTGCTGCCACTGTCATGAACGCTCGTCTGCGTACCACCAAGCTTGAGGTCAGTGGTGACAGCGGCAAGACCTGGAAGGCGACCACAAGAAACGTCAACAACTTTTTCGAAGTCACTGGCGGCACAGGCACCAAGACTGCTTGGGTCAGAGCCACTTCCGAGAAGGGCGACACCGTTGTCGTCAAGGATGTTGACATGTCTTCTGGCAAGACCACCAAGAGCACCGTCAATTACAAGGCTTAAGTCTGTTCAGGTGACAAGCCTTGCATGAGTTGGCTGAACGACGAAAGCTCGGTGGAAGTGTTAAAGGAAGTCATTCGTGGAACAACAGGCTGGTCTTTGTTTATTGTTAGCAAACAAGGAAAGGCGGGTCTCCGATATATCTCAAACTCTAGGCGCATTTGATATGGAGCCAATTCAAGATCGATGCCCTGGCTGGCAGCATTTGAGCAACATGACCAACATTCTACTGCATGTTGACCGCGACTGGTGGAAATTTTGTAGTGACATTATCCATGGAGTTCTTAGCCTGAGATGAGGACTGATGGTCTGCGGAAGCGGAGTTCTCTACTATCAAAAGTATGGCAAAACGCAAGTCTTCGATCAGCAACGTGTCTTTGTTAAAATGGAAAGAGCCCATCAGCGTCGTCTACTCTAACTCGGCCGAACTCATCCGTCCCTTCTGTTTCAACTACGGCCAAGCGAACGACACCCCGCAGGGAAGCAACTTCCACTCGTACGTATTGCATATCTATATACTCTAATATGCACGTAGTGTGTTTGATGTAACCAAGGGTTTTTGCCTATAGTCATCTTAACCGATGCCTTGATCTGTTGTTCGTTTCAGCTACCTGTCAGACGACCACGCTGCATATTCGTTCTGTAGGCGAGTACGGATCTCGAACAATCCGACCACCTTTCAGTGTATCAACTTCTTCCGCTATGCTATCGCCTAGTCATACAAGCAATATAGCTGCAGCATGACAGGAAGCCAAATGAAGTTGGGGTTAGTATATATCTCTTGAGGATTCCCCTGAGAATAAAGGCTTTTGTTCGTCCATCACCATTCTCTTCAATCTTATTCAAGATGCATTTCTCTTCGTTCGTCGCTCCTTCTTCGCCCTGCTAGGTGCAGTGTCTGGTAACTCGCTCGCTGGTCGTGCGGCCCAGCTCACCCAGGTCCAGAACTTTGGAGATAACCCTTCAGGCACTGGCATGTACATTTATGTACCCACCAAGCTGGCCGCCAAGCCTCCGATCATCGTTGCCATTCACTATTGCACTGGCACCGCCCAGGCTTACTACCAGGGATCTCCCTATGCCCAGCTTGCTGACCAGAAGGGTTTCATTGTCATCTACCCTTCTTCTCCCCACGTAAGTAGGACATAGTTCCAAGCATGTTGATATGCTGACAACAGATTTAGAGCGGAACTTGCTGGGATGTCTCTTCGCAGAAGTCTCTCAAGCACAATGGTGGCGGTGACAGCAATGCCATTGCCAACATGGTCACCTATGCCCTGAAGAAGTACAACGCCGACCCCAAGAAAGTCTTCGTTACTGGCTCAAGCTCTGGTGCCATGATGACCGTAAGTTGTTCATTGTCCCCACGTATCGAAGTCAGTCACCTCTGAGTACCTATGAACTTTCACAACTACGCGAGAACTAAGGCAGTAATCACCAAGAGATGCTGTTGCAATGGCTGTCTGTGGTTCTGTATCATGCGTTGAAGCAATCGTGTGGTTTTATAGCTCACGGTCCTCATTCAAGTTGCTGTGGGAGAGCGGTACTCGAGCAGGTTGTGGCTGACTGGAACTCACGACACGTACACAACTCATCCGTTGTTTCTAGAGCTAACACAACATAGAACGTCATGGCAGCTACCTACCCTGAGCTGTTTGCTGCTGCCACTGCTTACTCCGGAGTTCCTGCCGGATGTTTCGTATCCTCCTCCGGTGCCGTCGATGCCTGGAACTCGACCTGTGCTCAAGGAAACGTCGACCAGTCAGCCGCCTACTGGACTAACGTTGTCAAGAACATGTACCCTGGCTACAGCGGTGCTCGTCCTCGCTTCCAGGTTTACCACGGTAGCATCGACACCACCCTCCGCCCCAACAACTACAGAGAGTCTATCAAGGAATGGACTGGTGTCTTTGGCTTCGATGCAACCAAGCCTCAGACTGTCAAGAACAATTTCCTGCCAATGGATACACTACTGATATCTGGGGTGTTGATTCTGCTAACCCTCTTGGCAAGGTTCAGGGTATCTCCGCCTTGAACGTTGGACACACTGTCCCCATCAACGGGTAAGGCTATTCTACCGCCGACATAGTATTAATGCTAACATATCGCTACAGTGCCCAAGACATGGCTTGGTTCGGTCTCTAACCAACTACAAGATGGTCAAGTCTTTCTTTCGAGAAAGTACTTCTGACATCGACAAAGCGAGTGCGAGCAGGAGAATGATTTCGAGTGAAGTTGCGTGGTTGCTCTGGGAGCAAGTTATGTTCAATTCACTGCCAATTTCTTCGAAACAGACGTGCGGACAAGATCGTTCGATGTTCTTTCCCTTTTCCAATCCTGATTTCGTGCCGAGTCTTCATATACAGTTGATGTTAGGAAACTCCAGGATCGTGACTTCCCAGTTTTGCTACAGTACGAGACTCACGCGACTGTACGACTGATTATGACTTGTACTTCGAGAACCGCTAGGGCAACTTGCCACCTCATTCCTCGAGGCGGTACGGAGCAATATCTCGATATCGTTGCTGATCTGTTACATTGGAACCACAGCCGTCCAATCGCGGCCATTGGATATGACAGTTTTCTTTGACCGAATACGACTGTGCATTTTACGGCTACAAGTATTACAGGCATATGCGGCATGAAAACAATTGACCGTTCTACCGCTAATCAAATGCAAAAGTCTTGTTCGCACCTCCCCAGTTTGGCTCCTCCAGCTGGACACCTTCCCACCATCTCCTCATGTAATCTTCCACACTCATAGGTTCAATGTTAGGGAACGCTTTATTCAAGTCGTCGCCCACGAGTCCCCACCCTTTCGTCAAAGCAATCCTAACCTGGTTATAGAAACTGGTCTCGGGCAACTCTTTCATCTGCTTCTCCATGGCGCTGACACTATCCTCTCTGATCAGAAATCTTCTGCGCTGCACTTTCTTCGCAATGGAAATGGCTTCGCGATACGTCTTGACATCGCCTCTCATGTCCAACACCTCTGGCCAGACTTCCAACTCGAGGGAAGCAATAACAAATCGAGCCACATCGTTCATCTCTGTAAAGACGATTTTGTCATTGCCCGAAGCCGGAACCTCTGCCGTACCGGCTTTCATGTTGATGACGAAGTTCCAGGGACGGAGGTTAGCCAGGGCTTCGATTTCACCATACGGGGTTCCTGTTGCGAAGGTGTTCATGAAGATGCCGCAGTCGAAACGGGTATATTGAAGCCCGCTCTTACATACGGCATCCCATACGATGGCTTTGCCTGCGTATATGTCTATACCATCATAGCCTTTTCCTGCGTATTCCGAGGGTGCGAAACGAGTAACGCCAGCTTCTTTTGCTGCAGACAGGAGGGAGAGTTGGGCGTCCTGAAGGGCAGATGCACTGCCGCCGATGAAAGAGAGGATAGTGTGTACACCTTGGAGAGCCGAGACTAGAGTCTTGTGGTCTAAGTAGTCAATGGGCCTGACATCAATGCCCTGGACTGAGAGGTGTGGTTGTGGTGAGCGTGTGAGAAGGACCAAGGTATATGGGTGTGGCGACTTGAGAAAGTGATCGAGGACAGTAAGACCAAAGCCAGTCGTCGCTCCGGCCAATGCTATGGTCTTCATGGTAACTTCGATCTGGGAGATGTGGTTCAGTGTTGGCAGGCCGTCTGCAGCTTATATATTGTTTGTCAACCTGGACTGTGCTACTGTCTATGTCAACAGTCTACTTGGCAGAGGGATTGTAACTACTCTTTCTGGCCAATATCATCTGCACAATGGAAAGATGTTGTTCCGATGCTCAGTCGGCTTCGGAGGAACTATACCAGTCTGCTGACGCCAGGGTGGCCCTATGATCAGGTGACAGGAACAGGAATGAACCATCGACGTAAATGCTTTGAGGATTTCCCCCAGAAGATAGAAGCTATCTCCTTCCACCCCGATACAGTCTTGCAAATTTGATACTTCAAGTGTCTTGGTGACTCAGAATGGACTTCTTTACCACAAGCTTGATGAGTCACCGACGGCGATCGCTCTTCCGCTCATAATATATGTATACTAAACCGATGGAACTGACTCACGAATGGACTGCCCAGAAATCCATTCGGATCACAACTCAGCAGCCTTGCATCAATCTGAATCACAATGTCAGATCTCCCAAAGGACACGAAAATGGACATGATTCGCAAAATCGCAAAAGCTGAAATCATACACCTCCAACATCAGTCGCTAGCCTTGCAATCACTATATCCTAATGATGGCTACACCACAAAAGACGTAGCAGGATCAACCACGCTCCTATCGCCCTCATCACCTGGACGAAAACTTAATCACACATATGGATTTGCCNNATTGTTTGGACCAGTCACCACAGAGGATTTGCAAGTCGTCGAGGATGCATGCAAGCTGATTGGTGTTCATCCGGAGCTAGACATTTGTGAACACGCCGACAGTTCGGCATTGAGCCTGCTAGCAGCTCATTATACGATCACTGGTTCTCTGTGCTAATACCAAAGATCTCTGTCAGATTTTCGTTATCCGGATGTGGTAAACGATGATGTTGATATCTCCATACTGGATTCGAACGACCACGACACATTCATTGAAGCATCGATCGAAGGCTTTGGTAGCACTGGCCGCCCTGCAGAACTCTCGAAAGTCCTTGCAGAGAGCGCAGTAGCTCGTTCGGATACAATCTTATTCTTGGATTCGATGGATGGCAACTTGCTCGGTACAGCGGCGATGGCAATGATCGAAGCAGAAGGCAGCTAAGTCGCACTTTTATGCATCGACAGCTGTCTACCAAGTGCCAGAGGCAAAGGCGTTCACAAAGCATTACTTCTGGAAAGACTTCGAGTGGCCAAGGATCGGGAATGTGATCTTGTGGTTGCCTCTGCGAGAGAGGGCTCAATCAGTGCTCACAACATTGAGAAAGTTGGACTCAANAAAGCGTACATGTGCAAGACATACTCGAGAGTCAACTGAACCCGTTGCGCGTCCCTCACATAACAATAACAATATCATCGGGCATGCTCAGTATCGTCTTATTCTTACGATCGAAATTCTCCTAATTCAGACATAATGCTATAGTATGCTATCAAAATACACAACTACTTGCAGGATTGAATGTGTGTGCATAAAAATAGCCTCGAGAGCTTACATCTCCTTGGATGTCACTTGAATCTTTAGAGTATCGTAAATTCTTATTAGTTACATCGTAACCGCGTGCGAACCAGAGAGAGCAACTGCAAGCGCAATCATCAAAAGCGAAGAGTTGACAGTTACACATGGAATAGGAGTTGACCATATATTCTCGAAAGGTGCAGGGAATGGTATATGGATAATTTCGTAATGTAAAAATCGTGAAGTTCGTGGGTGCTGCTGTTCTCCAGTGCTGAGACCAACACCAATAAAATTCAAGCTTCTCAACCTCTGCTATGCGGCCTTCCAACATCATCAGGCGAGAAGTATGCAGAACTAGTCTGTCCTTCCTCCACGTTTTGTCGACAACGTGTCTGTGGCGGCTGTTGTAGCACACTCTGCCATGTACCCTCTTCTTGCTTCTTTGGTGTTGCCTCAATAGCTTCGAGCTCCACCGGCGGGCTCAATTGCGCATCATCCAGTTCAAAGTATTGATTTTGTGGTGAGATTGGACACTGAGTAGCATGCGACGTACTGCGTCGATGGTTCTCATAAGCACCAAAATAATCGGAATGACTGTTTTGCAAAGGCGAGTGGATTGGTGTGACAATAGGACTGCCATTGTAATGGCGCGATTGCTCTAGCCAGGAAGTGCGGCGATTCTCGTCCGGTGAGGGTATGCTTGCGAGTTGGGGATTGCCATTTGCGAAGATGGAGTCGCGTGTGAACCAGGAGTTGCCGATGCTGGGTGGGTTACCGACGCTCGGTGGGTAGCCCACACTCGGTGGACTGCCCACGCTGGGTGGTCGACTGACATTTGGGCTGACGTTGAAAGACTGCGTTACTGAGGTGAGGTGCTGATCTGATGNTTCTTCGATTAGTATGGTTGAGCAATGATTTTTGTCCTCTTGGTCGGCCGTACCTGCGGTGTTCGGTCTTGTCCAGTTTGACTGCGAAGGTCGGTCATCAACCTCGATTCCTTCTGGATCTTCCATAGAATAAACTGTCCTTCGAGATTCTTCTGCAGCCTCGGCTCGAATCCCAGTAGGCGTATCCGCTTGTGGTGGGATGTAGGTGTTGTGAAAATGCCCATCATCATTCTTGTACTCTTCCGCCATCTTTTGTCGTTCGTGTTCTTCTTTGCGTGCCTGCTTTCGCAGCTTCAAGCACCAAATGATACCAATTACGATCAGAGCGATACCAGCCGCGCCTCCGATTGCACCTCCCGCGATTGCGCCTACATGATCTCCCGCGAATGACGAAGCAGCAGGCGTGATAGTCGCCGCTGTTGTCGAGGTAGCAACGGCCGAAGAAGGCGTTATGAACACCGAAGCCGTTGCCTCATCAAGGCTCAGACTTGCAGCAGTCAGGTTTTTGGTCGGGCATCCACTCGCGCAAGGGTCGCTCTTACAGCAACCCATGAACGCGGGATTTGTTCCAGCACAAGTAAACCAGTTGCTGTTGGCGCCACATGTCTGGTCCGGAAATGTGCCATATTCAGCGGCGTCGAAGCTCGCCGGCTTGAGGTTCTTCTGTGGGCAACTCGTCTTCTCATTGCACGGGTCGATACTGCCAGTACAGCATCCGACAAACCTAGATCCAGTTGTGCAAGCGTACCATGATCCACCGCTGGGACACAAAGGGTCGAAAGATTGGCGCGGCCAGAGATCACGATCATAGATCAGCGCCATTGAACCCGGTATAAGAAAGAGATCGAAACGAGTGGCTGGAAGCGAAGGAAAGTGAAGAAAGAGACTGACGCACTTCGCACCTACCTATATGTTTTGCGGCCACCCACCAAAACGCGACCTCACTGCCTGAGACTTTCCGAATTAATTGCCAGAGGTACGTGCAACCATCAAGGCCCTGGTTCCCGAGATGGTGAACACTGTTCTAAGACGCAATGTGAGCCTGACTTTACCGTGCGGCCCGTACCATGGCTTCTAGGGCAGAGATGGTGTGTATGGAGCAGCTGAACATCATGAGGTGGTGCAGGATAGTGGCTTTCTGTACCGGGGCAGGGTGATCCGGAGTTAGAATTAGCTTGCAGACACAACAGCCACTGGCTGAATTTTGCCGACACCAAAGACATGATCAGGTCGAACAAGACATGAAGAGTCGCTTTACAGGGAGAAAGGTGAATGGCTTCGGAAAAATCAACGACGTGTGTTGCGCGTTTCAGAACATGCGAACAGACCAAGCTGTTTTCTCAGTTTGTCAACAAATCTCCTTGTACCGAGCCATATCGTTTAGGAACTGGGTCGCTTGACGACAAGTTGAAGCCGATGGTCGCTGAATCTATGATTTTTGGTTGATTGTACGTGACGTGATTGTGCTGTTGACAAGCAGGCTGGAGAGTTGGGGAGAATTTCTCTCATGAGTTTGAGCCTGCCTGCTCAAACACCCAGCAGCCCTTTGATGAGACTGCGAAAGCCACCCCGCAACGTCTGAATCGACATTGAGAACAGGTTTGAGGCGATGACTTTGAAGGGAACACCGATGTTCGACAGTCTGTATGTTGGAGCTTGACATCACAACGAACCAGCATGTCTTTCTACAATGTTCCTACTAGTCTAGATATCTATTTCCTCTTGCCATAGCTTGCTAACATGAGTTGGGTAATGTGTTCTGGTTGAGTGATGATCCCTAGAGGTGTATGTGCATCAACTTCTTTTCGTCACCTGATTCGCGAGTGGACAGAAAAGCGATGTTTCATATGCCTCGCCTGTATCTATCAAGACTTGGAAGTTGCGACTCGCTTTCGCGTCTGTGTCCTTTCTAGCAATCTTCTTTGTTTACAAGCAACATAGTTGTAGAACCTCGTGGGTATCGTTAATGCACAAGTGTCTTCCTCCTCTCCTCTTTGTTTCACCTAGCGTCCCTGGTCATCAGCACCCAACTCGGCACCATCCTCTAGAATGGCATTGAGGTATTGTTGTTTCTCAATGTAGTTGTCCACTGCTCTTTTCACGCCTTCGTATGCCTCATCCAACAACTCTCTTGCAATTCTCACCCGTGTGTCTTTGTCCAAAAGACGTAGGGCATCTGAGATTCGCGGGTCTGTCGAGGAATTGAATGAGCCAAGTAGACTCGACACATCTGGGCCATTGGGTGGCTGCAGTCCGGACTGATTGGGCGTTTGGTGGGCTTGTAGTGCTGGGGATGTGGTCGAAGGGTGGTTGAGAGCAGACGCAAAAGCCCTGTCGATCTGGGCGCGGTTGAAGTTGGCAGGACCGCGTTGTGGTACGGTTGAAGGAGTCGACGCGTGAGAAATGGGGTTTGCGCCAGTGCGAAGTGCTGATGAAGGAGTTGGTCGCTCAGAGCGAGGAGTCTCGTTCATGCCGTTCATTCTCGGGGCACCGACGTTGCCATTGCCATACAGCACAGCAGCGGCTTGGGCACCGAGATTGGGATTCACGGCTCCCATGCCTACGGCGCCTTGTCCCGCATGGCCTTGTTGGAGTCTCCTGCAGCCCGTCTGGTCGAGCACAGCTTCCAAGACAACAGCAGGCATCAGCTCGAGCTCGCGACAAACGTAGCCGCCGGCATTCTCGCTTTCAACGAGTTGAACGACGTGTTCGTTGAAGGCGACGCATTGTTTAAGGTGTGAAGTCTTGCGCGACGTGCTGTTGTAGGCGACTTNTTTCTCTATGCACCATTTGCATTGCACGGCGCGTGATTTTCCATCCGAGTCGCAGTCTTGGAATTGGCGCGATGCCCAGGCTTGTTGTGGTGGCATGGCGAAGGAAAATGGGAAGGGACCTTGATGGTGGTTGCGAATGTGTTTGGGTAGAAGTTGACAACTCTGCGAGCGTGAAGAGCTTGTTGGGAAGAGAGTTGGGCACGGGCCGGGTCACGCGTTTGGATCTCTGTGAACAGCCTGCTCCATGATCAATCGTCATCTCATACCTCTCCGTCTTGTTCTGAAGAGCATCTCAATCGCTGCCTAACCTATGCAAATGTACATGTTGTGTATCCTCTCGGCTCCCTCTTTCTACTTGCATACTCTCAGTATGCCGGCGACGAGTCGAAACAAAAGAAAAACAAAAGGAAATAACGCTTGTTGCTGATTCTCGTCTCTCTTCTCGTACGTGATCGAAGGACATTCCTTCTTTTCTCGTTTCTTTCCATCAAAATGTATATGTGTGCTTGTGCTCGACTTCTCTTTCGTATCCGTGTCTCTTTTCATGCCTCCTCCTTCTATACTGCTACCGCACCCTTGTTGGAGTTGGTACTCGATGTAGCATCGAGCGGCGCCGCATGAAGTGCAGGCTTCGCCTTTCTGCCCAATGTGCCGTTTCTCTTCTTCTCGATCTGCCCGCGCACCCATTCACCAACCTCACGGTCGACCCACTTCTCAGTGTCTCCGGATTGTTGTGCTTTGGATGCTGCGTCAATCTCGCTCTCCGACGCACCAAGACCTTCTCCTTGCGTTGCAGAGGCATCCTCGGCTTCGGCCTCGGCCTCTTCTTCGTCTTCTTCGGCAATGACGTCGGGTTTTATCAATGGAGCGAGCCATGCGTGTTGAAGTAGCATGGCGTATGTGGGTCGAAGCTTGGGGATCTTGTTCAAGCAGCCTGCAACAAAGTTGCGTGCTGCATCGCTGAATTCGCCGGTAGGAAGATCTGGTGGCTCTCCGTCCACAATAGCNNCTGTTACGATGGTCAGCGCTTGTTACCATATCATCAAAAGATCAATACTTGCACTCAATTGACTGAAGATGTTGTCATATGTTTCGGGTGGGTATGGGTATCTGCCCATGGCGCACTCAATAATGGTCAAACCCAAACTCCAGATATCACTCTGGACGCTGTAGGTACCACCACCAGGGTTGGCACCAGCTTGAGCAACTCCACCAGAGCTGATACGTTCAGGAGCCATATAAGATTGACATCCGATATTTGTCTTTGCGATCGAGGCGACCAGGTTTCCACTGACACCGAAATCGCAAATCTTGATGGCACCAGCCGTGTTGACAAGAATATTCGTTGGCTTGACATCGCGATGAATGATGTTATGTTCATCCTTGAGGGACTTGAGACCGCGTGTTGTTGCGAGAGTGACCTTGCGGAGAACGTTCTCAGGCACACCGTCACCGTACAGCTTATCCATGGAACCACCGTCCATGAACTCCATACAGATGTAGACGGCTCCTTCTTGGAAGAAAGCACCGTAAAAGTCGACGATGAAGGNGGAAGCGCAACGATGCAAGACGTCAAGTTCCATGATGATGGTCGCAAACTTTGAATCTTCAAGCTCGAGACGCATCTCCTTCATGGCCATGACAATGCCTGTTGTATTTCCGCGAGGAGCGGCCGTCTCATCTCTTGTCTCGCCAGGTCCAGCCTTGTTTCCAGCCAAACCTTGACCGACCTTGCGCATTTGCGGTCTTGAATGACGGACTTTGTAGACTGTACCGTAGTTTCCTTTGCCTAGCTCATCAAGTGTGTCGACTTCGTCCAGCGAAATCTGGAATGACTGGCCTGACGAGAATTGGACTCCTTTGCTGTTGAGAACAGCCTTGCCCTTGAACTTGAGACTGCCTGTTTCCTTGTCAATGTATTCGGCGTATCTGTCCATTGCGGATTCTTGCTTGGGTGGGGCAGAGTCACCGCCGGCACCGCCGTTCATGCCTGACAAAGTCATCTTAGGTTTTTGTCTGCCGCCGGCGGCTGNGGGAGCGCCAGGAAGACCTCCAGGCATTTTGAGACCACGCTTCTCGGCGAGTGAAGGACCTCTGCCAGCGCTCATGTTGGGAGAGGAAGCAAAGCTTGGAGGACNCGGGTCGGCTGCCGGGGACGCCGGGTGGCATACGGAAGTTAGCGGGAAGGCCACCAGGCATCTGAGGACCGGTCGGAGATGGACCGCCGGGGCCGGGAGTGGTAGCGCCAGGAGTGGTGGGAGGTGCACGACCTGNNCAGCAGGAGCACCCTGTCTGTTCATGTGGAAGGCCTTCATTCTGGCAATGATGTCGGGGTTGACAGCACCTCCACGACCGAGAGTGCTGACGGTTGGGGCAGGGCGTCTGGCAGCATTGACATTACCGAGTGGGGTCGACGACGAGGTCATGTTGGCGGCCGAAGGAACCGGGGGTGAAGAGATGGAGTGGGGCGACATTTGAGGGCGACTCGAGTCTGGAGACTCTGNGGNGGAGGCTGTGGATGAGGGCGACTGCAGCGGACTGCCCGAGTCTTCTGAAGGAGTCGAAGCCATTGCTGAAGAATTGTGTGCAGCAATGCTGTTGTATGCCAGGCTGTGTCTGACTTGTGTTTGTGGCAGACTGGGCGAGTGCGAGGAACGAGTGGAGACTCAGAGTGGTCAGATGTGGATTGTCATCAGTTGAAACACGAGGCTTCAAGAGTGAATGTGAGGGAAGGAGCCAAGACAGAGAGAGGCAGACCTATGATGTATGTCTAGAGAGAGTAAAAGGAAGCTGCACGGTGGAAAGATGATGTCCGCGCTGCTGTGCGTGGGGCGCGTGCAATCGTGAATCAAGCCACTTACCATCATGATCCATCACCTTCCGTTAGCAACCCGGCCAGCTTTCTCTTTTCCTGTTTCTACACCTCTCTAACTATCTGCCAACTATAGTACTTGTATACTGCTTGCCTATACTCTATCTCTTCCTTGAAATAGAGTCTTATCATGGCGGTTCGTTCGCTTCGAGCAAATTGGTGGTCGGCCGACATCTCCGTGCTGCAACCACGTTCCCTGCTTGAAACGCATACCTGGTTACGTCAGTCTGCGAAAAGATGGCAGTCGCGAATAGTGACATCTTTCAAGACCACTCACGGCGCTGCTGCAGTGCCACAGCCCACCAGAGAACACGATTGGTTTAAGCCCTCAATTCATGCCTGTCACCGACTTTCAACTTTTCCATTCATGCCCGAATCCTGGAGCCTTGTCATCCAATATTGACATGAAAGACATCGCTCCAATCATGCTCCGCACTTTGCTGAATCGCATTCAACTTTCCCTTCTCACATGCGGCTCCTCCAGCAGTCGTCCCCCATAATCCTTGGCCTTGGCAACGTCAGTTTTGTCCTCATCCCTCAACTTGACGTGACGATCGAGCGATTCTCTCCAACATACTGATCGAGGTCTTCTTTTCCTCTAGGGCAACAAAAATCAGAAGAGTCATGAGTCTCCTATTTCTTTTGCTTCAAGGCACCAATTTCCTCTCTCTTCCGCGTTCATTTGCTCTTGGTAAAACTTTGTCTTTGCCGTCAACCGGCCATCGGTTTGCCTGAGGCTCTTTTGTAGAACTGCAACGCCGAAAATGCTGGACCCGAACTTGTTACGAAAACCAGAGCCGGCGTTATCCGAATCCAATTGTTCCGCTGCATGACTCCCGACAGGTCCGCTGCTGTGCTCCGGCATCATGAGCTGTACTATTGCTGTAGCAGTTCCGACAGCGCTCTGCTTGCTCAGGTCATTGATTTTCATGTGTGCAATCGTCCGCTTCGACAGTTAAATTCTCATCTTGTAGAAGCAGCAAACCATCGGCAATTTGGATCAATGCTTCCCGCTACAGTGATTCTTTTGTTGCAAAAGTCCACCCCCGTCACAACTGTAGGTAGGTGACGTTCCAGCGCTTTCTGGTGTGACTATCAGTTCACTATGTAAGATATTCTGATCTTTGTCTTGCAGCTGCCAGTCAGCATGAATCGGCTTTGTCGAACCTATGGCCATGCAAGCAATCAACGCATCAAGCTGGCCCTTAATCAGGGAATCATCTCGACCACAGCTTAAACACTGCGGGCCACGGTTGACCCCTTGTGGGTTCTCATCACTGACTACGACAAGAGACTTGGAAAACAGGACTTGTTCTACTTATAGATGACCATACCAGCTCGCTTCGTTTTCTCAAGTGTCGCTCTTGGGACTCAACAGGTTTAGGATGACTTACGTGCGTAAGGCCTTTTTCGTACGTTGTCAGAGAAGCAGAACTTGTGTCGGCTGATCTTGGAGCTCTCTATTGAAACGGCAGTATTCAGCTAAGGCATTCTTCCCACCACACTCCTTGCCTGATCTAAAACTATTTCGACCACACCTTAATCGGAACCATCCGATACCTATCTCACCACTCTTCTGTTCATCCCAAATCACTCTTCCTAAGTTCTAGAATAGCGCCCGCTCTATCTGGCCATCATCAACATTTTGCGACGCACAGAGCAATCATCTGTGCTCATCAGACAATTCAACCTACAGTCGACACTCTTGTACTCCGACAATAGCATCCTCCGGCAATTCGGCACAGGAAAGTCCTCATTGGTGTCAACCTCAGCTTCTCTTTAGCTTACAAGTTATGAGACTCAGTGTAAGAGACGTCATCTCTGCCGACAGCATGAATGAATATGACCAATTCATGGCTGGGGTGGCAGAGACGTCGTTTCTGAGTCTCGAACACAAAGGCAAAGTCATTGTTCTTTACGAGTATGATAGCGCAGACGACTCAATCATCAGATCTGCGAGGTTCGGGGCTAGTGGGCTGGCAACTGCATACTTCGAACAGGAGGAAAGGGTTGCTGCAGAGATGGAACTTGACCCGAAGGAGATTTGAGATCTGGGCTAGAAGTGCGTGGCTAGGGGTATGTACACAATGATGCAACAGATGCTTCGGTTTGGATAGTTAGTGTTGCAGGCGAGTCCCTATAAGCCTATTCGTGACGGCACTTTTGGAGTCATTCAATGCGAGATTCTTATTTTTTGTCATTTGGACCATGTGGATGTGGCTCGTTTTAGATAACACAAAACTTTTATGCATGCGATCATCATGTTGTTGAACGACAATGGGTCAAGATGAGCTTGAAGCAGGGTCGTCCAGTTCTCCAGTCAGGAAGTCGCGTTCCTAGGCCTCACTTACCAACTTTCAAAACAAGTGATGTTCACCACATGAGAGGTTCGACACAAGACAAAATGCGTAGATGTGTCTGATAGAAAAAGTACTTGTGAGTTTGTGATCAATGTCCTTGTGTTTGTATTCTGACTCTCGCTAAAAATCTGTAGTGTGAGTACTTCTGAGAGCAACCGCTGTGAACACTTTCGAAACTTCGATTGTGAAAACCCCTGCCAATTCTCATGCTATTGGCGATACTGGCATGATGCTTTCTACTGGTACAGGTACTCGTCAACAGCGTGAGTAAGTGGAAGAGGTATCCCGGCTTCAAATCTCGGTCCTTTTGTAAAAGTCCAATTTTCCTCTCCACAACACTCCCTTCTCAACTCAACATTTTCTCCTACTCTTTTGTCACTTACTATCAATCAAAAATATGTGTCTATCGCCTGCCAGACACTGGACGCGTTCAGAGCCCCACGGACCAGCAAAAAGTCCAAAAAGCATGTCTCCGCCGACAGGGTTCGAACCTGTGCTCCCTAGGGAATCAGATATCGGTCTCGAGGACATTCAAGTCTGACGCCTTAACCACTCGGCCACAGCGGATCGTTGCAAGTTGAAAAGATCAACGCCAAAATGATCCTAGACCATGGCTGTGGCATGATGGAAAGGTCGTGAGATGAGGCAGGCCCAAACAGGATCAACTTGGCACTGATCTTTTCGACTTGCAACGATTCACTGTGGCCGAGGCGGCGCTGCGCGGCTATTGAGTTGTCTCACAAAGTACTCAAGTCCCTGTCTGAGGCATCTGACCGAGCGGAGGTGCTTGGGTCTGAGATCGACCCACCTTCACCTCATCATGTCTAGGGTCGCACCTTCCTCTCTATTGTTCCGCACTCGAATTCGGACCTCAGGATGGCTATAGGATGAGAGACTCATTTGTATGGTCTGCCTGTTTTGCGAAACTCACGTCCTTAGTGATACGTGGCCTTATCAGGCTTCAGGCTTCAGAACGGCTGACGCCTTCATCCTTCACACCTTCTGCACACACCTCGACCTTCTCATCAATTGGAGTTACAGGTAATGGGACAGATATCAAAAGCCTTTAAGCTGACCAAGGTTTTCAACCGGTCTATCTACCAACACAAAACAGTAACCCACAAGGACATGCGTGATCCTTCTACTCCGCCATGTGTTCGACCTCCACATCAACATGCAGGTTACAGCTCATATCGCTGACTGCAGCAACACGAGAGATAAGTCTGAATCCAAGGCTGGATCGATTCCCTGATCTCTGTATGGACGGGAAGATAGACCACAAATGGTTTAGCCCTTCAACCGGAGGATCATCGGAAGAGTGGTCAAGATACTATCCTGATTGGGCTGATATCTCGACCAACCTATCAAACGACACAGGCTTGCTTGGGTCTCACTCACTGATAAGGCCAACATGGTACCATACAGTGGGCGTTGTAGGCTCTACGCACGTGAATGGATGGTTAATCTTGATGAGGCTCTAGGACCAAGAGGGGTACACAGATATACAAAGGTTGGTCACCAGGTACAATTTCTTTGTGTCGCTTTTTCAGTTGTCCTGGTCGTGGTAATCTTCTCTTCTTGTGTCTTTTCAGAATACACAGCTATTTCTGTGCTCGTTGCGACCCTTCCTTTCCCATAGGTTCAATACCTAAATCTGTCCAACTCGACAGAACACAACAACCATGTCTGAAGACTCCGTCAAGGCTCCATCACCTAGCATGGCAGATGAAAAGGCNCTTTCACATACACATACTCGGACAGATAATGGCGTGGGAGAGATCCATGATCTTATTCAACTCGGCTACAAACCTGAGTTGACGAGGAATAGATCCATGCTCACGTTGTTGTTCCAATCTCTCGCCATGGCTGCCGTTCGTATGTAGACTCACCGCTGCAATACTGTTACACAGTCACTGATATATTTTTGACANGCATATGGCGAAGGCAGTCCACTTATGAGTGTCATCTACGGCGGCGGTCAACTCTCTATATTTATTGGTTGGATAGTCGTGTGTCTCCTGGACGAGTATGAAATCTCGCCTTCCTATCTTTGCTCTGTAGTTTAATACTGACTTCTGTTCTCCTTCACAGANTGCATCGCGCTTTCCCTCGCTGAATTAGCCTCTCGCTACCCAACGAGCGCTGGCCCCTACTACTGGACATACCAACTCTCCTCTCCCAAGGCTCGCACCGTTCTATCCTTCATAAACGCTTGGACATGGCTAATCGGAAACTGGACAATAACACTATCCGTGAACTTTGGATTCGCATCGCTTATCGCAGGAGCTGTCGGGATATACCATCCAGACTACGTGATGACGAACTGGGAGCTCCTGTTGATCTTCTACTCCCTGGTAATCGCCACTCTGCTCATCTGCGCATTTGGCAACAAGTTCCTACCGATGGTCGACACGATATGTGCTGCATTTACAGCCATCAGTATCCTTATCATTCTCATCGCGTTGTCCACCAAAGCAGATGCGGGACGTCATTCTGCTGCTTACGCCCTCTCTCATTACGACAAGTCATTTTCAGGTTATGGCAACTTTACCTTCTTCATCGGGCTATTACCGCCGGCATATTGCTTCGCCGCTCTGGGTATGATTTCCTCAATGGCCGAGGAGTGCGACAATCCTTCTGTCAAGGTCCCAAAAGCACTGGCCCTTTGCGTCCCTGTAGGGGGACTTGCGGGCTTGTTCTTCGTCATTCCGATCTGCGTATTACTCCCTAATATGTCCGAAATTGTCGACGCGCCTGCTGCTCAAGCACTGCCATTCATCTTCCACAAGATCATGGGTACACCTGGTGGTGGATTGGGCTTGACATTTTTGGTCTTACCGATCACACTGTTCTGCAGCATCAGCATTACTACGGCCGCGAGTAGGTGTACATGGGCTGTAGCCCGTGATCATGCGCTGCCGTTTCCTGGTACGTTCGCGACAGTGAACGAGAAGCTGGGTGTTCCACTCAATGCCATCTTGCTCCTCACGCTGATTCAATTGCTGCTGGGCTTGATCAACCTCGGCTCTTCTTCTGCTTTCACAGCCTTTGTGTCTGTGGGTGTCATCGGACTAGCGGTTTCTTACGCCATCCCGATTATCCTTTCCCTTCTGTCTTCACGCAGAGAAGTCAACACCGCAAATTGGAATCTCGGCAACGCAAAGGGCAAAGTGATCAACATCATTGCGGGAGTTTGGATCGGATTCGAGTTGGTTTTGTTCTCCATGCCTGGTGCACTGCCTGTCACCGAGGTGTCGATGAACTACGCCAGTGTTGTTCTCTTTGGATTCTTGGGTCTGGCGGGACTCTTCTATGTGGTATACGCCAGGAAGACATACAAGGGTCCGCCCGAGAGTGATGCCATCGAGCAGTAAAGGTTATTGAATGTACTCAATGTGTGGCAGTAGATATGCGAACATGATCATGACGAACATCTCCAATCGAGTTTTGTTATACTCGGATTTCGAGAACAGTGTGGTTGTCGGGACTTCTTCTTGCCATGACGGGCATTGCACTCGACGATGAATATGTTGTAATGACAGGTGACTGACTGTGATGACCAGGCCTCGTGTCGAAGAAGACGCGACGTCGATGACGGGGAGGGCACGAGTAAGGCAGCGGCAATAAAGCGATCGATCGTGGTCTTGAAGTCGGCTCGTCAGCCATGCATCGTCATGAACGCTCGCGTGCAATACTCACCTCATCTCTGTTTTCAACTACCATCAACACACTGATCATCTCAAACAACTGTCCGTCCGATAGGCCGGGCGACCCGCTTCTTCACGTTGCACCCCATGACTCACGACGCAAGAGCAGACTTGAAATCAGTACGACGGCGTCAAACAGAGGGATAATAATGCGAATACCTTCTAGGTCTCACGATCCCCTCGAGGAAAGCAGAGTAAAGCGTTGCGTCGCGTAGCTGCACCGTCGCTGATGGCTTCGCTTGGTTTGATGATGACGAGTGTGCTGGTGATGGTGGATGCAAATGAGAGAAGTTGAAGTCGTGAGGAGAAGAAAATGGGAGTACAGCGCCTAGAGAGTGGAAGGAGCGATTCCACATACTTACACCTGATTTGACGATTTTTGGGTCAAGATGGGAAGGTGCGATTCAAGCTGACCAAATCGGACATTTTAAAGAAGCCCGATGGCTGCATAAGCAAATCAAGACTAGCATTGTTCTGCATCGATGGAGTGTTCAAGTAAATGTGTTCATTAAACTGTGTGGATCCTGCAACTACCATATTTTTTATTAGATTAAGCAAAGGCAACACAAGAGTCTAACGTATACAAATCCGCAAGAAGAACGGAAACAATCCAACAAGAAGCTCGGTCAACAAGCTTGCTTGAGTTTAGTAAAGCATATCCGAAACAGCGCCAGGCGGCAGATCAGCAAGCTTCATGACAGGAGCCTGTGTCGCAACAGGAGCAGGAGCGGCTCTTCTTCTGAGCTTTCTTCTACGCTTCTTGCAAGCAGATGCTGAAGATGTTGCTGCCGCTGAAGAAGTCGAAGAGGAAGAGGCAGAAGAAGTAGTGGCTGCCGAAGAGGTCGTCTTGCTAGAGCTGCTGCTCAACGCTGCTGAAGACGATTTGGAAGTGGTGGTAGGCTTAATCGAGGACGAGCTGGTGGTGGGCTTGACAGAGGTTGAACTAGTGGTGGGCTTGACAGAGGTCGAACTGGTAGTAGGCTTGACAGATGTCGAACTGGTGGTAGGCTTAATGGAGGTGGAGGTTTTACTGCTGGAGGATATGAGTGTACTGTTCAAGGAGGTCGATGTTGATGACGGGGCAGCAGAAGATGATGTGATTTGAGTAGGGCTTGCAAATGCAGAAGAAGATTGCGAAGACGATAGTGCAGAGGCAGAAGATGAGGATGGCAGGACAGAAGAAGACGAAGGGGCAGCAGAGCTAGCGCTCGATGACGTTGAAACAGCAGCAGCCAAGCTGACACTAGATGTGCTTGAGGATGAGAGACTCAAACTGCTGCTGCTGCTCGATGGAGACGAGCTACTAGCCACTAAGGAGCTGCTGCTCAACGAAGCGGACGTAACAGCGGCAGATGAGCCGAATGTGGAGCTTGAGACAGAGCTCGAAGACAACAGACTGACAGAAAAAGACAGTGCAACTTGCGAAGAAGTTACTGCCGCAGGGATGGATGTGCTAAGGGGCTGGAAGACAAGAGTGTTACTGACGAGGTCGTTGAAGATGGCTTCACAGATGTGGATGTGGCCTTTGACGAAGTGCTGCTGCTGGTCTTCTGACTAGATGAAGTCGAAGTCGAAGAAGGCTTCTGTACATCCTTGTCAGCAAGTGATCACGTCAAAAGGTGGAAATGATTTCTTACCGTTGAGCTTGAGGATGAAGAGGTGACCTTCGAACTGCTAGAAGAGGCCTTCGAACTGCTTGAAGTGACCTTGCTGCTTGTCGAAGAGACCTTCGAGCTGCTAGAAGCAGGCTTGGTGCTCGAGGTCGAGGCCTTCGAACTAGTCACAGCCTTGGCGACAGTGGTAGGCTTGACAACTGATGACGAAGAAGTCTTCTTCGAGCTGGAAGAGGCTGGCTTGCTTGTCGTCTTGGCTGTGCTCTTTGCGGTAGTCTTTGATGATGATGATGATGACGAAGTAAGCTTCTTAGACGAAGACGTGATTGTTGAGCTCTTGGTGGTCACAACCTTGACCTGAGTCCTCAAGGTCGTCTTTGCGGTAGTCTTCTTCGTGGAAGACGATTTTTGGTGGAAGAAGACTTTTGGTCGAAGATGATTTCTTAGTCGAAGTCGTCTTGTGAGTAGAAGAGCTCGAATGCTTTGTGCTCGTCACGGCTCTGTCGACAAGCTCGACATTGCATAATCCAGAGTCCAAGTCGCACTCGACAGCGCGTTTGACTTCGGTGGTATCAGCGGGAGATACACTACCTGCCACTGCTGAAACCAGCAACAGGGCGAAGGTAGAAATGGTAGAGATATTGCGCATCTTGAGAGAATGCGTGAACGAGCGAATGAAAAGATTGGTAGCAAACACTGAACAAAACAGAATGGAGAGGATGTGGATTTTCTATTTCAGCATTCCTGCTGGCCCTGGACGCCTCCATACAAAACTCCATAATCTCGACGTTTAAGAAACGGTTTGAATCGATAGACCGCCTTGACAACGAGTCGGTCTGGCCGAATGTCATTCTAAGACCTACCTTTGACATCTGTCTGCTGGAGCAAAAGGATCATAAATTACCTGGGTTCTTGTAAAGCGGCATCACAGCAGGTTCGGTCTGATATTATGGGAGCACGACATCGACAGAGCAAACAAGTGTGTAACGCACGATTATACCGGCAATGTGACGCGAAAACCGTTGAGCTGGGAGTTAGGGGTGATGCAGAAGGCGTCGCGGTACATGTTCGATCAAGCCTTCCACCGAAGTTTCCCCATCGCGTGGTTTGTGTGAGGCAACAAAACGGTTCTTACCTTCCAACGAATATTGACGACGAATATGTCTTGCCTCGCAACGCGGGATTTGGAAAGACATGTCTAGATTACGAACACGGCTCTGTGACCTTCTGGTTCGTAAACGCGACACGGCAGAGCAAAATCGATATAACGAACCCCAGAGGTCTCGACGCGCAACCTGTGAATATTTGCACAGTCAAAATCGCATCGTCATGGCACCTTTATCTTTTAAGGTTGATTGACCGCTGGATGTCAAGCGAGATATACGCCCTGGTCTCGATTCTGGAAAACCTTCGTGCTTGACATTTGATCAAGGTAAATTTATGCTTCATGAGAATTCAAGCGAAATCGGCTCGCAGTAGTCTCAATCGACACCTTTTTCGGAAAGATGGACAATGTCTGAAGACTTGTTGTATCAGATATCTACAGTCTCTGCTGCGCTGCCATGTTCATGGGCATTCAGTCGCGAACCTTCCAGTCACTCATGTCTTGCTTTATCGACTGCCGAATCGTGCACTGCATGATCTCGTTCTCGATGGCGTGCACCATCTCAGTCATCGGTGGTGAGGTATGCCGTTGCGTGGTGGTACGGTGATTCTAAGACCGAGGATCGCTTAGGAGAGCTTGGAGCTTGGATGTCCGCATCTTGTGTTACTTGCCATTTGAGAGTCGCAGGTACCTGTAGTGCCTGCGTTGAGGGTACAACAAGCAGCTGGGACGATGGTATGCTAATTGCTGCCTCGTTGATCTCTGCAGTCTTCTGAGTGTCTACAGCAGAGCCATGATGCTGAGACAGCCCTTCGTCCGGCATGTCATATCCGCGAAATTCACTCGTTTAGTTGCTCTCTTTGTTCTCGGTCCCCTAACCATATGATGCCATGACTTCCTTACTTAGTTGTTCAAGCTGAGCTTGTGCGGCATGCGAACACAAATATGGTCTTCATCGTTGCTACATGGTTGGACAATACTACACCTTGCACGCGTTGGCTCTGCTTTGTCGCCGACCAGCAGCAAGCAACCAAACAGCGAAGATGCAGTGAGACGGGAAGGGAGTACTGGCCAAATCTGTACCGAGAGTGACATTCGAGATTCCAGGTCGAGCTTTGTCCGCTTGACATCAGGACTACATTCGAATCGCGGAGACAGCCAGTATCATGGCTTCAGATGAATTTGAGTGCTCTGTATTCTGATCTAGTTGCAAGCCAAATGCAAGAGTCTGAATCTTGTTTCAAGATCGTGCGAGCTCAAGAGATTCCAATATCTTCTTGCCGCCTGAGGCACCCTGTGCTCTGAAGAATGTCCGCTCACACCCTGATGGAACACCTGGTAGGGTCGCTTGTTCTCCGATAGATGAAGGCATGAGATCATCAGATGGGAACAACTCATATATGATGAACGAGCGATTTCGCTATTCGGATTTCCGTCGATTGATCGAGCTTACATCGAAACAATGTTGGCAACGTGGTTTCATGGACGCGATGGAACGTACTCTGTAGTCTGTTTCAATTCGCAAGCTGATATTCAGCAAGTAGCTGATCGAAGGGAGCGCTCCTGCCTGGCACAGCGCGCTTTGCACCAAATCCATGGCGTGTGCAAGTCAAACTCCGAGCGCACTGAGCGCCGCTGGGGAGAGGGACACCACATTGCTTCTCGATATCTACTGGAGGTTTTGGTCGAGTAACATGATCTTGGTTGGTATCAGCGTGAGGATTGTGTTGAGTCTGAGTATGATCCATCTTCTATTCAATAACTGTGATTGTTGTTTGCTGTAAAGATTGATAGAGTCACGGGCTGGTCGTTTTGGGTGTGTTGCGTTGTGCCAAGACTGACGCTCTCAACGACCTCTCGTCCTGTCTCAATTCTATTCCACTACCAACACAATACAGGTACATAGGACCAACTCCACTATGTATGATGAAAGGTATTCAGTGAATCGGTGACTAAGTAGTCATTTCTAAAACTCATTCATCTTGTTCAAAAGACATCGAAAAACACTTCCTATATCCACGCAGCAAATCTCAGTATATGAGTGGTGCTCCATATCTTGTTGCAGACAGCAAGACACTCTTAGCGGAACATGTTTTTATGTCATTTTATGCTTTGAGATTCGAGTCTTGCTTTGGAGGTTTCTTGTGATTTCTGCTCTCCAAAAAGATTTCTCATCTTCTCGGCTTTTCTGTCCGATCTTTGATCCCCTTGCTCCCATGCTTTACCTCAAGTGTCCTGCTGGTAGCGGCTGAGCCTCGGAAGCCTCGAGTTGAGGCGTTTTTGCGCAAATTTTCGCCCAGGCTTCTCCCCCCACCTTCTGCATTCCACATTATATTGCAAGGATCCCTCGATATTCTATCACAAAGGTCGGTTAGTCTAGTGGTTATGACGTTTCCTTTACATTTGTGACGACCTATAAGGTCAAATAGCACTCTGTAAAGCGGAAAAGGTCGGGGTTCGACCCCCACTGATCAATGTTTTTTGAATCCATTTTTGGTCCCAAAACACCTAGTAACTCGTCCCTAGGGGACTTTTTGTTTGCTCTAGGGCCTCCAATTGTAAGAGGAAACGCCATAGCCACTAGACTAACCGACCTTTGTCATAGAAGGTAAAGGTATTCTCGACTGGGGATGAGCACAGCTAGGCTACCAGGTGCCAGTTTGAGCTATCCGGGACACTACACCAATCAGTCAGTCAGTGCTATTGAGGGCCAGTATCTGACAGATGGTATTGAGAAATTGTGAGGGTCGTTGTCTGAGCTGCCTCTTGGTTGTGAAGCCTACCAAACTTTGGCCACGCACACTAAGACAGCAAGACCACACATTTATTGATGATAGTGGCAGTCAACATGTAGGTGTATGCGGATCTGCTTTAGTTGTTCAACTTCATGTATTGAAAATACACAAGATAAGTACCACATAAACGCAAGCCTCGACATTGGATTCAACGGGAGGCTTCAACACTTTGCTAACAGCAGTGATATCCGGCACATCCAAAGGCATCTGCCTGGCTGATGATGACTGAATCCATAAGTTGAAGATGTAAAGGTAGGTATTAAACAAACCCAAGCCTCGACATCGGATCCGGATCATATTCCTCCACCTCCATACTCTTCTTCAACCACTCCGTCATGGGCGCCATAACCTCATCATATGTCTCAACATCCCACCTCGCATCTTTGCTGGGCACCTTGATCAGTGTCGCAATCTGCTTATTCCCATCATAAACCCAATTCCACCACGTCCTCTCCGCCCGACACTCTTTCCTCCCAAACCTCTCCACCCTATCCAACCTCATCATCGCTCCCACAAACCTGTTGAACCAAGTATGAAAATGCGGCTTTACTCTTGCATGATTCCTCACAAAGCATATCTTCTTGACGCCACTAAAATTCCTCAGCATCTGTGTCATCATGACATTGAAATCGAACAAGTAATGCCAGTACGACGACCTGTGCAAGATAATCGTCATGTCTTCAAGCTGAAGAGCAGGTATCCCAAACGCATGAGTCTTCCAATAGTGCATCTGGCGGAAATGGCGGGCTTCGGAGATGATGGCTACACTGCGAAGAGAGGCTATCTGGGCAGGACGGAGGGTCGAGTTTATGCGGCCCGAGATGTCGAGGACGGTATACGGGTTACGGATCACGAATGTCGTGCGGGAGAAAGCGAGGAGATGGGCGTCTTGATAGAATTGGCGGCAGGTCAGTAAGGGTTGGAGGTATATCGATGCCCAGTAATCTTCTTGGAGAGCTGAGGGTGCTTCTTCAGTGCATCTGGGACATGAAAAGGCGTCTTTGTAGCTTTGCTCTGGATCGAAGACGAGGCTCCAGATTTGGGTACGGATTTCGGCTGGGAGGGTGAGGAAGGAGGTCTTCTCGTAGCTATCGTCTAATTCAATACCCGAATCCTTTCGGCAGTATCGGGTTGTTGGCTTCGCCATTGGTGTCAAGGTCATTTGAATAACGAGAATATGGAAAAGGAGCTTGGATTGTAAAGAGCACCGGGAGCAAGGTGCTCCAGGAGGTTTGAAGGTACCGAGTCGATGGTACCCCTCCACCCCTCTACTACATGATCTACCCCGCCTCCATCCAGTGATGAGGTTGTTCACGTGCCGATGCACGATAGACGATCCTTGCTCACAGAGTGATATATACCGCGGTGCATGTTTGTCCATAGCGACTTATGGTCTGCTGTTGAACCCTCGTGTATTCGGCTATGCCATACTCTTCGTACAGATCTAGCAATGAAACTTGGTCAGCTCTGGAGATCAGTTATTTGTGACAAACTTACTATCAGTCGGGGTTGCTTTCCGATGTCGGTTGTAGCGGAGATTTGATCATCTGATAAAACTTGCCGCTGTTGGTGTAGTTCAAAACACCATCTCCTTCTTTCCGACGCCTTCAGANNCCTGGACTCCTTCTGCAAGAAGCATCTCCTTCAAATCTTCGCTCAAAGGCTCCTGCCAGTTGTAGTCTGCAACTCTGCCTTCCTTCTCGAACTTCTCTCTGTAAGCCTCAAAGTTTTCCTTGGTAACCAGAGCAAGGATATCCTTTCTGTTGTCGACAGGAACAGTGTGGAGCTCCTCCATGGCCCGGGCGAAATTCAACTCTTGATAGCACCAAGCACACAGAATCTCAAGGAATCTAGGACACAGCGGTTCTCCATCCTCTCTGATCACGTAGGCATCACCGGCATTCATCTTCCAGTAGTCCAGTGCCCATCCCCAGATGTTGGAGTCCTCCTCTGTGTTGAGCTCACAGCTAACGTGAGGATATACGGCGTACGGCCAGTTCATACGAACGTCAGGCGTTCTTTGGTGCTGATGTTCGATGAATGCGCGGAGAGGAGTGCCAATGCGACGGGCGATCTGAGATGACTGGCCATTGAGCACCCAAGGTTCCATCAATTCTTCGACCACCTTGTCTGGCATTGTGACACTTTCGAAGACAGGTCTGCCGTAAATCTTCTGACTGACGCTGCAGTTGATGCGAACAGCGTTGGTCGGGCCGTTGTTGGTCGTAGGGATCTTGGTACGCTTGAGAAGACCATACATGAGATCTACCATAGGGTCTCAGTCGTAGCTCGGAGTCTTTCCTTCCTTTTCGTACTCTTCTCGGTAAAGTTCGAAGTCTTCCTTCGTCACTTGAGCCAAGACTTGCATCCGCTTGGCCTTTGACTGTTTCGTGACTGCTTTGAACTTGGGCTGTAGGTTTTGCCAGCACCAAGAAAACAGCGCTTCAAGATACTTTGGACAAAGGCGCTTCTTGTCCTGTCTCACAACGATAGCGTTTCCCTGATACTCAGGCGCGTTGCCCCAAGTCTTCAAGTCATGCTTGGTGTCAAGATCGCAGTTCATGTAGAGCCAGGTAGCGTACGAGTATTTCATAGAGATGAGTGGATCTTCCATATCCTCGGAAGGAATCTCGAGGCAAGCGCGGAGAGGAGTACCAATTCGATGGGCAATTTGGGATTGCTGACCTTCTGAGAACAGCTCACTGACATTCTTTTCCTGCATGAAGATCTCTTCGAAAATAGGCTTGCCGAAAAGCTCTTGGGTAACATTGCAATTGATGCGGACACCTCTGATAATACCGTAGCGTTGGAGAAACTCGTCAAGAAATCGAAGGTCGGTAGTGTCCAGGTCTTGATAAATGTGAGAGTGAAAGTTGAGACCGCGACCACATGCGACAACCGGACCGGACCAAGCAACATTAGTCTTACCAAAGACCATACTAGCGATGCTCTGCTTGGGAGTCGAGCCAGACTGCGTGAAAGCATCACGATAGTTGATCTCGATGATGTGTCTCGGATCCTTCTCTGCGGCAAAATCACGCGGCATGTTCAGGGTCTTTGGATCGTCCTCGCCCAAGATGATACGAAGATCGGGAGTCATCCAGTGGTGGAACAAAGGATTCTCAGAGCGTATCTCGACCCAGATGAATGCGCACTTGCCCTTCTCAGGGAAGTGAATGGCACGCTTGGAGGTAGTAGTGGGACGGTGATCGTCGTCGAAGGCCTTGAACGTCTTGCAGAGTAGGCGATGAGTTCTCCGGTCCTCTTTCTGACACTCAGGACTGCAGTAGAAGCTGTTGTGGCAGCCTGAGCACGCCTTGCCTGGTTTGGCGCACACGGAACAAGGTGCCATCTGTCTCTTCGTTAGAGAGCCTGCAGTAGAAGAAATGGGAAAGTTGCTTGGCTTACGCTGTGTGGTTGAAGTGAAGTTAGGATGCGGAACTGCTGTGGTGCAGTAAGGCGATGCGTTTTAGAAGATGAGCAGTGTGCAAGCGAGAAGCAGAGAGCGGAAGAAGTGAGAAGAATCTAATCTTCAGCAAACGGCAACTGAATTGCGCGCAAAAAATAACAAACGAGCTTGTGAAGCTGGTCCAGAAGAATCCAAGTGTTCACTTTCTGACCTACAACAAGCCTGGCGACAGCGTTGACTGTCAGTAGAAGGACTTCGTTGTTCACCAATACAACATCAATCACGTCATGGTCCCCTACCAACAACCCCTTGGTCTTCCAAAGCCACTCTTCTGTGCTTCTCCTCTCTATGTCCACCCTTCGACTTCTTGAGGAGCCTGAGCTCGTGTGTTCGACGCAGGCCAGGAAAATGATTGAAAATGAGTTGATTCTTCGCATGCATATAGTCAGCAAGCTCATGATTTAGTATTTGAAACGCCATCCCTTATGCCTTTTGCCCAGATTTTGTCAAGAAGGTACACCCAACCACCAACGCCATTGCTCGCCTCGACTGCCAGATGGGAAAAGGATCATCATTCCCACAGCATTGCTTATCCATTGATTGTATGCTCATCTTCTCTTCTTTCATGCACCTAATGCGATGCTACGCTCAGAAGCGCTCCTTCATTCTCGAGGCGACGGTTCTGAGGTTGCCGTAGACCTTGGCTGGCGGGCTACCAAGAATAAGGGAGACAATCGCGGTACGGGCCATGTGGATGTTCTTGAATCCNNTGCGCAAGTCGTCAGTGTTTTGCAAAAACAAAACCGCTCGGTATAACATACCACCCAGAATGTGAATCTTTGAATCTGCGAGCACTACACGAGTTTTGCTTGCGTTCTCAATAGCGTGCTTGGTCTTTCCGTCCTTTCCAGCAATTCCTAGAAATACAGTCAGCACGGTTCTGATGACTGGGTCGTTGAATGTCACATACTNGCCAATAGCTCTGCCCAGATGTTCGCCCTGAAGCGTCTTGACATCCTTGATCTCGAAAGTCTCAATGTACAGATCATCCAGACGCAGCAATGCAATAGCGTCGTCCAAGTCAAATCCTAAGCAGAAAGCGTGGATAAAGTCTGCGCCCTTCTGCAGTGCTCCGGTGTCATCGGTGAATCTGCTTGTGCGAAGCTCGACGTTCTTGTTCTTGGTATTGACTCTGCATTGCAATTTGAGGTGTTCGACCANGGGAGGATAGACCTTGGGCCAGGCATTCTTCAGGGGAGTCCAACGGTGAGGCGGCACGGCGACCTTGCGCGATTCGGAACGGACGTGAGCGTTGGTAGCCTTCTCGGCAGCAAAAAGTGGTTGCGAGTCGACGGTCATGGCTGTGTCTTCTGAAGGTTGGGCGGTAGCCTGGACAGCAGGGGCGTCGGTGGTGCTGATGAGCATCTCATCGTCCTCATCGTTGGCAGCGACGGGAGTTTCGTGCAAGTTTTGAGCAATGTCCTCGGGGGCAGCTCTTTGGAGGGCGGTAGGTGCGGGCATGGTGATATTGGTCCGACAGCAAATATGACAGAATATGTGTGGTCGGCAGTATGTTTCTATCCGAACAGCAGTAAAATCGAAGTGCCGAGGAGTGGACCGCGAGTTTGTTGGCGAGGCGCGAAAAGATGGTATAATTTTTGCCGCGGTCGGGCTCGAAAAGTCCTCCGCATCCAAGTCTGATCTGCCAAGCAACCACAAGGCGGTGAAGGGACCCTTGGCCAATGACTTCAATATCGGCATAGTTATACACAAGAAAGATCACGGAGATTATACACAAGATCAAGATCACGAAGCATGCATGTCCATAGGGAGTTGTCCTATGAACTGCTCTTTGGTTGAATCTCTCTCAATCTCTCACCCTCTTTTCCTTTAGATGCACTCTCAGTGCCGAGTATTCATTATAATTTCACTCGTACTCCTTTATTGCTCCTGTACGCCATGAACCCTAAATCAAATCCATTGTGCCTTCCACGCCAGAGGCTACTTGATCTTGTACCACCTGGACTTGTTGCCTCTGAAGTTCTACTTCTGCCACCGTTATGGGCAGAGGTGGCGTTGAGCAAGCTGACGATTCTGACCTTCTCGACCTCGATCTGCTGCGAGTTGTCCAGCTTGACCTTGACGTCCTTAAGTATGAAGGTCCACACGTCGTCGCAGAAGCGGTATGTGTCGAGGTGTCNCCTATGGGTTTGGTCAGCATGGAGAAGTGTTGATTGGTCGCCTGAGGGCTAAACAATGTGCTGGGCTGTTCGGAGTACTAATGTGGAGGACAAGAACACAACAGAAAAAGGTGCGCATAGTATTGGACTTGTTGATGAGCGGTCTCCTACCTTGAAGCTCATTCTGGACTTGACTTTTTCACCAAGCACCTGCGCGATAGCCCTGTCAAAGTTGGTCATGATCTTGATGGCAAGCTGAGGCTCGATGCGACGACTGCTGATGAGATCGTCCAGGGTATCTGCGAGTGTGCCACCGATGCNTATACACATCCTTCTCAGCACAATGTTGGATGGTGATGAGTCGATGGTAACATACGACGCATTGCGGTACATTTCGTGATACATGCCCTGTTCAGCCATCTTGAATATCGACCGCTGTGTGATGCGCAAGTCGCTGAAGATGTGAGGTTTATATGTGGTGACGCGCAGATGACTGATGCGCACAAAGAGAGGATGAGAGGTCGCTGTCGCCTCTGCTATGGAAGGGTGTTGTTGATGGAATCAGTCATGCCGAAAGCCCCGGCTTGTTCCGTTCAAGAGACTTGGTCAGGCACCAGTGTACTTTGATACTTTATCACTTCCAGCCTGTCCTCTGCCATCAGAGTCGCCGGTATCATCACCGAAAGACAAGACCAACGGTACTTAGCAAGCATATGAGGTTCATTGCAGGACAACGCAGTGCCAGTCAAGTCGGCAAAGAGATGCAGACTCCCTTCGTCTTGTCTATTTCGAACCGAAGCATCCCACCCTGCAGGGAGTCGGTCCCTGATTTTGCCGATCACTTACGGACGGTTCGCGCTGCCGTTTCCGGTTTGAAAGGCAAGAAGGGCAGGTTCCTCAAACCAAGATCTGACGTGATGGAGCCTAGACACAGCCTAGAACGAATCGAGCACAAACATGGTCGAACGATTGGATCGAGGTTATCTCGCGGCGCGATCGCGCCTTCGTGTCTTGTGCACGAGCGCTGCAAGANTCGCCAGTTTGCTCAATCCCTCCGGCTCCGAGCGCCCAAAATTGTAGTGTAGATATCATGGATCTTGGGAGCTAGGACGCTTTCCCTCTCAACTGTTTTCTTTTAGTCTTGTTGCTGGTCNNGTCTTCTCTCTCCTTCAAACTTGCATTCGCATCTCACCCTTTGTCTCTGACACCTTTTCGATTCTTTGCGCTTCTCAAAACCTTCTTGTCCAACATACCGGACCGAAACTCCGAAGCANNATCACAAATTCCTCATCACCTTCTCGTGCGAAACTCACATAGCTACCACCCTATGGCCTCATCACTGATCAAGGGCAAGCCTGCCCAGCAACTCTCCTCAATTCTACCACCCCTCGTCTTTGGATGTGCCGTCTTCAACTCACAATACAACGATGTCAACAAGCTGGACACTGTTGGCTTGGTACAAGAGGCGCTCGAATTTGGTATCAGAGCATTCGATACCAGCCCATACTACGGACCCAGTGAAGAGCTACTAGGAGCTGCCCTCAACACAGAATTCGTACACGCACACGTGCCTCGCTCCGACCTCTTCTACATTACAAAGTGTGGCCGCATTGCTGGAGACGAGTTCGATTATTCNCCCGAATGGGTCCGCCAGAGTGTCGGACGCAGTCTTCAGAGACTGCGCACTGATTACCTCGATATCGTTTACTGCCACGATGTCGAGTTCGTGAGCGAGGACGAAGTGCTCGGAGCGATCAAAGAGTTGCGTCGCATTCGCGATGAGGAGGGCACACTACGCTATGTTGGCATTTCAGGATACCCCGTCCCTCTGCTTTGCTCGCTCGCTGAGCGCGTTCTTCGCGAGACAGGCGAGCCTCTCGATGCTGTCATGTCGTACGCAAACTTCACACTACAAAACACTACACTCGCATCAACCGGCATTGCACGTCTGCGTGCTGCAGGCGTCGACGTTGTCCCAAATGCCTCACCACTCGGCATGGGTCTTTTGAGACGCGCGGGTCCTCCTGTTGCGGGTCAAGGCGACTGGCATCCCGCTGGCCCTGGCGTTCGAGAAGCTGTCCGTCGTGCAAGCGACTTCTGCGACCGCCACGGAGAACGTCTCGAGGTTATTGCCATCCGCTATGCCCTCGAATCATGGTTGACACAGGGTGCGAGTGTTGGCTCAAGGGGCGACCCTGCGTCCGGCGTTCCGTGGACCCGTGAGTCGAACGAGCAAGTTGGAGGTCACAAGCTTGGTGTTAGCGTTATGGGTGTCAGTAACGCTGGTGAGCTGGAGAAAACAATGTCGGTCTGGCGTAGTATTCTCGATGGTCTCGAGGGTGGTGAAGAGACCGTCAAGCTTGCCGGTCGCTGGAAGAGAGACCACGAATGGAGCTTGAATCGCAAGCACGGTGTCCAGATCATGGCAGACGGCATTCAGGAGCATCTGGCAGAGTATCTCGACTTCGCATGGGACAGCCCTGGCAAGGACTATGTCAACAAGAGAGCGGCCAAAAACTTGTCGGCACCTCAGGCTGAAGATGCTCCTTGGCTGACTCCTGCTCAGAGCCCGCAGGCCGAGCAGGACCTNCCTGAGGAGATCAGCATTGCGCTCAGATGATCCTGTAGTTCTGAGTTTTCTCTTCTATTTCATGTCATGGATATTAACGACGGGTTAGTTAATAAGTTTTTAGATATCCCTCTCTGTTCTTGTTTACAGATTCGATTGCATATACCTTGGATACGTCCTTGAAATTTCACGATTGTTCTTCTCTATTTCATTCAGAAGTTCCAATGTGGTGTTGACACTGCAGATCATGCAGTGCCTGCTGGTGCGGAGAACAACACCTTGATGTCATGACCTGCATCACCATGCATACGGGATCATTCTGTATTTCTCACGTTCATCACAGTCTCTTCAGATTCCGACAGCTAGAACCTTGGCTATCAAACAACATACTTTTGAAAAATACAACGAAATGTCGTCCAGCGGATCTGAAAACAAGATGCCACCAGCTCGCATGACAACGCAGCAATCCTCAGACGAAGAAAAGAACATCTCCATCGTCAAAGAATACATGCGAATTGCCTACTCGCCCTCTGAAAACAAAGGCCGCAAGTCTGTCGAACACCTCTGTGCAGATGATGCCTGGTTCTGGGCTCCTACCACTTTCCCCGGCGTCAAATCACCCCAGGATTATGCAGAGAGTCATTCACATGTCATGGCTAGTATCGCAGACCTTCACATTGTTTGCTACGATCAAGTGTTTGCCAAAGATGGACATGTGCTTTTGAGATATACGGCTGAGGGCAGCCATTGCGGTGAGCCTCATAATGGGATTGAGAAGACTGGGAACAAGGCCAAGTGGAGTGCGGCAGCTATCTTTGAGGTTGAGGATGGCAAGGTCAAGAGCTTTACTAAGGACTGGGATAAGCTGCATATGTGGAAGTAAGTCAAGACACGGACCTGGGCTGAGGATGGGCAGATGCTGACTAGAGTCCAGNNGCAACTTGGATGGATGAAGGGGGATGAGTATGTCTAGTTCAGACATGAGGCCTTCCATATGGGACAACTCTGGGTTTATCAACAAGGTTCGCATGGGATGCCTTCAGACCAGAGCTGTAACAGCAAGCAGGAGATGGGTGGAAATCCGCTGAAACAGAGCGATTGAGACCAGCCACTTCAGCGGCCTGAAAATACTTCAAGATACAGGCATAATTATTACGTGAGAGCCGAGAAAGAGACAAGTGATGAGTCGATTGTTGAAAAGTGAAATTGTCTCGAGCGATTGTTGAGTTGAGGAGCTTGGGGAAGGAATTGGGGAAAGAGCGGGCAGCTTCCTCGGTCTTGATGTGCTCGATGGAATTGATTGGCCTCCGGGGCACAAAGCGGGCCTCGTCATCGGCGTGATGCTTAGAGACATGGATGCTGGCGACATCAGGTTCCAAGAAGAAACCTTGAATTGCTGAAAATACCCAAGGTTTCCCATGTCATCGTCGTTATTCCTGATTTCTGCATTCTGAATCAATCGTTGTCCTTTACAGCATATCGCTCTTCGTCGGCAGCTTTGCGAACGGCTATTTACTAGTACAGGCCGAGGGCGGACTTGTCGGCCGTTGCTCCAACACTTATCCACCTCGATCCTATTTCGCCTATTCTGCTATTGGAACGCTTCCATCTCCATTTCTGTCCCACCCCACGTGCTCACCTCTTCTCCCTCTCTCGACGCCCGTCCTTTGTTCGTCGCATGAGTGGACTGGCCAAAGGCTACTCGGATCTTGAGCGTGGAATGCGCCGTCTCTCAAGTGCTTCCCCGCAACGAGCCTGAGAGACATACGATCGCTCCGCCATGGGGAATACCAGCAGCTCCACCAGGAGTCGAGAACGACATCCTCACGGTCGCGCTCCGGCACTGTCAACAATGGAGGCTCTAACACTGGCTCCAACGAAAACTCCATGTACAATGTGCGTAGCGGCCGTGGCAGCAGACAGAATCTCTCCTTCCTCCATCTGGGCTCCAGCAGCAGAGGAGACCAATCACGCACCGAGGAACCGCGTCGCGAGACCAAGCAAGAAAGAGAAGCACGCAAACGCGAGAAGGAGCGTGTGGCTCGAGAGAATGAACGCGAGCGGAGTATGAAGGAGGAAGGCGTTGATGGTGGCTATCTCGTCACGCTGGGAACGTACGTCGGCCCTGAGGACTTTAACAAGACGGTCGTACGCCAGTTCATGGTATGCCATCTGCTATCGATTTTGCTTCTATCCCACTGACACAGCCCANNGATCGAACGTCGTTTGGCGCCGTTCTGGAAAGGCCTCAACGACCACTCGGACTCGTGGACCGAAAACCAGCTCGTAGCTGTAGCACGAGGACTACCCGTCCCCGCTCCTGATGACCCTCCACTCCCCGACCCGGAAACAGCCGCCGGCAGCGATGTCGACTCGCTCACTATTCCTATCTCCTCTCGCTCCCAATCATATCAATCCGATCACACATCGACTCCTCAGAGCGCCACCTTCCCTCGCCCAGGCACTTCGTCTTTACCCTCGGCCTCGGGATCTCGAGGTCTCTTCCGCGACCGTGCAAAGACGCTGGCATCTTTGGGCACTTCGAACAAGAACAACAATGCTTCGTCTACTTCGATTGCCCCTCAAGAAATCCGCTTGCCACGAGACCCGCGAGTCAACGGCTCTCCCATCGAGGCTGTTCTGTACAAAGATGCTGCCGAATGCCCCATCTGTTTCATGTACTATCCTCCGCATCTCAACAAGACTCGCTGCTGCGACCAGCCTATTTGCTCCGAGTGCTTTGTACAAATCAAGCGTCCTGATCCCCACCCTCCGGAGCATCACGATGATGAAGGAAATCCTACAACCGACGAAGAAGGCTTGCTCGTCTCGGAACCTGCTGCTTGTCCCTTCTGTGTGACCCCTGAATTTGGAGTCAGCTATCAACCTCCCTCTTTCCGTAGAGGTCTTGTGTACTCCGGTCCAGTGAGCAGTCCAGCTCCGACCAGCGCTCCGTCACCAGACGCGTCTTCTCTGTCTCTGGCCGTGCCGCATGGTAGAAGACGTACTACCTCTCTATCAGCTTCGGCCCCTACTGTAATCACTACCGACCGAGTACGACCAGACTGGGCAAAGAAGCTCGCCGATGCTAGGGCACATGCCCTGCGACGATCTGCTGCTGCGACTGCTCTCCATAATGCGGCGTACATGCTCGGTAACCAGCAGCCATCGGACTCGCGCTCATTTGGCGGTCTGGGTCGCCGTCGTCGTACGCTTCTGGCAGATACTTCTGCTAGTGCAAGCGGATCGGGTACTCCAAGAGCTGATAACGGCCAAGTGGGTAGTCTGTCTGAATTGATCGCTCACATAGAAGGTCAGGGATCAAGCACAGAACCTCGTCCGTCAGGCAGAAGAAGCCGCGCTCACGACCTCGAGGATTTGATGATGATGGAAGCTATTCGACTTTCTTTGGCCTCAGAAGAAGATCGTAANGAAGAAAGAGGAAAAGGAAGTGAGAAAGGAAGCAAAGAAGCGAGAAAAGGAGGCTGCAAAGATGCCAAGAAGGCAGAGAAGGCCGCGAAGAAGAGTGGAAGTCTTTACAGCGCCAGCATGAACGGCAGCACAGTCGCATGGTCTGACATGTCCCGCTCTACGAGCAATATCCCACGACCGCAGACGGCCGCTTCGATGGCTTCATCGCCGCCGCCAGCCGCTCCTCCAGTCATTGGCAAGGGCAAAGCACCTGCTACCACGGCCTATGGCTTCAACCCACTCAGCGAACCTACTTCGACTCTGAACACAGAAATTGCTGAGCAGGCAGCCGACTCTCAGAGACATCTCGAAGAATCGAGAGCTAATCTACCTCAAGCAACTCAGCCCATTTCGTTCCCAGAGGCCCTTCAAAACCGCTCTCATCTTCGCCATATCTCGAACGCTTCGTCGGCAGCATCGTCAATGCTAGATTCTCTACCTGGCAGCTATCAACAACGGACGCCAAACCACCAAATATCTCCCAATGCAAGTGCAACAGTGCTGGACGATGGTACTGGTACGCCTGACACACAATCCGGCACACCAAGCAACGATGTGAATACGGAATCCATGTTCAACTTCAAAAGCCTGACCGAGATGATTCGTAACGACGATAAGGACCGAGATGCAGATCATGTCGAGTTCTTCGAGCAGAAGCCAGATCAAGAGCGCAAAACCTCGATCGCGTCGTCGTCTAAAGGCGACGGTTCTTCTGGACTGCCCCCGTTGAACGAGGATGAGAGGGAAACATCGAAGCATGGCAATGCTGTACAGGTTCATAATGGATCGGCTTCACAGATGCAGCAAACCGAGACAAAGCACGCAGGCGATGTGAACGTCTTGCACACGTCAGGAACGTCGATTAACTAGATGGGCTGCGTGGCTTGCGTACACAGACATGGCATCGATCAAGGTTGGATGGAGATGCATACGGCAGAGAACGTCAAAACGCGGATGCTACTGCAGAGCTTCTCCCGCCGTCGAGGTTCCTGAGATATAGATAGGCGGTGACTGAAAACACGGGCTGAGGGACAGCCGGAGTCATGGCCTTGTTGGTTGTGGGTTGGTTGGGGGAAGACCGGGCTTGTATAGGGCAAGGCGTCGAGCAGAGGGTAACCGTTTCAACTTTTGTAGTTTGGCTCCCAAACATATGCAATCTTTTTGTTCATAAAGTCGGATAGAGTTGTTGGTGTTTGCAGACGGATAAATGTCGGTCTCAGACGGGCCTGAAACGGTCCTTTGGGTGCACAGACATGCGGGGAGGTACTTGCACGGTGTTGTATGCATGATGAAACGGGTGGATCAGGGCAGCAGGGCACACGCAGGGGTACTGGCGAGACTAGGGCGATGATGGTCTTTGCATCAAAGGGACTTTAGTCGTGGATAGCCTGGTGTATGGTCGTTGAGTTGTTGTTGTCGTCGTTCTTGTTCCTGGAAGTCCATGTGCTCCCTGAGCCAGGAGTAAAGCGTAGACAGAAGGATTTGGCGAAGCCGCCAAACACGAAAGGGGCCACTTTTAAGCAAGCGGTCGGCTAGGATTAATATATGGTGTGAACCCCACGCTCCATCAGCACAGTAGCGAGTCGGACAGGACAGATACGCACGGCGACTAGAACCAGAGGTCGGATCTATCCAAAAGTCAAGGGGTTTGATCATGTCGCAGCTTTCTCAGCACAGGCAAAGAGTGCCATCGTTGGGCATTATCGCGACTTCTGGGCGAGGGCAGCAGGCTACTGTCTTCCCGGCCAGACCAAGCCCACTGTCTTCTCATCCGCCAACACCGGTCGAAGTGGTCGGAGGGACTTGCAACAGCAGCAGCGAGCAGCACAGCAACTCGGGGTCGACCAAACACAGCAGGAACGTATCTGCAAGTACATCGTCGCTGCCGTTTGGGTCGCCTAGCAACTTGACCTTGTTCCCGAGGAAGCATCCGAGCAATTTCTCCACGCCCGACCTGTCAAAGTCTGCTTCACCATCCACCGACTCCCTGCACCGACAAGACACGAATTCTTTTGCCGGCAGCTCCTCTCAATTGCATCATCTACCATTGGCATATCAGCTCAACTCCCACGACACGTCGTTCAAGCTCGACCTCGCCAGCGTCGAAGCCATGTCACACCACGACAACCACCGCCACGATAGCTTCGGCTCCCAGCTGCCTGTACCCAAGGGCGCCAACAACAACAACAACAATGGCCGTCGCAGATCCATCAGCATGCAAAAGCTGTTCTCGCTGTCGAGCCTGAAGAGCAGCTTCGGCAACTCACGCACATCCCTCGTCTCGACCCCTTCTACACAAAACCCTCCACAAACCGCCTCTTCCGACCGTCCGGCCTCCGACAGCACTACCAGTTCCAGAGGTGTCAAGCGCGCTGCGGAAGAAGACTATGTCGTCGTTAAGCATGGCCAGGACAACCTTCAGCCTCCGCTGAGAAAGAGAAAGAGCAACTCGTGGTTCCGCAGAAAGAGCGCCCTCTTCACGTTCAACTCCCACAACAGCGCCTCTGCTGTAGCAGATGATTATGACATGCCTCAAGGTCCTGATGCCATGGTGCTAGACGAGCCCGAGAACGTCCATCCAACCACCGAACACACACAGGCCATCGAGAGTGACTTTTCGAGCGACAAAGCGGCCAGCGTCTACACCACACAAACTACACAGTATCCCCCTGTTCTACCGCCATTGTCGCCCATGTCCAAGACCCAAACACAATCTTCGCAGTACTCTCAGCCTTCTCAAACCCAGAGACCCGAGAGACCTGCTTCACACAGAACTTTCAGTTCGCAGAGCAGAATTAGTCGATCGTCGTCTCAACATCGAACTCCATACTCTCCCTCGGCAAGAGAAGCTTTCTCGCCNCCACCAACACTGCCGGAGCTCACTAGGATCGACACGACGTTTGGTGATCAGGACATGGGAGAGCTGTTTGCTCAGTTCGGACGCTAGAAGCGCTATGATTCCCCAGACCGTACTACCGAGCGTCCGTGGTTGAAGTCCTTCGTCCTCAAATGCAAAAAAGGACAGGCATCTCCTTGGTTTGGCCGTTCCTAACGACTTCTCTCACTCGACACAGACCTGGTACAGGTTGTTACTCTGTGCTCTTTGTCGTTTCTTCTACGAGTGTGGGAGAAACGAATGTCTACATGTATATTCATAACCCCTGGGCGGTTGTACAGTCATTCCTCATGTTGCTATTTTTCATTGGTCCCGATTTCACGTTCTTTGTCAGCATTGTTTTTCGTTCATGGCATTGGCGAAGGCGCTTGGTGGAGTTGTTATTCTTGGGCAGAGGGTTTAAGGTGTACATGATCTTTTTTTTTATCCTTCGTTCTGCAGGAGCCGGGCTCTAGCTCTCTTGAAATCACAGATATCGTTTTCATCGTGTCTTATATCGTTGTCCCTCTTTTTTCTTCCTGTGGTTGTTCGTTGCATTGACTAGACATGAATCTAACAGCAACGATGTCAACGGCGATGGTAGGGTTGAAACCGAATCACTCCAGGCCATGGTCATCGAATTAGACCCATCGGTGTCTTCCATCTCTGAACTCTGCTTGCTTGGACAAAATGGAAGGTATCAAAGCGGCAGATGTACATCAAGGTCATTACTTACATATTCCAATACCACTCAGCCACAATTCTCGATCAATCGGTCATTGTTCCGAGAAAACGGTCGAAGCAATGCCTTTGGCTGTGGATATGCAAAGTGATGATGGATATATCCTAAGCTCTTGCCGTTCAAAACAGATATAGATTCATTTTTAGAGAGGCAAGAGTCTAGTCATGAAATCTCTTGCTGCTGGGCCTTGTGGGTCATTTGATATAAAGAGAACACAAAATGCAGAGTTTTGGAAGGTCATGTAGGAGTACATGTCATTTTTCATTCGTGTGTTTTTTTACGTATGATAACTTTTTACGAAATGTTTATTCTGTTGCGTTTGTGGGTCTTTTTGTTGCGAATTGTCGGGTCACCCAGTTGGGACCGTGTTCTTGGTATTCTTGTCTGGTGATCAGGATGTTTTTGAGGAGGTCTTGGTCGTTTGCCATGCGGCAGCCTCCTTGCCAGGTTGATGTTATGGGACTGTGAGGTTGTGTTAGTTTGTTGTTGTCTTTGGTATCTGCGAAGAACCATGGGGGAATAGACACTCACTCTTCAGCTCTCCGTACACGGACAAGCATATCTTCGGGTGCCAGCATCCTCACACCTGTTTCCACTCTTTGCACAAAGCCAGGGATGAGAGTGTTTCCTCCCACTAGCAAAATGTTGGCAAGCATAGGCTGCCATAGCAGTTCAGGCAAACACTGTAGACTCTGGAGTATAGTCTCTGCGATACCAGACTGTGGCATAGCGATATCCGAAGGTGTAAACAGCATTTCAGGGACAACGAAACGTTCGTTTGCCAGAGGAAAGACTTCTTCTCGGACACTGAGGGGGTCATCTGGTTGCCTTACACCCAGGCGTTCCATCTTGGCTTTATGTGAAGCATCATGTGGGCGGATGAAACCGCGATGATGGCGTTCGTAGTCAGGCAGGACATAGTCTATTACAATGCTAGGGTCCTTGTTCCTCGCAGCATCCAGTTCTTGAGAGAAGTCTGTGGAGAGGTAGCAGGCGTCTTCTTTTATCTGGGAGACGATGTGTGGTTCGTCGATGAGGGAAAAATGGCGGAGGGAGATGAGTTCGGCGAGGTAGTTGTTTAGGTGTTTACCTCCCACATCTAAGCGGCGCACAGCAGGGTGAATGGGTCGGCCTTGTAGTAAAGGGGTGATGGTGGTGTGACTGTGACCGCTGTCTACAACGAGAAGGGCATCGGCAGGCTGGATTTGTGATGGGTCTGCAAGAGCAGGGTCGCCGAACAGAGAACGGGTGTCGTTGTAGGCATTCAACGAGGGGCCAATGGTTCGATACACGGCAGCAAAGTCGAAATGCTCAAAGACCATCTGATCCAGATTTTGAGTGAGTTGCAAGGGCGCATTGGGCTGTTCGGTGATGATCAGGTTGGTGTCGTTCGAGTCGCACTGAAGGTATTGGAGCTCGTTATCCAGCACGGCGACTTCGGCAGGCCAGTTGACAATATAACCCTTCTGGACTGGACGGCGAAAGGTCATGTCACCATAATCGGTGCATTGCGACAGTTGCGAGCCAACATAAGTCTTGTTGTCGCGCGATTTGGCGATGCAGTTTGGCGCAACATGACAGGTGCCATTGTTATCGGACGAGGCGTATCCAGCCTTGAGAGACCATGCGCCGACGTCGACGACGAGGGTTGGCGACATTTAGAGAGAGTCTTCATCCATGTTGGTGCTGGCGGTGACGAGACCGGGGCGGTCGGTGACGGCTTTCGACATCAACTGCATCTATATCTTGGCAGCTTTCTAGAATTTATTTGGACTTGTCGCATTCCTCACACGTCAAGACACACTGCAGCCATGGCCGCCTCGCAGACACTCATAGACCTTGCCCAGACGCAGCGTGCTCTGGTCGCTCAGTTCCTCGCCTCTCTCGCTCCAAATGCTTCCACCGACTCGTCAAGTCGACTGCCACCCAACCCACCGAACCCGCTGCATGTCCTTCGCGACAGTGCCACCTTGCTCAAGGCTCACACCACCAAGCTCGCTCTTCTCCTAATCAACAAGCCCTTCACACCCACCGCCGTCACCTCAGTCCTCCGAGATGCCACCCAAACATGTCTTCCCGCCATGATGTCTGCTGTCGAACTCTGTCGTCCTGACATCTGGGGTGTCTTCCTACACCACCAGGTCGTTGCCAGAGTTCGCACTGTCATGCGCGAGATGGTCTCTTTCCTCGAAGAAGTCCTCGACGTTGCCAGACAAGAAAACTCGTCGAACCACTCCAAGGACACTCTTGCTTCTACTGGTGTGCTGTGGGAAGCCTGCGACGCTCTGATTCAACTGGAGAAGACTGGAATTGCTGGCCTGGCTGTCCTCAAGGCTCAGGAACTACGGGACACCATCAACGACGCCATCGAAGAACTCAAAGAGTGGGAAGAGGGCGATGGGGAGGATGACGACGACGACGACGACGAAGACGATGAGGACGACAGTGACGCATACTCCACCACCGATGACCAACAAGACAGAGACGACCAAGACGAATTCGACGACATGTTTTCCGCCGCCAACAAACTCCCAAAAGACCGCCCCGACCTGAAAGAACGCCTGCAAACCGCTGCCGACAAGCTCAAAAAGATACAATTCCTCTACGCCGCCATCACCAAACGCAGACTCACGACTTTTACACCAGACGTTGCTTCGAAAAAGTTCAATATTCTGACTTTGGACAAACTCATGCATCTGCTCAAAGAATTGCCCGAGTTCGTCGACGATCTCGCAAATGCTTTCTACGAGCTCGACGCCGATCAAGTCGATACTATCCTCAGTACATGCATCGACAATGCATGCTCAGCTGCCGACCTCCTAAAGACAGACTGGAACGACAAAGACGACGAATTCACGGCATGGGTCACAAAGTGGACTTCAATCGTCAAATAAGAAGAAGAAAATTTGAAAAGAAAAGAAAAAAGATATTGTTCCCCAAAAATGCAACCACCGTCATAGAAAGATAAAGATGCTACGCAACCCCTTGGGTATCGTTAAAAGAGGCTCATTTGTACACCAGCACCGTGTGCTGTTTTCCCACTTCTTGCACCACCACAGAACTTTTGTACATATTCCAGTTTACAGGATGAAGGCAAGAGCACCGGCACCGACAGCCATGATGCTGGCACCGACCTGGACAGCAGCGCCAGTAGAAGGAGTGCTAGAAGCCGACGAGGCAGCCTTGGTGGCAGAGGCAGAAACGGCAGCAGCAGCAGAGCCGGAAGCAGAGGCACCGGTGCTGGCGAGAAGAGTGCCGCAACGCTGCTTGGCGAGGCTCTGGATGCTCTGGAGGTCTTCGGCCGAGCAATCAGAGTTCTGGAGAAGGCAGGTGGTGCCGGCAGCGAGGAAGGCCTTGGAGCCGGTTGTGCAGAGGCAGACGGGGTCATTGGCAGAGCAGCCGGATGCGCCGACGGCGGATGTGACGCAGGCAATCTGTCGAGATTGTTAGTGGTGGTTATATCTCAGTCAAGGCGAAAAGCAGGAACGTACACCGCACTGAGGGACACCAGCAGTAAGGTCGACGGCAGTCGAGGCAGCGGCAGCGGCAGAGGTAGAGGTAGAGGCCGAAGCAGCCATGGCAGTGGCGGCGAAGATGGCGAGGGAAGTGTAGACACGGAGCTGCATGATGGCGGTGTTTGTGTGTGTGGTTGGTTGTCGTGTAGAAGAAAAGATGATTATAGAGAGTGTTTCAAAGTTGGATTTTGCTGTAAAAGAGTGGAAAGCTGAATGAACTGAATTGGATAGTCAAGAAAGCAAGAGAGCAAGAGCATGCAGTATTATATCCTGTCGTGCAACCTCCACCAACTCCCGCGTCTGTGCCTTTGACGGGCCTCTGTCTCTTATGCTTTCGCTCGCGAGGCTCGAGCTAACAATTCTCACTCCACTCCGCTTGATCCAGCAGCGGTGCCATTTCTCTTTCTGGGTGTTGTGAATTTAGATCCGTCTGCTGAAACACTTGCGAGCCCATGGATCGTGAATTGCCTTTTGTTAGCTTCAAACGCCATCAAACCCATCCCCGACCTCTAAACACCACAAAGCCGGTCCCTTGCATGGATCTGGGTCCAGCACTTGACTCTTTCGGTCCCGCTCTGCCTGTTTTCACCAACCTTGCAATATGTTTTTCTGCTGGCCTTTGTGTTCTGCAGCGACCACAGACGTTGAACATTGGAGACCGGTAGATCCATCTTCTTTGCCTTGTTGCCCATTCTTGCATACATACCACAAGGTGGTCGTTGCTTCATCTTAAAAACGCTTTGGGCAAGCCTTGGATAAAGTCGATAGTCGGGAACATCAACTGGGTGACTGTGCTTCTTCTCCTTTTGGGTGAACACTTGTATCTTGATTTTTGCTTGGCCTTGCGGCCAGTCCTCTTACAAAACATTAGTAGGTAGTGGATCGACATGATGACCCCTGTGCTATTGAGAAGGTCAAACCTCTTCCTTTGCTCTGACTCTGCCATCAGCATGTCAAGTTCTTGATCTACTGTCTGCTGTCTGCGGCTCACCTGTTTTGGCTGCTTTGCTTACTCCACATGGACATCGCGTATCAAAGTATCAAAGCTCCGGTCCTTTCGGAAGCGCAACACATGCACCCCTGAATTCTGGAGCGGGCCGAGTTAATATATCGAACAACCTATTTCTTTTGTACATCTATATCGGGTGGATGTCGACAGATCAACCATTGATTGTACTTAGGGAGAGCAGACACCTGCAGTAAGCAATTGACGGTCCCAAGCAATGCATTCTAGAAGTGGAATAACCTCTCTTCGCCGTTGGCAGATTTGATTATTTGCCGATGCGATGGCTTTTCCCACGCGAGAGGGAGGGTCCATTATTTTTTGCTCGGCAAAGGCTTTTCTTGCTCGTGGGCTCTCAACGTCGTTGCAGCCAGCATCCTCGGAGTGCTATTCGCCAAAGCACATACTACCAGTCAACCACCAAGGTTCCAGATGGGTATAGCGGTTTGCATGACTCTTTTTACTTATCTAACGGTTTGCTTGGATGTGGATCCGTCTTTCCTACTAGCGGTTGAGTACGGATGAGAGTCCGGTGCTGGAGAGAACCAAAGGATGCGCTTTCCGCTTGTGCAGGCTGACTGCAAGTGTTCTTGACTCGTCGAGCAATGATCTCAATTTCAAGGCTTAGGGAAGAAGAAGATCCTCAGCTCCAGTCCGAGCGACCATGCTTCGATCTTCATTGACGATGTGTCTGTCCTGCTTCTTCTGCCGGACCACTGGATGCGCTTGCTCTGGAGACCATTATCAACACGCTATGTATCAATATCCGTTGCTAGCGAATGGCTGTAACGGAGTCTCTACCGCGGTCTTTGCTGTTCCAGCCAACCGAGATGTAACTCGCAATCGTATCTGACCATTACGGCAAATCAACCTGCGAGTATGGCTACACAGACGGCAGATGATATCAATCACATCTTCCACGTTGCAGGTAGGAAACACATTACAACCACACAAGCTACTATCAGCCTTTATTTCTGTACGCGACTAACCTACAAGCTTCTTACACCAACGTCTTCCATAATCGTCATCTTGGATATAGGTGCGGTATCAGAAGATATCAACTGAAACGGCAATGCGATAGCCACTTTTCCATCCGCTTCGCCTGGCCATTTGGAATTACGCTTTACTGGATGCAAAACTGTCCAATCCGTCTGCATGGCTATATCAGCATTGCCACTCTTGTCTTCTGTCCTGGAACCGGTATGGTCGATTGACGAATCTAACATCGATCACGGATGCGGCTCTCACGACTGCAATTCACAAGACTCGGACAGCTCTGCTTGACTGTGCCATCGTTGTAGCGGGTCCCCAAAATCTCTCAAGATCTTCGTATTGCTTGGGTGCCGCGTCACATTCGACCTTGAGTTCTGTCTCTGTTCTACCAATCAAAGTCATGCATTCGAATGATTTCAGGGCAGGAATCATGAACACGCTTTCGAGACCAAAGACACTGGCAGCGACCTGATGCGTTGTTCTTTCATACCGAAGTCGTCGAATAGAGATGTTCGCTCCACAAAATGTTGTCCGGACGAGGAAAGAGCAATGACGAAGACAACAACCCCTCGGAAAGGAAGAAACACTGCACTCGGATCCTGTATATGAACTTGCGACACCAGACCCTCAGTCCTACTACAAGTTTTGCGAGAACAGATCAGATGGTTGGATATGGTTGATGGCCATGTTGAGTCCACGTGCTCTGATTTCTACCTAGATGACGACTGGTGCTTTTCAGTAACTGCCTTGTGTGAGTCAGCGCAAGCTCTTTTTGACATATATGCTACCGCTCTCTTCCACTCGTGATTCGATTCGTTCACATCACAGCATTCCGTTGCCGGACCTGGTAATCCACTCTAGCTGCCACACACAAATGGCAAATACGATGACTGCACAACCATCTCTCAAGACGCTCCCGCCCGAGATCCGAACCATGATCTATGGATTCGTCTTAGGAGATAGCGATCCGCTAGATGTCATGCAACACCTTGCATACGGCTACTGCCGAAAGTGCAGTGCCCACGAACCATACAATGCCGCCAGACTCATAGCTCAAGCAGTACTCTCAATCCTCAAAACTTCGCAAGAGATATGAACCGAGGCGCTGCCCTTCCTCCTACGTGGGCTGGACTTTCGAGTATCACTCTACAGTGGCTACACCGACTGGAAAGGCACAGTCTTCCAACGCTCTAAGGACGGCACGCTTATAACACATTGCTCGTGCCTATAAGCTTCGTTTGACAAACACTCTGCATTCTACATCACCATTCATCACATTTGCTGGTCACCCCTTTTACAATAAAAATGAGAGTATGTAAAGGACGTCTAACCTAGACGCGCTATTTGAAAGCAGCTCCACACCGTCAGCTTCGATCTGTCATGGCAGTTGCGATGTATGCAATGCGGGTAAGCCACCTTCCTGTTGTTGTTTTTTGAGGCACAAGGTCTTTCTGTCTTGCCAGTGCCAATCTCTATCGAGACATACCACTACCTACTTTGTTAACTATATAGTCTTTACCATGTCCTCACTCTAGACGATTAGCTTTTCTACTAAACTCAATATCCACATAGCATAACTGCAAGCCCAAAGTCATCTATACTACTAATTAACTAAGAACCCAAACCTAAAGGTTAAAGCAAAGTGTAAAGAGCAGGTCCCACTATAGATAAACCCCGTAGAACTGAATAGATTCAGTTGACTGCCAAACCCTCACATTCTTGCATCCACTTCCGGCATCTACACAAGCCATATGGTATTTCTATCTAAGATCAAAGCAGGATAATTATACTAAATAAGTCTCCCCCATCTAATGTTCTTGAAGACAGAGTGTTAAGTGTCTAAACGATAGACGGCAAACTGCATGAGCAAGGAAGCACAGAAATCTAGACCAGGAAACAACGACTGCACTCGAGAGAACAAGTGGAAAGTAAGTAATACTAATAGTTATACCTTGCGTTTCCTTCCGCTTCTAGGTACTTATGGAGAGGAAATGACACAGATATATACAAGGAAGTAGCAATGTATATGAAAGCAACGAGTGATATGGAGACAAGGAAGGAATGATGTAGACAGAAGGAAGGAATAATGCAGATACAAGGAAGGAGCGATAGAGAGACCAGGAAGGAGCGATAGAGAGACCAGGAAGGAGCGATAGAGAGACCAGGAAGGAGCGATACAGAGACAAGGAAGGAACATTGCAGACAGAACGAAGGAGCGATCGAGAGAAAGGGGGCATTCATCACAGAATTGACATTTAAGGGTACGCTCCCATTAAGCTTCTTTGCTGCAACTCTCTGTAATCTTGTATATCAACTATATCTGTAAGTATAAGCAAAGCCAAAAACAATGGACCCACGCCGAAAAGAACACGATCGAACAAAACTCAATTGGTATCCAAACAAAAACGCCAATTCCATGCTCAAATTTGTCTTTCAAACATTATTACAGTAAGGGGTGGTTATTGAGGAGGAGTTGTACTTCAACCAAAAGCCTGTCCTCGAGTGGACTTGCCAATCGTATTAAAAGTCTGGACGTTGCTTGACATGGCCAGTGTGTCGAAGCGGTCGATGCCCATGAAGCGGTTAATGCCACCCTATCCACACAAAACGTTAGCAAGGTGCGAAAAAGACAAAGTGAGGAGTAAGACATACCTNNCATCGCTGCTCCAGCTCGAGAACCAGAAGCCGATGATGATGGTCAAGTATGCAAGGATCAAGATCGATCCCTTGAAATAGTTGCTCTTGCCTTCTCCAACAACCCAACCCATCAAGAAGACACCGAGGATGATGGTCACCATATCCCATTGAGGGAAGATCAAGTTGAACGTGTGGGCAGCAACATGCTCGGGCTCCATCCACTGTGCCCAGACACCAGAGTAAAGAACCAAAGCCGGTACTTGCAAGAGCATCACTTGGAGTGCGTAGGCAGAACCAATCTCCATCGACAGTGCAATGTTTCCGTTCATGGCAAACGAGATGGCGTTCAAGAACTCGGTAGTGTTTGGCACGAGTGCGAATAGGGTGATGCCGAGGAACTTCTCGTCGATATCGATGTGTTCGAGGACACTGTCAACGGTATCGACCAGAATCTCAGCGATAACGGCATAGGCAAGGGTAGCGGTCAACAGGATCACCGCAGACTTCGTCCGGCTCCAGTTGGGTGCGTCATGACCACCCGATTTATGGGCTGAAGCTTCGTGGACTTCTCCATGAACTTCTCCGGCGTCTTCGGGTGTGGCACCGTTCTTAGTTGCATGAGCCGAATGACCGACCGAAGAGGAAATGGAGCCATGGTGTTTCACACTGCCAGCACGGGTGCTGGCCATCAGAGAAGCCTTACGCGGAGCGTTGGTCGCATCACGGGCAGCCACGGTTGCTGCAGTTGCTGCCATCTCTGCGACCTGACGTACCAAAGCGGTGTTGTCTTCCGCAGAAAGACCGGGAATACGTAGCTTACGCTGTTGGATCTTGTCGCCCTCTTCCTCACTAGACTTAGGAGGCACGAGATGCGTCGGACCCCCGAAAGGAGGAGCTGTGGTCTTATCGGNGGAGTGCTGCTCGCTAGGCGCAGTACTTCCAAAGCCAGCCTGCTTTAGTGATTGGCCGAGGATCCGCTTGTATAGTTGTGATTCTTGAATGTTTCCGCGAGATAGGGTACCAATGGTGCCTACAGTGCTGTTACGGCTCAGGTGTGCATGAGGGTTGACAACGATGGTTTCGGGAATGCTGCCATGTCTAGCTTCAACGTGCAATGCCTGATGCTCCATCTTTTCCAGCTTCTTCTCGTCGAGCTCATTGTTCCAGATCACTGCTGCATGGGTACGCAGAGTGAAGAGGAGACCGATGAGATATGACATGAAGAGGAAGAAGGCGCAGAACCAGATGTACGGGCGCACTGCTTCAAGGAAGAAGCGGTCGTTGGTGGCAGGGACCTGGTTGAAGTAACAACGTCTGCAATCCCTGTCTCCTTTGGCGTCGTCTCCTCTGACACACTGGTGGCAGATGAGCTCATGACTACCATAGTTTTGGTAGAACAGAGTAGGACCAAAGGAGCCGATGACGGCAAAGAGCAGCATTGTCGATGTGACACCTGCAGATCTGACATTGAAGCGCTGAGTCTTGCGCTTGATGGCACCAAAACACATCGAGATGCCCGGAAGGAACAGGATACCGGCAAAGATACTACCAATGACACTTCCTTCGACCAGCTGAGCCTTGCCTTGGTTGAGAGCAACACAGTACAAGAAGACCTCGACGACGGTGGAGAAGAAGGCATTGATAGTAGCACCTACGCCCATGGACGATTGTGCAGAGATCGAAGCAACAGCTTGACCGATGAAGTAGGCCAAGGGGATGATGGAGAACAGGCCAAGGATGAAGATGAAGCCAGAGGAGGCGACAAAGAGGTCGAGCTCCAGATACTCCCTGAGGACGTAGAAATCGAAGATAGCAAAAGCAACCATGCTCAGCAGGTTGATGAGGAAGATGTTAGTACCATCGATAGTGTACTTCCAGTATCTGCTACCAACAGCACGATAGGTGCAGAGGAGGACGCTTGAGGNGGTATCGTTTGGTCCACGATTGGCATCATGGGTATCGGAATGGAATGACAGAGCCAGCGGGTGTCTTCTCAAGTGATGGTGCAAGAGAAGCGTGACCTTTCCCATAGGGATGGTGAAGACGAGGAACCAACAGAGTCCCGAAATAAGCCAAAGCGAAGGAGTGATGAAGCCCCAGAAAACGGCGAAGAAGATGATTCTGCCGACAGTCCACTTTCCACGACCAAAGAGTCTCGACTTTGATTCTTGTTTGTCTCCGCTAGAGCGTCTACCGGGGCGACCAAGTAAGCTATCAGTCTCGTCGGGCGTGGTCTCGACACTGTCTCTTCTACGACCAATCAGGGAACGGTTGATGTCTGTTGGACCGAAGAACAGGCGACCCTCTTCAAGGTCACCAGTCTGCCATCGCTCATATTCGGAAATGCTGCGACCTTCGCCTGAATCCTCGTCCAGATAGGCTTCATCGTGCTCGAGCATGACATACTTTCCAAAGGGGTAGAAGATGTAGCCAGCGAGTTGCCATAACACATAGCCGTATTCCCGGCAGCCAGGAGTGAAGCGTAGAGCAAAGCAAACAAGAGATCCAACGGCGCAGAGCAAGGCAAGCCACCAGCCGAAGATTAGAGTCCAGAGGAGGTTGAAGAACAACAAGCCGAGGCTGACATGATGACCAGGAGTTTGGTGAATGTCTCCTTCGGCTGTGACTTGAACGGAGCGACTCTTCTTGTACAAGGCAGGCTTCCAGATACGGATACCGAAAGGATGTGTCTCGTTAATGGCCTCTTGCCTATCCTTCAGTGTAAAACTCTCGGCGTCGCTCAGGTCAGCATCGTCGTCGTCATCGTCATCATCATTCTCGTCGTCCTGATCTTTGGCAGAGGCATAATCTTCCTCTTCTTCCTCCACATGCAGTGTGGTCTCTGTGTCGTCAGAGTCGGCCTGTCTGTTTGCTTCGGCTGTCTGAGGCCTGGTTTGTGGGTTGTCCTCTCGCTCATCTGATTCGACTCTTGGTAGCTGTGGTGGCTGGGCTGTCGGCCGCCTGCGGAGTGTGGACGGCTTTGGGTTCAGGACATGGCTTGATGATGATGATGAAGCTTTGTCCTGTTGAACCTCGTTCACGTCGTCGTCGACTGAGAACTCCTGTCCGCGCTTGGGTCCGGCTGATGTAGTGCGTTTTCCGAGAGGAGGCTTTTTAGNGGTACCTCGAGTTGAGGGCTGGGGCGAGTTCAGAGACGGCCTTGTGAAGGAGGAGGCCATAGATCCTGCGCGTGTTAGAACCGAGAAGCGAGAGTATGATGGGCAGGCAGCCACATCTTGTAGGANCTTACCATAGTTTAATGGTGCTCTCTTTCTGGGTGCATCAGGCTTGGGAACTGGGTCGTACGTCTGAGCGCGAGTGTCGTCGGGCGCAACGACCGACTCAGGGCGCGATGGTGGGCGGTGAGAAGCGGCGGCGCTGCTATCTCGTAGGCTCTGTGTTGACGGCTGTAGGGCGGTGAGGGAGCTTTGGGATGTCTCTCCCCAGTTGGACTCCTGTGACGAATGCTGCTCGTCCTTGGGTGCCATGATTTCTGTCGTGTGTTCTTCGCTGTGGCGCGTGGAGCGCTGCTGCTGCAAAATGCTCAGTTGCGCATTAAAAGCAATCTTGATTATGCTGGAGTATTGATTACGAGCTCAACCACGCTAGCTGTATGGAAGCTGGGTGACTCGGTGCCAGATGACTCCTTGCTAACGACTGATGATTGATTCTGCTACTCACACGACAAAAAGACTTCAAGTCGGCGTGCAGGTCGTTTTAAACTGCAGACATGTAAAGGCGGCCATCTTGTCGCTATTTACAATCACCATGCATCAAGGTCAAGACACGCGCCATCCCTGATTTGCCGTTTCTCACAACAAAGCCAACGGCTTCTTCGGTCCTAGTAATGTCAAAGCTCTCTCTTGAAACTCGGCCTCCCATTCAAAGATGTCACTGTACCACACACCGACCGTCCGTCTGTCAGATTTCCTGCCTACTGCCGTCTTCTAGAAACATGCGAATCCAGCTCATTCAAGAAGGAAGTGGCAGGGAAAATCATTGAGAATTGACCAAGAGGCGCTCGCTCTTTCCCCACAACTTCCTCTCCGCAGCCCTACATCTCTACCTTGCAACCGACTCCTTTTCCAATTCACCATCCTACTTTGTGCTTGTACTCGCCACAAAACGTCTGCGCTTTGCCATGCGTTAGTCCGCTCTTATCTAGGCTCGGTCTGTATCTTCAACTGTCGGCCCGCTCCCGATCGCCAACGAGCCCACCAGCCAGGTTGGAATCAAGTTCATTCACCGCCGTCTAGCCGTGAGGGCTCTTGAGCAAATATAACAAGCCTGTGTCTGTTTCACCGCTGGAAGCACAGAACATTCGTTTCCAAGAAATCAAGAAGACGATGAACTCTTCCTCTTGGCTACGGAAACATATGTTCCGTGCATACCACCATTATGCACTACCTTCATAGTCGACCCTTGGTGCACTTCATGAATTCTGATCGTTTGTCACTCTGTATTGATCGATGCTCAGCAGACAGGCTCATGACCAGGACCCTTTGTGTTTTCGGCAAGTTCCTGTGCATCTGCACTATGTCGAGATAGCTCAGCATATCCGGAAGGGACGCGCCCTCTCACGAATATCACTCTCCACGAATGTGAATGCTTGTCGAAAACAGCTCGAGTTCAACGATAGATCTGCTTTCTACGACTACTTTCTTACCGCTGGCAATACTGGAGAGGATGGCACAGATCTGACTTCCAGGCTGGAGGTATCGCCGCGATAGTAAAGCTATTCTGTTCTGCAAAGATAAAATCGACCTCAAAGACCACTGCGTTATGAGGCAGATTCCAACGTACTTGAACATATGACTGGACCTTGGGGTCGGTCTTAGCAAGCCACGTGTAGGTGAGTTTTTTTGCGCCAGTTCCGTGGGCCTCTGACTGGCCGCGTGAGTCAACACAAGGATTTTCTTCAGAAGACGTGCCGCTCTCTTCTCACCGCAATCCTCTCCCCTAACAGCATTTGACTACGACGTCTGAACCACGTTCACCGTGAACAACACTATCAGATACACGATGACTACATCACCATCCTCCTTCATCACACTTCCGCCTGAAATCCGCAAAATGATTTACAAAGCCGTATTAGTCGGCAGCGATCCATTTGCAGGGTTAAAATATCTCGTACATGGACACTCTCCAGCCTTCACTACAGACTGCTCGGGCGATAAGCCTCAAAACCTCTACTGGGACTATTCAAGAGATCCCTCACGAGAACAATTCTCAGACTTCATTTTGGACACTCGTGACTACGTTAACTTCAGCAAATACCAAGCGAAAGAGATGCTCTCACTTCTCATGGCTTCACGTCAAATCCAATGCGAAGTGCGGTCTCTCCTCCTACTCGGATTGAGACTGTGTGTTGAGTCTCGAAAACACAAGACAGGCTGGAGAGCTGCCGTCATCCAGGAGTCGGAGAATCCAACTCCCTTTGTGGTCCCAAGGGCTGCCATCACACCTCGCCAGTATTTCCAGGGCGAGGATCTGCGCTGCTTTCTCTGGCCCAAGAAAATATCTGTCTGCAGACAGAGTTTGTTGCTGCAATGTTTCGACTCTTTGGCCCTGAGTGTAATTTTGGCTGGCTGCTTTCTGCTCACAGTCACAGTTTCCTTTCGCGGTCAGAAAACCGTCGACGTACACCTAGGCACACATCCTAAACGGCATGAGAACCGCGGACTCGCTATGGACAAATATATCGAGATCAGAGAATTGACTGACCGTGCCGTCGCAAAACTCAAATCCAAAACGATGCGCAGGGTAAGAGGTTTTTCACACGTCAATGGAGAACTGATTGAAGATATCAAAGGCGACTTGAGCAACGTAGGATGGCAGCTTTACCCGCAGAAAACAGAGATTCCAAATGACCAATACCTTCCGGTAGTGAACGTATGGCATATATCCGCACCCGGCACTTCTGCATACGACGAGAGGAAAATGAGAGAAGCAGAAGAGGCTATGATGCGCTAGCTCGGCTATTTGCAGTCCCTCTCTTGCAACGTCTTAGATCTGTTTCGCGAAGTACCCGGGCAGATTGTTCGAACCTGCTTACATTGTTTGGCAGATATGATCGGTCAGTTGAGTGTGTTAAACTTGTCCGTCTTATTTACGTCTTGAGCAAGGAAAATGCATAGCGTTCGAGAATTAGAGGCACAACCATTACAGCCATTATTTGATTGCAGACATCCGAAAACATACCTGAGTCAAAGCTACTTGCACACCTGCAAAGCCTGTGTTTCCTTTAAAGCTCGATTTGAGAAAGTGTATACCTTTTGAATGGTATAGATGTTTCGTACCAGGGTGATACCCACAGCATCGATTGGAAATCTTGATGACGTAGCCATCCGACTGGACATAACAACTTCTTCTTCCTCACTGCTCCCGTGCTTGATATCCACAAACAAGAGTTACACCAAACCATGAATCGAATCGTGACACGGCACGCGATCCGTCTCGTACAATACCGACCAACATCNACACCCTCGAGGACCCTCAAAACTCCACTGCAACACCACTCCCGCTACCGCAGCAGCGACACCAAAAAGGACAACCAAGTCCACCCTCTCACAGGCTACTACGCCGACATCCTCTCTTCGCGCCAATCCCTCAGCGACCAGCTCTCCCACACCCCCACCAAAGAGATCCAACCACAAACACACACAGCACCAACACCTCCTCCCACAACCTCACTCCCCAAAACCGACAAGGAAGAAACACTAGAAAAAGCACGCATAGTATTTGGCTCACGGCTCGCCGGCCCCGGCGAACGCAAAGACGATATCGAGACCGCGAGCAAAGAAATCGCTGGCGTTGTTGTGCCGCCAAAACCCAAAGAGCCAGAAGGCGATGATTGCTGTATGAGTGGCTGTGTAAATTGCGTTTGGGATATTTACCGCGAAGAGTTTGAAGAGTGGAGAGCCAAAGCCAAGGAAGCGAGGGTAAAGATGGAGGCACAACGGGCAAGCCAAGCTGTTGTTGATGCGAGTAGTATGGATGATGATGGGGGTGGTAGCGAAGCGCTATGGATAGAGGAAAGTGAACCCAAGGCGCAAGAAACAGACCCTTTCGCCAATGTACCCGTTGGCATCAGGGAGTTTATGCGCACGGAAAAGATGTTGAAGCAGAAACATGCCGCTCAAGGTTCAAAAGGTGGATGATTTGGATGAGAATTTGCACCATACCCGTTTTCATGGGAGGAGTTAGAGTTCTCTCACAGCCAAAGACTTCGAAGACCCCAGGAACACCGTAGGGCTGTGAAACGCCAGACCATCTTGCCACGCCAAATAGACAGCATGCCCACAAATGCATTGTCGGAAGGGAGCAAGAAGCGTGCTTGCCCAACATGGAGTCCTCGTTTCGATGAGCGAACGACACTCGCAGCGGCCAGACGAAGCGGCTGGCAGCGTGACAATCCATTGGCTACGATTACAAACTCCAAGCGCTCAGAGCAAAAGCATCATCAAACACCGCCTATAACAGAGTCCACCGAGGTCCTCTAGCGAAGACACCACAAAGTCAAACACGGATAGTCACTTATGATGCCTTGTTGCAGTGGCTTTACAGCTGGCTCTGAGAGATCAAGAAAACAGGACGTTACTCATTTGCTTACGGAAACGAATGACCTCCTGCCGGCGGAAGCAACCTATGTTCCCTTTCGTTGCTATGGGCTCACAGCGTACTGTTCGTTGCTGCATCAGCTGATTGCCTAAGTAGAAGGACAACCAGTCTCAATGATATCAATGCCATATACCTCTTTGTGTGACGAGCATAATAGACACGAAAACACAATACGTGACTTTCTTATAGCTGCATTCAAATGACCGACACATGTCAATGGCAAGATGTGCAACAAAGGAAATTTCATTTTCATCTTTATTTTTCATATGAGATGCACAAGGCTTTCCTCGTTGTGCACTCTCTAAACTCAGCAAAGCTGTCCTGGATAACATTCGCATCTCATCTCTTTAGTTCCCATAAGAATGCCTTCCCTGATTTGGAAGCAACTGTTTATCATGTTTTGTGGTATCGTGCAGAAAGAAAAGAAGTACGTCAAGGACTCCTTCCCAAGTTGAAGAAAGAGAATGTTCGTTTTTGGGTGTTCTGTTTAGTTGGTGGGCTTGACGAGCTTCTCCACATCGGCGCCTCTCTTGAGGATGTCTTCCGATAGAAGAGTCTCTTTCTCTGCGTACAGGCTCTTGTAGGCGCTTCGGATTGTGCTGTCACTAACTTTTGCAACTTCTCCGATGGCCTTGGGGGATCTGACTTGGTCCATGAGCAAACTGGCCATGTAAATACATGCAGCAGCTCCAGACAAGGGTGAGCGGCCTGCAAGAGCACCAATACTGGCCATTCCCAGAGCGAGACTCTTGGCGACTTCGGTGGTGGCAAAGTCCATACCAAGCTGAGCACAGAAACGACTGCAGAGCTCGTCGGGATTGGTAGTAACAGTCCCTTGGTAGGCTTCGTGCATGCCGACGACACCGTTGCCCATGACCTTGGCTTTGCCTCCAGATTGCCTCTCCTGCTTCGCCAGCATGGATTCGAGCAATTTGAATGTTCTCCCAATCTCCTTTTTGGAGACATGTGTCATGTCATAGATCTCGCGGAAGGTACGAGGGACTTTGTTGCGGCGACACGCAATGAAGATGCAGCCGGCAATGATCGCTTCGGTCGACTTGCCTTTGAAATTTTTGGAGTCCTCTGCGTCTTTGAAGATGTGCTTGGCAGCGTCGGCAACGACGTTAGGAAGATCGTAAGAATCGCAGTAAGCACCAATTTGCTTGAATGCTTNGAGCAGGTTTTTGTTTCCCTTATCGGCGTTGGCCTTGCTTTGTGCACGGTGTAGCTCCTTGCTTCTCAGCGAGCCATCGCCAAAGGCAATGTTGGTCTGCAACTGACTGCCGTTCAACAACAGGTTGGGGCCCTCACCAACACGGGAGGGGTCATCGTTGCCCTGATCGTCGTTCGCGAAGGTGCGCCATTCGGCACGCTGATCAATACCACGTTGCGAGAGGACCATACCGCAGTCTTCGCAGATGACGTCGGCCGCTTGAGGATCTTCGACGAGATTGGGTGGGTCTTCCTTGCAGTCGGGGCATACCATGCGCACGCTGAGATTTTGGCGCCATTCGTCAGGAGCCTCGACCTGTGGTTCAACATCGGGGATGGCACCCGGCGACAAAGTGTAGCTCATGATGGTCTTTGACTTTTGTTGCGAGCTTCGACGCAGTGATTGACGACGCTTGATGGCTCGTGCGGTCACTCTGAGATTGTATTGTTTTGCGCAGCAACGGATGAAGAGCGGAGAATACACTTTGGCGACGGGCGACTTATATGGCACGAGATAGACAACTAGAGTGAAGAGATTAGCTCGAAGCAGATGTTGAGGAACAAGACGACGTGTGATGGGTGTGAGAGGCCAAGTTGAGTGGCGACTCGGAGTGCTATGCTAGTGTAACGCAAAGCAGCGCGGCTTACCCAAACATCTAGCGGCAGATGGCCCTTGTGAGGTGTCTGGGAAGTGACTGGCACTTTCGTTGCGAGTCTTGTCTTGGAACAGGCGACTGGCGAGACCAGGCAGCAGGAGCCTTCAGTGTTCCGAGACGGATGCGCAGAAAGAGCAGTCAAGTGGGCGGTCGCGTCGATCCAGGAGTGAGACGTGTGCCAAAGGAGATTGCCGATAAAGGAGAGACAAACGTCGACGACGAGTACGCGGGCTGATCAAGACGAGTTCGACTTGACGAGGCGTAGAAGGCATTGTGCTGTGCTTGTTGGTGTTGTTGGAAGAGTCCGGAGGTTCAAGCGCACGGGCCACAAAATCACGGGACTGAACGACGACTGGGGCGCGACTGCGAAAGAGTTGTTGGAAGGCAGTTGCTAGAGAAGGAAGCCCATCATATCCACACTCGACTCAATCGCCATGCTCGGTCAATCTCTCAGGGCCTCGGTATGCCGCTGTCCACTTTCACGCCTTTGCGCACAAACGAGCTCCGTCCGCTGACACCCGCCACAGCGCCAGTCGCTCGTTCGTCTTGCTAAGCAGCAGTCGGCCACCACCTTCCGCCGTACTTTCGTCACTCCCACTGCCGTTCGCCAAGGTACTTGATACGCCATACCACTCAACACCCCCGCCGAACACCTGCTCATTGATCATTCTTCCACAGCCGATCTCGTCCAGGACCTCTACCTCCGCGAGCTCAAGGCCTACAANGCCCCCACCGTCAAGGCCTCCGACTCTGAGGGCCAGGTCCAGAAGTTCGCTCTTCCCCAAGCCCCTGCTTCCNNCCCCGAAGAGGCCGACATTGCCAGCCAGCTCAGCGCATACGAGACCCAGGAGGTCGAGGTTGAGGGTCAAGTTGAGGCCGGTGCCGCCCCCGTCGAGGATTGGTATCACTCCCACAACCTACATACCCTGTCACGGGCAGCCATCACTAACCGCTACTCTCAGNNGTTCGACGAGAGCGAGCTTGCCGACGAGGAGCCTGCCCACCATTAAGCTCCCGTAATACCCGCCATGTAAAACAGTGTGAAAATGCATTCAAGAGCTTGACAAACATAACCTTCTCTTTCCACTTCCGCTCGTGTCTTCGATCTCGCAACCACCGAGTCATACATGGGCAAAAATTGTTACATGCCCTCCCATCTCCCTCACTAGAGCTTGTTATTGAGATCCTTCCGACTCAAGCCTCAAAATACATGCCTCGAACATGTCTTATATGGGCTCTTTACGAGCACTCCAGCTGAAATTGAGCAAGCCATTGCTACTGCATATGATAATCTGGAGCAAAAATGAGACAATCTACTCCAGTGCATCAGCCGTCGACCAACCCGTTTATGATTCACAGATTTCCAAAAGCGTATATTCATCTCAGATGAGGGTCCCCTGTGTCTTGCGGCGAGATGAGATTTGCCCATCTTTCATCTTGCAGTGTGACTAGATAGATATCTCCCGCATAATGTAACATGTCGATATTGAGGTAAGATGAGCCGCACTATCTGCTTGAGATGTTCACTGTTACAAGCATCTCAAAGCAAAGACGTGCGTCGGCTAGCGTTGAAGCCATCCTCCTGAAGCACAGAGGCTCTGGGAGTGTGTTTTATGTGAGGCTCGCGTCACCTTCCACTACTATCACTCAACTACAAGCCACTGTCTTCTTGTTAAGATATCTCGGAGGCGGGCAGCCGTGTAAATCACAACCTATTGACTTTGACGTGCATGGTGGCATGGCTAGGACTCAATCACCTTCGAGCCATGTTCTGCAGCTGTATAATGTAATGAGCATCGTGCATATGACAACCGAGCAGAGGCGAAGCACAGCAAGACACTGCATGAATAGCTTAATCAACGTTCCGCCAGCATGATGTGAGTGCAGCACCGAATATGCGGGTTGGAAACTTGCAAGACGTCCGTCGGGACTTGGCCGTTGTGGCCGCGCAGATCGATCCAAGGAGTCGTCGACGCGTACTAGGTAGCTGAGCCGGCCTTGAATAACAAGGCCTTCCGAACTCTCTTAATCAAGGATGCGGGTATAACTTGCCTCGACGAGTACGAGTGGCCGACTCGTGCTCGCACATTGTTCGATGGTGCCATATCCGACTGACATTAACGTTGAGATTGAGAGGGGCAAGGCTGCTCCTACAGCGCAGTTTCCTGGCACGCGCGATTATTGTTGGCGGAAGCGAACGGCAGTTCAGCGGACTCTTGCGTGAGCTAGGATGTTTTGTGCATATTCAACCAGATGGTTGACAGATCGAACCAGGGTAGGGTACAAAGAACTGGAGATTGCGAAGCTGTACTTTGCTTGGCACGCAGTAAGACTTGCTTCCACCACCGGCAAAGTCGTTGATCATGGCTTATTTGCCCGGAGCGGTCAAAGGTTCGACAAGAGGTACGAGGGGCGAACAAGTCATGAACGAGACATACTATTGCAGTATGAATATGCTACTCGAGTAGAATGGTCGCAGAGTGCCGCTAAATTTGTTGAGCTTTGACAGCAAGCTGTTGCTATTTACAGTTCCGGGAAGGGCAGGGAGAAAGGTCCAGTCTGCTAGAGAGCTCGTGCGGCAGGTACGGAGTCGGCAAGCGTGTCTTCGACGACGCCAAGCTCACCGAATGCCCGCACCCCGACAAGATTCGGCTCTGGATCTACGTCTTGCTGGCAGTGTCAGCCATCTCACGCGTACTTGCGGTCACTGGCCTATTGGTGCAATGGCGCTGTGCGCGCAACAGGCGTAGTCGACGAGTCGGACAGCAGGGGTTCCCAAAACTCTAAACGTCATGGTTGAAGAGGTGAAGACAGCGGTTGTCGGGATGGTTAGACGATAGATGACCATAGCGTGCCGCTGGTGCTGTTGGTGCCTGCTTCCGTTTCAAACGACTTTTACCTACCCTGTCCCTCTCCATCTCGTCTCAGATTGTTCTTCGTGCCTTCACCGTTCCGCCCCTCTACATCTGACCCGTCGCCTGTACATACGCCCTCATTCCCGCCTCCGCTTATATACTACTGTTATAACGTCTAAGTGACTGAAACCCTCTCAATTCGATTACCACAATCTACCGTCTTTCCACCTCGGCACGCGTACGCCTGGTGACAGCGAATTGACCTGTCTTGGACCATCTGGAACACATCTGCGCCATACTGCTGTATTCGGACATGACTGGACTGTAATAGCAGCGCTCAGTGTCTGATCAACCCCCTGAAACGAAAGAGGGAGGCACAGAAAGAGAAAGAGTCTTGGAACAGAACATATCGCGAGGTTCTTGCAGGAAGACGACGCACATCCTAAGTCGGGATAAAGAGCATCTAAGAGCAGGACCGAGCACGATCATCGACCATGACAAGCTTTGCCAACAATTACCACAACCATGTGGACGATCTCGCAAACCCGCGAGCAAGAAGATCGTACGTCGAGGCTTCCACCGGTCCAGACTTTCCACGTAGCGCTAGCTACACATTTTTGGGACATGCGGCAACAAAGAATCCCGCTTACAACGCGCCCATGCCCATCACCAATAGAGGCAGCTTTTGCGAACAAGATTTGATCGCTCCTATGGTGGACGACAGTACCGACACCTCGCCGCCTGAGTCGTCCGGCTGGTCGACACCTGCTGACGACCAGATGATGGCTGTCAGCCTGCCTCAGGACCTGGTCGCCGAGCTACATAAGAGTCCCAAGATCACAGTCACGGCGAATAGCGAGCACAACCCAAGTCCNCCCGCCTCGCTCAAGGATGGAACGTCAAGTATAGACTCAGCCAAAGTCCTTCCTGCTCCCAAGCTCGTCGGCAGCGCTCGATCCCCCTCGAAGTCAAGGTCTCTAGCCAAACGCCTGAGCAGGAGGCTGTCTAGCGCGCCCCTTTCACGCTCACCCTCTCCTTCACCAGCGAACCGAACACGCGAGCCAAAAGTCGATGAGCCTGTCCAAGATTCTGCAGGTGATTCAACACCAGTGGCCAACCGACCGGTAGTCCCTCGCAGGAAGTCGATGTTCCGAAGACGGGACTCGGAGAAGAACAAGGAAGATGATACCCAGGCCGCAGAAGGTGGTGGGTTCCTGGCCAGAAAGGGCACGGTGCTTAAGAGAAGATCGCTCAAACCTGTTGCTCCTACAGCTAGAGCATCTATGGAAGAGCCTACCAAATCTCAACCGCCGATGCCGCAGCTGCCCAAATCCTTCTCGACAGACAGATTGCACACCACTTCACAGTTGCATCCCGGTCGTGCGAACCCCATGCCACCATTGGCTTCCGCTGAGAAGTACCAAACTCTACCCGCACTTACTTTACCTCGTAAGAAAGATGAGCTATGGAGTGTTTTCAGATCGCTCGATGGCGACTACACCAAGTAAGTACACTCAGCATCACTTTATTTGCTCAAGCTCACACTTTCCAGATTCCAGTCCAAGTCGAGCACTCTAAAAGCAAATGTAGTCAGATCTTCGCTTTTGCCCTTCCTACGAAACTATGCCGATCATCCATCGAACCTCGCATTACGAGCAGAAGATCTGGACAGACGCACCAACATCCTCAACAAGTGGTGGACTGGCCTTCTTGATATGCTCCATGGAAGAAACAATCAGTCAATTTCCGGCACTGACCGTCCGGCCATTCTGGACGGCATATCAGGCATAATGGATCGTCAAGAATGGCGCCTCTCCCCCTCTCCACTCTGCCCTCTAGATCGAAGGAACGTTGTCGTACCCGTAAGAAACAAGTCAACAACATCCTTGTCTTCGACCGGTATCGACTTNTTGACTGAATCGGTTCACCACAACGTACGGAATATGTTTGTACAAAATCTGAACTCCCAGATGGCCTTTGTGGTTGACCGAATGTCGCTCAAAAACGCATCTGCCAGTTTGGTCACCTTTTGCGGAAAAGCTACCGCCTATGCTTTCTTCTTCTGTCCGGGAATCGCGGAGGTGCTTGTGCGCCTGTGGGATGCGCCAACAGAAGTCATGCGTAGAGTTCTTTCCGAAAGTGGTGTAAGCAGATTCGACAATCTCGCTGAGACTGCTGCAAGGATCAACTCAGCNTTTCCTCCCTCTATGCAATCCTTGGGCTTTATCTCGCTGGGTAAGATGCTCAAACACCTCAGAACGCAAACACCTTTGCCCCTTGGAACAGCAAACATTCAATGGTATGGATATTGGCTTGAACGCTGGTCAGGTCGCGAGAGTGACCTCTTCTTCGCTTTTGTCAAGCACTTCCATATCCTTGTCGCCGATTATCTGCCATCGGATGCTACTAAGAGGGAAAGAATCTGCGTTCCAGGTCTCCTGTTTGTGCACTCTCAGATCTTGGTCAATCTCGATTCTACCATTCACCGTGATGCGGGTCAATTACACGGTGATCCTTCAAACAACATTTCTCCTACTTTTGACGATGTTCTGGTTGATCCAGATGCAGTTGCGTCAACTTTGCCTCTACCACCTACTAATGCTATCCGAATAATGGCGGAAAATCGCCTGATAATGCTAATTCGAGACTTTCTATCAGAGAGAGCCCTAGAGCATCCTTTTGCTCGACAACTTTTTGCGGAGTCATTTGCACGTCTGCTACAAGCAGGTGCACGTGGCATATCCGTTTACAACCATCTTGCCTGCTACACTCTTTGCGACTTCCTGGAAGAAGCATTCCCGATCATCGTTCGATACGAGCAGATGCATCCTTCGCAGTCATGCCTTATCGACACAGACTTCTGGATCGACGTGTGCAAGAGAATGGTTTTCAGTCAAAACACAATGACCGAAATCAGACTGTTCGCTTTTCTATTCACAATCTGGAGCATAGTCAATAGCAGCCCAGACCGCAAGACCAAGATATGCATCGACCTTCTGCTCGACCAAGAAGTCTTCGAGAAGACCTTCAACCACTGGTGCCCCATGGTACGCGCCTACTACATGCGACTGCTCTGCTGGCGTCTTGGTCGTCACGATGGGGAGGAATCTTCGGGTGATAAGTGCGTAGACTTTCATTGTGCCATTCTTGAACGACTTGCTGACTTACACCGTTCTAGGTTGATCTTTGAGACACTTCTGCAGCGTCTACAGGTGGTTTGGTCACACTTTTTGTGGCAAAGACAACAGGCCGCTCAGGGAAAGATGCTGCCACCTTCAACAACNCCCTGCAATCCTGCCCCTAGTAGACGTCTGTTGATTATTCGTACCGATACTCAGGTTGCACCGGGCGGCTCTTTCTTGGCCTTCGACGGAATCGTACCACCTCATCCATCGGCCCCGATTGGAGCTCCTAGCCAGGCTTGGAAAAGAGATTCGGTCATTTCACAGGCAGCTTCATTGGACATTCGACCCACTTCATCGGCATCTTCTGATTTCGGCATGGAACTTGAGCGCCCAGAGAGTGGCGGTCTACGTGGCTTCCTTCGCAGCATAATCGGAGGCAAGAGCCGCTCGAAGGCGGCATCTGTTTCGACAGTCAAGACACCCCCGTCCGCTTCCTTACCACCCGCTCCAGAAACTGGTGGCAAATTGACCCGATCAGCAACAACCGCTACCCAGGCACCACGATCACGTGCTTCTGCTATTAAGCAGTCGCCCCAGGTGACACCCCTGGCCAGTCGGGCCACATCACCGATCAGGCACCGAAACTTCTGCTTCAAGTTCTCTCTTGAAATGCACCCTAAAGCACACCACCCCACTGCCATGCGTCTAGTATCACCCCGACTTCCTCTCGCCGCGCATCTCTACCTTCAACAGGAAAATGGCGACGAGTCAGCGATCCAAGCTGCCGAACCTGTCGGCGAGGCTAAGGCCCAGTCAACATACTCTGGTCGAGCTCTAGCCGAGTGGATGTGCATCCTTATGGAGTGCCAGGGCTTNTTTGAGCGCAGAAAAGGCGAGGGAGTGCCTACCAACAAGCACGTCGAGACCCCAACACTGGGCGTCGAAGTCTTTGGCAAGAGCAGATGATCAACAACTGCATATGCGTGTTCTTGCTAGTCACTTCTATTTGTCCATTCTTTTGTTCATTTTTCTTTTTCGTGTATAGCCAAAGCATTTGTGGGAATATAGGTGTTCACGTCTTTTTTGTTTTTTTGTTTTGCATTGCATGGTTGGTTTCTTTTCTGCATTCTGGGAAGTTTGGCTTCTTGAAGGCTTGGTATATATGGTTTTGGTTTACAGAAGCAATTCCGATGGCGCTTTCGCAGCCTGAGGCGAAGATGAGTGTGTCCGAACTATATCGCAAAACAAATGCCGAAGAGATTGTTTTGATCCGACAGCTTGCGCTTGCATACCTTTGGTCACACCTCGATATTAAGCTGTCAAAAACATGAGGTTGTCTCAAAATGGTAATATACAAGGAAAGGCCCACCGCACAGCCGCTGCCTGGTTCTTTTCTGCATTTTTCTTGTTTCTTCGCGCCCCTCTTTCTCTTTCAGATTCGGGGTGGTGTGGTGTGATGTGATGTGTTATGGGCCTTTTTTCTTGACAAAGGGTATGGACTTTTGCAGGCTTGGCTTCATGAGCTGCAAAATTATGTGTAAACTGCAATAGCAAGCTATCACAAAATCCCCTGAATTCGTAGTACGATTTCTCTGGTGGGGTTCAGACAATGATATCACCGTTAATCGAGACTCTTTTAGCAACTCAATATGGGTCAGGTGGATTAAGTATTGAGTGAAAGTTCCTACAATGAATTTTAATCGATTGCGACCAGAAATCCATAGTCTAGGAAGAACCTCTGCATCTGATGCTTTACTTGTATAAGGTGTTGTTTTATTGTGCAGTTAGTTTTTCTGGGTCTAGAGAGAGGGTCAAGGTAGTGAGGTTCGTGGGACGTTAGGGATGTATACCACAACGCATGGAACGCAAAATTTTGAAAAAGATCGACATGGACATTGATTATTTTACTGTGATACCAGCCTTCTCGAAAGTGGACTTATGGCAAGTCGTTGGTCTCAGCAAAGTAGCCAGCAATAGCCTGTTCATCATGCATGCCCCGAGCTTCGGAGACTTGCTGCCAGATCTCTGATGACAATTCCTGAAGACTCTCTTGTCTTAATTTCCGTTTCAACGAGTTCTGTTCTCTTGGTTTTAGGTGGATCTTCGCCAATATCTAGTCTTGTTTTCTTGGTTTCGAGTGGGGTTTCGCCAAGAGACCGCGTCGATGTTTTTCATGGGCTGCTTGATGGGTGACGAGCGTATCACTAGCGGTGACAATTCGATGTCGGAAGGGATGAGTGGCGGAAGGCCTGGAATAGCAAGCGGTTCTTTGAGTACATCGGATGGCTTGTCTAGATCAGAGGCTACATGCTGCGAGAGGGCTGGAGTAAGAGGCGATCTCTAAAGTTGATCGGACGGCTTGTCTGAATCGGAGGCCGAGTGCTGCGAGGGCGCCGAGGCAACAAGTGATTTTTAATGCTGTTAGGGTGGCTTGTTCAGATTAGAGGCTATGTGCTTCGAGGGGCTGGAGTAGCAGGAGCTCCCTGAAATAGTGCGGACTGCTTTTCTGATTCAGAAGTTGAGTGCTATGAGAGGGCTGAAGTAACCTCCATGGGTAGTTTGGGACGAGAACTATTCGTTTGGACGACGGTCATCACTTTCGTCTGGTTGGCGATGGCCGGAGTACTCATGCAAACAACGCGCGGGAACGGCGATTGTCGTCTCTGCGCCAGATGCCTGGTTGGCGATGACTGGAGGACTCGGGCAAACGACGCGAGTTCTCAAAGGGCCAGCGGTCGTCATCTCTGTGCGGAATGTATGATTGGCAAACACTGGAGCCTCCGGGCGAACGACGCGGGTCTTCTTAGCGACGGCGATACATGCGACCAGGGCTTGCCTACTCCGCGCATGCCTCGTTACGTTTGCTTTGGTGACGTTCGACAGGAGTTGTTATCCATCATCGACTTTTGGCTTGCGTAACGTCGCAAATATGGTGTTGAGCTTGTGAATTTGGATGGCAGAATGGCAAAGTTTTGTGCCTGCTGCTTGACCTGCATCGCAAGTCGAAGCATGTTTTGTGATTTGGCCGCCAGATTGCCACCGTGGAAGGCTGTGCTTATGTAGAAGAGCAGTTGCGTCTCTAGCAGTCAGATTGAACATCTCTTTCGATTCGAGACATCTTGCATCTTGAAAGGATCGGGATATAAAGTTGCTAGCCTGCTTTGGCTTCAAGGAGTCTTTCTCATCCTCAAAGAAGCGAGAATGGCTGTAGTGTCCTCATCAATAGTATCGAGATCGACAGGATCCAAAGGAGCATCAATGTTTGCATAGTCGGATGTATGTGAGTTGACAAAACTATCTGCGACGGCTTCAGCAGCGCGTACGCCTTTCTCGCGCAAGGTCTCTCTGGCTTTGACCAAAGCTTCGTAATGGTTGTCAGCCTGGTCAAGAAGACGTGTGACATCCTTTTCTCTGGTTCTCATCTCGCTTTCCAAGTCTTCGGGCTTTAGATTGGGGTCATTGAGTTGACGAAGGACCACATCTGAGTCGCCAGGTTGCCAGGTAGAAAAAGGCTCCTCCTTGTAATCCTTGATGTGTTTTTTCAAGTCGTTGAAATGTCCGATAATTTCTTTGCTGAAGACGCTGATATTGTTGTCGTGGCCCAATCTTTCTGTAGAAATATACTTGTTCTGTCGTAGAGCAGATTGGACGGATTTGTCTATAGCAGACATTGGTTTGTAGAAATGATCGAATCGTTGTAGAAAATCATCAATGTCAGCATCCAGAGTGGCGGCGGTGATACGCTCTTGTCTCTGCAGGCGGCGAATGATTTCGAGTTCTTTTTGGGTTGATTGACTGCTATTCGAGCTGCTGCGCACAGTGCCGACTATTCTGGGAACACGCCAGCGAGCCACAGACAAGGGCGAAAGCATAATAGACATGTTGAGTGACATGTGAATTGATTTATTTACCATCAGGCTGTTAGATATCACAAGTAGAACATGCGGGCAGTACCGAAGCCATCACGTGCGACGAAATTCATCACACAAGTCCAACTTGGCGGGTCGACGTCTTGGCAGAAAAATCCACAACCACTTGGACTACGCGCATCGCGATTCGACTCTGTGTATAACCAGCGTCAGCCAACATGTCTCGCTTTTTCTACGGCAGCGACAGCTCCAGCGAGTCTTCCTCGGACGAGGAGGAACTTTACAGCGAAGAGGAGGAGGCACAGAAGTCCGAAGAAGAGTCTAGCGAGGAGGAGTCTGACGAGGAAGAGTCGGATTCGGATTCCAGCGACGACGAGGGTGGCAAGACCGGTGCCAACCGTTTCTTGCGCGATGAATCCAGCGAGGATGAGAGTGACGAAGAGGACGACCGCACCGTGGTCAAGAGTGCAAAGGACAAGCGTTTCGACGAGCTCGAAGGCACCATCCGCCTGATCGAGAACGCCCAGAAGATCAACGACTGGAGCGTCATCAACGACAGTACGTTCGACTGCTATACTGCTGCTTGTGCTCCGACGCGGTAGCTAACCCCTCGTCTAGACTATGACAAACTCAACCGCCAGCTGCCTGTCCTCCAGCGTGACAACGATGGCAAGGCTCCCAAGATGTACATCAAGACCATTGCCGACCTTGAAACCGCCATGCTTGAGGCCTTGGAGAAGCAGAAGGCCAAGAAGATGAACCCTGTTGCCGCAAAGGGCCTGAACGCTATGCGCCAGAAGATCCGCAAGAACAACCGTGACCACGATGCCGACATCAAGGCCTACCGCGACAGCCCCGACGACTTCATGAAGGACGATGTTGTTGAGGAGGTCGCCGCTACTGCCCCCAAGAAGGCCAAGAAGGCTCTCACCGACGAGACCATTGTTGGTGCCGACGATGACGGCTTCACCGTGGTTGGCGCCGGCGGCAAGGCCATGACTTACACCCCTGAGGGTATCCTCAAGCACCTCCGCACCATTGTCGAATCCAGAGGACGCAAGAACACCGACCGTCTGGAGCAGATCCGTACTCTTGAGAAGCTGCTCGATGTGGCTGCCACCGAGTACCAGAAGGCTCGCGTGCTCCTGACCCTTGTTTCGACCCGTTTCGACTTGACCAGCGGCAGTGGCAACACCATGGCACAGGAACAGTGGAAGCTGGTTCAGCAAGAAATCGCTGCCCTCCTGGCCCTTCTCGAGGAGCACCCCTACCTGGTCGTTATCGAGAGCGCCGAGGACTGGGAGGATGACGAGAAGCACCCCACCATCACTTCCGAAGAGACTTTCAAGATTCCCGGCAGCATTGTCTCNCTGGTCGAGCGTCTGGACGATGAGCTTACCCGTGTTCTGCAGGCCGTCGACCCACACACCGCCGAGTACGTCGAGCGTCTCAGTGACGAGGCTTCCCTTTACACCAACATTGTCCGCACTCAGCTGTACTGTGAGCGCTTAGCAAAGGACGAGAAGCTTAACTTTGTCCAAGAGACCGCCAACCGCATTGCCATGCGCAGACTTGAGCACATCTACTTCAAGCCTTCGCAGGTTATCAACATTCTCGAGGAGAACGTCTGGAAGGCCCTCCCCACCTCTCTCGACTCCTCCGTCACCCCTCGCTCTGCCGCCGGCGACAGCTCTACCCTTGTCACCGCCATCTGCACATACCTCTACACCCACAGCGAAGGCATCATCCGTGCCCGTGCTATGCTTTGCCAAGTCTACTACCTCGCTCTTCACGACCAGTACTACAAGGCTCGTGACATGCTCCTCATGTCGCATTTGCAAGAGACCATCTCTGGATTCGATGTCAACACCCAGATCCTGTTTAACCGTACCTTGACACAGGTCGGTCTCTGTGCTTTCCGCGCTGGACTCGTCTACGAGGCCCAGAACTCACTCCAGGACATTTGCGGTTCGCAAAGACAGAAGGAGCTGCTTGCCCAAGGTCTCCAGATGCAACGCTACTCTCAAATTACACCCGAGCAGGAACGTATCGAACGCCAACGCCAGCTTCCTTTCCACATGCACGTCAACCTCGAACTCCTCGAATGTGTCTACCTCACTTGTTCCATGCTGCTCGAAATTCCTCTTCTTGCTCAGGTCGGCTCCTCGCCTGACCTCAAGAAGCGTGTCATCAGCAAGTCCTACCGCCGTATGCTCGAGTACCATGAGCGCCAGATCTTCACTGGTCCTCCTGAGAACACTCGTGACCACGTCATGCAGGCAAGCAAGGCCCTCGCTCAGGGTGAATGGCGCAAGGCTGCCGAGTTCATCACTGCTATCAAGATCTGGGACCTTCTGCCGCAAGCCTCCAAGATCAAGGCTATGCTCGAGGAGCAGATCCAAGAGGAGGGTCTCCGCACCTACCTTTTCACATACGCTCCCTTCTACGACACTCTTTCCATCGACAAGCTTGCGTCCATGTTCGAGCTGTCGGAGCGCAAGGTTTCGGCCATTGTTAGCAAGATGATCAGCCACGAGGAGCTTGCTGCTGCTCTCGACCAAGTCAACGGCGCCATCATCTTCAGAAAGGGTGTTGAGCTCAGCAGACTGCAAAGCTTGGCCCTTACCCTCAGTGACAAGGCCAGTGGCCTCATTGAGAGCAACGAGAAGACGCTGGAGCAGAGAACACAAGGCACTGCCAACGCCTTCGAGAGACAAGGCGCACAGAGAGGAGGCAGAGGAGGTGCCAGAGGCGGACGCGGTGGAAGAGGTGGCCAAGGCGGCATCAGAAGAGGCGGCGGCGGTTTCCAGGGCGGTGTCTTGGGCAACGCCATCAGATCGTAAGGGTCTGGATGCTGCGGATGGGTTTGGCGTTCTTCTCATAGTGACACATTTTCTGTACGTTATTGCAGCGCACAAGGACACCAAAAGCCGGGCAGGATTGTCATGTTTCCTTTTACAGTTTATCTCTTTACTCTATCCCCTAGATCGCACGATGCAATGGCAAAAGAACGTACTTACTTCCAAGCGTCGAGCGGAGGGTGTGTGCAGTGTGGGTCTGCAGTGAGAGGTCAATTCATGGAGGCAAACATGGTGAAGCGTGAACAATGCAGATAGAGCCTCCCTTGTGCAAAAGCACGTAATCCGTATAGGTAACTATAAAAATGCACAATACCGTCAAGACTGGGCAGTATCCTTGAAGAATAACATCTCATCAATCCTCCCTGGCCACACACCCAAGTTTAAATGTATATTGAATGATGATGGTCAAGTGTCGGATGGAAACTGTGAACTGGCGAGATTGGGAATTCAAAACGTGTGAGAAAAGCATGGGTGCGTCATGTCGCGTTGGGCAGGAGCGACCTTGAAGCTCTCGAGTGAGGAATCAGCCCCGCTTGCGTCTTGGGTGTCCCTTGGTCGTCGTTGACAGCCAAACTCTAAGCCGCTACTCCCTTTCGTTGGCTGCTGAGGCCTTTAAAGAGCCCCAGGGATAAACAAGAGGTGAGCAGGCCATGCCAACACACATCGTCAAGAATCTTGCAGGCTGACGCAGTTGCTTCGTGCAGACGTGGACAGGTAGCGCCGCAGTGCTCTATTGCTGTAATCGCATCATCCACCCCATCTTTGCTCCATTCGTGCCAGCCATCCCACCCAAAGTCAGCAACATCACCACAAAGCGCGCCGCCATCCGCGACAAAAGCCGCTTTCATCGCTACAGCCATGGATTCACAACAGCAGCAGCAGTCGCCATGGCAAGCGAATCCTGCTGCCTCTGCGTCCAGACACGGCTCCATTGCAGCTACGTCGCAGCAGCAGCAGCCGCCCAAGTACGACCCCTACAAAATGACTCGTCCCTCATCGCAAAACACTCCTCTTGACGGCGATACCGACGGAGACAGGGTCATGGAAGACGCCGATCCATACAATCGCCAGAAGTACTCGTCCAGCTCGCGCACCCCAACTCAGAGGGCCGCCTACCTTTCGTCGCAACCCAACGTGGACTCGACCGCTGCCCGCCGCTACTCGCCAATGAACACGACCTCTCCTACCTCACCATACATGACCAGTCCGAACCAATACACGCCCCAGCAGATGCGACAATCGCCTACGCGTCACATGTACTCGTCGCCGACTCAATCGCGTCCGAACCTNCCCCCAATCCAATCCAATGCCGACTTCTATCCCTCTCCCTTCAATCAGAGCGGTCCTCACTCTCCGCGACTACCTCCTCCCAACCAGTCTCAATCCGAGCCACCCACTCGCGGCCATGTCCCTGTCTTCACAAAGTGCGACAATGTCGGCGATTTGCAGCCTCGCGTAAACGCCCAGCCGCCTTTCAGGAGAGCTCATCCAGACGGTGGTTTTATCTCGCCTCTGCAGGCCTTGACTACACAATTGCCTGCGACATACAGAATTTGCAACCCAAATTTCCAGTATGAGAGTTCGCGCAACCCCCGCAGAGTCCTCACCAAGCCATCCAAGGGTACCAAGAACGACGGCTACGATAACGAGGATAGCGACTACATTCTCTATGTCAATGACATTCTCGGCAGCGACGACACCAATAACAAGAATCGCTACCTCATTCTCGATGTCCTCGGCCAGGGTACCTTTGGCCAGGTGGTGAAATGTCAGAATCTCAAAACCCAAGAGGTTGTTGCGGTCAAGGTGGTGAAGAATCGCACAGCCTACTTCAACCAGAGCATGATGGAGGTTTCTGTTCTTGATCTGGTAAGCAACAAGATTTCACGTACAACAACGACTTGGGTCAACTAACCGTCGTCACCTAGNCTCAACGGACGTATGGACAAGAACGACGACCATCACATTCTCCGACTAAAGGACACATTCATCCACAGACAACACCTGTGTCTAGTATTCGAGCTTTTGTCGGTCAACCTGTACGAGCTCATCAAGCAAAATCAGTTCAGAGGACTGAGCACCACTCTTGTGAGAGTCTTTGCCCAACAGCTACTAAGTGGCTTGTGTCTGCTTAGCAAAGCCCGCTTGATTCATTGCGATCTGAAGCCTGAGAACATCTTGCTCNNAAAAAGTTTGTCTCAATCCTTACCCATCCGAACACGAAGTAACAACTAACGAATGGACAGCCTGGAGAGTCCAATAATCAAAATAATCGATTTCGGATCTGCATGTGACGAACGTCAGACGGTATACACATACATCCAATCGCGCTTCTACAGATCTCCAGAAGTTCTCCTCGGCTTGCCCTACTCAGCGGCTATTGACATGTGGTCTCTGGGCTGCATTGTTGTCGAGCTCTTCCTCGGCCTGCCTCTTTTCCCTGGTTCCTCCGAGTACAATCAAGTGTCGAGAATCACCGAGATGCTAGGTCTCCCTCCCACCTGGATGCTTGAAGTCGGCAAGCAATCAGGCGAGTTCTTCGAGAAAACACATGACGAGTTTGGTCGTAAAACATATCGTCTCAAACCAATGGATCAGTACTCCAGAGAGCACGGCACAAAGGAGCAGCCCAGCAAGAAATATTTCTCTGCTACTACCCTTCCTGAGATCATCCGCAACTACCCAATGCCGCGTAAGGGCATGAAGCAAGCAGAGATTGACCGTGGTAAGTATCTTCGGTTGATCATGAACATCAACGAGTACTGACATTCTATCNNAGAGATGAACAACAGGGTCGCCTTCATCGACTTCGTCCACGGTCTTCTGAACATCAACCCACTCGAGAGATGGACGCCACAGCAGGCTCGCACCCACCCTTTCATCACCCAACAAAAGTTTACCAGCCCCTTCCAGCCTCAGATGCATCTCAAACCGTCATCTTCTCGCTCACCCGCCCCTGGCCTTCAACAACAGCAGCAAGCTGAAGCTCTATCCAAGCAGCGTGCCCAGGCTGCACAGCAGCAACAACATCAGCAACAGCAGGCCCAGTCTGCTGCCAATGCCGCCTATGCCGGCGTGCACATGCAAACCCCTGGCTACCCGGCCTCTCCTCACGCTCAGCAATCACCCATGTACTCCAACATGTACACTCCCACACAGCAGCANACAAGCTCCACCCCGTACCCTTCGGCCGCCGTACCCAACACATACAATCAAGCGCCCATGCTGCAGCAACCACCGCCGATCGCTTCCATGCACGGCCACCAGCCTCAGCAACACGCCTATCAGCACAACCAGTCTCAATCGTCACTCTACGCTCAGGCCACCACACGAGCTGGTCGTCAACGTGCCTCCACCATGGACCTGGCGAACGGGATTCCCTCATCGCTGCAACGAGTCGTATCCCACCTCGATCCGAATGCACCCATTCGTCTTCAGCCCAGCCCGGCCTACTANCCCCCTCCCAACGAACAAACAGGCGACGTCGGCAATGTCGGTGGCAGAAGACGCATGAGCAGAGGACCAAGAGATGCCCGAAGCCAGACAAACTTTGTACGACAACTAGAGGATCGCACGCTGGAAGAAGGATGGACAGGTGGCAACAACGGCGGCGGTGGCGGCTGGGCATGATGAGCTCGATTGACAAACGGACGGACACATTGATTTTCCTCTTTTCCCTTTCTCTTGAAGTGTAACGCAGAAGCTCACCAAAACGAACCATACTCCGAACCAATGGCCGTTCTACAAGAACAGTCTACGGCCTATGTCTCTTCACTTCCGCATTCTGGCAAGCAGGAAAGCTTCCCTCTCCCAGGAGTCGCTATAGTGCACTAAGGGCTTTCAAAAGCTCTGCCCAGGCATGACCCTGCCTTCTCTCTTCTCACTCCCACCTATATGATCAAAGCCAAACAGAAGGCTTTGAAGGTCTAGGATGACATCTGCTACCCTGTTTCGAGTACTCCTTTTTTTTTCTTGTGTATGAGTGGAAGGAATATGTTGTGAACGGCAGCAGCAAGCAGGAAGATCGAACGAGAAGGAAAGGGAGGATACACAATAAAGTTGACCACATGTTTTTTCTTGGACACACAAAAGGTGAAAGCATGTTCACGATAGGACAGGGAGGAAGGGTGGCAGAAATACCAAAGGCGAGAGCTTACTTTCCTCTGTTCAAGCAACCATAGTTCTCCTTCTTCTCCTCTGCTGTCCTCTTGATGGGCCTTGACGTTATTTTGTCATTTCAAAGCATGTTCTTGTCACCGTCGTGCAATATTGCCTTCCTTCTTGTTGAGACAATGGTAATGGTTAGAAGCAATCTGCAAAAGTTGTTGCTGTATGAATAGCAATTGAGAAACCAAATTCTCGAGAGATTGCTCGTATCGACGCGTGAATGCTTTGATATTTTGTTTCTCATGTATACCATCTGTTGTTCTATGCTAATAACTAGACAAGCTGAGGACTTGTCTCACTCTCTCTCGTAATTCCATGCATTCCCATGACAATGTTGAGCTAATTCTGCTGTATGAGTATGCATCAATCCTTCATCTCTTGACAAGACGCATGGCATAACGATGCTGCTGGTGTAGGTCGATCCGGTCCGTAGTGGTTGCGCGCTGCGTATCATGTTATGATATGCATAAGTCGACTCAATCTCCAGGACCAGCAAGGAAGAGCGGCGACGCAGTTTGGTATCGTATGGTTGGTTCAAGCTTTCGTCAGGAAAAGCACATTTTGTCACTTTCAACCTTCAGGGTTCTTCATGTTGACCAGGGGCATGATGTCGGTCTTGAGCTCTCTGTTCTTCTTCTGCTTGGGCTCAGGGGNCTTCAAGACGTCAAAAGTTAGCAGTGCAAGATGATTTGGGGAAGTAATATGACACAAACCTTTCTCGTTCTCCTGAACGTAGAAGCGGCGAAGTAGCATGATGGCCTCGGCTCTGTAGATGCCGCCGTAGATCTTGTAGGGAGGTTCGATGTTGGNGACTATACACTTGTCAGTATCTTGGGTCTCAACGTTGATGGGAAGCTGCAAGACTTACTCATCACAGATGCGCATGACTCCACCACAGCCACCGAAGCGGTCGTTGAGGCAGCCAAAGTAGACGGCGCGGATGCGGAATTGGCGCAAAACAGAGGCACACATGATGCATGGCTCAACGGTGACATACAAGTCCGTCTCCTGGAGGATGGATGGTGGGTGTTCGGCCAGGATTTGGCTCAAGGCCACGAATTCGGCATGGCGTGTTCNCCTGGCAGCGACCATGTCAGATAATGGTTGCATAGAGTGGAAATTGTTGCTTTCGGAGGGTGTAGATGGTGTCGACTGAATGCAGGGAAACCAATTGGACGTGATGTTTTTGATATGTTTGCTTACATTCATGGTAACGTTGGTGCCGTTCATGCCCTGGGCGATGACTCTGCCATCATGAACAAAGACGCAGCCAACAGGCGTCTCATCAGAAGCAAGTGCCAGCTCGGCCTAATCAAACAACCAGGAGTCAGCATTCAAGTGTTTGGGATGATTTGCTGATGGAAAGCATTGGCAGAATGGGGGAAAGCGTACCATATTGATAGCCTCGCGCATGAAAGCCTCATGGTAGGGCCTGTTTTCGACGGGCGCAGTCATGGCATCCATGTCTGCTTCGGACAAAGTGGGTGATGGATGATAGTCGGCGGAGAACATCTTGAAGAATATTCTTTAGGTTGGCGATTTACATGGTTCGCAGGAAGTCGCAACACAAGGAAGGTGCGTCTGCGGAAAAGTTCAGCTCGACTACCAAAGTGAGTGCCAAGCAAACACAATCGACACGAAAGGGCAAGACACAATTCACAGACAAACGACAAGCTGAATGAAAGTTGATGTTTCACATGTGAGTTGCATGTTCCCATGAATGATTCAATATCAAAAGCAAGAGACTATCAAGCTACTTTGCTGTGTGTGAAAAGAGAAACCACAGTTTGAAACCAACACCACCCCCTCCCTCCCAAGCGAGAACACCAGCAGTTCCCTTTACTTTCCATGATCAAAACAAAACATAATCGCTCCCAAAATAACCCACAATCTGATCCTCCAAAAGTTCATCAACGCCGCAACGCTTTCTAAGCCCGCTTTCCGATAAGAACATAATATAACAAAGGGAACAAGATATCTCCCTGGTACCAGAAGAGGAAAGAAATCATAGACACAATAATAAAACAGAGAAGATTACGAACCAGGTGAAGATCCACTCCACCATTCACAGTGGCAAGCGCCAGCTATGGGATCACGCTTGATCTTTGACGATCCTGTCGGAGACGCTCCGTACGTCTGTTGGTTGTAAGCGCTGTAGTCGGGGTCAGTCTCTTGCAGGTAGACTGTTATCTGCTGCCCTGTAGCTGGATCATCGAGGCCACCTGCCATGCCATTGTCCAAGATTTGGAACTGCTGACAGTAAGGTTGCACACTGTCCGGCACACGACGTTCTTCGATCTTGACAACATAGCCGAAAGAAGACAGTTCAGCAAACGTCCATGTACGTTTTTCCAAGTGCCAGTCACGTTTTGCTTTCCGTCCATTTGGCGTGTGCGTGTATGGATTTGAGACGGATTGTGTGTAAGCAGTATTCTGGGAAGCAGTACTTTGGGAAGCAGAAGTCAAGGTAGCAGTTGTCGAAGGGCCTGAGACTTCAATGATAGTGGAAGTAGTTAGCGGAGACGACGAGGTCTTAGCAGATCTGCCGTTTGAGGACGTAGACGAAGATGATGACGATAACGATGATGACGACGCGCTCGGGTCTGTGTAGTTGTTGGCGTAGATGAAACCTTCAAGGAATGTGCCGTTGAACCAGCAAAACCACGGCTTGTCTCCAGCTTGAACTTGGTGCTGAGTGAACCAATCAGTGTTGATCGTTGAACGCTTCTGCGCGTTGGCAGCGTTGCTTGCGGGAAGAGAACTCTCTGGGACAACTACGAATTTGTCGTAAAAGGTCTGGAAATAGAAAGCAGGGCCCCGATAAGGTTCATCGTCATCTTCGACGGAGATGAAGGGAGCGAAATGAGTGTTCGNGGGTTGAGTGCCATAGTTGATGCCAGTAGCGTTGCTGAATCCGTACAGTGAGGCGCCTTCGTTGTTGCTTCCATCCGGTGGAAGGCCTATGTTGATGGCCATCTGCGGTATGCCATAAATGTTGCAAGTCCAAGCAGCCGAGTAGTTCTGGTTGGCTATACAAGCCGATTGTGTAGCTCTCGGCGCACCAAAGTCCAGAGCATAAACGCCAGTTGGTGGTGGTGCTCCTATCGATGATGTAGGAATGGGTGATGCGTCTAATAGTGTGGTCGTATTACCATGGTNGTCTAGACATGCTTGTTAGTAACCAACCGAGGAGAAGCTGACCATAACGACTTACTTGGCAGTAGCCTTGACAGCTTCCTTTCTAGCACTTGCGAAAATGCCACCAATAGCTGCACCCAAAACAATAGCAATGAAGGCAAGCACACAGAGAGATAATAGTATCCACCAGAAGGGAATGCCAAAGACGCGCGTCTTTCGCTTCTCTTTCCATGACTTCTCGCTCCAACTCTTGTTCTCTGATGGAGTAGCATCCGAGTCGATAGAGTTCATTTGTTGCATCTCGGCAAAGCCGTGAGCGGCGGACTGGTCTGACATGCTTTCAGGTTGGCGCTGTTGCTGCATCAAAGGCATATGGATTTGAGTGGCATGGGCAGAAGCAGCAGTTTGTGCTGGTAGTGCGGTTGAGACAACTGGTTTTGGTACACCATCCTCAGGATATTCAGAGTAAGGTGGGAGTTGTTCTGAATGACCGTCGACCCCAATGATGTCCTGCTCTTCATCTTCAGGTCCTCGAGCTCTTACGAAGCCTTGACTTCTACCGGGAAAGCCGACTGGGATTATCGTTTGGGCATGGCTTGGTGTACTAGCAGGGTCCGCTACCTCGTGCTCAGAAACGTTTTGGGGATACATGCTGTAAGGGTGGGTAGGGCCCTGGTTTGACATGGCGTTTGATTGAACCGCACGAACGGTAGAAGCGGTCGTAGATACGGATGGTGTGCGGGCTACATTGGTATCTTGAGGATACATTGAGTAGGGGTGGCTGGGGCCGGTAGTGCCGAGGGGAGGGCTCGCAGTACGAGCATAAACTCGGGCTGACGATGCGGTACTAAGTCTGTGGGCAATTCCGGGAGCATATTGGGCAGTCGAAGAGGATTGGATACTTGATGAGCGGTTCAGAGCCGAACGCTCGTCAGTATTGTCGTCATCGTCGTCCTCTGTGCTGCTGAAGGGGTTCTGGACATCTCGCGATTTATGCATGCTATTCCTGCTGGGGCCGGTGGAGAAACGAGGAGCATCCGACATGTGTGCGTGAACGCTGCGGATTGAAGGGTCCTCGGAGTGGATTGACCATCGGTCGTTGGTCGGTTGGACGCGGCCAGGGGCAAAGCCGTCAGCGACTCCGTCAAAGTCGTCTACGGCATACTCGTCGTCGAAAACATCGTCTGTCGACGTGCGAGGCTGATCACGAGAGTTGGCCATGGTTTAGAAGAGTCGAGCGTGTGGTGAGCGATGGTTGGGACGCGGTCGAGTGGTCGGTCGTCGGGGCCCAGCACCTGGGGCTCGGGGATGGTAAGGGCGGCAAAACGAGCGCGTTTGGTCGGCTCGTGTTTCGGGTGGACGAGCGTATGGTCGTAGAAGGAGATTTCTCGTAATTCGAGTAGCGAGTGTTGGATAGGCAGAGACGATAGGCAAGAGCGAGGGCCTGTCGTTGCCAAACGCCCAGTCCTGCCAAGGAAAGAATGAATCGACGCTTGCACGCTCGTCTCGCTCTCCTCGGAAGCCGCCTCCGTCACTTCCCGCTTATAAGCATGACACTCCTTGTCGTCTGTCATCAGCACTCGAAACAAACCCGAACCGGGTTTTTTTGGCACCGATCTTTGGTTTTCTGAAGTTTTTGATATTTGCATGCTTTTCATATCGTCATTGTCCGGCCTCTCGCTATCGAGACTTCAAGACGGGTCAAAACTACTACTACAATTCTGCATGCGCCGCTAGTCCACCTGTAATCCGAGAAAATAAGAAGAAGAGAAAAAAAGAAAAAAGAGTTCGAGACACAAGCCGTGAAGCGTGCCGTCAAACACACGACAGCCGGCCCCAGGTTCGCCCTACTGTCTGTGCCGACACCTTGTCTTCACCACGATGCCATCGTAGACCCTCACCACTTCTGTAATCGAAACATTTACTGCTTGATGGCATACTCTCTTCTGAAGAGGTCATCGACCTTGGTCAGGTAGTAGGTACCAGGGAAGAGAGTCTCGGGGTTGCCAGCAGGTGAGTAGTCCTTCTTCAAGTGTGCACGCTCACGGAGGTTACACATCTCGTCGTACACCTCGGGGGCGACGACTCTACGCGAGTCGAGTCTGTTCTGGAGGTCAATCTGCTTGTGCATCTCCTCGGTGCTGCCCTTGACTCTGAATGAGAAGAAGGAGGAGGCGAGGCCTGAGCCGTATGAGAAGATGCCAACACGCTTGCCCTGAAGGTCTTGCGACGAAACGTTGGAGAGAAGAGCACAGAGCGAGCCGTAGACGGAACCGCAGTACATGTTACCACACATGGTGGGGACCTGGATCGAGGGCTGCACGCGGGCGGCGAAGCGCTTCTTGGAGAGGGTCATGAAGGTCTTCTCGACGGTCTTGTCGCTGTATGACTTCTCGAGGTCCATGTCCTTGATCTCGGCGGGAACCTCAGCGAAGATGGGGTTCTCGGGGTTCTGCTTGTAGTCGTTGTAAAGCATGCGGGCGTAAGATTTGGAAACCAGCTTGCAGGTAGGGGCGTGGAAGCACATGTGGTCGAAGCGGTCGANGGGAGTCTCGGGCTCGGCGTGAACACCGTTGCCGTTGGCAGCACCGTTGGCCTTGGACTTGAGCTGGGCTTCACGAGTGTTGTAGGCCTCGTAGCAGGCGTCGACGGCTTGGGTGTAGCACTTGATGGAGAATTGACCGTCAACGATGGGGTACTCGCTGGTCAGGTCGGGCTTGTAGAAGTCGTATGCGTGGGTGATGTAGCTGCCTCTGTGGCCGGGCTCGAAAGCCAGGGNGGCGTCGGGGCCAACCAGCATGGCAACGCATCCAGCACCACCAGTGGGTCTGGCGGCACCCTTCTTGTAAAGGGCAATGTCACCAGCGACAACAATGGCGAGACGACCGTCCCATGCAGAGGACTCGACCCAGTTGATGGCGTTGAAAAGCGCGTTGGTGCCACCGTAGCAAGCGTTGACAGTGTCAACACCCTCAACGTTGGTGTTGCCCGACTCTTTGAAAAGCTGCATCAAGACAGACTTGACCGACTTGGACTTATCGAGGATGGTCTCGGTACCGACTTCGAGGCGACCAATGTCCTTGGGGTCGATCTTGTACTTGCGGAGGAGCGAGGAGACGGCGGTCAGAGCGAGGGAGTAGATGTCNNTGCGAATCTGTTAATTTGAGAGTCTCAATTGGCGCTTGTTGGTTGCCTGCTCACCCTCTCTGTCGTCGCAGAAGCTCATTCTGGTCTGGCCGAGGCCAATGGTGTACTTTCCGGCGCTGACTCCATCGAACTTCTCGAGTTCGGCCTGGTCGACACACTGNNCAAATTACGCTCGTTAGCAATTGCCGGGCATCGAGAGTAGACTGTAAAGACATACCTGGCTGGGGAAGTAAAGCTCAATGGCCTTGATACCGATGTTCTCAGGGCGTTCAGACATTGTGGCGTAGAGGGTACGAAAAGTTGAGAGTGTGGTAGAAAGGGGTATCAGAACAATATTAGCAAGAAACAACGAAGCAACAAGCTCAACAAAGAAACAGCAGCGGCGTTGGTACGAAGGAAAGAGGGTAGAGAGATGGACGTGGAGATTGATTCGAGGACTGCGCGCCAAATTATACTCCCACTTTAATTACCTAAGGTACTTTGGTCTACAAAATAATCAGTCCACTCAAGGGGCTGCCGCTGGATAAGCTTCCCACGTCTTCTTATCCAACGCCTGTCGCCAAGCGCTTCTGCTTCATGTTTCAAACACCTCTTACGATCTTCTTCGAGCACGACAACAATCCACCTGGTATATTCATTGCGATGGCTGTGCTAGCTATGCGCATTAATACTCTTTGTCTCATGGTCGAAGAAATGTCCCTCTTACATCGTGTTGCGACCTGGACTGGAGGCATTGGAGCAACTGCCGGATTTGGATCGTTGAAACGTCGATTAAAACTCTCTGACACGTTGGCTATTCATACCCTCACCGCCTTACGGCCCTACCAAATGTGCCCCTTTCCCTCAACAAATGCTGGCCGGAGCAATCTAATCATATCAGATCTACTTCTTGTTACCAGCTCTCCGTGCTTGTTACTCAACGTGTGATGTTTTTCTGTCGCGTTTCGTACTCTGAGCATCAAGTTTTTGTTTGTGGGGAACGCAGCTCAACCAAGCGGGTACCTGCAGTATTTTCAGCATGATCCTGCGACATCGATTGCTCGAGCACGAGTTTTCGAATTATTGGTTCTACGAAATCTGCTTCAGGAAATTCAAAGACAATTTGCCGACCTCTGATGGGTCCTCAATGCAGTGCCAATGGCCACACTTGTCCATCACAACCATGTCTTTCTGCCTCGAGCCAAGCGCTTCGATAATCTTCTTGCATCCAGGCAGGTGTGCACTCTTGTCCTCCTCTCCGGCAATAATAAGAGTCGGACACGAAACCTTTGCATACTTCGGCGGTGACTTGTGTGCATTGGCGATGACCCTGCACAGGCTGGTATAGCCAGCAGGATCCATTCCGAGCAGTAGTTCTCGGATGAAAGCATGGTGTAAGGAAGTGGCTTTTGATCCCACAGCAGCATAGGGTACGGTGTCTGCCATCACGTCCATGCCTTNTTCTGCAACCTTGTTGATACGGTCCTCGAAGACGGGAGCTGCCTCTGATGAAGGCCATACGGGGCCCACCAAGATGAGTCCTTGGATACGATCTGGCCACTCGGCTGCCAGCTCAGGGCCAACAATGCCGGACATGCTGTGGCCGACAAAGATCGCCTTGTCGATTGACAAAACATCCATCAGGGCGGTCACGTCCTCTGCGAGGCTGTGGATACTCTGCTCGACATAGGTGTAAGGCGAGAGACCTGATCCGGTCATATCAAAGCAGACGCAGCGGTAACCCTGCTCTGCCAAGTAAGGAACTACTGCTGTGTAGTAATTGTTGCTTGAGCCCAAGCCATGGCTNNCTGATATATCTCAGCAGATGTACTTCATATCTTGATCGCCATGTCTTACCATGACGAGTGTTGCTCGAGGAGTAGAACCATCTTTTGGTGACCAGTCTTTATAGTACAAAGTCTTGTAATTGACCTTGGCGAACGGCATTGTCAAAAGGCGATGGAATGAATGTAGACGTGGAATGGCAGATAGTATGATGTCCTGAACCCGACTCCAGAATCTGTGACTATCAGGTGTTGTATGTCTGTCGAAGGTCGTAAATTGGGAGATATAGTTACTGTCGGATCACTTCGTCATAACCAGGAGAGGGGGGCTCGGAGTGCGTCTTCCGAGATTTCCGGAAATGGTCTCGGATACTGCATTCTGAGAAATCACTTGTATAGCATGAATACTGTTATGCACGATCTAGCAAAAGATTTGACATAACCAGACATCTCTGAAATACCCAATGCCAACGGACAACAGTACTATAGGAAAAATCTATGGTGTTGCAAAGGCGTAAGTCTCCAAGCCTACAAGCTCGGGTTGGGCATTGCTTTGCCCTCTTTCTCGTAACCAGCATAACGTCTCCTTTGGGCATCCCTCATCCGTTTGATAGCATCTTCAACAGTCAATTCTGTGACTTTTGTCACGTCAACCTCTTTCTCAAGTCCTGTCTTCGCTGCGATCCAGGTACCATTCGTCTCTATACTGTCTTCTGTACAATTACGGCAGAAAGTTCCCCAAGAGTCGATGCATCGCTTGCTAGTAGCAAGTGTAGGCAGGAGCATAGCAAAGCAGTGGGGCATTGCTTCATATTGCTCGAAATGAACTTTTACACCTTGAGTGCTTGCTCTGACAGCCACAACCAGATCTTCGTCTGTGAGAAGTTCTTCTCCAGTTTCAATCCAGAGTGGTGGTGCATTGGTCCAGTCCTTGGCTGCAAGGGGTGATACAAGAGGATGACATATCATACTGAGATCACAGAACAGATCACCTCTTGGTGGTGTAGTTGGCCAGACGTCGTCCTTCGGAAATCGTCCCAAGGCGTCATCATGATCTGCTGGTGGAAGGTAGTCGTACTTTGCGTTATGTACCAAGGAAGGCATCGATCTGGTGATATCAAACCAGCCAGAGTTGGCTGATGCTCCCGCAGGAAAAGGTACTTCAACGGTTTTGCCATGATAACGGACAGTAGGGTCCTTTGCTCCTGATGGCTTGGTACGATGAAGTTGCAGCAACAGTTGGAGAAGTGCAAATACCAGATTGCCACCTGCTGAGTCGCCGGCGAAAACAATGTCGCTAGCTGACACTGGTTCATGCAAAGAGCCAGAAGGTGGGTACAACAGATACAGATACGCGTTTAGTGCATCCAACAACTGCGATGGGAAAGCAGCCTGCGGCGCAAGACGGTAGCCAACATTGAAGGCTCTTCCATTGCAAGCCTTTGCAAGTTTCGAGACTTGCAGTCTGTGAGTTCCAAAACCGCACATGTAATACGCGCCGCCATGGAGATAAAGGATGGTTGTCTTGCTCGACTTGGTAGGCTCACTCATTAGATTCTTGTACTTTTCCTGCTCTGAGATATCTGGCAGAGGCTCTTCGGCACCAGCTCCAGGGCGGAAGCCAGTCCACTCAGCGTCAATGGCAGAGAGTCCTGGTTTCGTATACGTCTCGTTGCCATCTCCAAGGTCTGCGATGGCAGTAAATGTCGCATCTCGGATGCTTTCGTCCTCGGGAGCTGGGACAGTGACTTTGGCTGTCCAGACCTTGCCCTTGGCACCAGGATCCTTCAAAGTCTGAGCTTGAGTCTTTCCGATTGGTGAAGGACCATCATTCATAAGACCGCGTAAAAATGCAACGGTCATCTCAGTCTTCAAATTCCATTTCGAAGAGGTTGGTGAGAGCGACAGAGAGTGTGCAAGGGCCGTCTTTGTCAGCGAAGGGATGCGAGGAAACAAAAACTTGGCGATGCCATATGTCGAGTCGTCCATATTGAGTGTCTTCACAAAGGTATTCTATGAGGTACGAGCAAGAAGACCGACGGCTCGACAGGAGGCAAGAGATGGATATTGGACGTGGAATATCAACAAAACATGACGTCGACACTCCACGTGCCTCGGCTTCGAGCATAATGAAACAAAAGATAAAAGGCAGCCACCGACTGAAGAGGCCAGAAACATAGGTGCAGTATTTTGTGAGATGAAACGTGTGTGGTCTTGAGTTTGAAACGATGCAAAGACGGAGCGGTGCGATGGTTCAAAGACAGATCAACAGGGTATCGTGGTATTTGATGTTTCTCGTGGATGCCATAATTCTTCCCAAACCAACGCCTTGCTAAACCCAAGAGAGAAAATCATATATGCTGAGGGGAATGAGAGGAGGTGTCGAAGGAGCAGTTTACAGGATACCGTCGTGCTCGCCGGGTAATCTTTTGACTCTCTTCTGCTCCCAGTTGTCGAGATCTTTCGCGGCCAGTCNTCTGCGCTTCGAGTCAGATAGCGTTACGTAGACGAGCAATGGCGGTATACGTACGTAGTATTCCTCTTTCAGGTCAATCCTTCGCCTGTCCTTGCCGATACCGAGCTCTTCCTCCTTGGTCAGCTGCTTGACTTTGCGGTCGTGCTTTTCGTATCGGATGGCGGTTGCTGGCGTCAGGAAGAAAGAGCCCAAGACCATTGTCGCAATGAAGGGGAGGCCGAAGAGAGCGAAAGGGTGTTTCGCTAGCAGTGCACGATACCTAGCAGGCATAGTGCCATTGTACGAGCTCGAGCGGAAGCGTTTGGCAGNGAAGACGGCCATATTGGGTGATTGTGCGTGGAGGGTGCGACAGGATTCGCAAGTATTGTTCCAGTGAATTGCTTTGACGATAGCGGGCAATCGAATCTGAAGCGGTGGATATCTGTATGGTTGCATTCGCAGCTGCTTGATTGCACATCTCCATCTCCAGCTTTGACGCCGCAGCTTCCATCAATTTACGAAACACGTGACGACGTGGCCCTCCATCAGTCGCGTCTTCCGCCTCATTCACTATTTGCCTGCATCAAACATTCGCCAGATGAGCCATCTGCTACTGCTGCGGCCGCGTCCTCATCAAGACTTGCAAGATGGTCGGAAGGCTTCTCGCACATAGTCATGGTCGTGGCGCCGCTTCCTTCGGTGGCGATGATTTGACTGATGCAAATCTTCCACCACCATCTACACTCGCTGCCCAGCTTGTAAAGAATCATGTCGACACTGCCCGTGGTCTAAATCAAGAAGACACCACCGTCACGTTTCGTCAGCTTCTGCAAGAGATTCTCAACAAGACTTCAGTGCCCGAGACTGATATTGACGTTAATCATAAATTGATCAAAGTTGTCGTCGAGGCAGGTCTCGATGTCCTCTTCCATGATGACCCGTTCGCTCAATGGGACTTTCTGATCCCTCAGGCAATCGACAGTCTTGCTGTCATCGAGTCCACCATACAGAGACAGCCCGACATTCTTTTTCACAATGCTTCATCGACCCCAGATCAACATCCGCATCTCCTGCTTTGGCTGTTTCCTAAGTTGCTCATGATATCCAAGCATCCAAAAGGCTCTCAGCTGCAACACTCATTGGCATCTCTCCTGTCTTCTCTAGTATTGAGTTTGTCCAAGAGCTTGGATCTGTGGCCATACGCAAAAGCATTGCTGCAAATGCTTCGGGACTGTGTTACTGACCTTTTCACACTGCTCCAAGATAGCCGCATCTTCTCCAAGTCCGCAACGCTCATTCCCGCTGTCTTGCTGCCACCCGTTAGNAGTACATCAGATGTCTGGCCTCAGCCAGAGGATAACGCAGCTCTGTCTCTAGGTCATCAACTGTCTACAAATGACCCTTTATCAGCCATCAGGATACAGCTGCTGCTTGTTTCCACACTGCAAAACGTCGCTTCAGCGAAAACAACCCTTAATCGATTCCAGACTTCAACATCTCCCTTGTACAAATGGGTGTCCGACTCGGTTGCTGCTTTGAGCCGGATACTATTCCAACACAAATCATGGTTTGAGCAGCACTCTTTCTTTTCTACATTTGCTTTGCAAATCGTTCGGCTTCAGAATTTTGTTTTGGACGGCTCAGCAGATCCGACGATACACAATCGCGTATCCTACAGGCTCAGTAGCCTCTGCGAGTCTTGTTCGAAGCTCATCGTTCACGATGGGAAGTCACTGCTTGATGACCAATTGCAAAGNGAGCTTGCGTCGACCATTGAGAAATTGATCGACCTCTATGATGCAGAGTATGGATACATAATTGAAGAATTTCTGCTCCCTTCTGTTCGAGCCTTTGCTCGCGACTTATCAAAGTTTGAGGCTGTTGATGCATCCTTACAACGCGTGGTTCACCAATGTCTGGAAAGACACGACAAAAAGGACGAAGCTGATGTTGTTATGAGCGACGATACCTCTCAGCTTCAACTCGAAGTGCTAGCCTTGCAACCTGCGACAAAGCGTAGACAGCTACAGGATCTTCGCGGCTCAGGGCAAAAGCCGTCGAGCAGCGAGTCAGAAGACTTGTACCAGAAACTCAAGCGTAAACTTGCCACTCTTCTGGGCAAGGGAGACAGTATGACTACNGATTGATTCTGACGTTGTGTAAGTTCACTTTGAAACAATCTGTTTATTGGTAATCTGACTTCTGATAGGACTTGCTATGCTGCCATGTCCGACGACCAACGAAGCATGTTCTGGCAGACAATTGGATCTTGCGCTTGTGCTGCCACGAACAATTATAACAACAGCCAATGTTCGATCTGTAACGGTGAACGCCGTCTACGGCACGAGCCAGACAAGAACACATGGGAAGAGAACAATCGAGCCGATGACTGGAATGAGTTGTTCCAGATGCTCACAGAACTCATCGAGAGCCAAGACATTCACCTCTCTGACAGACAAAGAGTGCTTGCCATCCTGGCAATTCGATCAATCGTGCTGCATAATCGGAACCCAACGGAACTCGATCTCGGAACTTCCTTCTTGGGAGAATGTTGCTTGAAATACTTACAGAGTTCTTCCAGAGAGCTACGAATCGCTGCAGGGTGAGTGAAAACCAGGGATAGGTCTTGTTCTTCACTGACAGAGACAGGNCGAACGATGGCCGCCTTTCTTCGTGAGGGATTGCCTAGAGAGATTCGCAACAAAAACCGACAGGTTGCATTAAATTTTCTGAGAGCACTGTCAACGAAAGATATCGTAGGTCAACACGAAACGTTGATATTGGCTTGGGGTAGAGTAGCACTGTGAGTTTCACCCACCGACTTATCACAGTATAAAACATTGACAGAAGTAGGNGTATGTGGTGAAAAAGAGCTCAATCTGGCATTACTCAGGCTGGTCGATTATTTGGGTCATCCAAACTCGTTAATCTGCTCTCTCGCATATAGCGAGGTATGTCTCGCATTCTCATCTTGTTAACTTCTCTGACAATTTCATTCACAGTTGGAGGATATTGCCGAAACGCTGTCTCTGTCACCACAAACACTCCTCAAACCATTCTATCGCAGTATCGCAGTCGCTGTCATTCAGGATCTCACTACTAAACCGCAGAAGGCGCAGCAGCTTTCCGAGTTCCTGGGCATGAGTGTCAGCCATTTCCTGCTGCTGACCCAACGAGACACTGTACCTTTTCTTGTTTTGACNAAAAAGAAGGACATTCTACGGCGAATTGCCTCAGCTCGCAGTGCAGAGACCAGCATACAAGACATTTGTCTTCAGCCGCCCGCCAACCTTGCGGCTGTGATATCCACGTTGCTCTATCAACCATCGAGCGACGTGGAAGGCAATGCTATAAGGTGCCTTGCTGAGGTCGCTCCTGGCTTCCAGAACAGCGACCTGGGAAGTTTGATCAGATCAGATCCTGTTCTGATAGCTTGTGAGATGCTCAAGACTGCGGGAGACGAAGATGACTCTAATGCCTCAAAGGTGAGTACTTGTTGCAGGTGCTTCTTTTTCCGAATACTGAAACAGAAGCTTGCAGCANNGGCACAACAAGCTATCCAAATCTTTACAATGTTGGTCGAAGGGAAGCCAAGTCATTCAAAACCGAGCGCAAAAACCAATCGTATGGTTATCAGTTTCTTTGAAGCACATATTCTAGGTATCATGACGGAGTTCTCAAACTCTATAGACAACACACTATCGCTGTCTCCATCAGAAAAGCTTCGTTGTGTCAAGGCAATTGAACAGATGATCATACTAGCTAAGAGCAAGGTCAGCGTAGCTCTTCCTCAGGTACGTTCCTCCTCATACATACACCTGACCTCAAGTCTTACAACATTTCAGATAAGAGCGTGCCTCCAAAGCGCCATTGATCAACGACAACTTCAAGAGTCAGCGCTTTCCGCCTGGCTCACTCTGATTAGTGTTCTCGATGGTGATGATGTTGCTGACATGGTTGATCACACCTTCGCGCTGGTGGCTCAACATTGGGATGGCCTCTCGTCGCCTCTGCAAAAGAAGACCCACGACACCATCAGCGAGATCGTCAAAACCCACAGCAACGTGATACGAGAGAAGCTTATGACCATACCATCCTTAGCTTCGATCCCGTTGATGTCCAAAATCGGCCTAGAAATTCAAAGGCTGAAAAAGGACGAGCGCCCAGACGTTCATCTGCGCGCCTTTGCCAAACGACTGCATGATGAGAATGTCGCGATTGTCACTCAAGGGCTACGCGAGCTGGTTCCGTGGCTCGGCGAGAATCAAGGTTTCGTCCACGAAGCAGCTGTCAGCGAACAGCCCAAGGCCGCAATAGCAGATGTGATGCGTGCTTTGCTCGACGTGTGTACCAAATATGCCGACCATGACTCGACTGTCGTCGACCTAAGTGCACAATGCATTGGTATCATCGGCTGCTTGGATCCAAACAGTGTCGACATGAGTAGCAGCCGAAGACAAGTACTTGTGCTCTCCAACTTCGAAAAAGCCTCTGAAGTTATCAACTGGGTCGCTATCATGCTCGAAGACGTTCTGGTACCAGCATTCAGATCATCCACAAACGCGCGCGATCAAGGCTTCCTAGCTTATGTTATGCAAGAGCTGGTCCGGTTTTGTGGTTTCAACGAAGCTGCAACTGCGCGTCTAAGGCCGTCACAAGCTGGTCCTGCCCATAGTCGCTGGGCGGAAATGACAGAAAGCGTACGGAACACGCTCACTCCATTCTTGAGCTCGAGATATCTGCTAAACAGCAATTCGTCTGTTCAACCCGGAAAACGAAACTACCCAGTCTTTGCCATTGGGAAACGTCATAGCACTTGGCTTCGTGAATGGGCTTATGACATGATGTGGAGAGGCAAAGGTGACAATGCAGAGATGGTGTTCCCCATCCTGGCCCGCATTATCAACCGACATGACATCTCTATCGCCAGCTTCCTTCTCCCTTACGTGGCACTCAACATCGTCCTTGGCGGTACAGTACAAGAGGCTAAAGATGTTGGGGTTGAAATGCTGACAGTCTTGTCAACCGAATCACCAGTTGAGTCAGAGAAAGAGGCACTGCGACAGTGCAGTGAAAACGTCTTTGCTGTTTTGGACTACATGTCAAAGTGGCTACAGGAGAAGAAGCGAACTATAGCTGCATACCGGACTGCAGCCCTGCGAGCTGGTCATGCTCCGTCAGAAATCGAGGAGGCCAAAGACATTGGCCAGATCGAAAGTGTCGAGAGCGTGATAAGCTCTATTCCTGCCGACATCATCGCTCAACGTGCTATGGAGTGCGGCTCGTATGCTCGTGCACTGTTCCATTGGGAGAGCTATATCCGGAGCGAGTCACGAAGACAAACGAACCAAGATGCCAAAGAACATGACGCGATGTTCCAACGACTCCATTCGATATACTCTCAGATTGATGAGCCCGACGGTCTTGATGGAATCTCGGCACATCTGAACATTCTCAGTCCTGAGCAACAGGCTTTCCAGCATCAAAGAACAGGCAGGTGGTCGGCGGCACAAAGCTGGTACGAATTTGAGCTTGTCAAGGAGCCTTCCAACGCAAGCCGTCAAATCGATCTTCTGAGCTGTCTGAGAGAATCTGGCCAGTATGATCAAGTCTTGCGTTATGCATCATTCTACAAGACAACCTCGCGTCAGGGGGACAAGGGCACACTCTTGTCGTATATCACAGAGGCATGCTGGACTACAGAGAGGTTCGACACGCTCAAAGATTCTCTTGTTGGTCTCTCGGAAGAAACTCAGACAGATTTCAATGTTCGTGTTGCCAGAGTACTTCTCGCCATGCAAGAGAAGAATCATGATGAAGTGTCAAACAGGGTCAACAAACTTCGCAACATCGTAGTCAAGGGCATCACTTCCGTCTCTGGAAGCTCACTCCAGGCTTGCCATGACGTTCTCTTGAAGCTTCATATTGTGTATGAAATAGGTGCACTCAGCGGAGCAATCGATGTCCCTGCCGCTCAAGATACAGCCGCTACATCAATTCTTGCAGTCATGGACAAGAGATTAGCCGTTGTTGGATCATACATCTCTGACAAGCAGTATCTGCTTGGTATCCGTCGTGCGGTCATGCGACTATCGAGTGTCGATTTCTCGAGCGTCAGCATTGGCAGTTCCTGGCTCATGACAGCTCGCCTTGCTCGAAAGACTAATGTTTCAGCTGTCGCACACAATGCTATACTCAATGCGTTCAGCTGTGGAGACGATGCGGCCAAGATTGAACATGCCCGGCTGCTTTGGAAAGATGACCAGCATAGACAAGCCATTCAGAGTCTCGAGGGTGCCATTGCATCCAACACGTTTGCAACCTATGATCAGAGGATGGTGGATACCAGCAATCCTGAAGAAGCACAGCAGAAGCAGAATATGCTCTCTGCAAGGGCACATCTGCTACTAGCCAAATGGCTAGATGCTTCTGGACAGACACAGGCAACAAAGGTTGCGAGCAAGTACCAGTATGCCGCCAGACACTACTCCAGATGGGAGAAGGGCCACTACTATTTGGGCAAGCACTACAACATGCTTCTGGACGCTGGAAAACTNCTTCCTGTACACAAACAGTCCGAGCCATTCCTCTCCGGAGAGCTGACCAAACTTGTCATCGAAAACTACTTGCGATCTGTGCCTTTTGGCTCGAAGTACTGGTACCAAACAATTCCAAAGATTATCACGCTCTGGCTGGATCTTGGTATGGACTGTATGCAAAGGACCAGGAACGATCAGGCCGATGTGACAGCCAAACGTTCTCACTGGCTTGATGCGATTCACAAGCAGATGAGAAAGTACTTCGATCGGATACCTCCGTACATCTTCTATAACGCTCTACCACAGATGATCTCGCGTATCACCCACCCGAACCCCAAGGTTTACGAGGTTTTGGCAATGATCATCCAGAAGATTGTTTCGACTCATCCTAGTCAGGCTCTTTGGTTCTTGCTGGCAGTCTGCAAAGCTTCAGCATCAGACAGAGCAAGTCGCGGCGTGGCTATCATCAACAAGCTCAAAGACCCAAAAACNAGGCCCAAGAATGAATCAGCTGGTCTGGACTTGCGTATGATGATAACGCATGGTCAGAAGCTGTCTGATGGTCTGCTACAAGCTTGCGAAATTCATATCGAAACACGGTCAGCGAATGTCAGCCTGTCCAAGGACCTGAACTTCAATCACAAGTTGGCACCTAATCCTCTTGTCATACCCTTGGAATCTACCTTGACGGCTAATGCTCCAGTCGTCCAGGACGCCTTCCATATCCGCAAGTTTGTGGCGTTTGCACAAGAGCGCATCACAATACAAAGCTTCAGTGACGAGGTTCTGGTGCTGAACTCTTTGCAACGACCACGAAAACTGACTGTGAGAGGCTCCGACGGCAAACAATACGGGCTTCTGTGCAAGCCAAAGGATGATTTGAGAAAGGATCAACGTCTGATGGAGTTCAACACGATGATCAACAGAGCACTGAAACGAGATACGGAGTCAAGCAAACGTCGTCTATACATCAAAACGTATGGCGTGACGCCATTGAGTGAAGAATCTGGTACTATCGAGTGGGTCGAAGGTATCAAGCCTTTGCGCGACATCCTTCTCAAGCTATATCAGCGTAAGGGTGTCCAGCCCAATTACAACGAGTTGCGAGTTTTCCTTAGTGAGGCAAGCTCTAACATAGCTAACGTGGACATCTTCACCGAGAAGGTCTTGTCGGTATTCCCATCAATCCTTCACGAGTGGTTTGCGGAGATGTTCCCTGAGCCTGACTCGTGGTTCGCTGCTCGGTTGAGGTACGCTCGCTCAGCGGCGGTCATGTCCATGGTAGGACACGTACTTGGACTTGGCGATCGACACGGAGAGAACATTCTGTTGCAGGAAGATACCGGTGGTGTCTTCCACGTTGACTTCAACTGTCTGTTCGACAAAGGACTCACGTTTGAGAAGCCAGAACTTGTCCCCTTCCGCCTGACACACAACATGATTGCGGCAATGGGAGCATATGGATACGAAGGACCCTTCCGCAAATCAGCCGAATTGACACTGGGCTTGCTGCGTCAACATCAGGATACCTTGATGAACATTTTGGAGACGTTCTTGCACGACCCCACCACTGATTTCATTGGCAAGAAGAAGAGGACTACACCAGGAGTACCAGACACACCGCAGGAAGTCCTAGACTCGATCAGTGGAAAACTCAAAGGATTCCTCAGAGGAGAGACTGTGCCGTTGAGTGTAGAGGGCCATGTTAGTGCGTTGATTCAACAAGCCACGGATCCGTGGAACCTGTGCCAGATGTATATTGGATGGTGTGCGTTTTTGTAAACTATTTCGGAGGGAGAGAGGAGTATCGGTTGGCTAGAACAGTCCAAAGGCAATTGGTAGAACGTGTTATCGGATTGGGAAAATGGAGACGAGTCAGGAGTACAAACAAAAGAGTGCTCACACATGGTGGGAATATCGATAGCCTGTTTATTCGACCTTTCATTGCATACCAAAGCGTACCGCTATGTCATTTGCACACCTATATGACTTTCGAACTCGTCTGATTCTGTTTTCTGTGCTTTGGATCGATTTGGAGTTGTTACAATGTCATGCATAGGCATCAGCATGACAGGGCCGTACTCCCAACCAGTATCATGCGACAAAAACAACATGTCTCTCATGGAATATAACGAATTTGTAATCAGAATGAACATCATTGGAAGCATGAGTCTATGGCAAAGCGCGAAGAATAGTGGCTAAGGTATATATACACCATATCGCCGTCAGTGATGCAAATCTCAAAAATCATACTTGAAGCCTGAATGGATGACCACGTTTAGATACGAAGTGACACCACGAGAAGAACAAGATCTCGATATGGTAAAATTTCCTCGATGAGCTTTGCAATAATGTAGAGATATTCTTGGCTCAGTGAGTGCTACTAGGAAACAAGGCACTACACACTAAGAGCTAACATCTAAGCGACTCTCTTTAGCTACTCCTCTGCTTTGGGAAAGAATTATGCCTTGTTATGGTGTACTTTTCGCTTTACGCTCTTGTGCCTAGGAGAGCAGTCTCGACATCGACCCGGATCTCGAAAGTGAGTCGTATAATCATCTTGAGGGAATAGCGGACTGTTCATCCTCCTCGCCGTAGCAGAGTAGGGTCTTGGTCTTTGTCCACATGGTGGACGTTGTTGAAGGAAGAACGGTGTATGAGAGGACAAAGATTATATAAAGCGTAGTCGAATAGCATTGAATTTAAAGAGAACCCAAACCAGTATCGATGGAGGAGAAGCTGGAGTTGGCAGTGAAGAAAAATCGACGTGTCGGTGCAGAAATGACCTTGGCTTCGTTGTGCAATACCGTCTGTTTTCACCAGATTCAGACGATTTCAAACATTTCCATGCGATGTCAGACTGGCGAGAAACACTACTGAATAGCGATAATATTCGGCGGACTTGCTACTCCGCCGGGGANCCTTGCATACTGATGTCAGCGGGTATTTTAAGTGAGGTAATGAGGTGCACAAACATTGCAAGGCTCGCTAGCGACAAAGAAGCTATACCGATTGCTTTTCTTGCATTGGACGGACAAAACTTCAAGGTCGAAGAGCTCGCCAATCGGACAGCCCCAGCCAGCTAGAAGGACTTCGTGAAGCATGTATGGCTGGGAAGATGCTGTGAGATGTTTCAGTCAAGCACAGGCAGAGTATCACGAGAAAGTTTGAGAGCACATACGCCAGCACTCGAATGATGGTTGATCTCCAGCAACCGCGGAGAAATTGTCCCAGATCCAATTCAACATCTCCGTACTCTGTTCCACACCCAGAAAAGTAGGCGGCATGATTTTGCTGAGAGCTTCGAGATCATTACGAGAGCTTTTGTTGTATTGAGCCATGTATCCAGAACGAATGATGAGGATATCGCCAAACTTGATCTCTACGCCTTCCCACTCGGCGACTGCTTTCAGCCCGGATAAGGTGATGACACCCGGTTTGAACGCATCTCTCAGTGGATGGTCGTGTTCTTCTCGCCAGGCTTCGTAGTCGAGGAGGATACCGCGACCGATGATACCCTTTTCACTCCAGGCTCCGATGCCATTGATTGTCGAGTTGTCTCCATGTATATCATCCAGAGTTACACCATTGTAGAACTTTGCTTCTTTCTGATAGGCGAAGTGTCGAAGGCCGTCCCCTAAGTAGTTCAGCATGGGTCTTAGTGGATATCAAAAGCATAAGGCATGGTACANTTGACTACTGCTCTGTGTGTTGAACGTCCAGACATCGTCGTTAACGACGCGAGGTGGCTTTTGATAGACGTGTTTGTGGAAAACTTGACGGCCGAAAAAAGGTATATCATTCTGGGCATCCATTGGCCAATTGAGTGAGATCCNTATCAACCAGTCAGGCATTGAGAGTGATACATGATAGTGAGATGTTTTGCTGGTCAAACTGTATTGATTGACAAAGCTGTTTGTTGCAGCGCTGGGATATAGTCACCTTGTGCCAGACTGTATTTCCTTGGCTGCTTCTTTCACCAAGTCGTCGGTGAGACGGTTCAAGAAGCCCAGTTGGTCGTCGTCCCCATATCTGAACTGTTCAATATAGTCGTCCCAACAATGGCAAGATGTCAATACTCACAATCCCCAAGCATTCAGAAATGGACCCTTCTTATCAATAGGCAGCTCACCAAACGAAGGCACAGAATTCACAGATGTGTTGGACATGATACAGATGTAATATGAAGATACAGAATGCAGACTCAAGTAGATAAGAGAAGGTTACTCACTCGAAAAGACCTACCTGTTGATGATATAGAAGGATCGGCAACCGAGGGCCCGATGACAATGCGGGGAAAGCAATGCTTGCTCCTGCAAGAACTCGCACAGAGGTATTTTTCAAGATCAGATAGGTAGATTTAGTCGGAGGTCAGGAGATAGTCGAAACCCGACAATGGCGATACGGATACTCGTAGACAGGTAGATGCAAGCGTAGCCGTTGCCTTTTTCTTGAATGCACGACGACTGCACGATCGTGCTGCAGGCAGTGACGTTGGTTGACGCAATACACGAGCTTCAGCTGAATATTCTTCGAGCGTACTCGATCAGTGAAGTGGCGGCGAGCTCAATGGGAGCAACAGCGACTTGGAAAGTAAGATGACAGCGTATGCTGTTCATCTGTATGTTGGTGTGCTCGAGGAAAGATGTGATTGTCTGGGAAAGAACAAAGGAGGTTCGAGAAAGTGACAACAATAGGCGGGAGACTCTCGGGAGTTGGCGGCCGAAGCAAGCTTGGCCCGAATGCTCTCGATTTCAAGAACTTGCGACTTTGGAGACGCGCTTCATCACCAAGTTTTTCCCTCGACTTCCATTATAACCACTCTGTACATCTTGCCATTCTACAAACTCATCAGTCGCGGTCGCAGACCACTCTAGAACCTGATATTCATTCACAATTGTGAAAAAGTAAGTTCTCACCCCAAGAAACGCAGCAATCATTCCTCATATCCATCGGATCCATTCCTTCGCGCAACCATAGAAAAGACGCGTTTTGCTGACTATATCTAGTGGCCGGTGTAAAGTACATCAAGAAGACCAAGGACGTCGAAGCCGACGCGCCTATCAAGAAGACCTCGACACGCGCAGCTGCCAACACAAAGGCAAAGGTCACTGCTAAGAACGAGACCGAGCCCGAGGCCAAACCCACCACAACGACAGGCAGAGGACGTGGCAGACCAAAGGCAGCCGACACAAAGGCAAAGACAGCAAAGACAGAAGACGGTGCGTCACACGCTTTGCACCACGTACGACAAGTCTCGGTCGATCGACAGGCTAAAACAATGGCAGAAGCCCCCAAGAGGAAGCCCGGCCGCCCAAAGAAGTCTGATACAGANAGCTCCGGCTGCAGCAAAAGCAACCCTGGCTACCAGAAAGCGCAAGGCCACCGCCACTCCCGAGCCGGCCGTCGCAAAAAGGCCAAGGTCGCCCCCAAAGGCCCCATCATCAACGAGCCTCCCACCCAGCACCTGGATGTCTTTGTTTGCGGAGAAGGTTCCTCTGGCGAGTTGGGTCTTGGTACGTCCAAGAAGGCTATCGATGTCAAGCGCCCACGTCTGAATGCCAACTTGGCTGCCGACTCGGTCGGTGTTGTGCAAATCGTCGCTGGAGGCATGCACGCCATGGCATTGACTCACGACAACAAGATCCTCACCTGGGGTGTCAACGACCAGGGTGCTCTTGGAAGAGATACAACTTGGGAGGGTGGTCTTCGCGATGTCGAGGACGAGGAAGATTCCGACTCTGACGACGAGGACGCCGACTCGGGCATGAACCCCAAGGAGAGCACACCTACCGCCATCTCGTCCGACGTCTTCCCTGAAGATACTGTCTTTGTCCAGGTCGCTGCTGGCGACTCGACATCGTTCGCTCTGACCGACGATGGCCAGGTCTGGGGTTGGGGCACCTTCAGAAGTAACGAGGGTATCTTCGGCTTCACCGCAGACGTTCTCGTTCAGCGCACACCCATGCTCATTCCCGGCCTCAAGAAGATCAAGCACGTTAGCTGTGGTGCCAACCACGTCCTCGCACTTGATGCGAATGGTGCCGTTTTCGCCTGGGGCTCAGGCCAACAAAACCAGCTCGGTCGCCGCGTTGTCGAGCGCACAAAGACACAAGGTCTTGTACCGAGAGAGTTCGGACTCCCCAAGAAGGCCATCAAATACATTCAGTGTGGTGATTACCACAGTTTCGCAATCGACAACAAGGACCGCGTCTGGGCGTGGGGTCTCAACAACTTTGGTGAGACCGGTGTACCTGACAACGCTGGTGAAGATGATGCTGTCGTTCTCAAGCCCGAAGTCGTCGAGACTCTCTCTGGTAAGCAAGTCAGCTGCATCAAGGGTGGTGGCCACCACAGCATTGCCGTGACCGGCGCTGGCGAGTGCCTGGTTTGGGGTCGTCTCGATGGCGGTCAATGTGGTATCCCCACTGCAGACTTGCCTGCAGACGATTTGATCAAGGACGAGCGTGGCAACCCTCGTATCCTCAAGAACCCCACCGTTGTCAAGAGCATCCAAGGCAAGGTCGTTTTCGCCACGGCCGCATCAGACCAATCGTTTGCCATCACCGAAGAGGGACACGCCTACTCATGGGGCTTCTCTTCCAACTACCAGACCGGTCAAGGTACAGATGAGGATGTCATGGTCGCTACCAAGATCGACAATACCGCAACCCGTGGCAAGATGCTCAACTACGCAGCAGGTGGTGGTCAATTCAGCATCCTGACTGCTCCTGCGCAGCCTGCTACCAACGGCAGTGCCTAAGGATACAGCAAAACATGATACGGTTGTGGAACGTGATGGGGACATGTCGATATTTCCTTTTTCTCTGGCGAAGCGATCGGTTGGAATTAGTTCTCACCACAAATGGAAAGGCAGGACACGCAACAAGCAAGCATTTGTTGTTATTGTCATTTGATATCCCATCGCTACCAAAAGATTGTATGACCCTGCTTTTTCATGTAGACTGTAACGAAAATGAAGGTATGTTCCCAATGTGTACAATAACCCAATATTCTCATGTTGCCCAGAAGACTCCCATCGTTACTGATTCTCCTGATTGAGAAGACACTCGAGGTCTCCCACGAACAGTATAGACTGACGTACCACTATAAAAAGATATAACAGTCTTGAGAATCAGAGTATTGTCCAAAGAGAGTCCACAAGACTCAACGATGAGCAAGTTTGACCTCCAGCATCCATTCACAAGACTACCATTGCAGAATACAGATACTGACAAGAAAAAAAACGTTGCATCAACCAGCACAACTCAAACTCCTAACCAACTCCACCGGTCTCAATCTCGCCTGTCCTTCCCCCTCATCAGAACATTCATCCTTGACTCTTACCCCTCCCTCTGCCACAACAACCGTACTCCTCCTCCTCCTCAACCCTCTGCTCTTTGGCGTATTACNAGGTGTTTCTCCCACATCACCCGTCACCTCTGCATCTTGATCACTCCCCAATTTCGGAGTCACGATGCTGCAGTTGTACAGTGAAGAGTTTGTGGGATATAGAGGAGATACTATGGTGGGTGTGTGGCTGAGTGTTGTGTATGAGGAGCTATGGCGGGAGAGGCGATGAGGTACTGTAGGGAACGAAGTATGAAGTTGGCAGAGGGTCCAGCGGTGGAGGCTCGCTGTGTAGAGTTCTAGGTCTTGGGTAGCGCCGGGGTGGGTAAAGGCTTCTTCGGTGTCTTGAGAGGGTTGTGTTGAAGGGTGCGAGTGGTGACGGGCGTGTTTTGGCGAGTGTGAAAAGGCTTGGGAGTGAGGCAGTGGATGTTTTTTGCCTTTGCGTGGGTAGAGGAAGGGGACCATGGTTGATGTTTCCTACCTTGATCGGAGGTCGAGGAAGAGAGCGATGAAGAGAAGGAGGAAAGAACGATCACAAGGCTTCAGCACTCTTGACTGCTTTCACCTTTTTTTCATCCCATCCCTTCAACAGCACCTTCTTCCCATGTCATCATCGCACTTGTACGCAACCAACACACGGGGTATATTTTCTTTACTCTCTTCACCATCTCGCTATCAATGCTATCATACGGGCCGAGCAGACGGTCCCGAGACACTTTTCTCGTGCCGTGTTTCTTTATGAAAGCGGCATCGAGACAAAGAAACTACTCAACCCAAACCATCACCACTGACGTGCAAGAAAGCTGTGGAGGTGGCGGGACGGCAGACTGTCCTTTGCATTCCTTTGTGCTCTGGTGCTGAGCATACCGGTTGCAGTAGTAACTTTCGAGATTGTGAAATGGTTACGTAGGTCGAGGGAGAACGTCTACATTCCTTGCGTTTTAGCACAACATGGAAGCAAAAGAGTGACAGAACAGAGCCAAGATCAGCAGTCGATGAAAACAAACAAGTGACGAGGTATGCAGGTGTACCAGAACTCTGGGTCAAGTGTGGATGAAAGCAACAATAGAAGGAAGGCAAAGAGAAATAGAGAAGGGAAAAGGCGAGCAAGGCACAACTTAGCTTCCTCCATACCACTCCTTAGGTTTTGATTTCGCACCCAAAGAAGAACATCTCTCTTCCAACGCTCTCCCTTTCCTGCAATTGAAGTCAATAGAGTACGATTATGCGTTCATCAACCTTTTTCTTCGCCGGCCTTGTCGCCGTGGCACACGCTGCTATTGACGCCAGCATCATTGCTCAGATTCCTGCTTGCGCAACTGGTCCCTTGGTCTCTGGCATCTCTGCTTCTGGCTGCCAAGTCACAGATTCCGACTGTATCTGTGGCAACCAGAAGCTCATCTCTGACCTGCAATCAGCCGTCAAGGCCCAATGCAGTGAATCCGATCTAGCCAGTAAGTTGCTTGCTTGTCATCTCTCACATTGCCCAAAGACAAACAAGTCAGAAACTGACTCTTGAAAACAGAGNGCTCTCGCAGTTACTTCCCAGATCTGCCCCGAAGCAGCCGCTCCAGCAGCTGACGTCGCATCTTCTGCCTCTGACGCCGCGACCTCTGCCGCCTCGGTCGCTTCATCCATCTCTTCGGTCGCGGCCACCGCTGGCATCTCCACTGATTCTGTCAGCCCTGTCACCACTGCCCCATCCATGGGCACTGGCAGCGCAATGATCAACTACACCGCCACAACTGGCGATTACACTCCTCCCGCACCAACCGCTACTCTCACTCCCAGCACTGGCGGTGCTGCTCAGAGTTTCGCTCTGGGCTCCATAGTTATGGGTATCGGTGCTTTGGGCGTGTTCTTTGCTGGCCTCTAATTAATAGGCATTTGTCTTGGTAGCCGGGTGATGGGTGTTTGGTGAAAATGGGTATATTGTAATGTGTAATTCGAGGTATATCACCTTGATGTGGTCTCTCATTCGAATATTCTCCTTTGTTCTTTCTTCTCGTCCTTGTGGAAAAGGTCAAGGGATATAGGTGCTTTTTAAAGATGTTGCAAACAATATATACCCTTTCAAGATTCATCACACATATACTTTTGCTTTTGTGTGCAGTGCGATGAGCAAAATGATGGAGAGACGAAAAGGACAGCGAAGCATCAAGGGAGGGGATGAGAAGCGAAAGCGGACTTCAAAACATGAAATAGATATTTCGCTGGCAGCTTATGCGACCATAAGAAAGAAAACTTTACAGCTCTCCTACCTCGCACGATGGGACGCGCAAAAAGTAATACAAGCACCGTGAGCAGGGATCGAACCTGCGACCTCCCGATCCTTGAGAGAGAGTATTAGGGACTTAGGTAAGTGAGTGTAGGGACTTAGGTTACCGGATCGGGTGTGCTGACCACTGCACCACCACGGCTTCTTGGCTTGTTAAAGGAGACAGAGAAAACATCGTATATAAAGGTTGGTGAAAAGAGTGGGTCAGTGCGGCGGGAAGGAGGTCGCATGAGGGAGTTTCCTCTGGTCGAGCACTGATCACCCAGAATCAACAGCCAACGACAAACCTGGACATGGAGTATCTGATAACCTCGGATTTGTACTTCGCAAATGGTGAAATATCTCACTAGAAGTTGGATCAGACTGGTAAAAGGGTCTAACAAGCCCAGCTCAGTCAGTCTATAACTCAATATATATATGTGTACAACAAACTAAGACAAGCGTGTCGCTGAGATGTGCAAGTAACTGTATTGATCAGTATTCGCGGCTCTCGCCAATGTCGCAAGTATCAAAGACGCCTGTTTCAGGCAAGTCTTTCCAAGCCATGGCTTGCTTGAGTACCCTCGGAGGCTCCAGAACATCTTCTTCAGTAAGCACCCATGTGCNCTGTGATATGTCAGTGAATTAGTCTGCGAAACTTCATCATGAGATCTTACCCCAATGAATACCAAGCGCTTTCTTGCATTGTGTGTCGATAAAGATGTTGACGCTGTCGAAAGGATTGGCGTGCATGGGAGACATGATGAAACGGGGGTCATATGCTCCGATCGGGATCAAGCCCAAGTCGAAAGGACCTCTAAGCTCTCCAATCTCCTTGAAAGCAGGACATGTCGGGTAAGTGTGCTTCTCGTCATAGTCGTTCTCTTCCTCGGGGAGGTCAGGCACGGAGCGATATCCGGTGTCTCCACCAAACCAGATCTTCTTGCCGCCGCTTTCAACACTCCACGAGCCCCACAGCGTGTGTGATTTGTCGAAGGGGGTACGAGCACTTGTGTGTTGGCAAGGCAAACAGCCAATAACAGCTTTGATGTCTTCAGCACCTCCTGCGTTCACGGTTGAGCCGGCCTCAGTGTGTGTGGTCTCTGCGTCTTGCTTCCTCGCCGACAAGGTAAAGTCTCGCGACTCCCACCAGTCCAGCTCGGTCATGTTCTCAATACCGCACTTGGTGAACCAGGCCTTGTTGCCCAATGGGGCCCAGAAATGGACATTTGGATGCTTCTCTTTGATCTTGAGGATGGTAGGATAGGAGAGATGGTCGTAGTGGCTGTGGGAGATGACGACTGCATCGATGATGGGAATGTCGGCAACGTCAACGGGGCACGGCGTGTATCTTTTCGGGCCCATGAAGCTAAAGGGACTGCATCGTGGCTCGAAGACGGGATCGAAGAGGACTCTCAGGCCACTAGGGAACTCGACGTAGTAACAGGCGTGACCCAGCCATGTTGCTCGTAATGTCTTGGTCTCGCGCGTTGGCAGGAAGTGTGGCTTTTGTACGGGTACAGTGGGTGGAGTCGTGTCGGGAGACTTTGATTTGCCTGTAAGTTTTCGNNCCTAAGTGATGGTGGTCAGCGGCGACGGGTGATGACAAGGTGGGCATGTGTACCAGATCAAGGCCGAAATGATCTGCGGGGCTGTCCTGTCGACATAAGAATCCCAGGGATTGATGAAACCTTTTCCATTCTTGTTGTGATGGCGCAGTTTGTCAGTGTCTTTGGGCACGGCACCGGTGGCTCGTGAAGACGATGAGATAGTTGCGTACAAAGCGGACGAAGTTGTTGACGAAGACATTCTGGCGCTGCTGTGAAACAAGCTTTGTTGGTGCTTGACAATCTTCTGGGCAATTGAAGGATTGCACAATCGCCGTGTGGATAGCATCACAGCTAACAGCAGGCCACCTGCCTCGATATATACTGTACAACAAGGCGGCAATGGAGGAATAATGTGATCCGCCAGCTCCGGTCCAAAGAAAAGTGCGAACCTTAACTCCGGAGAGTGGCTTTAGGCAGCTCAAATGCATACCTATGCATCCTGCCCTGAGTCGCTTAGATTAACGGGTGTAAGAGTCGGAGCATCTAAGCTCTAGGACAACTTGAAAGTAAGCGATCGGTCGGCGAGGCAGACGAAGCTGTTTTGGATCAGAGGTCAGCAAGAACTGCAAAACCAAGCGCTTCGGACATGCGGGTGCCATGTGAAAAGCGGAGGCGCGTAACCCTCGTGTCTGGTCGTCCACCAATCTTCACCATACATCTCGACTTGTAGACGCAGCATCCGTCGCTATGGCGCCTCAGTGTCAGGCGTTGTACGTGTCGGATGAAAGGCGCTGCAATGAGGAAGCGACCAACGTCAATGGCCTGTTCTGCTCCTTCCACGCGAGACAGGTCTACAGTAAGCACTGGATGTCGTTCCTAGAGACCAACGCGCGGATTGACACGTTGTAGGTNTTGTACAAGGGCTACAAGCGTAGAGGTGCCCAATTAGATGCTTTGCAGAAAGATCCTCCTTCCTACCTTGGCGATTGTCCACTCCACAAGATTACCTTTGACGACATAGATGATGAGGAAACCCTCAAGACCCTGCACGCCTTCCTCTTCAAGCAGAATGGCTTGCTCGATCGCTGCATCCGTGCCCGTAAACTTCATCATTCTCGTTTCTATGCTCTCGAGCTCGACTACGGTCACCAACATTACCTAGACCATCTCATCAGCGAAAAGCACAATACTGGTCGTGCTCTCGAGAGACTTGAAAGACGGACCGCCGAAGTCTTGTACAAACAGCAACAGTGGTTCGGCTGGGTTCGTAACCTCGAGGACGATGAAGAGAAGGAACGCGATGCCGAGAAGAAGAAGATCAAGCAAGAAGCCGCCCTGTTCAAGCGTCACTGGAAGGATGTGTCTGCTCGCATGGAGAGGCTGAGGCAGAAAGAGAACGAACAGAGGCAAGCCGAATACCTCGACAAGGTCTGGGAGGAACGGAACAAGTTTGAGGCCGAATTCACTGCCGAAGAAGGCGGCGAAGAATGGGATCCTATCGAGGACGTCGTCGAGGACGAACGCGGAAGTTACATCGATCTTATCCGACGCTTCCTGTGGCTCGCAGAGCCCATCGCCGTCTCGTCCAACGAGCCAGCATCTCCAAAGGATGCCGCCGCAGGTGCTTCAAGCCCCAAGAAAGAGAACGAGACCCTCGAAGCTGCTCACAAGCAGTCTCCCGCCAAGGACCCTACCACATCTCAAACACTCGTGGAAACGAACAAGTCTAAAAATGCGAAGAAGAAAGCTCGCCAAAAGGCAAAGGCATTGGAGGACAAATCGGCGTTGCCTTTGGCTATCAGAACAGCACTGGAAAATATCGGAGCAAGGCCTGGTGAAGTCCACATCGAGACTCCGGAAGAGGTTCGCACTCGCCTGCGCGAAGGTCAGACGATGAACGGTGTGCTACAGACCTTCGATCCCGAGGATCCTGCAAAGACACGCTTTCTCACAGACAAGACCTTTCCTCTTGCCGACGATGAAGTCGATACCTTGATGAAGCAGATCCCCGACATCAAACAGTTGCTGTTTTGTCGATTGTTGCTTGGTTATGCAAGTCTGCTGCCGGCCGCCTTGCGAGCTGAGAATGTTGAAGAGTTCATGGCCGATCCCTCCGTGACTAATGCAGAACTCAGAGACCTGTGCCTGAAGATGGAACAGCCTAGATTGCAACAACTACGTGACGCGTGTGCTGATCTCGGTCGTGAAGACGACGAGCCGGAGGACGATGACAACACTCCTGCTGCAAGCACCAAGGCACCTGCCGGACGTACTAAGTTCACGTCGAGACCCATGTACCCTGTCAAGAACGTGAAGACTAAGCGTGAGAAGGAGCTCAAAGAGAAGCGAGAGAAAACCATGGCCGATAACATGGATTCCACGACTTTTGTTGACTTTGGTGATGTTGATGATCAGCAACAATATCGCATCAAGAAGATTCGTGTTAAGGTTTGCGGCAGATTCATCTATAACTATCGTAAGTGCTCGAGAAGCCATATCCAAAGAGTATTTCTGACGTTTTACNNAGCTAGTGAGAAAGCTATGTCTAGAGGTGGATGGCTGCAGTTCTCAATCATCGCCAAAGGCTGTTCTCTATTCCAGGCAGTGAGCCTAGCTCGAAGTTGGGATGAATTCTTTGAGCTTAATATTCTCACCTGCAACCATTACTTTCCTGCTGCTCAATGGGCGTCTTGGATCAGAAGTATCACACATGAACAGCTGCTTCAGGTTGGCTTCATTCCTTACTACCAGATGGACCAAGCGCATCATATGACATCGCACCATCAGACAGGATCTCGTGCTCATGGGCAGCGTAGGACCCACCATGCTGTCGAGACTCGGAACTTTGTATGTGCTCACATGAAGCGCAACGATCCAGTAACCAGACGTTGGATCCAGTACGCTGTTATGGAGTCATACAAGATGGCGATCATGGTTCGTGATGGTCGCACTGGTAATGTCATCGTCGAGCCGCCTGATGAACACAAGTGGCTCATCAGAACCAAGTCTGGTGTTGGACGAGCAAGTCGAGCCGAATGGAAAACCGTCAAGGAGATCGACGAAGAATTTTGGGATACGATTGATCGCTCCCGCAAGTGGCATCTCGGCTTCAAGGATTACTACGACATTGTAGTTTGGGACATCGAGAGTGGTGAACACTACTCTTCCCTATACAACTCGATCCAAGAGCTTTTGATCAGAGCTCTGCGTTTCAGAGGTATGATCTCATGTTTGCTTGTACGAGTTTCTATGCTAATATTGTGACANGACCCCAAGGACTTCTACAAGCCAGCCGAGCATGTCTTGCGCACACTGACCCGTGACGAGCATCTCTCCCGTGCAAGAGACCTTCGTCCAGATGAAGTGGGCAAGGGCAAGAGTATCTGGGACTGGATTCACAGCGATAGTACCAGGATGAGATACTTTTCCAGGGGTACTGATGGGAGCCACAGAGAAGAGGCGCCTCCTCAGCTGCTGTACAAACAAGAAGACATGTTGGAAGACCAGGTTCTATTCCCGTGGGATCGCAGTCTGTGGACCAACGAAGAGGTTCCTGAAACAGCTAGCAAGATCATTGCAGTTGCAAAGAAGGCTGCGGATCTTACACCAGCAAACTCGGGTCATGAGCTGATGTTGGCAGATGCTGATGCCGAGTCCAACGGCGGTGACGAGGGTGTGCTTGCGAGTCAGACTGGCAAAATGCACAACTTCGAACACCACGGTCTGGATCTTAATCGCTGGATCAATGACCTCGACACCGATGAAGAGCTCAGCGATACTGAGTATCAAGAAGTCTCAGAAGGTGAGGACGATGGCAGCGATTGGGAATCTGACGAAGAATATGCTGAAGGCGTTATTGAAGAACTCTCAGAAGCAGCCGGCGTGACCATTCGAGGCCGCTGGGTCGATGATCATAACGATAAAGAGCCAAGGTGGCAAGACATGGTCATGGCACTGGAGCTTTGGGAGGATCCATCACTTTCTAACCTTCGCCAAAACAAAGCCGTTGGACATCGTATACCCAGATTACCNCCTGGCCCAATGTCCTCAGCAGAGGAGATTGAAGACATGAAACAACAGTGGGAGCTTTTCATAGATCGAACCAGGGCTAGCAGTTTCAAGGAAGCCTGGCACAAGGCTGACCTTGAACCCGGGGCCCAAGAGAAGTACGCAGAGACGCAGAAGATCTTGAAAGCATACGCCGACTTCTTCGCCAAGGGGACCAAAGGTCCTTGGGCACCGAACATGCTCGAGCGTCAATTCGTGCTCATGCTGCTTCTCGAGGTTGATCCAGATGTGCACCGCAGGGTCAAGCGCGACATGACATTTGCTAACGCCATGATGACATGTTTCTTCCAGCCAAACAATCCCTTCTTCGCCTCCGAGGAAGGAAAGCCTTGGGACAAATCTACACTCTTTGACCAGGAAGCGCGCGCAAAGATGATCCCCGACGTTCGCTCCTCGCACTCGAACCGCACACAAGGCGCTGATCAGTGGAAGGATTGGGATAATGTCCGACACGAGGTAATGAAGTCCGGGCAAGGAGCATTCCTCTGGGCTTCTGACAAGTATCCGCAAGATTGGAAGTACATCACCAGACCCACCATAGCTCATCTCTACCGACATGGGTTGTTGGCACCCCGCTACAAGCCCGAGTACTCTGGATGTGCCGTGGTCATCGAAGAACCCACCAGACCCAACAAACCAGAGCTCTACTTTGACTTTCGCGAAGACGCACAAGAGATGAAGCCACGCCAACCAATGCAAGATCCACTCAAGGTCAAACCACTCCTCGACACGGCACGCGACTACGCAGCCAAAAACCCAGACGCCTATTTCTCTTTCATGCGCATCTGGTCCGCCCCACACTTCTGGCCCCTGATGCTCGGCTACGACAACCGCGACGGCACCTCCTTCGCCGACGACATCGGCCGCACCTGGGAGTGGAAGTTTGTCCCCAAGGACATGCCGTTCAGCGAGTGGAGCATCCATCACGCTTTGCGCTTGCGCCTCAACGAATACGAAAAGACCATCGAAGGCAAGGTTTTCCTCAAGGGCGACAAGATACTGGTGGTGGGCAAGAATAGCGAAATGTGTAGGAATTATTCTACGATTGCATATTTTGCGCTCACGACTAGGCCGTGGAGGTTGGAGGTTGATGTGTGGAAGAGTTTCTTTGGCGTCAAGTTNGGAGTTTTGGAGGGGTTGGATGAGAGGTGGTGGGAGTGATGTTTGTCGTCGTGTTGCGACGTAGGGTTTGCTATATGTTTCGGTATCCATCATTGTTTTGTCTTTTTGCTCGACTGTAGTACCATTCTCTCTCAAGACGTGGCATCACCGGGCCTTCAGACTCCTCTGTAGTAGTCTTCTAGTTTGATGTCTCCAGGAGGGAGAAATCTGACAACATATTCGGTGTAGACATGATAGATGAAGGAAGGTGTTCATCCCTGCATATGGAGGTAGGTAGTTGCATGCTTTGTATAGCACGAATGTCAAACTAATGAATACTGTAAAGAGGATGGGACTTGATGGTTATAACAGTAATAGGATCATGCTTGTCAGGGTAATGTGAATACAGACAAAGGGACATCAAAACTCGTAATCTTCTTCTCTTCTTCTTCATCATCCACAACTCAACTCTCCCTCATCTCTGCACGCTTCAACATCTCTTCGTGAACCAGGAGATTACTGCATCTTCTTGGCCTCTGGAGTTGGCGCAGCTTTATCAATCAAGCCAGCACCCACCTGAGCAGTCTCATGCCAATTCCTCTGCCTAGCCCAGAACCTATCCTCGATCCTCGAACTCTTCAGACTGCTCGCGCGAGCCTCCTCCTCAAGACTCTCTCTAGTAATCTTCTCGCCAAACTTGCCAACGGCAGGCAATTTCTGGCTCTCGGAGATGGACTCTGAGAAGTAGCGTTGGCGCACGAGATAGCGGTCGCGACGTTCCTTTTGACGGCCCGGAGAGTCGATTTTGCTGATGCCGAGGTGGACGGCCCAGCGGATGAGGAGGTAGCTGTGTTCGGCGAAGAAGATTGTGAGGAGGAGGGCCCAGCCGCGGATGTTCTTGGGTGTGCCGTCGGGGCCGAGGCCGTCGTTGCTGAAGAGGTAGACGAGGGCGGCGGTGGTGATGCTGCCGAGCCAGGAGAGGAAGGCTAGGGAGTCGAGCCAAGGGCCGATGGTGTCGGCGCGTTCGGGGATGGGGCGTTGCATCTCGATGCAGATCTTGACGGCGTCGGCACGGAGCTCGAGCCAGTTGTTTGCAAGGAAGGAGACGGCTGTCAAGGGCCAGACGGTGCTGAAGAGTGCCAGGTAGCCGAATTGGACAACCATCTCGCGAAGGTCAGATGTGACATTGTAGACATCGAGCTCGGCTTCGCGACGAACGCGGGTTAGGAAGGCGGCTTCGTCGGGGTTGTCGCTCTCGACAGGGGCAGTAGCGGGGCGTCCGTTCTTTGCGGCACGCTCACTCTGCATCTCTTTGTACTTGGAGAAGCCCTGACGCTTGAGGTAAGGTACGACAACCTCCATACCAAGGTTGACGATTTGAGCAGTAACGGTGAAGTAGATGATTTGCTTGCGTAGACGATCAGGGTTGATGACGAATGAGCCAACTTGGGGTGCTTGCAGCTGCTTTTCGTTCTGGGCGAAAGGTCTAGCAGTCAGGCTGAAGACGTCGAGGAAGGGAACTACGACGCTGCCAAAGGGTACATAGACGAAAGCAGTCAGGAAGACGGGTAGGTAAGAGGTGATGAAGTTTAGGACAAAGATCTTCTGCGTCATGGCATATTCGTAGGCGTCGTCTGTCTCGTAGTTCTCGAATTTGGTCAGACGCTCAGCAAAGGTGGTGAGAATGCCGTTCAAGACGGGCATGACTGTGGTCAGGATGATGGTAGGAAGAAAGACCAGGACAGACTTCAGAGGCCCGCTGTAGATCTCGGAGATGAAGATCTCGATGCCGAAACAAGTCGCGATCAAGCTACCGAGTACAGTAGCTGCAGCGATGGCGAAAGGAACTTGGAGCAGCTGGCGTTGTAGACGCTTGGTGGCAGGGAAGATCTGCATCTTCTCACCAGTGACGGGATCTGTGCCTTCGTGCTCGTGCTCAAAGTGTCTGCGCTTGGTCTGAATGTTGGAAACACCACGGACACCCCATCTTACACCGAGATCGACCTCCTGGTGCTTCCAGTACTCGACAAAGACAATGCACCACAAGGTGCTGACAATGGCATAGACGGGCGAGAATTTGCCCAAGAGAAGCCAGGCGGTGGCTCCGAAGGCAGCGGGGAAGACGAGGAAGGTGAAGTAAGACTGGGTAAAGGCAAAGTAGAAGGCAATCTTCTCGCCCAGTCTGTTTCTGATCTCGTCGAGATCCTCGGGCTCCAGAAGGTATTTCTTGGTCCATCTCTTGATCCACTCTTTGTTGTAGGCGTGGTCGTGCAGGGCAAAGATGGACTCAACATTCTTCCACTCTCCCTCCTTGGGGGTAATGCCAGCACCACCCTCTTCTTCGGAGTTGGTAATCATGCGGTAGATGATGCGGTAGCGTTCGGCTTCGTGAAGCGGTTCCTCCTCGATGGCCTTTTTGGTCTCCTTTTGCGGTGCTGCTGATCTGACCCCATGGATCCAATCCTTGACTCTGGAGCGGTATACTTCAGCATTGACGTGGTCTTCGCTGGCGACCTTGACGAAGATCAACAGAGAGTGGTTGTCTCCGTTGCGGACTTCAGTAGCCAATCCGACTTTGGCGAGCCTTTCCACGAGGAGAGCAAACTTCTTTCCCGCCTCGGCCTTNNGCCTACAGAGTTATCAGAGCTGCTCATGTATATATCAATGCAAAGACATACTGGTTGTCGCAAAGCGGAAGACAATGACATAGTCAGTCTCCATGTTTGTCTTGGTGCCCTTATCGTTGTCCTTGAATATAGCAGACATGGACACCGTCGGTGAGCTTGCCATCTCGTCTGAGTGCTGTCTGTTACAGCGATTGATGACTTCTCAGGTGTTAGTAGGAGAATGTCAAGCTGGGCGAGGTCGATACAATGACTTGGACGAGCTCATGGCTGGAAACTTGATCGCGAGCTGCGTCGCCCTACGTCACCAACAGGCCCGTTTCACATGCGGTCTTGACCGGTGGATAAGCCCTAGCTACATAGACTCCCCCTGACTGTCTGTCACCTCTAGTCTTTGGTGTAGACCTTGCTGCATAACGTGTTTGATTGTGGCTCTAGAGGCAATGTGTGTGTGATTGTAGGGTGAGATGTCGTATATGTTCCTTCCCAGAGGTTTCTCATAGCCTCGGCCAATGTACAGTATAGATCGAGGCTTCATTACCAAGACCTTCACATGCATCCGGTCCTACCATCACCAATTCAACTCTGAATATTCAACGAACACTACACCCGCTTCGGATCTCAAGAGACGTATTCCTCTCTGGCATGACTCGATAACAGACACCAAACATGTTCTCTCCTTTCGCGCCCCCTTCACCATTCGAGCCACCATCACTCCTCTATCTCTTCTTGCTCTCTCCACCAAAGTTCCTCCTCCGGACACTACACCGCTTAATCTCCATCTTCCGCTCGTCGCCCTCGCTACCACAAAACCTGCTTCCCATAAGAGTAGTCTGTCTCTCAGACACTCATTGCCAGATCCCCGCCACGGTTCCAGACGGCGATGTTTTGATTCACGCAGGCGACCTCACACAAGCCGGCACCCCCAAAGAACTCCAAGCCCAACTAGATTGGCTAAACTCTCTACCTCACACGCACAAAGTCGTCATTGTAGGAAACCACGACACCTACCTAGATCCCAGATCACGGAAAACTCTACCTGCCGAAGATGTAGATGGCGCAAGTCTAGATTGGGGAGGTATACACTATCTCCAACACTCAACCGCAACCCTAACATTCCCATCCCATCGAAACCGGAAATTGAATATTTATGGAGCGCCGCAGATTCCTGCTTGTGGNGGTGAGGAGTTTGCGTTTCAGTATCCTAGAGGCCGGGATGCGTGGTTTGATACCGTGCCGTCTGGTGTTGATGTCTTGGTCACGCACACGCCGCCGAAACACCATATGGATCTCTATGGCTTGGGGTGTGAGCACTTGCTGTCTGAGCTCTGGCGTGTCAAGCCACGGTTGAATGTGTTTGGGCATGTGCATGCTGGAAGAGGCAAGGAAGTCGTGTATTGGGATGATGCTCAGAAGGCTTTTGAGGATGGCTGCAGTAGGCCGGACGGCTTGATCAGGGGTATGGTGGATCCGTGGTTGTGGATGGATGTGGTCAAGGTGGTTTGGCATGGCGTGGGTAATGTTGTTTGGGACCGCATTTGGGGTGGTGAGGGTAGGGTGACGAGGATGGTTAATGCCAGTGCCATGTACATCAACACTGGCCAGCTGAAGAATATGCCGCAGGTAGTTGAGATATGATTAAGTTAATACGAATACCTCTTTTGCACAATCGAGAAAGCACAAGAGCAGGAACCAATGAACGATTCGAAAGGGTATAATATTTCAAGGGGTGACAACCAAAATGCAAAACACTCTACTCCCTCTTCTTGCCACCACCAGCCTTCCAAGCAGCAGCTCTGTTACTGCTCCTGGTTCTCGGCTTACCCTTCTTCTTTCCTGAACCACCAAGCTTGAGCCCACTCTTACCAGACCCAGCCTTAGCTCTGTGTCCCTCAAAGATGAAGCTCTCAGGTGTCTTGAAGCCCTGAGGTGTTGCTCCTATCGGCTTGCCCTTTTGGACTTGAGCGGCTGCGGCGCGGCCGAGAAGCTTGCCGGCACGACCCATGTTGGATTGCATGACCGGGTCGGCTTTGGGGTTGTAGATGCCCTTGTTGGTGGCACCGGGTGCCTTGACGGCGTTGCTGCCGGGCTTGACGTTGCGCTTAATCGTCTTTGCGCGGGTGACGCGAAGTTTGCGAGGGAGCATAGGAGGGAACTTTTTCTCGTTAAGAAGGAGGGCGGCCTCGACGGCGTTTTCTTCCTGTTGTGTTGTTAGTGTTTTGGATACAGAGGCTGGGTTGTTGAAATAACTTACAGTAAACTGCACGTATGCGAAACCCTTTCCTACTCTGGTCTGAGGATCACGGGGCACACGAACACTCTCGACCTTGCCGCAGGTGGAGAATGTGCGCCATAGACCTTCCTCGACGTCGCTGGGGTCTTGTTGCCCTTTCGTGTGCCCTTGCCCTCTTCAGCGTTGGCCTTGTCAATGTTGCTCTCATCATCCACGAAGCCAAGGTTGCCGACGAAAACGCATCGTCTAGGCTCGGTCTTTGCAGGATGGGCAACTTCGTCGACACGGAGATGGCGGTCCAGGACGACAGTTCCATTCAAGCGGCGAGCGGCCTCACGGGCCAGGGCGTTCGATGAGTAGACGGCGTATGCGTTTGTGGACTTTGTTGTCTCGACCATAATCTCCTTCTTCGCAAAAGCGGCCTTCTTGGGAATGGCACTGGCGTAAGCAGTCGAGCGGAAACGGAGCGACTCGACGCTGTGTGCTGGCTGTCCCTTCTCGGGGTCGGCGATATCCTCAAAGAACGACTCGAGATGGCGCATCAGCGTCTTCTTTGCCGTCTTTGAGGTGATTGCTTCGGCGGATACGTTGCCCAGGAAGACGGTACGTTGTGCCTTCACCAGATCCGAGTCGTTGTCGGGTTCCAGAGTCTCGTGCAACGGGGGTGGTGACATTTCCATGGCATCAGCGCCCTCGGCGGCGTCCGAGTCTTCGTCCTCGCTGTCGCTGTCGCTGTCGTCGGAGTCCTTCTTTGCCTTCTTCTCCGTCTTTTGACGCTTAGAATTGCGGTCCTCCTTTGCCTTTGCGATAGCCCTCTCCTCTTCGCGGCCGAGTTTGTCCATATACACATCTTCTAGTTCGGGCTGCTTGTCCTTTCTCTTTCTCTTGCGGTTGTTGCTCTCGAGGGCGGCTTGAGCAGCAGCTTCGGCTTCCTTGACATCCGGGACTTCAACATCGCTGTCGTCTTCTACTTCGGCCTCTTCGTCGTTGTCGTCGTCGGCGTCAACGGCATCTAGCTCATCGTCGTCGAGTTCAGATAGTTCCTCATCGTTGTCGTCTCCCTCGTCTTCGTCCTCCGACTCTCCCTTCTTTGTGGCTCTGGCAGATTGAGTTGGGATGTCGGTATAGATAGGCTTGGCGGCACCAAACTGAAGGAGTCAGTAAATTGCGACATGTTGTATGCGATCTGGTTGCGACACGTACAGAGTTGGCGAACAGGCTGGAAATGGTAGGATCCAATTTTTCAGCGGCTGCGAGAGCGGAAGCCTTCTGGGTCTTTTCGGGCTTCTGCTCCTTCTTCTCGACCTTGTCCTTCTTCTGCGACTTGTCCTTCTTGTCCTTTGAATGCGCCATTGCTGTGGTGGGAGTGAATGATAGAAAGAAAAGTTGTAATGGATCGGCGGCTCGGGGTTGAAAGTTTGCTATTGCCGGGGCCTTGGGCCTTTCTCTCGGGGCACGGCTTATCGATAAGGCTGGCTCAAATGGAGCCCTTGGCCAAGCGCTTCCCTCGTGGTGACGAGCAGCGAACTCTCCGTCTACCCATTGCTCCACTCCATTGCTCGATCTTTTCACAGACCGCCGCGTGCAGCCTCTTGCTCTTGTACTCGCCCGCGCGCACTCGTCCGTCCACGTCGCCTAGCTGCCCTTGCTCTGCCTCTTCGACGACCGACCAAGGCTTCCGCTGCCCGCGACGGCGCGAATGCAGAATGGACACTCCNTCTATTTCTCCCCTCAGTACCACCTCGAGGACTGCTATTCCTTCAGCCATCGATCCGATCCCGCTACAGCTCCAGCCCGTCGAACAGCCCGACCAGATAGACCAAGTCGACCAAAGCGACGGGAGCAGCAGTCTGAGCGACTATGACGCCGAGTTCGACGATCAAGACCAGAGAGACAACAACGACCGAGACTCCGAAGCAGAGACCGAACGTCTCGAACGCTCTCCCATCAAATCATGGATCCCCTCTCCGACAAAACTAATCCAACAAGAAGTCCACTCTGAGCCTGCCTCCTCGCCTGCTCCTCCACCCCAGTCGCCCTCACCCACACAAGCTCGCCTAGGTACGAACACTTTCTCTGTCACAGATCTCGGTGCTGAACTTCCGTTCCCAGCCTCTCCCACAGTCATCGCAGGCAGAAAACGCAAAAGACCGAGTCCCATCAGCGACGCCGACAGCCCTCTCTCTGAGCATTCCGACTCCGAGGAAGCCCTGGCTCTCAGTCACAGCAATCATGTCGATCAGCTCCCTGAGAGTCGACAAGAAACACCAGAGCCCAACGACGAAGTCGACGAGAACCCTTATATCTCGCCCATGAAGGCTGCTCGCTTGAAGAGAGCAAAACAAAAATCCAAAGCCATTCGCGATATTTCTCCTGCCGCTCAAACCATCGGGAATGAGCTTGAAGACGACGACGCCGACGAGCCGAACGATGGTGATGACGAGACGAGAAAGCGGGCCACTGAAGCCTTCACAGCCATTGTCGAGCAGTTCCAAACCTTCCGTACCAAGTAAGTTGCATACCTCCTACCATGTGCATTGTCACTGATGATGTACCAGNNAATGCACAGCGAACGCCTGGCTTCAGCAGAGACCGAACTGGAACAGCTCAGTCTGCCGAATGCGACCCACCCCGATTTCCTCGCTATGTTGCAATGCATCACTGCTCGACGCGATACCAAGATTCAGCAAGAGATAACACTGCACCGTTACAAGCTTGGTACTCTTCGAAATCAGGTGCTTGCAGAGCGCGCTCAGCTGCATACCCAATACTTCCAGGAAGCAAGAGAGCTACGCGACTCACTATTGGAGCAGCTAGGAAAGCAATGGTATGACATACAAAAAGAGCGTCGCCAGTTCCAGGCCGACCAACAGGATCAGTATTCGTACAAGTTTCCTACAAAGCGCTCCGACCAGGTGCGCAACCAGGAAAAGTACAATCGCGAAGTCTCAATCTTGTCTGGTATGGCCAAGTACCGAGGCTTCCCTGCTGCGCCAGATATTCAAGGCGCACGGACGAACGAGCTTGACGATGACTTCAAGGCCATGCACATTCCACGCAGACAAACGTTACCTCAACAGCAAGGCCCCGCTTACCAGAATCCTGTGCATATGCATTCGGCTCCTGCATCAGTACGTACTGCCGAGGAGAGATTCATAGAGCAGACTCCTTGGGCCAATCCTCAGCATCCTTTGCATCACCAATCGCGGACCCCTGGCCCATTTGGCGCATATGGTATGCATCTCCAACCGAACATGATGCGCCAGGTCTCCGCTCCGGGCCAGCGTACTGCTTCTCCTTTCACTACACCTCTACCAAATCCGGCAAAGCGTGCCGATTACCCACAGAACGGTCTTGGCTCTAACGACACCATTGGCATTCCCAGTGACCCTCCTTCCAGTGCGGTACCACAGACTGGAGAACGATTCGCACAAGGCCCGCCAGGTGATGTTTCCCCGACCGATCAGCTCAAAGTTCGCTCAGCTATAGGCAATCCACTCAACAACCGTGGAGACAGGCGAGATTTCTCAGGATTATCCAGCGCATCAACTATCGAGACACCTAGTGACCCAGCCGAGGTAGATCGTCATGGCGCACCATCACATACAAGCGCAGCACAAAACGGGTTGCCTCTGCAACTTCCTGTTGAACACTCTGCTCCCCAGCAGGCTTTCGTCACGAGCGCGTTGCATACTCAGAATGGGAAGCCAGAAGATCGTAAGCCAGACCTTTATGAGAACATCAACTACAGAAGGCCGCAACTAGGAGCGTTTGGCACGCCCATGCCTCTGTTCGGAACCAACTCTCCTGCGCACCAAGATGGCCAGAAAGCATCATAGGCTGAGACTCACGGTACACACTGCGGAGGATGGCGGTGGGGGTGGTCACCACGGAAGTGGACGTAGCCAATAAGCTCCTCCGTATCCCACACGAATAATGACTAATCGTCCGAATGAGAGCAGCCGGACATGGGGCATCTGAGATTTACATAGGACGTAATAGACAAAGAATAGCAGACAGGCTACCTGTGTATCACCCATCAAGATCTCAATGTGTTTCGCTGATCCAACTCGGCATGTATACAAGGGACGAGAGAGGGCCTCTCGAGCAAGTGTCTTAAACCCGCTTACCTCCTCTCGTTCTCTTTTGAGTGTTTCCAGCAAGTTTGGCGTAGATATATGTTAAGGACTCCATCCATCATTACTCGCCTGATCTCCCTCTTGTTGTTAGCTTATACAACTACTTCTTACTATATACGAATCACCCCATGTAAAGCCGATGGTGACAATGGCTGAAGTCTAGAAGTGAAATAGCCATGGCAATTTGAATCGCGATCACAAAATAATCGGTCTTGAGCGGCTGGTCCTCTGACAGGGAGAGAGATCGTGGCGTTGAAGCAAAACACAAAAAGAAATCTCCTCTCTCTGAGTCGAACAAAGGACCTTCTGATGACAATCGAACAATTACAGTCAGACGCTCTAAACCAACTGAGCTAAGAAGAGATTGATGAAAAATGCTAACAAATTGAGGAATATGATGCTCATCTACCTTGCGGTCTCTAATCAAATCTCCCCGCCGGACTCCGTCACACAGCTCCTCTCAACTCCTTCAAGTAACATTTCATCAGTCTTGCTTCTTTCCTGCACCAAGATTCTTCCTTCAGCCATCAGCTCTATGAATCTTTTGGAAAGACATGCTGTACACTCGCCAAGAGACCGTACGACGCTGTTCCTGAACCACTACCTCTGTACCACGTATCCATATATCATGCATTGCACCACAGCAAAATGCACGCAGCACCTCATCTGCGTTGAGCCGGGCTGACCGACTTGCTGTATCGATGATCCCCTCTCATTTTCTCCGCATCAAGTTTTTGGCGGGCCAACCACAGACGACATGCTTCGAGAGGAGCATGCAACGAGCAAGGAACAGCCATCGCTGCTTCCTTCTCCGCACTTGCCGTCCATTACACTTATAGCCATGTAATCCTCCATCGAAGTCTCGAGCATCTCAACAATGCCTGACCCATCAATCGCCATGACCAAAGTATTGCTATCTGCATTACTTGTTCTAACTGCTTGGGCACAGGACCCTTACACCCAGAATTATGACTCCAACAGGTAAAGCTTGTTATGGCACAAATATTACACCTTTGGGTGTCTCTCTCCGGTGTCCATGCTCACCTTCTCTAGGCACAAGACTCCTTCCTACTCGCCTGTCCGGCCTCCAGCAATACCTCTTGCTGTCCGCAGCCCCTACACTAGCATCTGGACGTCTTCTGCCAATAATGGCACTCTCAACACCAATGGAGCTATGTTCTGGCCCGGAACTGCTGCTGGCTGGGAAGGCATCATTGTCGTAGATGAGGTTGCTTATGAATACCTGGGTACCGGATTGCAATCTCTCCCACCCCTCAATAACATCAAAACTGCTTCTCAACTCGCCGTCTCATTCGATTCTCAATACTCGAACTTCACCATCCGTGCTGGCCCGGTCGATCTTATCGCAAGTTTCTTCAGTCCCGTCATACCACAGGACCTTTGCCGGACCAGTGTTCCTTTGAGTTACCTTCAAGTCAGCTTTCACAGTACGGACAACCAATTCCATGACGTCCAGCTATACAGCGATGTCAACGCAGGTTGGATCTCACCAGAGACTAACACGACCGTGATTTGGAACCTGTTTGAAGGAGGCTTGACTGTCAATGGAAGTGGTAATGCGACTGGTGGTCCGTCTACTGTCTATAGTTGGGTGCTATCTCAGCAAAACCAGTATGAGTTTGGAGAACAGGCAGACTTCCCTCAATGGGGCAATTTCACCTACTCCTCAAGCCCTGGTAGTTCTCGCAAATTCGGTTTCCAAAGTGGCTATTCACTCGACCTCCGATACAACTTTGTCTCAAGACTTCGGCTCTCTGACATTGTGGACTCCAATTATCGCGGTGCTCAGAGCAAGGAACCCATCTTCGCCTTCGTCCATGACTTCGGCTCCGCAACTTCAGGAAGTGCTCTCTATACTATCGGGACAGTGCAACAGAATGTCATCAGATTCTTGACATCTGATGGACTTGTCCCTCTACAGCCATGGTGGGCGGAGTGCTATGGAGAAGACCTGTTCGACCTCATCGAGTTCCATTACAACGATCTCGCGACCAGTCAAGCCAAGGGAGCTAGTTTCGAGGCTCAGCTCAAGGCAGACGTGCATGCATACTACTCGACGACACCAGGACCAATATACAGCAACAGTACTCCGTCTCCTCCTCCGTTGTATGCTAATGCTTCGGGTGGAGAAGAACACGGTATAGACCAATTCGGCCAGGAATATATCTTCGACTCAAGTAATGGATATGGTTTCCTCAGTCCTAACAACTTCAGCGGTGTTGCTGTTCCTGATGTTTCGGAAGCTGAGAGCTATTATGCTATTGTCGCATTGAGCGCGCGTCAAATAATGGCAGCATATGTTTTGACCGCTCCGCCAAACCTTCGATACAGCAACTCATCCTCGATTACACAAGGCGAACCGCTCATGTTCCAGAAGGAGATCTCGAGTAATGGCAACATGAACACAGTTGACGTCATCTTCCCAGCTCTGCCCTTTTACCTGTACGCCAACCCCGAGATGCTCAAATTTGTCTTAAATCCATTGTTCTACCATCAAGAAAACGGATTCTATCCCAATGGCTACAGCATGCACGATCTTGGAACGCATTTCCCGAATGCCACTGGTCATGTCGAAGGCAACGATGAGTACATGCCGGTCGAAGAAAGCGGCAACATGCTTCTGATGGCTTATGCATACTTCAAATTCACTGGAGATACAAGCTTCCTCTCTCAGCACTATGCCAAGTATCGCCAATGGGCAACTTACGTAACTGAGTACTCTCTCGTCCCAGAGGCTCAGCTGAGTACTGATGACTTTGCTGGAACACTTGCCAACCAGACCAACCTGGCGATAAAAGGTATTGTAGGGCTGAAAGCGATGTCCTTTATCTCGGAGGCTTTAGGTGACCTTGTAGCTGCGGCCAATTACTCAGCTACTGCATCGTCTTACTTCACGCAATGGGAGCAGTTCGCGATTGATCCAACTGGTAAACATACCATGCTTGCCTACCAGAGTCGTGGATCCTTCGGACTTCTCTACAACACTTACCCTGACAAGCTACTGAATCTCGGTATCATTCCTAAGAGTCTGTACGATATGCAGAGCGACTGGTATCCAACCATTTCTCAAGTCTTTGGTGTAAGTGGATTGGAATGCCGCGTCACTGAAGCCCTTACTGACAGTTGCAGNGTCCAACTCGACAGTCGTCATACCTACACTAAGTCTGACTGGGAGATGTGGACCGCAGCTACATGCTCCCCTGAAACTCGTCGACTCTTCGTGAATGCGCTAGCGTACTGGCTCAACAACACGAGCACGAACCTGGCCTTTGGCGATCTTTTTGAGACTGTTGGCACTGGTGGTTACCCAGTCGGAGGACCGACCTTCATCGCGAGACCTGTCGCTGGCGGCCACTACAGTTTACTGGCACTTCTTAAAACTGGTCAAAACAGTGAGACTGGCACTTCACCCGGTGGTTTCTCACAGAACAGTACGCAGGCCTTGAAAGAGCCTCCTGCAGGGTATCTGAATGTTTCAGCTTCAAGTGCTTCGGTGCCGACAACAAAGACAGCCACGGCCTCAACACCGTCGAGTCGGTATTACAACAACTACACTATCTCACATACTAGGCGTAGATGAGCGACAGCACACAGAGTATGAGGTCTGGGCAAGCAAGGATGTTTAGGGAAAGATCAGTAAGGTTAGAATTGACAAGTCTTGGTCAAGCACATTTCTACCATCAATTGGGGTTGTGGTCTAGTGGTATGACATCTTCTTAGCATTGCTCTTGAGCAGTCCTGAGTTGGAGAAGGTTCTGGGTTCGATTCCCAGCTACTCCACATTGCTATTACCTGTGACCTATCGCAGACATATCTTTTTCTTTTAAGCTATACTCGCCGTCGTCAAACTTTTTGTTGATGGAATTTGCTTGCCTAAGAAAGTGCGGGAAAGAAAATGTGGGCTGCAGAAACGTGGTTGCGCAGCATGTGATTTACAAATCGAGCCAGCGTAGCCGGAATCGACAAACTTGGCTAGCGTAGCCGAAGCTGCTCGATGACACAGCATGTTTGGGCTTGTATGAAACCAACACTCTTCGTCAACATTTTTGGGGATTTCTATAACATTAATCGCCAGCATGGAGTTCGATACTAAGACGCGTGGGTGACTCTCAGTGATATCTGCAATGTGTCGTTACTGATTGTGGCAAACATAGCTCTTTACCAGACTTCGGACAAGACATCTTTCGCCTACATCTCGGCGCGCGACCGCTGGCCTATTATTCTTGTGAGTGGTTTCTGAGATTCCTCAGTCTCTTTCTCCGAGTACCTTCTTGAACTTTGGTTGCTGCTTTCGATGCTCTTGATACGGTGTTGGCCTCACGTGTGTCATACCGTTCAATCGTTAGGGGTATCATGAGATCAGTCTTCTCTGTTGAACTCTAATGGATATGGTCTACTCGATATCAATACTCAGCATCCATAACTGTTGTCATTTTTGAAGAGAACTGGACAAGATCTGGGAAAGCAAACTTCAACGACATTTACTAACAAGCGCATCAGACAGGAGCCATTGACGACTTGCACAAGGCAATTGGCAAGACCGAGGACTCTGAGAAGCAAACCGAGGGCAAGAGCATTGTTTCGGAGCTCGCGAAACTCAAGTATGAGTTGCAGCACGATCGTCAGCTTACGTGAGTGAGATCGACTACACTCTTTGATTGACGATACTGACGGCTCAAAAGACCTCTTGCCGACGACGGACAAGGTGATATTGAGGGCTACAACAAGGAACTAGAGCAGCTTGGCAACCCCAAGTGGTTCAATGTGCCATGGCTGTTCTCGGAGTGCTACCTGTACCGCCGCATGGCCACTCTCTTCAAACTCTCGACCCACTGGAAGAACTACGACGTCTTCAACAAGCAAAAGATGTCGACTTTCCGCTCTTCTCGTCCTGCGGTCCTGGAACTCGCCTCCCGCTACAACGAACTCACCAAACAACTATCCTCGAAATCCGCTTCCTCCCAATCAGAGGAAGAGCGCGTGGCAGCTGAGAAGGTCCTCTTTACCGAAATGTGCGAGATTTGTCTCTGGGGCAACGCTACCGATCTCTCGCTCCTCACCAATCTCACCTACGAAGACATTCAGAAACTGCAAGGTTCCAAGGCCAGAAAGGCGGCAGAGAAGAACATTATCGCCAATGACTTTGACGCAGCCTTTGAATTGCTGCACGCAGCCAAAACTCAAGACACCAAGGAACGCCGCGTAGATATCGTTCTCGACAATGCCGGCTTTGAACTCTTTGTCGATGTCATTCTCGCTGGATACCTGTTGCAAGCCGGCTTGGCTACCACAGTAGTCTTGCACCCCAAGAACATCCCTTGGTTTGTTTCCGATGTCGTGCCCAAGGACTTCTCAGACCTCTTGACCGTGTTGGTCAACGCAAAGCACTTTTACGAGTCGCCCTCTGAAGACGATGAAGCCAAGGGTGTTACACCTTCTCCTTTGTCAGAACAGGAGGCTTCAGATATGCAACAGTTGTTCCAGAACTGGAGTGAATTGTATGCAGAGGGCAAGATTGTGCTCAGACCCAACAGATTCTGGACCGAGGCGGGCAGTTACTGGAGACTTCCCGGTACTGCATCGGCACTCTTCGAAGACTTGAAGACCAGCGAATTGGTCATCTTCAAGGGCGACTTGAACTACAGAAAGTTGACTGGTGATGTGAGTGTTTTTTTACCTCTCTTTCTCTTCTCTTCCCCTATTTTCTCATGCATAGATAACTAACCACCACCTCTTCTCAACACANNGGCAGCCTGGGATCCCACAACCCCCTTCACCTCCGCCATTGGCCCTCTAGGCCCCAACTCAGGCATGCGCACCCTCGCCCTCCGTACCTGTAAAGCCGACGTCGTAGTCGGTCTGCCCAACGGCGAAGACGAGCGTCTCCGCGTCTCTGAAAACGATGGCGGCGACAGCGGTGCCCGTAAATGGGCTTGGAGTGGCAAGTATGCAGTTGTCCAGCTGTGTGACGGCAAAGCAAAGAAGTAGAAGTTTTTTGCTGTAGAGGCAAGAGGTTGGGTGGGAGTTGTTGTGCTAGGTCTGAGGCTCCTGGGGTTGCCTCGAGTGATACAGACAGCTCTGAGGATTCTAGCTCTGATAGCGAGTGGTAGAATGGGTAGAAGGGGTAGAAGGTTGACCCTTTCAAAAGTAGATAGAGGGATTATGACAGTCTTATTTGCCCGATGCGTGATGGTCAAACGGTATTTTGGCCATTGTTCAGTGTTGTGGTGATGTGTAAGTTACATAGTAGGGAGCTGTTTATGGTCAGGGTCCTACCCATAGCAAGCACCGTCTAGACAAAAACTTGGACAACAACATCATTGATACTTTATATCGTCGATGTTATACTCAGTCATGAGCAGAGAACTCATACCAGACTGGTGATACTCCGTTTTGGTTATATATGTGTGAGTTTGTGACAATATCTGAATTTCAATGTTTCAGAATGTCGACATTTCTGATGTAACTCCAGCCCGCACCATCCCAAGAGTATATCGGTTATAAAAATACACAAAACTAATTCAAAAGCAGCCTTGTCCAATGAGAGTACTGCAATATCGTCAGCTCTTGACCACCAATGCTCGGAGATAGGAAATATCATGAGGTTCAACAAAGGTCTCAGCGACTGATACACACTTTGGGGAGAATATCAATATCTCATACTAAGACAAGGTGACCAGGCACACAACAAAGCACCCACAAGGTACCCAAGCCAACTCTATCCAAAGTACGATTGCAGTAGTCAACCGCAAAGTTCTACACTCAAGCTTGAGGCGACACAAAGAAAACAAGCAAAAAGTCTCACAACTTTCGAGATGTCTCGAGGATTTGGACTGCAAACAACACCCATCAAGGAACACTCCCAAACACCCGGGTCCGCCGACTAAGCAAGGACGTCTCGGCACTCCCACGAAGAGACACATAAACGGTTCAGAATTTCTGCAAAATAACGGGTTCAGTTTTGTGCACATCTCAGGTCCGCGACCGCAGCATACATACCCCCTGCCTCCAAGATCAGTAAGTATATGCAAGAAAGATTCATGATGATTACCAGGAGTAAGAACAGATTGCTGATCTTGTTGCAGAACAAGATGGACACTTTGACGGGTTGCAGACAGTGCCATCTGCGCAGCATCAGCTGCGATTGTGGTCGACCTTGCTCGGCTTGCATAATTGCGGGCCTCGATTGCAGCTATGACAAGATCATGGTCGGCGGCGAAGGCGTAAGTAACAAAGGTCGTCGACGAGATGGACCAGCACTGACAAGAGATAGATGTACCTCAGAGACGACGGCCGCACCAGAGAGGGCCACCTCGTCACCCCCGACGACCCTGCTGATGCACCTCAAGCAGCGGCAGTGGAACTTTCTGCTCCTGGCGGAGTATACGACGAGGAGCTGCTCCGCGTTGCGCCCCTCGGTCTCTGGCGTAGCTTCACCAGCCTCTCGGTCCTCCTGCCGAACCACACATCCGGCGCCCCCTTCCTGTGGGCTCCGAGCGCCGAAGATCGTGCTCCTGCTCGCTGGCAAGACTTTGTGCCCAAACAGAGCGGCGTGGGTGTGTCGTTGACCCTGCGCCAGCTCCCATCATCAGCAACCGCCGAGGAGCGCATGGGTGATACCAACGGTGACGGCAGCCAGGACAAAGACGACGACGATGATGATGGCGAAGACGAAAAGATGAGCGAGGAAGACGAAGAAGATGAGGAGGAGGGCAAGGATCAGACCGCCAAAGAAATGGGCATCCCCAAGAAGAAGTAACGGAAATGATATCAAAAGTTGGTCCAGAACAGAAGGACTAGAAGAAGAAGCGGAAGCAGGCTATACTCACAAATGGCAAAGCCCAATTCAAAAGCCCCGAAAAGTGCCGTTCTCATATGCACAGATATATGTAATGATGCTCCTCTGAATCCAGTTGCGCCAGAAAAGAGATCCTATAAACGCCAGCGTTCCCATGACCCAGTATAACGGCCTGATGCAAACAACAAGAATAAAAAGAGATAGCAGCTACCTCAAGAAATGGTTCATATGGCCAGGCACACGATTCCTGCACTTGTCGCAATCATCCCGATAACCCATTGAGAACTTTTTGGAAGTATCTTGGTCTCGCGGAGATGTGAATGCACCACTTCGTTGTCTTTGCTTGCGGACGTGTATCTCCGGTGTCTGTGGAGGAGGTCGAGGGGTTGTTTCAGCATCCATGTCCATGTCATTAACAGTCAACAGGGAGAATTGGCTTCCAGTAGCAGTGGTGGGTGTGTGAGGTTCATCTTCAGAGATGGGTGATGGGAAGCGTTCTCTTGGACCAGCCAAACGAGCACGCATGGACGTATTTGGGACGTAGGCACTACTGACAGAGGTGTTACCTTGTAGTGGAGAGGGCTTTGGACGTGTAGACAGCAGTGCCATGGGTGTTGGAACTCGCGAGCCTCTATCATCGAGAGCCATCCGTGGGTTCCGGAGCGGGGTATTTTCGAGTATCCAAGAAGACGGCTGTTCAGGAGACTGTGAGTACTCCATCTGGAAGTCATCTCTCATATCCATATCCATGTCATCGGATGAGTCGGTTTCAGCAACGGTAGGAGCCATTGAATCGTCCATGGCACCAGGTATAGATTGAGCTTCGACATTAGAGTTATGACCAAAAACACCATGATCGTGTCCAGCAGAGTGACGCAGTCTCTACATGAAGGTGAGCTTGATAAATTCATGGCAGTAGAAGGACATGATTATACCTTGTCGTGATGCATGGACATAACATCGTCGTCGTCATCGTGCCGACGTTTGTGGGACAGCGAAGAGAACATAACGGGCGGTCAAACAGGGCTGAAGTGCAGAGCGAGATTCAAGAGGATATGCAGGGTGCAAAGGAGGGACAGGGAGACATGAGCCAGCATGCGAGTGAAGGTTGAGGAAGTCAGCGAGCGTGTTCCGAGGGCCAGATCAGGCAGGCACTAGTGAGAGCAGGTGGACGTGCCATCAGCAACGCAATTGCTTGTTGTATGTGCCTAGTGAAATGTGGGGTACTGCCGTGCTGTGGCTTGAGCTAGAACAAAGAAATCCGAGCCGCCATCGGCTTGCACTGCGGCCCGATTGCCATTTCTTTTCAACAATAACTCATACAGTCATCCCACCTTCCCTCTTCACAGCACACTCACAGCAAACATGGCCGGCCCCAACATCGATGCTCAGCAGCAGCTCCGCGAGTCGCAGAACGACGACACCCGCGTCTTAGGTTACGACCCTCTGATTTCTCCCGAACTTTTGTCCTCCGAGATCCCCGCTACCCAAGTCGCCCTCGAGGCCGTCAAGAAGGGCCGTCACGAAGCCCAGGCCATCATTCACAAGCAGGATGACCGTCTTCTCGTCATGGTCGGTCCCTGCTCGCTGCACGACCCCGACGCTGCCATCGAGTACTGCGGTCGTCTCAAGAAGCTCGCCGACGAGCTTCAGGATGACCTCTGCATCATCATGCGCGCCTACCTCGAGAAGCCCCGTACCACTGTCGGTTGGAAGGGTCTGATCAACGACCCCGATCTCGACGAGAGCTACAAGATCAACAAGGGCCTGCGCGTCTCTCGCCAGCTCTTCTGCGACCTGACCAGCCAGGGTATGCCCATTGCCAGCGAAATGCTCGACACCATCTCCCCCCAGTTCCTTGCCGATCTCATCTCGCTGGGTGCCATTGGTGCCCGTACCACCGAATCTCAGCTGCATAGAGAGCTTGCCTCCGGTCTGTCCTTCCCCATGGGCTTCAAGAACGGTACCGACGGCAGTCTGGGTGTCGCTGTTGATGCCATTGGCTCCGCAGCTGCTAAGCACTACTTTATGGGTGTTACCAAGCAAGGTCTTGCTGCCATCACAAAGACCACCGGAAACAAGGACTGCTTCGTCATCCTCAGAGGTGGAACCAAGGGTACCAACTACGATGCCGAGAATGTCAAGAAGTGCAGAGAGGCACTAGCCAAGAAGAACCTGCCCGAGGTCATGATGATTGACTGCTCGCACGGTGAGTGAACTCGGCTCTGTCCTATGGAGAAAGCACAAACTGACAACCATTCTCANGGAAACTCCCTCAAGGACCACCGCAACCAGCCCAAGGTTGCCAAGACCATCTCAGAGCAGCTTCGCGCCGGCGAGGAGGGTATCGTTGGTGTCATGATCGAGTCTCACCTCAACGAGGGTGCCCAGAAGGTCCCTGCCGAGGGTCCCTCCGGCCTCAAGAGAGGTGTCAGTATCACCGACGCCTGCATTAGCTGGGAGACCACTGTCGATGTCCTCAAGGACCTCGCCGAGGCCGTCCAAGTCAGAAGACAGGCCAAGAAGTCGACCACCAACGGCCAATAAACGAGACGAGCATACGAACGGAGTCCTGGGATTTTAAAAAAGCGTATCGTTTGGAGATTTAGGTATACAGGGGCTTTACATGGAGCCATTTTTCTCTCAGTCATGACCAAATTCGTGCCCTTGTCTTGTGCAGGGCTGTATCACGAACTTCTGCTTCTTGCATTTGTCGTTCGTCGTGAATCGTGGAGTTCGTCATGTCTTTGTCCCGTGGCCTCCTTTTTGCTACCACGACAGCAGACCAATGTCCGTAAGGCAGCTGGAGTGTCCCATGGTATGCCTTGTAGTGCACAAGCTCTTTCATCCGCTAGACGGGCAGATCTTTGTTCTTGTTTCCCTCTCCGGCCTTCTCTCCTGCCTTCTGAAGACCCCTGGCAAGGTATGGTCCCACGACAGGAATGTTGTACGCAAAACCAGCTATCGTCTTGAAAAACTCGCCGAACAGTATAAAGATGCCGTATATCTCGACGAGAAACCCGATCAATGGCCAGCGGAGGAGGATGAGAATGATGCCGGCGACAAAGGCTGCCGTGCCCTTGATCTTCTGGCGACGCGCGAAGAAGAGGAATGTTCGTTGGACTCCGAGGAGTAGGGTAATACCGGCTAGGAACAGGATCTATGGAGGATATGTGAGTGTTGGTCGGTGGTTGATGGTCTGGATGAGCGTACGTTTCCCATGGCCAACCTGTTTGTCTCTAGGTTAGCTGTTGTGCTGTAGACAGATCAGCGCTGAAACTTACATTGAGCGATCAAAGAACATGATTACACCTCCAATCAGGAAGAAGCCTCCTACATTCTATATCAGAGTTGCTCGTACGTTGAATGCGACTCTGCTCGCACTCTCACCTACCGCCGGAGCAAAAGGCAACCCCAATCTCTACATTGCAATCAGCATCAAGCACCTAATGAGCTAGTATCTTATGCTTACTCTGAGAGTCTGAAAGCCACATTGTAGGCATCTTGGCGATTGGTTTGGTGGTAATTTACTTGATCTGGTAGAGTACGAAGAGTTGAAGAAAGTGGGAGGAAGACGTTCCGCGCGTCGCGAAAGCGACAACACGAATTTCGTCCTCGGACGACCACTTTCCTCTTCCGAACCAAGCAATCTTCGAACGGCCTCCTCTAGATGCTCTGAATCGTGATCGATCAAGTGTCGCTGGCATGGGTATACCGCACTTGACGCATTCGCTGTCGCCCTTTGGCGACAAAGTGGTCCTACCACAGCATCCTGCCGACCACGAGAATGCAATCATCGACGGCCCGAGTCTGGCATATCATATCTTCTACGTGTGCCTGTCACGTAGGACGAATGCAAAGAATGCTTTCGAAGCGACTCCCACATATCAAGAACTAGGCCAGGCCGCCATAAATTTTCTTGAGCAAATCGAGCAATACGGACTAAAAATGTATGTCGACCACCAAGGTCTGTTCAAAGTAAGTGGCTGATTTTTCTTTTCTCCCATGCAGNNTAAATCCGTGTTTTTCGATGGCTTGTTGCCGTTGTCCAAGCAGAGCACTAGGTTGTCTAGATTGCAGAGCTATGCGAACCAGCTCGTCACTTTCAAGGCGCTGAACAAGGAAGACTTGCCTTCTCGTGCAGACAATGTACAGTCTTTGAACGCCGATGCATTGACTGCGGGAGCCATTGCCAACCGTCTCAGAGCTCTTCCCGCTCCACCATTCTTGGTTCCTGCAGTCATTGAGATGCTTCTCGAAAGCCGTTTCAGCTCTCTGGTCTCTGTCGTTCCCGGCGAGGCAGATGCGTACTGTGCAGAAGCCGCCAGGCAACACGGTGGTGTCATCTTTACCAGCGACTCGGATCTCTTGGTGCACGATCTTGGAGAGTCCGGAAAGGTGATACTCTTCCGGGACCTTGAGACGATTCATCTTCCAAGCAGAGGCAAATGTCTAAAAACTCAGAAGTATCATCCAGCTGCTATCGCCAGGCGGTTTGAGCTCCCGAATCTGGTCAAATTGGCATTCTTCATGTCCCAGGACCATCATAAAAGTCTTACTGAGAACGTCAGACTTGCTTCAAAGGACACACCAATGTCTGCTGGATTTGCAGAGTTTGCGGAAGAATATGGATCTCTGCCTCGACTGTCGAAATTGGCCATGGCAGGAAGCATGAACGAGACGAACACAGCAGAAGCGCTTGCTCGTCTGGATCCCAGGATTTCTGAGATTGTCCATCTGGTCCGCGTAAAGGAGAATCAAGAAGCACCTTCAGATTTGCAAGACTCCGAGAACCTCAATATGTATCTTCCGTTCATCAACGATGATCCGACAAGAACATCTGCATGGAGATCTGGTGTTTCCATCCGTGCTCAGGCGTATTCGTTATTACGCGTGCTGAATTCAAGCATCACACAAGTCACCGAGTTTGAGCGNAAGGGCACTCGCGTGGCAGGAACGGTGGTCGACTTGGACTGCACATCCAGCCCAAGTCTGATGCTAGAAGACTGCTTGAAAGTTTTGCAGCAAGATCTAGAACATCACTCATCATTATCCAGAGCGGCTAAGTGGCGTGCTGTGGCAGTAAAACTTGTCTGTCAATCTAACCTCGACAATGACAAGCCTCCGCCACTTAGCAGCGACATCAGCAGACTCGTCGCAGGTTCGCGAGAAGGCGTGCTGTCCTGGTCATTCATCCATGCAAGCGGCCAAATGCAAGCTTCTCTCTATTCACTGAGGATGCTGTCCCAAATCTCCACCATCGTACACAACCTGCTTGAAAGCACTGGCCACGGAATTCTCCTGCCATTACAGAGCCTCATCACTTTGCTCCAAGACCTACCCAGTCTACGAAAACTCCTTGACGAGAAATCAGCGAAGGCCGATGGTGAGGCTGAGGCTGCCAGAGCAGCGTTCCTCAGTACATTACAAAACTTAGGCGTTACTCAAGATACCACAGAAACATCGACGAAGAAGAAAAAGAAAAGAAAGAAGAAGGGTGAGCATACGGGNGGTGACCGCACACCGCCTGGCGTGGCGTGGAGATCCAACAACATGTTCAGCAATCTTGCGCAGAAGAATTGAGCAGCTCGAGAGATGAGGTCACTTCTGCACTGCTACGTTCCAACGCTGCGAACGATTGAGGGCGTTTGTGCAAGCTTCGTCACAAGACTTGTTTCCTGCATGCTTGTTGAACTGTGCAGCTAGGTGCTCGGATTACGGTGAGGCTTAACAGCTGGAGGTTGCAACCGTTTCTGCATGATGATGAGAAGAGCTCAGCGGCCGTTAGGGTGAGATCTTCAGGAGTGGCCTGGTTATGATATTGGGTGGTCTGGTATCATGCCCTCTCCTCTAGACGTACAGCTATACACACTTCCAGATAATCTCATCCCCTGCACACGCTCGCAAGAGCTACCAAATCGATCACATCAATATTGAATGGAACATGTCCCTCAAAAAAACAGTAACCAGCCGACCTACTCCGAGTATCTAATGTCTTATCCTTATCACAACCTGTGCAAACAGACAAACTCTAGACTCTCCCCATATTCTTATGTTGATTTACACGAGAACCCGTTTGCTCCATGCGGACAATCTTTCAACGCAGGATGGTCAGATGCGTGAGAAGGATTCTTATATTGTACCAGTAGAAATCTAGATCGACATGGGAGTACCAAGAACACACGTACCAGATCATGCACCGAAAGCTGTCAATCAGTGATCGTCCATCGGAGGATTCTTAGGCTCGAATGTGTAGATTGGAGGAGAAGCAGCCGCCAATGATCTTCCGGCTGCTAAATGTGCTTTCACGCAACCAAGTGTTCAGATGCAAGGATTTGTTGTCGCAAATGCAGAGCTCGCCCAGAACATGAAAATCCGAAGAGCCTCACATTGTCTCAGCTCTCAACATGAGATGACCGGTGGGAAGGATGGCGCACAGGCAGCGAAAGGACAGCGGAGTTAAAAATTTGTCTTTTGCAACGTCCCGCTGTTGATGTTTGACCGTTGGGAGACCCTGCGCAGGAGCCATTGGCTTATTTACTTCTGTAACCACGCGGTCTGTCGGGCTTGTCGTCCGCGGTATGGTCGCAGAAGTCTACATGGAAGGCCTAGGGGTCTACCTGGGCCGAACCCTGAAGCCCTGGGAGACAGCTTGACACATGGGTCGAGGAGGAGGTTTCGAAACTCGACAGGCCTTCTCGGAAGCTGTCATGGAGCCGGTGAAAGATGCTTTGACTAGGCGAGTCGAACTTGACGGCTTCTGCGGCCCGCCGAAGAGGCTTCTCCTTGCCAAAGTGAAAGTGGCTCGGACCAATCATGTCGCACGACCGCCATGTCCGGGAACGTGGTTCATTCAATTTCTACCCCTGAGCCAAGCACAACGAGGGCCCTTAACTGCCATGCCGTGACCGGGATGTTGGAGCGCCTCTGTGTTCGATGGTATCGTCCTACCGCGATGGCGATGGCGATGCACGAGAGGGAGTATTGCGTGTTAGCCATGGTGGTCACAGATATACGAGCCATGACGAAGCGGAGGAGATGATAGTTCGGCAGGCACTTGGGAATATGTACAGAGCTGCTTTAGATTGCGTCGTGGGTTTGGCACGTCACTTGAAGCTGAAACAGATGGTCGGCTTTCTTGCAGCGTGGTGGGCAGGCTAATGTGCAAAGGGAGTCTCTCCCAAAGAGGGTCAATGGGATATTAAGGAGTGCCCGCTCTTCTCAGATTGTGTCGATGATTGAGGCCGTTCGCTGAAAGACGTTTTTGCTCGACAAACACACAATTCCGATCAGCAGCAGAGCGGCAACGGTAGAGACAAGCGCGTGGAGAGAGCAATCTGCGCTTTCCGCAGTGAAACGAAGTCTGTGTGCCGCCTACTCTACTCGATTCTTTCGTGACTGATTCGAGTCAGACTCGACCAGCTCCCTTTCTGCCTTCTTTCTTCCATTCACTTGTTCCGTCGCATCTCTCGACCAGCGCTCATTTTTGCAACTCACTCCCGGAAGCGTCTTCGACGAACATTGCCAATCTCCCGACAACATTCCTTAGCACAAGTCTACTAGACCCCACCACACATCTACACACCCACATTGCCCCTCGACGGCCACCTGCGTTCTCGACCATTGCGCCAATTGCGCGTTTGCATCTGCGGCACCGACTGCCTACGAGCCACCGGCTGGCTAACTCTTTCAATCGCCCTTCGTTTGTCTTTGCATGCATCGCAAGACTCCCGTACCCAGCTCCTGGTTCGACCGCTCCATGTTGTGAGAGCACTTTCCGACACATTCGAAGAGTCTCTTCTCAATTTCTGTCGCCAGTCACCCAGACACCGTAAACAACCTGGAAACCACCCACCATGCATCGATTTCTCGGCAAGAAGAATGGCGATGGGGCCTCTAGCCCGCTATCACCGCCCACACCAAGCACCAAGAAATGGAAGAAGAACAAGAAAGAAGTTGTCGAGGAGAAACCACAACTTGACCTAAATTCTGCTCTGCCGTCAATCGACGACTTCCGCACCAGTCTCATCATGCCCAACCTCTCGACCAGATTCAGTATGCTCAGAGAGCAAGATGACCCAAACTCGTTGCTCGGAAAGGCTTCGGATGATAGTGTCCTCCAACCTCAACGCAACTCTCGCCTACTCGACTTTGGCTTCTCGTCCAGTAATCTCAACGACATCGCCGAGGTTGCTTCGATCAACAGCTCTATCCGCCCACCCTTCGCTCTTGACCGAACTGGCTCATTTGCATCCGAGGAGGGTTATGGAACCGACAACAATTCCAATCCAGATGGCAGTGTCATGAGTCGTGCTCGCCCTGGAGAAGGTAATGTGCTGTTCGGTGGTCGTCAGAAGGTCTACAAGATTGCCACAGGTTCCGCAAAAAGCATAGGAGGCAACAGCGAACGTGGTATGGGAAGGATGGTCTACGACGATGACCTGAACATGTCGGCTTTCCAGAGGTACAGACAGCAAGAAAGAGAGAGACTGCTTGCTATGGGCCAAGATTGGGACAGTGACAGTGCTCTACTATCTCCTGACATTGACCCTGAATACCGCGCATCAGATGACCTTCCCAAGGGGCTTGGTCTGTCTGGCACTGAGACTGGCTTCTCCTTCCTCAAGCGCAATAGTGATTCAACCACCAACTCGGTTCCTTCTCAAGATCCTTCCTCATCAACGGCAACCTCAGTCGCCTCGCAATCTATTGGCACTGCCATCTCTACTCCCGCAACGTTACCCAAGACATCACCGAACCCTACTGGACCTGGACTGGAACGGTCTATGACCAAGCGTCGTCTGTACGAACAAGGTCTCAATCAACACATCCAGGATCAACAAGCCTCGACCATGTCACGCTTGAACTCCATCAACCAACGACAACGTGCTCCGACGCTACCATCTGCTCTCAACCATTCTAGAAGTATTGGAAACCTTCAGGATCGTCGCGCATACAAACCGTATACTCTAAACCAAACCACTAGTCCGCTACCCAGAAATGGTATTGCTCCTCTTAACACATTGGTCGCAAAGGTAGCTTCCAGCACTTCCAGCCCAACTGTCGGCAGCTACCCACAATCCCCTATCAGCCCTGTCATCCCTGAGACTCAAGAGTACCAAGTGTTGCACTCGGCTCTCGAGCAAGGTGATCATGGAAAGGCGACCGCTCTAGGCATGTTCAACAAGCCAGCTCAACAGTTCGACGAGCAGCAGTATCTCAAGCGACAGATGCAAATGGGTCAGGCAAAGAGCGAATCTCCGGTTGATACTCCAACTAAGTTGTCACCAATCAGCCAGTCAGAAACACCCCAAGCTCCCGCAGAACAACCACCCCTCAGCAGATCCATGTCAAGAGAAGGTGCCACCTCAAGACAAGTGTCAGCAGAGCACCCTTCACAAGACTCTCGTCTGGCTCGCTTTGACTCCGCTAGACAGAACAACTTTTCCCGATTCTCTCAGCGATCACGTTCTCGCTCAGTCTCCAGACCAGAAGCTGCTGCTGCCGCTGCTCCTGAACCGCCGGTTAACGCCGCGCTCGCAGTCTTCCAGCGTGCTGCTATGCAAAACCGTGTTGCTCACGGAGACTCACCGGAGCAAGCGGCAGTTGCAACATTTGACAACAACAATCGCACGTTCTTTGGTGATAGCGACGACGAGAGTGAGGACGAGCCAAGATTTGACCACACACGTCCAGCTTCTGCTGCTAGTCGTTACGGGGCCAACAACCAACCTCCTGCTTCACAACACCCTGCTCTCCGCAACGACTACATTCCCGAGGTGGACGAGGAAGAAGAGGAACGCAAAGGATTTCCCTTCCCTGAACCATCCATCAACATCGCATTCACTGAGGCTGGCGCTGAGGAGCCCGCAGATATCGACTCTCCTACAATCGGCCCACATGAAGGCATTGGTGGCATGATCAGTCAGCATTTGCGCAACAGAAGTGACGGATCTTCCATCTATCCTCCTAATCCACCATACGCCGATCGCGCCTCGACGATTAGTCGAAACACCTATTCAGATCGCCGTCTCTCTGGCAACTCAAGCGCCTGGAATCTTGACGAGCTTGACAACTACTACGGCGACCTTCCCTCGCGAGTCTCGACCAACTCGGCTACCACTGCTTCTCAAAGTCAAGGACTCACACCGCTCCCTCTGAAGACTAATGGCTCAAGGCCATCAACTTCTGACGAGAACGTTGCAAGCGCTCCATGGCAACCACAGCACAACCGCGATGCCAGCACTGCGACTCAAGCAGAACGCGACGCATTTGCCAACGAACTTGAAGCTCGAAAGAGGGCCATTCAAGAAAAGATGAAGAGCATTGTTGAAAGCGAAAGTCGTGGGACAAGTCCAGGCCCTAGCGCAAGCGGTGCTCTGAAGGCATTCGGTATGCTCAAAGCTAGGCCCAGTCAAGAGGCCATGAACCTGAGACAGATCAATGGCTCGAGGCTCGGTCTGGGTCTTTCGGGGGCTCATCCTATCGAACGTAACCCAAGCTACGAGGACAAGCTATCTCAATCTACCAATGCTGGTGCACAGTGGCCTCTCGGTCCTGGACCTGTGATACCCAGTGCTAGACCACAGGCAGATAGCGAGATCGGTCGTACACCTCCACAGCAAGCGAGAGAAAGATCACGAAACCGATCAGGCTCTGATGCTTCCCGAGCACGTTCACGGAGTCGTAACCGTGGCGAAATTGGCACAGCTATGAGTGGCGGCGCCGAAGCCCCACCCACGATGCCTGTCCAGAGGCCCTCCCCTGAGATCAACCAATACAGGTCACCATCTACAGAGCCCAGAGGTCGCATGAGAAGCAACAGCAGAGCTGCAGGTCTGCACCCTAGCGCAAGACCACCCATGGGTCCATCGCCCTCGCATTCATCAGCAAGTTTCAACTCAGTCATGTCTCCTCCTCTGAGTACCTCCTCATCAATGTCAAGAGCGCCATTCTCGAAGCAAGCTCCTCCAGTCTTGCCTTCTGTGCCTCTTGGCAAGCCCAGAGGAGAAACGTTGCGTAAGAAGACCATCAACAAGTTCGACATTTCGGAGCCCACACTTGTTTCGTCCACATCCAATATCGATACTGTCGATTTGCCTCCTGGAGCTTCGCTTAAGAATGGCATGGACGAGATCTATGCGGTTGAGCAGGCAGCAGTGGTCTCTCGTCGACGCAAGTTGTTTGGCTTTGGCAGAGAAGGCTCGTCTGACAGAGAGAAGACGCCTGAGAGTGTCATGTCGCCNCCCTTGAATGGGTTCACCTCACCGCCTATGCGATCGATTGTGCCATCGTTCGGATCTCAGGAGCACACGGGTTCGCGCAAGCCTTCTGCTGAGGCTACCAGCGCTCAACATCAACCACTTCGCATGAAGCAGAGCTTCGAGACCAGCCACACAACACACACCACTCAAACAGCAGCAAGTAGCGCTCGCTTTGATGCAGTCGGCTCACCTGTCCTCAATGAGGCAGGCATGTTTTAAAGCCACCACTTTGGGTCTTCCTGACTCGTTCACTTCGTTCATTCTCACGAATCTTCTCATTATTAATCTTTGATTAGGGAGAGCACAAAGAAAGTTTTTGTTCTGTTTATAAGCTTAGGGAGATGCGGAAAGAGATACCAATCTTGCAGGAGTTATTAGGAGCAAAGGGGTCAAAAATGGTGGAGCAAGACATGGATGTTTAGTTTCTCTTTCTCTCTTTTGTTCTACTCATGCACGATACCTCTTTATGCAGTTCAGTTTCAAATCTACTATTTTCTCAGAGATATGACTGTGTCGATGCAGTGAATGCTGATTGATGTATCAAACCCGAGCTTCAATAATGGTGACTTCTAGAAGGATAGTGGGACGCGTGGTGGAGCGTGGGTTCGCGGTTCGTGTTGGACGGGGCAGGGTGACCCCGGATTTCAGGATTACCGGCCGTCCCTTGCCATGTCAACAACCTTTGTTTGTAAATTGTAACGTCTTTGCTCCTTCTTCTTGCATCAACAAGCAAACATGGCGAACCGCATGCATGCCACGCCGATGGACTTTCAGTACGAGAATGGGACAGGGCCTTTAGATGAACGATCGCCCTTTGCTCAAGTAGGACGCAACTCTCTGCGCAACAACCCAAACACCAACGACAAGAAGCGTAAGTCCCATGTGCTCGCGTGTGATCAGACCAAGGTCCACTTCAAAAGTAGCTAATGATATTGACAGGCNAACTACGCAGTATTTGGATCACCAAACAAGTCAACGTTTCCCAGCCTTCGCGAACCCGCTTCTCAGCCACACTTTTTCTCGTCGCCCAAACCTCTGCCTGCCCTACCGCCGTCTATGAGAAACAACCCCTTGTTTGCTACGCCGAGAAAACTGGACGTTGACGACTTTGCATCTTCTGGCGGCGAGACGCCCAAATCGCCCGAGCGCAACGACGTCGATAGTGACGCTACACCCGACATGAGCCTGAGATCGAAGTTCTCCAATCTGGACACCATGAGCAAACCAGTTTTTACTGCAGGAGGTTCTATGAAGAAAGACAAGGACAAGGACTCGCTTTCGCGCCGTCAGAGCTGGTGGAAGGGCTTCAAGGACCTGGCTTCTTCACCACGTTCAAAAGACGACTACGCACACGGAGCAGAGCGCAAGATTATGAAGAAGAGGAGCAAGGAGCAGCAAGCCCTGATAACGCGAAGAGACAGCGTTTCAGACTCTGAGACAGAACCAAAACCAATCCAAGTCACCAAGCCACGCAAGGTGAGCAGCAAGCAGGATAAGAGCCTGGATCTACCCGCACCACCGCAAGAGCAACAACACCAACAACAAGCTCCCACCAAGCACTGGACCTTGACCTTGTTCGAGTTCATCACCGCACACCCAACATTACCCCACGTCCTCTCCTTTTACGCACAACTACTTCTCAACATGTTCCTTATTGGCAGCGTAATGTATATTCTGTACAGTTTCTGGGCCACCATCCGTGGCGATGTCGACAAGAAGACAAGTATTGCCGTGGCCGAAGTGCTTTCTCAAATGGCCGCTTGCGCAAGGGATTACAAACAAAACAGCTGTGGCCTGGAAACTCGCCCGCCAGTGCTGGAGAATGCTTGCAACAACTGGGAGCAGTGTATGAACCAGAACCCTCACAATGTTGGTCGCGCCAGGATCAGCGCACATGCCTTTGCCGAGATCTTCAACAGCTTCATCGAACCCATCTCCTACAAAGCAATGGTAAGTCCTCTTGCTTTGAAATATTAGCTTCTTATCAACTAACGCACTTTGATCAGATTNTTCTCTGTCCTTTTGATATTCGTTACTATTGCTGGCTCCAACTTTGCATTCACCGTCTTCCGCGACAAGACTGCCGAAAATGCNCAGTGCTCAGCACCATCACTATTACAATGGCGCGCCTCCCCTACTCCTCAACATTCGTACAATCCCGCACTGGAGTGGAACAACAACCCTTATCAGCAAGGTCAGCAATTGGGACTCGAGCCAGCGGCTAGCCAGTACGCGGCAGACAGGGAAACATCGCCAGTGAGGCGATTACAGTTCCGCTGATCCGCTTGTTTTCCTTCCTTTTTCTTCGCGACACTTGCTTCCTTCTTGATGAGATACTAAGGGGCTTCTCTCTGCTTCATCATATGGGGCTTCTCGTTTTATGTCGGCTCTTCTTTTTCCTTGTTCTCTTTGGTCTCTCTTGTTTCATGAAAGTTTTGATATGAGCATACCGGAACAGGCGCCTTTTTCCTTTTTGAATGAAAAGATGAGGATAGGGGAGAAAATTCATCTTCTTCTTTTTCTTCATAAGGCTTGTTATCGAGGTCGAGAGCACTATAAAGTCCAACAGCATTTTCGTGTTTGCATCATCTCATATCCCTCTTGTGCTGAGTGCGTTCGTGAGCTGTAGTTGTGGGAGCACAGAGGAGTTTTGAAGAAAGGAGAAGTGTGCACTGAGAACCGTCGTTCCATCGGCTCTATCTAGCCGGAATCATGACTTGTGTATCTACATGACTCTACCGACATGTTTTCAATGAGAAAGCGCGATCGGAACAAAAATAGGTGCGCCGTGTGTAGAGCCTACCACTGCTGAGAAAGGAGAGCAGTGGTGAAGATGTGGTTGGAGTTCAAGGTGGCATGGTGAAGCAGAGATGGGACCAAAGAGACAGTGGCTTTGGCTTCCCTCGGTGGACTGTTGCTCTGATCAAGAGAGATTTGTGTGTTTCTACAGATCAATATGAGAAGGTGTTTAAGTGGGGAAGACGTCGTCAAGAGACAAGAGGTGTAATGGATCTTGAAAGAAGTTGCGACTAGAGCCCAGCTGAGCAAATTATCTTTTGAGGAGATCCCTGAGCTACTGAACCTCCTGTTGAGAAGCTTGAAGCGCAGCTTACGCAGAATGTAGGCAAGAATTCTAAAATGACACGTCGGAACATAAGCACTTTCAATGTCCATGCCCATATCCTTTGAGTTGTTATACTCGCTACATGTCTCTATGGTCAGTCCTTTCCAATTGGAAGTTTTGTTGTAAAACTCTTACCCGAAAGCAGCCCTTTCACCATTCCCATTCCTTCCTGGGCATCAATCATATCGCAATGATGAAATTGACCTTTGTCTGGATTAGTGCTCTGTACAGTTTGAACCCCAACTCAAGCAACAGCAATACGATAACAGCCTCGACGAATGCCGCGGGCACTGCCTTACAAATCTTGAACAGGGTAGACAGGTCCCAAGTATCACGAAACACGCCGCTGATGCCTAGTCGTATGCCCAAGCAGACAAAGTAAAGTGGTGTTCGAGAGATGTACGAGAAGGTTCTTGTGGACTCTTTCTCCGTGCCTACGGTGTCTTGTTGTTGGGATGCGGGTGTGCCTTCCTCGAATACTAGGTCGAGCTCTAGATCTTGGAGGAGTGTGGGCATGCGTGTAGTAGAGGCATTGCCTATCAAGAAGCACCAGCATCTGTTGGCTAGATGGTTGGTGACTGCGATGTAAGCTGATATGGCAAGAATAAATGTGAGTATGAAGAGGCTCTCGAGAAACATTGAGCGTATCGTCCATAGTATGGTGACCATTGTCTTAGTCGAGAATGATATGATGTCCACTTGTTGCGATTTGGAGTCGAGAAGCCCTGTGGGTGTTTCTTGATGTGATTGAGGTGGATTTAGCTGGAATTGGTGTCATGTGTAATGTCTGTTGTGAAGTCGCGATGATGGCGGACACCGCTGGTTAATATGGATGGCACGGTTGTCCGTCCTTGCTTCATGCACTTCATGTACTCCACAGCGGTTACAGGCACGAACACAGCCTCTCTCTCTCTCTCCGTGTGCTGTTATTGATATGCTTGACCACGAGAATGCAAAGTATCTTTCAAAAGCAGGAACCCTCCATTGGAAGGCATAAATCTGACGGCTCTTCGCGCGGACACACCTCTGTTCTCCGAGACGACTGTGTGTTTCGACAGCTCGGTATATCGCTCAATAGCTGGAGCTGGATACCGAGAATGGTGAAGATCCCAAGCACAACGTAACAAGAGTCACTATACCTCACTTGCTCGAGGTGAGTCGCCTATACCCTTCTAGCACTGACCTCAACATGGCCAGTACAACCACACCTTCAACACAGCCCTTGGCCGCCAGACCGCAAAACTCGTTGAACCCCAGAGGACGGTAGTTAGAGCCAGCCTGTATCTGCTCGTAAAGAACACAGCCAACAAGCAGTACTATCGCGACTACACCAGCGAGCGTCTTCTGGGTGCGCAGGGTGTCGTGTTCTTGCTTTGGAGTATAGGGCAGTTGAATGTTATAGGACGAAATGATTGTATCGAAGAGGAGAGCGCCAAATGGCAGGGCCAGTTTCATGCTGATGAGATAGATTGCTGTGAGGAAGGCTGTTACAGCTAGGATTGTTGCCGTGATGAAGACGCTCGTGGAGAGAATTGACAGTATGGTGTCCATTACGAACTCTGCAGTTTACAACCAAATAGTCTTCAACACTGGAAGAAATACCATGCCCATACACGGGATAATACTCAACAATAAGAAAATAGAGTGTTGGAAGAGGAAGAGTTGTCTCGGGCCACGGGAGAGCCGCGTCGTTTGTTGCCGCTTTTTCAACTACAGCAAAAATGACTTTTTCACAACCAGATCGTCCTTTTTCTGTATCAACCAACGACTGTCCTGATATCCACGAGATGTGATGGTCGGTTAAGACAGTTTATCGCTTGATCTGCCATGCCAAGGTATCACTTCTCGCAAGGGAAGTTTTCTTGTTTCGATTTTCGCAGTTTTCCTCCCCAATTCGAAGATGACCACAGCGCATCACTCACATTCTGCAGCTAGTTTGCGAGCAGCAGAGAACTCAATCAGGCGTCGCAGGGGATTGCAGAAGCAATCACTGTCCTCCTGGACATGTTGCTGGCGTCGTATACACCAGAGATCCCAGAGGCTCCAGCCCGAAGCCTGCAACTTCTCTCGAGCATTACTCGGTTGGTTCTTATTCGTTTTGAATAAGAGTCAAAGCACAAACAGGGCCCGTTTGGCCAAGTGGTACGGCGTGTCACTCGTAGAACTTCACCTGAAGTTGATATGACAAGATCCATGGTTCGATTCCGTGAATGGGCAACTCTTTTTGCAGTTNNTTAGTTCCACGTCGAGCTTGTTACTCTTGTCTGGCAAACGAACCATGCTTTTAGGGCCTCTTGTAACGTAGCTTGTTAGTATCAGGCTCATCAACCNTTCCGGAAAATCCACCATTGTTTTTAGAGTCTCGAAAGCTTCGATAGGCTGAGTGAAGCCTCTGAGAAGCCAGCCTGAATTCTCAGGCACTCAAGTCTGAGCACCCCANNCTAAAATTACATCATGCCCATGCAGGTGCTACATTGCGTGTTCCTTGATCTTTGACTAAACATCCCTCTCTTGTCAATCCAACATACTTTCTGCACCTACTCCAACAGAAAACCATAAAATAATGGCAGAAGCAGCAGGGATCTTATATGCAGTCGAGCACATGGTCGAAGGTGGCCTTGCACTGGCCAAAGGCATTTACGACCCAACTCTCCCGCTCAAAGCAACGATCAAACCCATCACCGATGTAAACCTACCACGAGTATACCACAGTGTCTCTGAAGTCAAGGGGAGAGCATACATCTTTGGTGGAAAGACGGAGGACGGTCAAGTTGGTGATATCGCGGAGCAAGGCACCCGTGAGCGAGATGGCTAACAGATCCTANNGTTAGCCGACAATGCCATTCACATGATCATCCTTCCATCATCAGGTATCGAGAGCACAGATTACCAACGTCTTGAACCGACATCTGCATCCCCACCAGCGAGATATGGCCACAGTACAGCAGTCATCGATGATCAAATCTACGTCTTTGGCGGCTCAAATGCGAACGGACTTCTCAACGAAAAAGGTAGAGTGTGGGTCTTCGACACAGATACGAACTCATGGTCGAGTCTTGATGCTGCCGTGGGAGATGTACCGAAGCCGAGGAAGTGGGCAGCTGCCACTGCAAGTGCGCAACCTCAGCCTGAGCATCAGAGGACGGATGTGAATGTGGCTCCACAGCTACCTCTAGATCCCGCAAAGATGGTGCCTGAACCCTTGAGCCCTGTTACTTATGGAACGTTTGTTCTGTTTGGAGGTTGTTGTGAGGACGAAGAAAGGTATGTTGAACCCTCGATCTCAGCCTCCTCTACAGTATTCTTCCGAGTGTGGAGCTGTGGGAATGCACAGCTATCTTCAATTTGAGCTGTGTCCATAGAAGGCCGGTATTCCGTGGCTCTCGATGGATATGCTCCGGTTTCGAATGATTTTGTGTGTATCTACAGCTCACATTTCGAACCATGCCCTTGCGGCAGGACATGCAAAGCGACAAGCTTAAACAAGAGAAGACGTTGCTTGGCTGTTCATCTTGCTCAAGACTGTATGGTTGACTGACACTCGATCACNAGAGCAATCTCGGAACTCTGGATCTTGGACATAGCATCAAGAACCTGGTCTCAGTTGCCCTCACCTCCAACAACACATACCTCAGACGCAAGCCCCAGTATAGTCTTCTACAACAACCGCCTCTACCTGGTCTCAAGAAGCTCAACACACCACCTCGACCTCGGCTTCTCCAGCCCCTCCTACACCTCATCCCAAACCACAGGCCCTACNCCCCAAAGCCCTTGGTGCCACCTCCCTTCAACCGAAGCAGCATTACCACCCTACCTCGAGGGCTCAGCAGCATTATTTCCAATAACCACAGGCCAAGGCCGCAACTATCTGCTCCACATCACGCCAAACAATCTCTTGACACTGCAGCTACCCTCCTCAGCTACCACAGCAGCGAGTCTCAAAGACCGGGCTCGTGATGCCATTAGCAAGAAAAACGCAACCAACGAATATGCAGAAGTGCGTTACTTCAACGCCGAAGGCGTCATGATACAAGAAGGACAAAAAGACAGAGGAATTGGTGGCAGAACAGGTTTTGCAGCTGCCAAAGCAAAGGAAATTGATGGTGGATGCTTGGTTGTCTGGGGAGGTGTTTTAGATGGCAAGGTCAGGGGTGATGGGTTGATGATTGAAGTAGAGAAGTGAGAATGCTTGACTGCAAGATCGACTCTGAAGACAGTGGAATCAGATGGAAAAATATATCCGCATCCAACGAGCGACTTTTCATTGTCCAATTACACAAGTCGCAGTGGTTTAGTGGTAAAATTCGTGCTTGCCATGCACGAGCCCCGTGTTCGATTCACGGCTGCGACATCTGTTTTGTCTTTTGCTGTTCGATTGGCCCTCTATCTGCCGTTTCCTTGGATATGATCTGTTGCGCAGGCAATCTGTCTGTTTTTGAGGTTCTTTCAAGGCCGAGGGTGGAGGATTTGGTGTAGGATTTGTACGCCAGCACAAATTGAAGCTCATATAGAGACTAATGTACAAGAAAGAAACGAAAAGTTGAAGCCCATGCCCTCTATTGTATCAGATTCTATGCCGTCATTGAGTATCCAAAATGAAAAAGGTCTAGGGTATAAGCGATTGTGATTATTAGAAGCCAAAAAAGAAGAAAAAGAAAAGCTCATCACTCCTCATCATGAACACTAGCCCTTCGGCCAAAGTTTCTGGGTTGTCGTTTTAGGAATGCACCTACTGCACCGAGATAGCCTTCGTGACGCAAAAAGTATGCTTGCTTGTTGCCTTTGCTCCAGAACTTGATGGCAAAGGATAGGGTGTGGATTGTTTGGCGATGACCGCGGATGAAGCTGCCACCAAAGTATATGTGCTTGAGATTGTGCTTTTCGGATTGGAGGTAGGCGATTTGACCGATGTTGTTACNTGTTGTTGCAAGGTCAGTGAGCTGCAAGCTTGTGATGTAGGAATGGGATAAAACCAACCTGACTGCGTATAACAGACTCCGTGAGATGTCTTGGGGTGCAAACATACGACCCTCGCCGATATCGAATTTGCGATCTGATTGTTGCTTAGCAGCACCTTCTGGTGTTGCTGTATCGTATCTCTCTGGGCCATCTTCATGCTGTAGTTGTCCGTCCTCGGCATTTTGCTCTGCCTCTCTTTTACGCTTGAAGACTTTGCCAAATGAACTGGCAATGGTCCTCTCGCTCAAGCCAATCTTGTCGTATCCCATCCCTTGGCCGTAGATGTCGCCGACTAGCAGATCTACTGTCGAGTTGTCTCCAGCATCTGCCATTGCTAGCATGTCGTCGAAAGTGCGTGCTCCGGTGAGCAGAGAAAGCAGACCCCAAAGGGTACCACCACCGAGTGATGTTCCACCGATACGCTGGAATTTGGAGGGTCCCTCGACTTTGATCATACTCACACCACTGCCAATGTTGACAAGAAGATATGGGTACACGTCGGGGCGAGCGTCGGTGTAGTGTATAAGGTTGTCCTGGTCCTCGTCGTGGTAGGTGAAGACCTCATTCGGGATCTCAGTGATGAAGAAGTCCAGGCCTTGGATCAAGCACTCCATCTCATCCTCCCTCATAACATCGACACCCAACCTTTCCTTTATGCGATCGTAGTACTTGAAAGCACCACCACCGGTAGCCATGACGCATAGCTCCGACTGCTTGCCTCCATTGGCTCTCTTCTGCTTCTTTTGTAGCTCACGCATAAACTCGATACACGTATCAATCTTCTCCGTCTCGAAGCGCAAAAAGTGTAGACGACCTCCCGGCTCTTTCGCACCCGGCTCGCGTGAGAAGTAAACGACTTTGGCAAGGGAGCCGCCGATGTCTGCGGCAACGTGGCTGACGACCGAGGTATGGTTCGGCAGACGGATATCGCGACGGTCATGCTCATAGCCTTGTTCCTCGACTCCGCTGTCGCTGGCGGGCGATTGGGCCTCGCCGTTATCGATTATGTATGCTCCGCTGACATTGATTTTGATGGTGCCCGGGTCGACGATGCTGTGTTGCATGTCTTCGGCCGAGCTCGACACTCGTCGGCGCTTGAGCGGCGGGGGTCGGTCGGTCATTCTGGGTGGTCGGTCCAAGGGGCACACGACAGCGAAGTGCGGGACAAAATGTTGAGCTGATAAGGAAGTTGCGATTGGAAGCTTTGTCTTGGTCGATTTGGCGTATTGCGGTAGAGGACAGCCAAAGAGAACTGAACAGTATCTCTTGAACAAGGACAAGCAGAGACTTGAAAAGGGGAAGAGAGAAGCAAGTGGAATAATGGTTCGACTTGTCTCGCAGTTGCTTGCTCACATAATTAAACAAAGTCCGTGTCCCCCACCAAAGTCCCCGCTCTCCGAAAGAGACCCTGGAGATGCTGATACCCACCACAACTGTACTGTTACTGAACGTAGCATGTCCTTCATTGACGAGAATGTTAGCAGCTAACGTTACCCAAGGACGATCCGCGACGAAAGCTACACGAATTTGGCCTATGGATTACTCCAAGTCTTACGCTTTTGTTTGCTACCAAAACTCTTGCGCTGGGTCTAGCCGTCAGATCCATGATAACAATCTTAAGAATCCATGTGTCGCATAAGAACACCCCTCACGCTCGTTATCACGTCTTGCGCCATTACCGAACCACCGAGGCTTCCGCATGCCCATCTCCACCAACATGTTCGTCAATCATCGTACTCGGCAATGTCTCGTGTGCTGCTTTCTGTCGACATGATATTGTATTTGGATACTGGTTTTGTCAAATAGGAGATGTTGTTCATTAAGTACTATTGTTTGTCACTTTTCCCCTTACACGAGAAGCCCCCATGTGTGCCCATGTCCTTTATGCTATGCAGACCAGCAGATTTTACCACCAAACTTCTTGAACCCACTCTCAACTGATATGTGCGTCGTCTAGTCGTACAAGGCCTCGAAAAAGTAGATGACACCAAAGACCAGGAAAGCAATTGCTCCACCCAAAGTGANCTGTGACAATGTTAGCTTAATGTTATCATACAAATTGACCAGGCTGTACTTACCAACTCTCAAACTCACTCTACCAGCAAGAGCACGTCCTCCAATCACAGCGATACCAGTGCAGATCATGTGTCCTGCAATAGCACCTCCTGTCACCCACCAGTAATCTTGTCCAGCGGCCATGGCAATGGTGGCAATCTGAGATCGATCACCCCATTCACCAAGGAAAGTCATTACAAAGGTCTGCACCCATGCAGGCGAAAGAAGGAGACCGAGAAGGTTGTTGAGTCCACCAAGTGCGTTACTCACAGAGGCCTTTGCTCCACGGCCGGACGGGGACGGCGATCTAGAAGAGTCCGATGAAGGAGATTGTGCGCGTGCAGGGAACTTGTGACGCGAACCGGATCTTCTGCCACGACCAGCCTCAAGAACATATGGCGAGACTGATGATCGTCTGCGGCCTTCCTTGCGTGCGAGATGTTCCTTCTCTTCCAGCTCAGCCTCGACCTCTTGCATCTCTTCTCCGACGCCAGCGTCCTTGTCCATCTCGAGACCCTCGCGCAGCAGCTTGCCGCCGAAAACAAGGAAGAGACCAGCTGCGAGCCATGCGGTCAGATGCTTGGGAAGAAGTGTCGGTACTGCATGTCCGAGAACGGCGGAGAGAACAGTCATGGCAATGAGAGCGGAGAATGCGCCAGAGAATACAACGAGTTGAGGGTGACGCATGGCCATGAGCGCGGCGACCAGGAAAGTTTTGTCACCAATCTCGGAGAAGATGATCATGGTGAACGCGAGGACAAAGGAGTGGAAAGGCTGAATAATGCCTTCGGTTCCGTCACCAAGAACTGGTGGCGGTTGTTTTCCTTCGGTGTAGGGCAGTGTGTCTTTGAGAGTCGAGCCCACGGTATGGCTCAGCGTCCCGGATGATCCAGTGTCCACGGGTGCTACATGTGCAAATGTATCCTTCTTTTCACTTTCGAGCTCAGTAGCCTTCTTGGGCGCGGGTGCTGGGATTTCATGAGGCTTGTCGGGGAGGTCGGCCGGTTTNNCTGTCAATCTCTGTCAGTTGCGCACAACGTGGCCTAAACCGCCATATCGTACCTCGAGTCCTTGAGCGCCCTTGGGCTTTCCAACAGGGTTGATCGCTTCTTTGGCCTTGTCTGGCAAGTCCTTGCTGATGCGCTCCTGCTCGCTGTGAGGGAGTGGAGGTGCTTCTTTTGGTGTCTCTGGCTTCTTCTCGACCTTCTCACCAGTCTGGCCTTGTGCTGCCTTCTCTTTCTTGTTTCTCTCAGTGACGCCTCCTTCAGTTCCAGTGGTGCCCTCCTTGGGGGCCAAACGGTTCACATCGTCCATGACTCCGTCGTTCTTCTCCGGAATAGATTCGAAGTCTGTGGCATCGCTGCCCTTCAACTTCGAGAGGGATGTGGGAAGAGGCTTCACCAGATCCTCAGCGACGGCCGCTGGCTTCTTCTTGTCCTCGGGAGTAATGTCGACAAATGGTCCTGCATGCGGTTTTCCGTCCAGACCGTCGACAGGAGCATCTTTCGTGCCGACGACAGGTTTTTGTGTTGGCGCACGTGCGTTCGAGGTGGTGATGGCAGTGTAGTCCTTGACGGCCCCAGCGACCGGTGCCTTGGCTACAAGTACGCCATCTTGAGCCTTTGGTTCAACCGCTGCCGCAGAGACAATTGCGGGCAGGAGCAGTAACAAGAGAGTCGAAGGTGGCGATCGCACTCTCATATTGGCGGATTTCGGTCAAGATGTCCGGATCGTGTATGCGTGGTAGAGTAGATATCGGCGGGCTGCTGACGAAAACAGCTTTAGCGTAAGTTTGCTTCGAATTACAATGCTCGAGTCTTGAGATGTCGCTTAACGAATTACAAGGTGCCAACGTATGGGAAGACAATACGAAAGACGGTAAAGTAAAAGGACAGAAAGTGAATTGGACAAAAAGGGTGCGTTGAGGCGCAACAACTGTTTTTCAGGGATAACAACGATATATTCTGAGCGCCTCCTTTCTACATTGCCAAGCAAGCTTCGTAATTGTATCGCCTCTGGCAAACTGGTGAGATGGCGGCTGTGCCACGTGTTGCATGCCTGTCTCGAATACCAGGCCTTGTATGAGCATGTATTTTCATGGATTTTCAGTCTTTCGATGTGGTTGCCACGTCTCTGATGTTGTTGATAGACCTCGTCAATTGTGCGCTGTTTTGGTTTCAGCTGAAGAGCTCTGTTGGCCTTCCAAACAGCACACAGGACGAACCGCTACATTACGTGAGACACCTATGTCTTTTGAGCCTGTATTGGATGAGGTATCTCTAATATGGTATGTTATACACATTCTACGGATCAAATGTCAATTTGTAGTCTCAACGACCAACGCCGTGCAAACAGAACCTACGATCTGGGTGACACTCTCACCATCATTGACATGTGCTAAAGTCTGTAACTTATCTCCACTCTTCTCCCACGAGCAAAGTATACCTGTAAAAGACACAATCATATTTTGAAGCATAGGAACAGCCAAGGAGAGCCGTAAAGATGTTGGCTCTCAGTGGATACTGCTATGTTTCTTGATAGCACTGTGCATTTCCATAGCTACGCGCAGTGGCACGCAGGGAGGCCGAAGTGTTAGGGTTGGAATTGGATATCGAAGTGTTAGGGTGTAGGGTTATGAACAGCGACCTTCTACAGCCTATCATGTGGAGAAGTATCACTTACTGACAATTGGTATACCATTCCGAAGCACTCTTCGACCCTCAACATGACACTTGATACTGTCTTTGAGATGGAACATAGAAGTCAGAAGAGCTCAGAAAAGTGGTAGATCACGTGCTACGCGATGAGGGAATTGCGTCGTCGCGGTCGCTGTTGCCTGTCCTGATCAATTTCACATTCAACTCACAACACAACGACTAACCACCACTGATTTCGCGCCTTCCATGATGGCGCGCACCAGGAGCCAGAGTCGTGAGCCTAGTGTCGAGCCACGTTTAGTGCACCGTCAGGCCAGGGCTGGGACAGCTCACAACGCGCGTCAAGCCCAACAACGTAAGTCCTGCTTGCTTGCTTGTTTGCAGTGAATCGCGTCTGTGACTGGTCGTCAACGATTCTGGAAATATGCTTATGCATACGCCTCGTGTGACCTCGACTGACCCGTGATATAGAGCTTGAGCCTCTGACTGAGGATTTGAGTGAAGTCGAAGAGGACCTCGAAGACGATCTCGCAGATGATCTTGCAGACGATGACCGTGAAGATATGGGCCGGCAGTCGGCAGCATCTGAGGACGAAGAGGTCTCAAGCCCCGACTCCGTCCCGATCGAGACCTTCTCCCAAACTGAACTCCAGAGACTCGACCCTGTCAGAATGGAAAGTAACTTGGAAGAGCTCAACGCACGGGCTAGGAGACTTCTTGGTTGCTTCAAAACACGCACCGGACAATCTGAGGAGCTACAGTCCCTCATTCACGAATCGCAAGATCCTGACTCAAAACAACGCCAAAAGGTAGATGGTTGCTGGGCCGCACTAGAAGAGACGAAGGGCATATTCACTCGAGGTGGAGCATACCTGAAGCTCAATACTATTCTCCGTGGCTTGTTGAGAAAACGAAACACACAGCCATTGCCAAAGGTCTCCCGGCCCTGGAGACCGGATGACGTGATATGCAAGGCCAACCTAGCCATCCTCGTATATACCGTCATGACCCAGCCTACGGACGAAGTCTTTGTCGACGCCCTAGTGCACCTCGACGCATTCTTCCCGACATCTTTTATGGTCGGATTCTCTCAACCTAGAGCTCAGTTGCCGGCAGGCTGCAGCGCTCTCATTTCGCAGACTTTTGACTTCGCCCTAGAGCTTAGGACCCAGTTGCTCGTTGGTGTGCTTGAACTTTCCAATCCAACTCAAGATGCCGCAGCAAAGATGATTCAGGATGCAATGCTCAACCTCGAAGAAGACGATGATGACTACGAGGATGATATGGGAGCTCTGCAAAGCCTTCAGGCAGCTCTGTCTCATAATCGTCATGCTAAAGGATGGGAGCTACTTGATCCGCATGCATTTGGTACCAACGAATATGCTAACAAGATCATTCGACGTACCGAGGAAATAAAACGACTCCTGTTTAGTGATGTTGAGGATCCCTTCGTTGATACATCAGCAAGCTTAGAATCTGGCTTGGCCAAACTGCGGGAAACATTCCCTCGCGAGCAATTCCAGAAATACCTCTTGCAGTGGTCCAATTCGCGTCTCTCGGAAATCGATAACAGTATCAAGAGGTTGGGCGGCATCGATGAGATTGTCACTACCTTGGAAGACGAAGTCAGACAACGCCTCGAAAACCCAGAGGCATATGTTGATGAGGACGAAAGGGACCAGGAAGCACCGTCGAACATCGAAAACAACGTTCGACCTGTACCTACGCCAAGGTAAGAACGCTTTGGGTGCAGTCAACGTTTCGACTGACATGTTTGTAGCACAAAGATACCAGCGCGTCCATCAATTCTCTTCAGGGGTCGCCCAGGCACATCCACTGCTGCTCCAACACCCGCTACCGCACGTGTAGAACCGGGCGTGAACACAGCACAAATTGACGACCAAGTCACCGACGATATAGCGTTATCCGCTGGTCCGACACAAAACCGTCCTAGACTAGCTGGACTGCTGGCGAGAGTGCACGCACGCGAAGAACAAGAACGTCAACAACGGAGATTTATCGACGCTCAACCCAATGGTGTGAGAATATCTGACGACCTGTTTGATTCTCAGCCTGCACCCAGCACCCAGCGTCAGGCTTCAGGTAGGCCGGAGATTGAGATAGATCCCACCTTGGATAACGACGTGCAAGACCCAAGCGAAGATGAAGGCTTCCAGGTCGACCAGCGCGGTCTTCCCGGCAAGAGACCTCGTCCCAAGTCCTCGGCTGTACCAAGTCAAGCCTCAGCAGGCAGCACTCTGCCAGAACGTCGTGGTCGAAGAACTTCTGAGGTTGACAGTCCGAACAAGCGACAGCGGAAGAATCCTGGTCAGCTCGTTCCACCGTTCCAATCTACTGACGATGAGGAAGTCAACTCTTTCAGAATCGCCTCTGTGCTCACCAGACAACTTCAAGCAACAAGCGTAAAGCCGCAGAGNGGGCGAAGACCTTGGACTGACGACGAAGTGGGAGCTCTTCTCAGGTTGATCAGAGACCATGGTATATCCTTTGCGCACATCAAAAGGATTGATAACGCAAGGGANCCCCCAGCGCTTGGAGATCGGACCGCGGAAGATATCCGCTTCAAAGCTAGAGAAATGAAGGTCAAATACCTCATGTAAGTGCTATGCTCTAGCTCCAATTGCTTATAAACATACTAACGTGATTACATAGTNGCGGAGCGCCAGCTGCCCGAGCACTTGGGACTAGTCCCTTTGGGAAAAAAGGAAATCGAGAAGGTCAACCAGTATGTGCAATATGAGCAAGAGCCTCAGCGTTCGCGTGCTCGCATCCCTTCTATCTCACCAGAACCGTCTTCCTAGTCGTGGCGTACTTAGCTTAGCCGTATATTCTTATCACTAGTCAAACTTCTCAATGGTTGATCATCCAATTGGTTTGCAATTGTGTATTTTTATAACATACTATGGCACTAGTTGCCAGCGTGGGAAAGAGAGATGTGAGATCGTCTTGAGCATAGGGGGATCTCAGAGCTAGCTTTCTCGTCTTTCTCGTGTGCTAAGGACGGTTGTAGTGTAGCTATAAAAAGGCACAATGTCTTCCTTAACAATGTGATGTCCAAGGAGAGATGCCGTTCCAAAGCTATCTCGATGGAAACATATTCGTTCGGTAAACTATTGTGAATTTATGTAGCGTGTTATAGCATTATTCATTGGTGGTCAGGGATCGACTGTAAGTGTTAAGTATTCGTGGAGGGTGTAATCGACCATCGCTGTCGACATGTCAAAGACGCAAAGTTCTCTGCAACTCACACATGTTCTCTAGAGAGCTCCTTGCAGATTAATCGCTAGACGTGCCGATTTGCGTACAACTATTATGTTACATGACATTGTTGATTTGCGGGTGGTCAAGCAGAATTTAGTTCTTTCCCACGACAATCAGACGGTCTACTCGAGAGACGGCTGGGTTTAGGAAATGGACCTTTGCAACATCACATCGACCGAGATCTGTCCCCAGCGAAACTCTAGATGATTCTCCGTGTACAACAGAAGAGCGGATCAAATTGGTATTTACATAGAACAGATGTACTTTGGCCTGAACGACAATGTGAGCTCACAGCTTGGCAAAGACAGTGCCAACAACACCACCCATCTCGACCAGAGTGCTCTTATTCTTGACCCATGCCTCGAGGCCCTTGCGGCCGTTCTCCACACCAACACCACTGAGCTTCCAACCACCCACGGGCATCTCGGCGGGACTCTCGCCCCAAGTGTTGACCCATGTGATACCGGCCTGCAGTTGGGCGACAATCTTGTGAGCGGCATTGATATCGTTCGAAAAGACACCGGCGGCCAAGCCCATGGGTGTATCGTTTGCACGCTTGACAACCTCCTCCACGGTATCGTAGGCAAGAATCGACATGACAGGCCCAAAGATTTCTTCCTTCACGATACGCATGTCATCAGTACAGTTTGTGAAGATTGTGGGCTTAACCCAGAAGCCCTCTGAGCTTGCACCGGAGAAAGAGGGCTTTTCGGCGCCGCCGTAGATGAGTTTGGCCTTGTCTTCTTGCACACCGTGTCGGATGTAGTCGAGCACTTTTTGGTAGTGAACTTTGCTGACTAGAGGGCCGAAGTTGGTGTTTGGGTCCATGACGTCGCCTGCGCGGACGTATTCCATTTTCTGGAGGAGACGCTTTTCGAATGCGGGTACTATTTTTCTGGGTACGAAGACACGGGTGCCGTTTGTGCAGACTTGACCGGTGGAGAAGAAGTTTGCCATCATGGCGCCGTCGACCGCGTTCTCGACGGGGCAGTCAGGCAGGATGATTAGGGGTGACTTGCCGCCGAGTTCCATGGTTACGTATTTCATGTTGCCAGCAGCGGAGCCGGCGACCTTCATGCCGGTGCTGACTTGACCTGTGAAACTGACTTTGGCAATCTTGGGGTGAGCAGTCAGGTATGCACCGACGTCTCCAGCTCCTTGGACGACATTAAAGACACCAGCGGGTACGCCAGCCTCGGTGTAGATCTCGGCCAGAATCTGTGCGTGCAGAGGCGTGAACTCTGAGGGCTTGTAAACCATGCAGTTGCCTGCCGCGAGGCAAGGTGCAGACTTCCAGAGAGCGATTTGAATAGGATAGTTCCAAGCACCAATACCTGCGCAGACACCCAAAGCATTCTTGGTGGTGTAGACCCATGCGTCTGGGCGAAGTTGAGTAGTCTCACCATTCAATCCGCCAGAGGCAACCATGTTGGCATAGTATTCGAGCACGTCGGCACCAGTAACGACATCCACAGTGCTGGTTTCCGAGAAAGGCTTGCCAGTATCATGAGTCTCAACCTTTGCGATTTCATCGTTGCGTTCCCGGAGAAGGGCAACAGCTTTCAGAAGAATACGAGATCTCTCGATAGGAGGAGTGGTCGACCATGATGGAAAAGCTGATTGTGCAGAAGCAATAGCTTTATCAATATCGGCGTGTGAAGCAGCTTGGACTTCTCCTACAGGCTTCGCGGTTGCCGGATCCACGGTCTGAAAAGTTGAATGGGAAGTCGCATTCTGACGCTTGCCGTCGTAGTACAGTTGGCGGGTGGGATAAGTCATGGTGGTTTGTTGGATGTGTAATCTTTCGTATGATCGAATAGCAGACGAAGAGATCAGGTCTTTGGCAGAAGTGATGAAACAATGCCAATACCTTGCTGATAGGGCACGGACGACTAGGTACTTTTAACACTGCACTTGACGTGGGAGGAGCTGGCAGGCGTTTGACGCTCGGCCAGAGGAGCCTTCGCGGGACGCGTTGCTGTTCCGTTGACATCCATCGCCATCGCAATATCAACGTTCCGAATCTCGAGCACACCATCGCGGGCAAGCCACAATCGAAGTGCTTACTATACACGATGCATTGAAACAACTCGTGCCAACCACCTCCGCAAGAGTATGTCGCTGATAGGCCAAGTTGTTCGTCGAACCTAAGATGTGAGGATCTATATACCATTTCCGGCAGCAGAAAACGCCCTTCTCTGTTCCTAAGCAACAACTTTGAGAGGTTTGCTTGATCGACGCCACCAAGTCAGCCCTAATCTGGGCCAAGGCGAGCGCGCCTTCTGGAGCGAAAATTTTGGACGCGAACGCAAGCACCCTGATGAAACAGCAAACTCTAACCAATGCACGAATCGAGGGCTTCCCGTTGATCAAGGATTCAAGATATTGGGGCGCTCGGGCGCTCGGGCGTAAGGTTAGCTTCTGAGACAGATCGGATGTTCCCTCTGTACATACTCTTGCGAGGCTAGACACGGGTTGGCAGTTGCAGAAGCTGTTTGCATCGAAGCTTTATATACGGTAGCCCCGCTGATAACCGGTCTTTTGTGTTTCCCTTCCTTTTCTCTACACCTCTTTTTCTCTTCTGTCCGACATCTGGCAGAGGACATAGTTAGCCCATCATGACCACCACTCACCTTCCCTCGAACCCCGAGAATTACTTTGACTTTGTCATTGTTGGCGGCGGTACTGCAGGATGTGTTATTGCCAGTCGTCTCTCTGACTACCTTCCCAACAAGAAGGTCCTCCTGATCGAGGCTGGTCCCTCGGATTTCATGGACAACAGAGTTCTGCTCCTCAAGGACTGGTTGAACCTCCTTGGTGGTGAACTCGATTATGATTACGGCACTACCGAGCAGCCCATGGGCAACTCCCACATCCGCCATTCACGTGCAAAGGTGCTTGGAGGTTGCTCTTCGCACAACACCCTTATTTCGTTCCGCCCCTTCGAGTACGACTGCAAGCGTTGGGAGGCCCAGGGCTGCAAGGGATGGAGCTTCAAGACTTTCATGCGTGTTCTGGACAACATCAGAAACTCGGTCCAGCCCGTTCACGAGAGACACCGTAACCAGCTCTGCATTGACTGGATTGACTCGTGCTCTACTGCCATGGACATTCCCGTCATCCACGACTTCAACAAGGAGATCAAGTCCAAGGGTGCCTTGAAGCAGGGTGTTGGTTTCTTCTCAGTCTCATACAACCCCGACAATGGCCACAGAAGCAGTGCTTCGGTCGCTTACATTCACCCCATCCTTCGTGGTGACGAGAAGAGACCCAACTTGACCGTTCTGACCAACGCTTGGGTCAGCAAGGTCAACGTCAAGGGCGACAAGGTCACCGGTATCAACGTGACCCTCCAGGACGGCTCCAAGCACATCCTCAACTCCAAGGCCGAGACCATTCTCTGTGCCGGTGCCGTCGACACTCCCCGTCTCATGCTCTTGTCTGGTCTCGGACCCAAGCAGCAGCTCGAGGAGCTCAACATCCCCGTTGTCAAGAACTTGCCCGGTGTTGGAGAGAACTTGCTCGACCACCCCGAGACCATCATTATGTGGGAGTTGAACAAGCCCGTCCCTGCCAACCAGACCACCATGGACTCTGACGCTGGCATCTTCCTCCGTCGCGAGGCCCCCGATGCCAACAACGGAGATGGCGACATTGCAGACATCATGATGCACTGCTACCAGATCCCCTTCTGCCTGAACACTTCTCGGTAAGCTTTCGACCCTCACTTTTCGACGTTGAACTCATAACTAACTGTATACTCCAGTCTCGGCTACGACACCCCCATCGACGCCTTCTGCATGACCCCCAACATNCCCCGNCCCCGCTCGCGCGGCCGCCTCTACCTCACCTCGGCCGACCCCACCATCAAGCCCGCCCTCGACTTCCGTTACTTCACCGACCCGGAAGGCTACGACGCCGCCACCATCGTCGCCGGCTTCAGGGCCGCCAGAAAGATTGCCCAACAAGCGCCCTTCAGCGACTGGATCAAGAGAGAGGTTGCCCCCGGCCCTGAAGTCACTTCCGACGAGCAGTTGTCCGAGTACGGTCGCAGAGCAGCACATACAGTCTATCACCCTGCTGGCACCACCAAGATGGGTGATGTGAGCAAGGATGAGTTTGCGGTTGTGGATCACCAGTTGAAGGTCAAGGGTCTCCAGGGCATTAGAATTGCTGATGCGGGTGTTTTCCCAGAGATGCCTACCATTAACCCCATGCTTACTGTGTTGGCTATTGGTGAGCGTGCGGCCGAGATGATTGCAGAGGCCCATGGCTGGAAGGGTATGGAGAGACAGAAGCTGTAGAGGTTTCAAGAGTCTTGTAGGAGTGTTGAAGAAGAATCGTTGCAAAACATTGTTTGTATATACCGCAAAGGGAAGATATCCGCACAGAGGCGCAGGAAAGGTGTTTTAGAAAACTTGACATATACCCAAATCGATTTATGAGTTCAGAACACTTTCGTCTTCAATACCTTGAACACCTTCGCCTTCGATCGAGCTGAAGTTTTCAGAGTGTTATGGCCATTGCTCTACATAGCTGCAAGAGATTGATGTTGCAAGTCGATCGACATTCTGAACTATTCTTCGGAAGAGCAAGAGGCAAATTCCTTGATATCGCTGCCTGTGTTCCTTCCATGAGTTCCGTAACTGTTAGTGGTCAAAGTCCGATAGAGCGTGATAACCACCCCGAATGATCGAGGTCCAAAGACAAGAGCTCTGCTGTGCAGGTAGGCTAGTATACGAAGTCAACCTTCGATAGGAACAGCATGTCCGACGCGATAAGCGTAGTGTATTGCGTGGTTCGGCCGAAGCGACCGGATAGATAGGCAGGGCACGCCGAGCGTAAATTGTGGCGTTTTTGGTATAGCTTAGGGCACTGGGCAAGGCAAGGAAATCTTCACCTCTTTGCGCCAGCAGGGATGTCATAGCCTCTTGTCATGAAGTCAGCACTCTTGCCGATAGGTTTGCTCTGGTCTCTGGACGAGAAGAGGGTCTTGAGGTTATCGTTGTGCATCCTTCGCCTCTTTGCTTCTTGCTCTTGCATGACCTTTGCTGTCAGAGCAGCAGTGGAAGAGTTGTTGATGTTGTTGGCGTCCTTCTTGTCGGTAACGGGGACAAGAGCAGGAGCCTCGTCGACCTCTTCACGCTTCTTGCGCTTCTTGGACTCTTTTGCGGCTTTCTTGAGAGAGTGGGCAAGGCCTTTCTCCTTCAAAGTCTTGACGCGTAAACTCAGGCGCGCAATGTCTTCGGGAGTGGTGGGCAGGATGGGGATGACATCGTTGGAAGCGTACTCCTGATCGCAAGTGACGCAGCGCTCGCCCGAGACTTCCTTGATGGCAGTAGCGGAGAAGGCGTGGCCGCAAGGGACGAGGTAGACGGCCTTTTCGCCAGGACCGAGACGATCGCCAGTAACGGGGCACTTCCAGGCGTTTTTCGCATCCTTTTCAGCATTGGTGTCGACGTCGAACTTGATCTCGACAACGTCTTTCAGACTCTTGACTGAGCCTTGGAGTACTGTGTCGGCGTCGGCCTTGGTGGTGGTCACATCGTCGGACGGCAGTAGATACTCGATGATAGACTCTTTGTTGTATAGTTTGCCGTTTGAGTCGGAGACGATGGGCGGCGAGAGAGGTTTGCGCGTAATGGGATCGGTGGACCAGCCGTATTCTTGTCGTTCGTGTTGCGATTGCTTGATCTCGGTGGTGGTCGGGTCGCGGGCGGCTTCCTTGACCAGCTCACGTCTTGTCGGGATACTGCCACCGTCGTTACCCATGGTGGCTGATGTCCGTCCTTGTCGGAATTTAGAGTGATGGAGGATGAATGTTTGGCGGGCGAGTCAAGGAAAGGGACGGCAGCGCTGGGAAGCCGTTCCGATGGGCTTGACTTGCATGTGATGGGCCATGACGTTGACATGGACGTCCAGCATTGGAGGCGGCAGCGACTCGATGACAGCTACCATGACATTGACTCGAACATAGACGACAAAGGACATGGATACCCAGACGATACGATAGCTGCTTTCCACACATCAGTATGAGCACTCCTCTGCTCATTGGCCGCCGCACCTGTGCGAAACGCGCCTTCCCAAAGCAATCCAGCGCCCTTCCCTTCTTCAGGTCACAAGCCACTCGCTCTTTCACTTTTACCGCTAGAACATACAACCGTCCGCGATTCTTCCAAAATGCTCGCCAGTTCTTCAANAGTCCACCGCCACCTGTAAAAGGTGGCACCGTCTGCCTCGCCGCCCTCTCGCCCGCCGCCTTTGTGTCGCTGAGCGAGAACGACGAGTCCGACGATGGCTTGACCGGCGAGCAACAGATGCTCGAGGCTTCTAGGAAAGAGCTGGCTGAGCAGGTTCCTCGCTGGGTCGGCAGTTCAACATCTCTTCGCAAAGGCATCTGGACCTTCCTCGACACCTGGATCATTGAGCCCATTGCGACTGGCTTCAGACTACTACACTTGATCTTCATTTTTGTCCCTGTCATCGCAACAGTGCCTGTCATCTGGTTTGGCCAAAGGCAACCTGAAAAAGACAATGAAAGATCTGGAACCCTCTGGTGGTATGCTTTCCTCGTTAATGGCATGGAGAGAGCTGGTGCTGCCTTTATCAAGCTCGGCCAATGGGCTGCCTCAAGAACCGACATTTTCCCTACCCAGATGTGCGCCATCATGTCTGCTCTCCACTCCAATGCTCCTGCCCACTCGCTGCGCCACACCAAGAAGACAATTGAGCGAGCTTTCGGCATGTCCTTCGAAGACATCTTTGACGAATTCGACGAGAAGCCTCTGGGCGTTGGTGCTATAGCACAGGTCTACAAAGCCAGGTTGAAGCCTGACATTGCTGTCAGCGAAGACCTCGATCCCCATAGCTCCGACACTTACCGTGAGAAGTTCAAGAGAGGTGTTGACATTACTTTGAAGAGCACGCCACAAAGAACTCCCTCCAAATATGTCGCTATCAAGGTTCTCCACCCCAAGATCGAGCGTATCGTTCGCAGAGATTTGAAGATTATGGGCTTCATGGCTTCCATTATCAACCTGGTTCCTACCATGGAGTGGCTCTCGTTCCCTGATGAAGTAGAGCAGTTTGGTGAAATGATGCGTCTACAGCTCGATCTCCGTATCGAAGCCGCCAACTTGACCATCTTCCGAAAGAATTTCCGCGACCGCACTACCGCCTGGTTCCCTTACCCCTACACCCAATACACTTCTCGTCAGGTCCTGGTTGAAGAGTTCGCCCAGGGCATTCCACTGGAAGACTTCTTGCAAAACGGTGGTGGTGTCTTCCANAAAGAGATTGCTGACGAGGGTCTTGATGCCTTCCTCCACATGCTCTTGATCGACAACTTCATCCACGCAGACTTGCATCCTGGAAACATCATGGTTCGATTCTACAAGCCCGCTCAGATTGACGTCAAGGGCAGTTTCTTCAGTCGACCAAAGCCTGACCCCAAGCAATCGACGGATGTGACAGAACAAGTCCTTGAACGTCTACGACCTCACCGCAAGTCAAAGGTCGACTGGGGCAACACTTTGGACCAGATCGACCGCGAAGGCTTCCGCCCACAACTAATCTTCATCGACACTGGTCTCGTCACTGAGTTGAACGGCATCAACCGCCGCAACTTCCTCGACCTCTTCAAATCCGTCGCCGAATTTGATGGCTACAAAGCAGGACACTTGATGGTGGAGCGCTGTCGTCAACCATCCGCCGTCATTGACAAAGAAGTCTTTGCTCTCCGCATGCAACATCTGGTGCTAGGTGTCAAGAGTCGTACTTTTGCTCTCGGCAACATCAAGATCGGCGACATTCTGAACGAAGTATTGAGCATGGTCCGCGGCCACCACGTCAGACTCGAAGGCGACTTTGTCAACGTGGTGTTGAGTATTCTTCTCCTCGAAGGCATCGGTCGCAGCTTAAACCCCGAACTGGATTTGTTCTCTGGGTTCGTAGATATTGGATCTTCCCTGCTTTTTGAGGACTGGTGAGCTGACTTTTTGTTTTTTCTATGTAGGGCTCTTCCCATTCTCAGGCAGTTGGGTACCTCTGGAGGTGCGGGCAGTATGCTCAAAGGAGGCGATCTCTCGATGATCAAGGTGTGGGCTGGACTTGAAGCGAGAAAGTTCATGCAGGCTAGTGTTGAGAGTGTCGAGTCGTTGGTCGCTCATGATCAGCTGTCTCCTAATATTTAGAGTATGATGGCATCTTTGATTTTTCATGAAACGTAGTTACATTTCAGATACATCTCAAGCACCGACCATAGCCGTGACCTCTTGTTGGGCTTCCTCGACTTCCTTTGTTTCCTCTACATCGTTACTTTTAGCCTCTTTCTGGTTGCTTGAAGCAGGACTTCTATCCAATGCGTGCTTAAATACTGGACTCTGCTCGAGCAACTTCCAATCCAGAACCATGTATGCATTCTGCTTTGACAGCCTGACTTCCTCTCCACCGCGGATACTGACCTCTTGAGCATAAGACTGCAGTTGTGATGGAAGGTCTGAACTGGTAGAAGAATTCTTGTGGCTGGCAACAAGGATATTGACGAGGTTGTATGCATCCTGGATTGCATGGTTGAGACCTTGTCCACGGTCTGTGTCCGTCATCAGCTTTATATTCTTTCTCCTGGATCTTTGAAAAGTTTGCTTACGAGGTGGCATGGCATGTGCAGCATCGCCGGCCAGGACAACCCTTCCGTTTTTACAATCCCACTCTTTGGTTTCCCAACAACCCAGTTCTTCGAATCTGACGTCTAGATCTGCGTCTAAACAGTCGTAGGCAGATCTGAATGGTTCGCAGAGGAGATGGCCTCTGCGTTTTAGCTCTGCAAGACGAGATGATGGAGTGGAGAAGGATGCTCGAGAGCCTAGCCAGCCAGAAACTAGTTGGAATGACCAGGTCGAAGGGTCTGGAGANNAGTTTGATCTTGTGCGACTACATACGGTAGTTAGATCTATTTGTGGCAGCATTGTGCTGTAAGACTTACTGGATAGCATGCAGAAGAGGTCTGGATGCAGACATAAACTCCAGGNCTGTGTATAAAATTAGTCTCCCTTAGATCGCTCTATAAATGTCTAAATTGACCTACCAGGATGTGCAGACCGTAGGAACATGGCCTTGTCTGCGTCCCCAGGACGGAAAGTAACATTGGTGTGTATAACGTTCTCCAGCGGTTTGACAGCAGCTTCTGTTCCATCGAAGAGAAGATTGCGCACAGCAGAGCGAGGGCCATCTGCACCAACAAGCAGTGACCCCGTTTCTTCGGTCCCATCGACGAAGATGGCAGTAACTGTGTTATCAGGATTATAACGAATGTCGGTCAGCGAGTGGTTATACTGTACACATCAGCATGTTATCTCATTTTCGATTTACCAAAGTTGGATCACGAGGAGCATTACCTTCACTGCTATATCCTCGGCCACTAGCGCTCTCAATTTCTTTCTCAATACTCTGACGATCTTTCCTTTGATGGGTACATCTTTCATGATTTCTCCAGTCATTCCGTTATACATGCGCATACAATCAAGCGGAGGCTGTGACCAGTCCAGCGAAGGATCGACGAATGTTTCCTGAATCCTCGAGGACAGTTCGTCGGGGAGTAGTGATTCGAGAAGTGGCAGCGACCAATGCAGTCCCATTGACCACTCGCGAGCGCGAAAAGAGGAATTGGGTTCAAGGTCGAAAATTGCATAAGGTATGCCTGCCTGCAGTCTGATGTAAGCTTCCCTTCGAATGAGCTGTAGGTATCCTTGTAAGGGTTAGGTATGCTTGGCTAATGAATGTCCATTTAGGCGGATATATCGCCTTCTTGTGAGTTAGAGTCTGTAATGTGTGTAGTCAAAACATGCACAACAGTTTTGAGGACAAGGATAGTATCCACTGAGAGCAATCATTCTATCGGCTCTCATTCGAAGAACCTCTTGTCTGGAGCGACTGCGCAGATATGTAGCTTTTGCATTGCTTGTTGTTGGATGAAAAGAGAGCAGAAGCAACAGACTCTAGAGAGTGTATGGATCCTGATTGGTGCGACAAGGAATAATTATCGGTCTTACTTTCTGCAGTGCATGCGCGATCGCGAGTCCAGTCACACCTACCATACATCAGTCAACGGTTCGTCTCGCGTTTGTGATCTGAACGCGATACCAGCGCCAATGATCAAGACGCGGGTTGCACCCAAGCCTTCAGTGCAAGGTATCATGACAGTGTAGTTCGCTTAATTGTAATAGAGTGTTGTCCGCGTGATAGATCAAGGCTTGAGAAGTAGAATTCCTAAGTAGTGGGTGCTATAAGGGAAGGGAAGACAGTAATATGGCAAAGAGAGTGAGGTATGAGAGTCAATCGGTGGTCAAGGGTTTTTGTAGTCCTTCGCCGAGGAAGGGGCCAATCAAGCAGAACAACCAGTCCCGCACTTGCCTCGCGAGATATGTCAGCTCAGTCATGGGACTTAGGGCTGTGTTTGTCAGCGTGGAAAATTGGTGGCATAATTCGCTGAAGAAGGCACGTTGAAGTGACACATGTCAAACAAGCCGATCCTGTCACACTGTGCCAATCAGGTCGGAGGCTTCTTCATGTATCCTAGACGCTTACTTGGCACCCTGCATCACCCCTCTTTCCTAAAACTGATCGACCTGCCACATGAGTGCGCTACGACATGCACCAGCTTTCAGGAACCATTTGGCCATACTCGGCCGTTGTATGGCCCACAAGATATAAAAGGAGGATTCCAATTCCGACGAACTCGCTAGTCTTTGCGTAGAACCACGCAAAAACAAACAAGAGAGCAAAGCTGGTATTCTACGTCGGCGGACTGAAGCGTAGCCGCGACATTTCACACAGACGAACCCGAGCGTGCCGCTGCATCCAGCAGCCGGACGATCATTGCATGATCGCACTGGCCCCATACCAGGTCAGCGAACGATTCATCCGACTATCGAAAAGGGTAAACCCATTTTTCAGGAAGAGATCAGATCATTGGAGTTCAGACTGCTGGAGGCGAAGAGCAACTAGGAAGCCACAAAATTACATGATGGCCGCTAGCGCTGCGAGTGCTAGCAGTTCGTTGACGACCTTAAGTAACCATACCAATACTAGATCCGATGATCAAGACGCCGTCTCTAATCCGTCCGAGGACGATGACGATGGGGCAGATGGAAATAATGCGAGTCTATCCCGTTGAGTATATCGTATATTTGATGCTGAAGCCCAGAAACAGGGTTCAACTCCTAGCGACTATGGCAGTTCCGTCTCTGCAAGTTATTGCAGCACCATCCGCAGTGATGCCGAGGATTACTACTGGGAAAACGGACGCAGATACCACTCGATGGGTGGTGGACGATATCTTCTCCCAAACGACGATACAGAGCTCGATCGGGAGGACATGAAGCACCATATGTGGACACTGGTTCTCGAAGGCAATCTACATCTTGCTCCTGTAGGTGACAGTCCGCAGAAGGTACTCGATGTCGGAACGGGATCAGGCATTTGGGCAATGCAGGTAGCGGACAGATATCCGTCCGCCGAAGTCATCGGATTCGACATTTCGCCAGTCCAACCAAGCTGGGTACCACCGAATTTGGTTTTTGAGATAGATGATCTCGAGCAAGAATGGCTGTGGGAGGCAGCATCATTCGACTTTGTGCATTGCAGGTTCATGTTCATGTCTGTGTTGGATTGGCCTGCATTGCTCGCACAGGCCTATCAAACACTTAAACCCGGCGGTTATATCGAGTTAGCTGAACTTGACTTGAATCCCATGCCAGCGTTCGAGGGCAGACCGAGCCCACCACTTATCGACGAGTGGTTTGGCATACAGGGTAGCATCCTAGGAAAGATGGGCTTCGACATGCGTGTTGCGTCAAAATTCAAACAGATGCTTCTGGATGCAGGTTTCGAAGATGTGGTGGAGGCTGTAAGGCCAGTGCCATGGGGAACATGGCCATTGGACAAGCGACACAGGGCGATCGGATATTGGCATGTTGGTGAGTATGTGGTGAGAGACATGGTTTCAATTGCTGATTTGCATGCAGAACAACTCAAGATGGGACTTCAAGGCATCACTATGGCATCGCTGACTCGAGCAGGATGGTCAGTAGCAGAGGTTGAACTGTTCCTCGCCGGATTGCGTCGAGAGATGAGGGACTCGAGATGGCAGATCCAAGACCAGGCGTAAGTTGACAAGCGGAATTCAGTGACCACGACTCATGATATACAGGTACATCGTATACGGCAGGAAAGCAGGCTGAAGCAGTATCATGGTTGGAAGGTGGATGATGGAAGAGGTTCCTCGGGTGGTGGATGTGGTGACGATAAGATGGTCTGTGCAGCGTGGTTGTTGCTGGTGCAACANGAAGGGTGTTTACTCGTAAACTGGCCCAAATCTTTCCGCACGAGNCTTGTTACACAATCCATAGTTGACAGTCGAGCTTCTTCACGTTCNTCCCACCTAGCTATCAGCATCAATATTNNCTCAGACACCATGGCGTCGCCTTCACGCTCAGGCGGCACAATGCACGTCGCAGTCACATCACCATTCAAATTCCTCATGGGCTCCTCACACAGCGCCCCTGACATGTCGGTTAATGCCCTGGTCGACCGCTTCACCACCCTCGAAGTCAAGGATCGCGACGAAGACAGCGCAAAGCGCACAGCACGACGATTGGAGGCTGCTCTGAGGAGAGCAGAGATGGCACGTGAGGAGGCTGANGACGGAAGCTACAAACTTGCGCGACGAGCTCAGGGAGCAGAGAGACATGGCCGAAGAGCGTCTGCGCGAAAAGACCGACTTGCGACAGAGACTGGACGAGTATGAGGTATGTCTATCCACCTTTTATCGAGCCCCTCACGCACACGACCTAACTAGCTCCGACAGAAAAAGTACGAAAAGGCCAAGGAGCGATTCAAGCAGCAGAAAGTTAAGCACGAAGAACAACTGCGCAAAATGCAAAAAGAATACATGGAGCGCGAGAAGCTGCACTGGAGACAGCAACAACAGCTGCAAGAAGAGGCCGATTGGGAGAAGAAGCTGCGCGCCGATTCAAATGACCTGATTGCTTTCTTGGAAATCGACCACATCGTTGCCCTTCAGACCATGCAGGACGAGCACCTCGAGCTGCTCGCAACTCGACAACAGGCCGTGTCCCACGTCCAGCCACGCGAGGAGCCAATCGACGACTTTGACATCGAGATCGACTCGCCCGAGAAACAAGAAGACGAACCAATGGCTGAGGCAGACCCCGAACCCATCCACAACGACTGCGCTGTCGAAGACACCCCCGAGCTAGAGACAATTCAGACCCGCCCAGCCCACACACCAGTTCGCAGACACTCCAGCACGCCAATCGCCCATGACTCACCTCAAAACACCACAGCCCCCATGCCTCCCCCAACGACCAGCACAAAACAAACCCTCCGCGTGCCCATAAACTTCAACGACGACGAAGAAGACCCCTCCTCAACCAGCGACAAGGAAAACTCTCTGCCTCTGCTCCAACCACCACGTACACCCATCCCCTCATCCCGCACCGTCAGCGCACCGCCTCACCATCTCAAAACTCCCATGACGATTNNTTCTT